>SRSE01000183.1:2467500-3667500 GCA_005024645.1 Planiliza haematocheilus | reverse complement strand
ACATTAATAATGAACTCACTGAAGATCACATAACATAACATAACACTGTTCTCGAGATATGAGCTTGTATCGCTATTAGTTTCGTTTTCAAAAAAATCATAAATTGCGAAAAATCAGTCATAATGCATTATGATGTCATGGAGTGCGTTGATCTTCGCATGATCCAAGGAGTCCAGCAGTACCATGTTTTTGAATATCAAGCATAAAGGTCAAAAGTTATAAGCAAAAATGCAATTTTGCTAATTAAATCGCCCCCTAGTGGCCGAATTACACACTATTTGGAGCCAAAAAGAGACTTTCAATAATTGCACGCCCCTAGTGGCCGAATGACACCAAATTTGCCATGTCCCCTCGGGACGGGGCCTCTAAACGTAGTTATAAATTTAGTTTTGATACGTCACACCTTTCCCGAGATACGAGCTTGAATTTTGTTTGCTGCCTTCGCCTCTGATTTTGATTGGCTGCAGCAACTGAGCGCATTTGATCAAAATGGCTATAGGTCAAAATGGCTATAGATCTATGCTGATTTTGGTGAGAATCGGACAAAATTTGCGACTGCTAAAAATTTTGTTTCACTTTCAACAAAACCCAATATGGCAGACAATTCAATGAGGCAAAATTAACATAATAGGTATCGTTGCTCTCAGCATGAAAGAGTCCAACAGTACCATGTTTTTTAATATCAGGCATACAGGTCAAAAGTTATAAGCAAAAACGAAATTCTGTCAATTACATCGCCCCCTAGTGGCCGAATGACACCAAATGTTTACTGTGCACTTCTAAGGGAGTGTCAAAGCATGTGACCAAGTTTGGTCTTCGGAAGTCTAAGCATTGCCAACATATAAGCAAACTTCCTGCCAAAAATTGGCATGAACTGTCACTGCGGATCCCACGGTATCTGAGGATATCACAATTTCATTTCAAATAATAAAATAATAATGCATCAAGAGATATGAGGAAAAACAATGTTTTGCTAATTATAGCACCTTTTGAGCACATTGGTCAGACAGACGTCTGTGCCAATTTTCACGACAATCGGACAAAATGTGTGACGCTGACCATTTAGTGTTCAGGAGGGAGGGAGGCTTTGAAATGCCTCAATACTAGTCTCTCAATGTTGTTTGTAACAAAGTGAGTGAGAGTAACAGGTCTGTAGTCATTAATGCATTAATGATGACAATAAAGGAGCTGAGAGTTGAGCTGTAACATGTAGAAGAGTCATGGACAGTTAGAGATGTTCATCTCACCTCTGATCTTTGGTCTGGTTCTCATGTTTCCCACTCAGAGTGGTTTTAGAGGGAGGGACTCCCTCCTCTCTGTCCTCACACTGATCCATGCTGCTGGATTCACATCAGCTCACACACACTTTCTACCTTCACCTGCAGAGGAAACACAAATCATTCACCTGAGCATCAAATCCTTCACATCATTTCTGCTGTAAAAACATCAGCTGCTCATCCAGTGACTGGTTCTTATTTTCTGTTTCATATCAATGTCAGTGGATGAAGTTCGACAGTAGAGACAGGGACTCTGTCAGATGTTGTTTTTCTACTATCAGTCCACTAGATGGAGACATGAAGCTGTGGAAGTGAAAAGCAGTTAAACAGACACAGACTCTGCAACCACATCAAGAACTTTACGTTTTATTTTGACTTCAACAGTGGAGACGACGGTTTTATACCCATAGATAAAAACAAAATGCAGTTTGTATTCAGAAGAAAGCAAACGAAAATCAGCTGATCATCATTTTGTTTGATTCCAGACAATCGGCAATCTAAAAATAACATTGATCTTCAACCACAAAAACGATCCACACTTATTAATTAAATAAGAAGTGAACATCTTCTACAACATTTACAGAGCAGAAACAAACAGACACAACAAAGTTACTAAAGACAAAGTTAAAGTCTGAAACAAATTAAACTTACAGTTTCTTTAAACAGTCCACAGAGCTAAAGAAGAAGACTCCACTCCACACCTGGAGACTAGAGACTCTGACACAGGTGAGCTACTTTCTGGAACGAGTCAGGCTTCACCTGTGATGGAGGCAGAACATAGACAGGTTCAACAGGAGCAGCACTTTCATTCATTTAACAACATTCAAGGTCCCAAACAACAAGTATTGATCTGAAAAGTAATGTCTGGTCTCCTTTTTCCATTTATTCTGTCATTCTATTTAAATGTCTTCTGTGATTATTTTACATACACCTCCTTTCTGGACTGTTTTTCACATGGCCTGCTCTGCTCAGTGATTTTAATCTAATATAGATTTTATGTGACCCTCCCCACTGATAATTACATCTACAAAGATCTCTTTTCTCTGAATGGACTGATTCTCCTGTAATTTAATCCCCAAAATATGATTGTTGTTCATCTTTCATTCTGGATTGATGTCAGAAAACAATCATGTTCCTGAAGAAGTGTGAGTGACACTGAATCTAAAATATGTTTCATGTTTGTGTGATCAGCTTTGACTGAGTTAGGACTGATGATTGTTCACTCCTCTTTTTGGATTTCATCGTCTGTACTAATCAGACTTTTAGTCACTTCAGAGTTTCTCTTTCTGTTTCCACACACATAAACCAATGAACAGAGGCCAACAATCTTAAATCACCTTATGATTTAAGGTCAACTCTGATTCCTTCAGGTAGACAGTTTTTAAAATCTTCAAGTGACATTAACTCGTGCAAAGAGGCAAAGTTATTACTTTTACTCGCCGAACACCATTTGCCAAAGGAGGCTTTAATCTGGAGCGAAATAAATGGGTTGGATGATGTGACAGATTGAGATTTATAAATCATTGTCTATGCACCTCCAGTAAGAATTCAAACAAATTGATCATGTCGTGATTAAGGCCATCAGCAATGATAAGTTTATTTAAATAAATAAAACAAAGAAAATAAAACGATCACTGCCCTCCAGTGGTCACTGTCAGTAATTACAACTGTCCACAACCAATAATACTGATGACTGACAGATAAGATTAAGCTGCGTAAAAGTGTTTACCACTCTCTCACAGAGAGGAACTGCAATTTAGCAATAATGACAGGCAGAAGATAAAAAATACAACCAGGAGATATTTTACTTTACAACCAAATGACAACAAATATACATTATAAAATGACAAAAACATGAGATTCTGCTAAAAAAGTGAAGACAGGAATTATAATACAGATGGAGCAAATATATACACAATCAACGAAGAAAATGACTGTTGATGCTAGCTACTTTACATTTACACAGAACATTTTTAATGTGTCTGAATAATTCAAGAGGAACTGGACTTTATTTGTTGGTGCTATTAGAATAGATTGATTGCAGCTCTGTTGATGATGTTAAATGGAAAAACATCTGGATGAAGCTCTCCTCTTCACTCCACCTCCCAGTAACATGGTCCAGTCAGAGTCTCTCTACTCACAAGCTGCTGCTGATTCAACGTCTCTGGATCATCAGGACTCAGCTCATCCTCTCTCACCACACATACTGTTATGTTTACCTTTGATCCCAGCTATATAGAGAAGATACAACAGACAAGATGATTTAGTGTTTCCAGAGTCTCTTTTTCATCAGGTGTCAGTCAGTGATGCAGCACATCCAGTATAAAGAGCAGCAGGGACTTCAGTCCTGTTCAGAGCAGCTGTGGAGCTCAGCCAGCTTCCTTTCAGCCCTCATGTTAACGTGTTGGAGCTGGAAGCTCACAGACCTGCAGAGTCTGTTTCCACTGCAGATTTCTCTCAAGTCCACAGAGGAAATAAACTGCTGAGAGTCATGAACGCTTCATTACTGCACAAACGCTTTAGTGATGTATTTACAGCTGTTCCATTTAAATAAGTGTGTTGATGAACATCTCATGTGTTTCTGAAGCATCAGCTGACTAATAAACATTGAAGATATCTGATGAAACTAAGGACAGAGATACAGATGTGATGACTTGACCTCAGAGGTTCTGCTCTGTATAAAGACCACATGGTTACTAAATGTAATGATGACTGTCTCTATTCATCTAGTATCAATTGAAATCCAGATTTATTTCATGAAAACATGAACGCAGCAGGTTTCCAGGAAACAATTTTAATACTGTGTCTACTACAATACTACTGAAAGACGTATGGACAGACTCCAACCCTCCACTTACCACAGAGTATCCAGTCTACAGTCTGGACTCTTTACAAGATCTAACAGCTGCTTCACTCCTGAATCCTGTAGGTTGTTTTCACTCAGGTCCAGATCTTTCAGACGGGAGGGGTTGCACTTCAGAGCTGAGACCAGATAATCACAGCTGATCTCTGACAAACTGCAGTCCTTCAGTCTGAATAAAGAAAAAAATATGTTAATAAAATAACTGATAATCAGATGTGTTCAGGTTTTAATGTTCAGTTCAACATTACTACGTCCTAATCAATGAGCTGTTCTCTAAAATGAGTAGAGTGACTTTGTCCTTGTGTTATTGTGGATCATCATAATGTCAGCCTTCTACACTTTTAACTAACACATTAAATAAATTTACATCTTTATGCATAGAAGTTCTGTATGAACATAAAGTTTAGTCTATAAGTAAACAAATCAGATCCACAATAGTAACAGACATCCAGTGAACTGACCCCAGAGTCTCCAGTCGACAGTCTGGGCTCTCAAGAAAACAACACAGCTGTTTCACTCCTGAATCCTTCAACTTGTTGTAACTCAAGTCCAGATGTTTCAGATGGGAGGGGTTGGAATTCAGAGCCGAGACCAGAGAATCACAGCTGATCTCTGACAACCAGCAGTTTATCAATCTGAATAAAGAATAAACAATGTTAATAACATCAATGATAATCAATCAAATGTGTTCAGGTTTTAATGTTCAGATCAACATGACTACGTCCTAATCAATGAGCTGTTCTCTAAACTGAGTAGAGTGACTTTGTCCTTGTGTTATTGTGGATCATCATCATGTCAGCCTTCTACACTTCACACCCAGTTTTGAGATAACAAACTAAATTTAGGACAAGAAAAGACAAAATATGAGCAGTAGGTAATTTACATCGTTGTGCATAGAAGTTCTCTATGAACATAAATAAAGTTTAGTTTGTAATTAACTTTCAAATGACAGATTAAATTTGAGACACGAAAATAGAAAATGTGAGAATTAGGAAATTTACATCTTTATGGATAGAAATTGAATGTAAATACCTGTATGAACATATGAATACACAAATCAGATCCAGAATAGTAACAGACATCCAGTGAACTGACCTCAGAGTCTCCAGTCTACAGTCTGGACTCTCCAGAAAACCACACAGCTGCTTCAGTCCTGAATCCTGAAGGTTGTTGTAACTCAGCTCCAGATGTATCAGATAGGAGGGCTTGGAATTTAGAGCTGAAACCAGATAATCACAGCTGATCTCTGACAGACTGCACCACCTCAATCTGAATGAAGAAAGGAAGCTGTTAATAACGTCATTTATAATCAATCAGATGTGTTATGATTTTAATGTTCAGATCAACATTACTGCGTCCTAATCAATGTGCTGTTCTCTAAAATGGGTAGAGTGACTTTGTCCTTGTGGTATTGTGGATCATCATCATGTCAGTCTTCTACAGACAACATCCAACACAACATTCAGACAACTATTCATGTCAACACAGATCAACAACATGCTGCTGACCTCAGTTAAGTCTCTCATTACAGGATCAATATCATGATTACTGTATTTGGTATCTTAGTAGGTTTGTGTCATTAAAATGTTAAAGAAGAAGTTCATTTTTTTCAAATCTGTCTTTAAACAACAGTCACATGTCAGATGTACATTACAGAGTTCTTATAATTCCCGGTGTCAACACTGACTGTGAAGTGGTCTCTTCCTAACACAACTACACTGTAAAAAATTATTTAATCATTTTCTTCACAGACAGTATGATAAGAAAGAATGATTACTGACTCCAATAACTCTTTAAGTGTATATGTGAACACTAGACTGGTCCTGATTTGAGATCAGACTGAGGACTGATGACTGAGGAGACACCTGCTGATAATAAACAACACGATGCTCCTTCATTTAAACAAACAGTTTGTAGTCCATTATCTATCTGTCAGTCCTGACAAGACAACAGTTTAATCTCATAAAAACATTCAGTAAACTGACCTCAGAGTCTCCAGTCTACAGTTTGGACTCTCTAGTCCAACACACAGCTGCTTCACTCCTGAATCCTGCAAGTTGTTCAGACTCAGGTCCAACTCTGTCAGATGGGAGGGGTTGGACTTCAGAGCTGAGACGACAACTTCAAAGTGACTCTCTGAGAGTCCACAGTTATAAAATCTGGCATGACACATAAATATAAAATATGTTAATATGAATGAAGACACTGTATTATTCATTTCATGCATTTGAAGACTAAACAGTTGGACTCATCCTGTTTGACATGTTGTTTTTCACATCAGTGATTCAGCTTCTTATTTCTCATCAGTTTATCTTAAACCTGGAGACTTCTAAACTTTGTTTAATTTTAATCTGCAAATGAATGGAGAGATAAATGAAGTTACATTTAGACTTCTTCCACACAGTCTGTCAGTGTGATCTAATCTCAAGTCGGACTCCACAAAGTCATCATGAATAAAATGATAAAAATGTTGAAAACATCCCTTTGAGGCACATTTCGAACTGTTTCTCACGGTGTTTGAAACAGCTGGAGAACATCTGTAACAAAATACAACTGACATGTAATGTTTCCAATTAACAAGATAAGCACTGTTTGATAGGGTGATAATGGTATAGTATTAACATTTAAAGAACTAAACTAATGTAAACTGACTTATAATGTTAATCACATCTGGCACCTCACTGTGTGCTTTGTGTGTTCACTAATTCACAAATGGGATAAATGCAGAGACCAAATTCCTTGTATACGCAAGTATACTTGACCGAGAGACCTGAAACATGGACTCACAGAGCCTTTCTGCAGTTCCTCACAGCTGGAATCAGTCTCCGTAGTCCCTCCAATGATGTGTTGTACTTGTTTAGATCCAACTCATCCAGAACCTCCTCTGACATCTGCAGCATGTAGGCCAGAGCTGAGCAGTGGATCTCGGAGAGTTCCATCTCTGATCTGTTCTCTGACTTCAGGAACTCTTGGATCTCCTGATGAACTGAGAGGTCGTTCATCTCCATCAGACAGTGGAAGACGTTGATGCTTCTGTCAGGAGAAATGCTGTACATGTTCATCTTCTTCAGGTTGCTGATGGCTCTCTGGATGATTTCTGGACTGTTCCTTGTCTGACCCAGCAGACCTCTTAACAGTCTCTGGTTGGACTGCAGACAGAGGCCATGGAGGAAGCGAACCATCAGGTCCAGGTGACCATTTATACTCTGCAGGGATTTCTCCATGACTCTATTCAGAAAGACATGCAGAGTTGAGTCATTGTAGTTTTGTTCCAGGAAGTCCTCCAGCACCTCTGTCTTCCTGTTGGTGTAACAGTGGATCATGTAGACTGCAGCCAGAAACTCCTGAATGCTCAGATGGACGAAGCAGAACACCTTGTCCTGGTACAGTCCTCTCTCCTCTATAAAGATCTGTGTCAACACTCCTGAGTACACTGAGGCTGCTCTGATATCGATGCCACACTCTGTCAGGTCTGATTCATAGAAGATCAGGTTTCCTTTCAGTAGCTGACCAAAAGCCAGTTTTCCCAGAGACTCAATCATCTCCCTGGTCTCTGGACTCCAGTGTGGATCTGTCTCAGCTCCTCCATCATACTTGACCTTCTTGACTTTGGCCTGAACCACCAGGAAGTGGATGTACATCTCAGTCATGGTCTTGGGCAGCTCTCCTCTCTTTCTGGTTTTCAACACATCCTCCAGAACTGTAGCAGAGATCCAGCAGAAGACTGGGATGTGACACATGATGTGGAGGCTTCGTGATGTCTTGATGTGGGAGATGATCCTGCTGGCCTGCTCCTCATCTCTGAATCTCTTCCTGAAGTACTCCTCCTTCTGGGGGTCAGTGAACCCTCTGACCTCTGTTACCATGTCAACACAGTAAGGAGGGATCTGATTGGCTGATGCAGGTCGTGTGGTTATCCAGAGGTGAGCAGAGGGAAGCAGTTTCCCCCTGATGAGGTTTGTCAGCAGCACATCCACTGAGGTGGACTCTGTAACATCAGTCAGGATCTCAGTGTTGTGGAAGTCCAGAGGAAGTCGACACTCATCCAGACCGTCAAAGATGAACACAACCTGGAACTCTTCAAACCTGCAGATTCCTGCTTCTTTGGTTTCAGTGAAGAAGTGATGAACAAGTTCCACCAAGCTGAACTTTCTCTCTTTCAACACATTCAGCTCTCTGAAAGTCAATGGAAATGTGAAGTGGATGTCCTGGTTGGCTTTGTCTTCAGCCCAGTCCAGAGTGAACTTCTGTGTTAAGACTGTTTTCCCAATGCCAGCCACTCCCTTTGTCATCACTCTTCTGATTGGTTTATCTCTTCCAGGTGAGGCTTTAAAGATGTCTTCTGGTCTGATGGTTGTTTCTGGTCTGTCTAGTTTCCTGGATGCTGTTTCAATCTGTCTGACCTCATGTTCATCATTGACCTCTGCAGTCTCTCCCTCTGTGATGTAGAGCTCTGTGTAGATCTCATTCAGAAGAGTTGAGTTTCCTGCTTTAGCAATCCCCTCAAACACACACTGGAACTTCTCCTTCAGAGTAGATTTAAGTTCACGTTGACAAACTGGAGCAAAATGTTCTGAATGAACAAACAAGAAATAAAATATGTCACTGATAGTGGTGTCAACAATAATCGATGCGGCTATGTATCCCGATGCGGGGCATGGACGATCCGATTCGATGCGGGCAACAAGCCGAATCGATCCAGCGCATTTTAAAATATAAGTACCCATACAACAAATTACGTCGGGCCGACGTCGGGGCGAGGGTTCCTGCCCGACATAAAGTGCGTCGGCGATCGTCTTATGGAGAGACGGCGTAAACCAAATGATCGCCGTCCGTGAGCCGACGAAAACCCGACATAATTATGACCTATGCGGCACGATCCCACTAGAGCGAGGAAACCATTAGTCACCTCGCTCTCATTGATTTAACACTGGAACAGCTGATTTTCGGCTGCATCGCTGGAAACGCCACAGCATGCTTGAAAACCAGCCCTTCCAAAGTTAAGTCAAAGGGAGCGAAGCGTCTGAATGGTTTTCGCCGATCCCACCGTTATATCTCCCACCGTTCTATATCTCCGCTTGCTTGCGAGACCCGGTGGCTGCGCAGTCTGCAGCCGCTTCCTTATTTTTGAGTTGCCAGGTTTTATTACAAAAAAAGTTTAAAATAAAAGTAAGTGATTGTTTATGTGTAGAGTCTATTTCATACACAATCTGACAACCTGGGAAATGTCAGTCTAACATGGTCTTGCAAATTAGGCTACAGGAGATTTCTAGGAGAAATTACAAAACAGGAGGGCGCTGACAGATGACCGTGAACATTTATTTTTACATCGTCTTGCAAAAGTAGTATCAAACATTTATTTTAACACATTCACACATGTGGGGATGGCGCTCGATTTTTTTTTTTAATTTTTTTGAGATTTTAATAAGCAGATGACACATTTCTGAGCGTGACTTATCTAAATCAATGTCAAAACATCCTTGAGGTTAAGAGTGGAAGAAAGAGAGAAAGAGTGGTGCTTGTGTTGCCTCATGATTCACGAAAAATATGCTTTGCTTTACAATTTTAATGCATCCTAGGCTTTATTGCATCGCAATGCATTGCCGAATCGAACCGAATCGAATCGTGACCCTCAGAATCGAATCGAATCGAATCGTGACCCTCGGAATCGGAATCGAATAGAATCGTGAGGGCAGTGCCGATCCACACCTCTAGTCACTGAATTACATATTTAGTATTTCAGTGTGTCAATACCCCAAAGAATAAGTGTTTGAATATATCTTGATCCATCTTGAGACATAAGTAAATGTTTAATTTATTCATCAGGTTCAATGTTCAGAGAAATCCTCTTACTGCTCTGCAGATGATCAGCCAGCTCCTCCTGCTTCATTCTCCTCAGGAAGTTCAGTGTGATCTTCACAAATGCATCTCTGCTGCTCCTCCTCTGCTCTTCATCCTCACCCTCCAACACCTCCTCATCCTCCCTCTGACTCTCTAAGCATTCTGGGTAATCTGGACTCAGATCCCTCTGAATCTTCTTCAGCTCGTTCTTCACAAAAGTGATGATGTTGTCCTCCAGCAGCTGGAACAGAAAACTATATGAATGACAACCAGACTGAAATCATGGAGACAAACATCAGATCCATGTTGGACAGACTGACAGTCCACTGGTCTACAAAGAGCAGCATGGAGATGATGGAAAGTAGTTGTTGTCCATGTACAGACCTTAAATATGGAGTCCAGGTGTGTTTGATGCTGATCAACAGACTGACCACTGAGAACATTTAAACTCTGCTGCTTCACTCTGTGAATAAATCGTCAACAATTAGTTCACATCATATTAGTTCACAGAGACCAACATGTAAATGTCCATGAAGTGATATCTGGATGTGAACAGTGAATCAGATGACTCCTTGTAGTCATGAAAGTTGATTATTCTTTCTGATCAACAACTTTCAGCTGTCAAATAAATTTCTGTCAGTCAAAATAATCAATACATTACAGTCGAAACAAGACAACAAATAACTCTCAGTAACAGTTTACCTCTGATCATCAGGGGAAACTTGTCCTTTAAAGTCAACAAAAAACTGTTTAGACTCGTCACTCTTGAAGGACACACAGCTCGGTTCAGGTGAGTCTGGTCTCTGATGGATCCTGAAAGAAAAACAGAAAACATCACATAACAGTGCATGTTTGATTTACTAATACTAGACTGTACATCATTCAATGTTCAGCAAGATCAAAAATAAAAATAATTACACATGCCAAATAATTTTTTATCCATCTATCAACCAATAAATTGCAGTCAAAAATGAACCAGTAACAGTTTACCTGTGATCATCAGGGGAAGCTTTTCCTTTAAAGTTTATGAGACTGTTTTGACTGGTCACTCTTGAAGGACACACAGCTGGGCTCAGGTGAGTCTGGTCTCTGATGGATCCTGAAAGAAAAACAGAAAATATAATGTTAGAGAATTATTTCTATACCCTACTTCTGGGGTCAGGTATCTGCCCTATTTTCTCTCTGAGGAACATGCTAAGGCCATGGTCCCTCTTTTGGCGTCTTCAATCTCACTGTCAGGCTGTCTACAGACATAGCTGGTGTGAATGCTTATCTTTATGTTAAATGTCTTCATGTACAATAGCCAATTAGATATTGACACATCTCCCCCTGCCTCGGTCCACCTTCTCAGTATAAGACTTTGAGTTTACTGTTTGTGCTTAGAATTGAGGTGGAACTCATGCACTTATGTTGTGATGACGAATCTTCAGTTCTCCTCAATTGAGCCTAAATAAACTCCTTCAGGCATAAGACATACAGGACTCTGGTGCTTCTTCTTCTTCATCAGCATCACCACAAATTCCTCCCTAACATATAACAGTCAGTGCACGTTTGTCTCACTAGTGCTGGACGTCATTCAATATTCAACAAGACAAAATAGAACTAATTATACATACCAAATACATTTCTATCCATTCAACAAATAAATTACATCAAAGATGAACCAGTAACAGTTTACCTCTGATCATCATGGGAAACTTGTCCTTTAAACTCAATTTTTAAATCTTTTGACCGGTCACTCTTGAAGGACACAGCTGGGTTCAGGTTCATTCCTGTGAATAATGAAATGGGGGAAAAAGAAAAGAAATTAAATGAAATTAAAGGCCTTTGTTTTCATTGACATCAAATCAGTGTATTTAAAAAGAACAAATATGAACAGAAAATAAAATATTCTACAAAACACAATTACAAACAATCCCACTTAAAACCCAGACCATAATAAATATTAAATATATTATTAAGGTGGCTTTTATAGTCACTGAGTGAGTTTACTGATTCACTGGATGGCTTTGGAGAACAAAATAACTGTTCAGTAGTTTAGGTGGTGTGAGTTTTTAATGGACCTGTATCTCCCAGGGGTCAGGAGGTCACACAGGTGGGGCTGAGGTGTGAAGAATCCTTCACAATGTTTATTATTCTCCTGTGAGGTAGCAGGTGTCTGCAATATCATGGAAAGCTGTCAGAGTGTTCATCTCACCTCTGATCTTTGGTCTGGTTCTCATGTTCTCCACTCAGAGTGGTTTCAGAGGGAGGGACTCCCTCCTCTCTGTCCTCACTCTGATCCATGCTGCTGGATTCACATCAGCTCACACACACTTTCTACCTTCACCTGCAGAGGAAACACAAATCATTCACCTGAACATCAAATCCTTGACATCATTTGTCATGAACCTGTAGAAGTGAAAACCGACACAGACTCTGCAACCTCATGAAGGAGTTTTACGTTTTATCCTGAAAGGTTTCACATGAAACAGCAGCAAACATTTAGTTTTATTCTCGTAAATTTAAAAAAAATGCAGTTTAATTTCAGAAGAAAGCAAACAGCTCAGCTGATCATCATATTGTTTGATCAATCAGTGATGGAGCGATGTTACTATAAAGGCAGCGTATCCCCGTCTATATATGTACACGTCTCTGTCCTACTATCACGTTTTATTTTACAAATACTTCAGATCATGTTTAATAATTCAGGTGAATATAACGAAGTTTCTTCATCAGAAATGTTTTCGAGGAAAACTCGTTGTTATTACTGAGAATAAATCACTGGATGAAACTGAAGCAGAGTAACGTCCGTTCACATGAATCAATGATCGCTCCCAAGGCTCACCTGCAGCTGCGGTGCTCATAGACACAACATGGCGGATAGATTTATAGTTGCCTCCTTCGTCCTTTACATTTTCAGCTCCGTCTCTGTTAACGTGAACCATTTCTGAAGTATTTATGCTGGAACTAAGCTGATGTTAAAGAGTTAAACATTATAACTACTGACTTTAGCTTCAGACGAAGGTTTACAGGGAGAAAAAAAATCTGCGACACAACGCTGGTGAAAGTGAAAGTAACTTTAGATTCAAATCTGAGGCTGGATCCAGATTAATGAAGATTTAATAATTTAATTAAATTTAATTTAATCTGATCAACTAGTGAATCATTCATCTAATAACAATCTAAATTGATCTTCAAACAGGGTAATACAAACTGATGAAATAAGAAGTGAGCATCTACAAACATTACAGAGCAGAAACAAACAGTAAAGTTACTGGTGACAAATTTAAAGCTAAACAAATCAAACTTACAGTTTATTCAGGCAGTCCAAAGAGCTGAAGAAGACTCTACTCCACACCTGTGAAACTAAACAGGTGAGGTATTTCCTTGAACAAGTCAGGGTTTACCTGTGTTAGAGGCAGAACAGGTTTGACAGGCGAAAGGTTTTGTAATAAGACACCAGTTTATCAGTCATATTTGTTTTTGATTAATTTAATTGCTGTTATTGTCAGTTTGAAATAAATTTCTCTAGTATTTTCCTTTACTGTATTGCTTTTACTAAAGTAAATTATATGGATAAATCCTCAGTCCAACAAAGCTGTCTTCTGTGAAGGATTCAGTTTGTTCCTCCTCATTACAAACAAACCTAATTTTGACTGACGGCACCTGGAAACACTCGTCTGATAGTTTCTATGTTGTAGGAAAACATGGTCTGCAGTGTTATATCTGAAAAACGCGTTTATGATGTTATTCATAATTCATTCATTAATATTCAGTGATTGACTCGAGACCGTGCGGGTCATTGATAAGACTTGGTGACCTCCTGTGATGAAACAGTGAACTGCAAGAGAATCAACATGATAAATGGTAACATGATAAAAACAAAAATCTCTTTCTGTTGTTCTTTGAAGGGTCATCGCATCGTAGAAACTGCCCTCGTGTCCATAACTGGGAGGACCAAATATTAGGAACAGTCGTAGTGTACAGCAGTGAGCCACTGTCAGCTCCAAGCTGAGGGTTTCAGTCCATCAAACATCATAAAGTTATTTCATTCTTTAGTTTAAACCGTTATGAATCAGCTTCTTAAATAAACCACTAAAAAGAAAATAATTAGATTTGCTGTCAGTTTATTTGGAGGAGGAAGAGGACAGAGACACAAAGTGAGATGAGAACTGAAAACAAAGAACACAATTTATTCTCCTGACTGAATATAGTGAGTGTCTGCTCTGTCACTGGTCTCTTATTAAATGAACTGTTGCATCTGATCAAACTATTATTCATATGTAGCAGTGGGGCCTTGTAGATGAGGACAAATGCATACATTCAGGTAAAAAGCAAAACCAGACAAAGCTTGAGTGTCATATCTTCCCTGAACGGTCCTTGAATGATGAACTGAAAGTGGAAACAGCAGTAAGATGAGGTTCATCTGTTGAGCTTCTGTTGCTGTGATGTGTTGTTTAGCGTTTTAACAGTGTGTTAGAAGAAAGAAACAGTAGGATTACATTAGACATGACTTAACTCGCTTTTAATCTCTTATTTCATATTAAGAAACTAACTATGACTCCATCAGTAAAAATATTTTCTTCTCAAATCAGAAAAACTTTCTAATCATCAATGTTCAAATGACCTGTGATGGAGATTTGTCTCCCTCTCGTGGTGTCAGTGTGAACTGCAAGACACCCAGAAACTATCATGATCACTGGCCTCTAGTGGTCACTGTCTATAACTACAACTGTCCACATCCAATAATACTCACATTTACATCTGTGTAGGTTCTCAGTCATCCAGCTCATGGTAATCCAAAAAAGGTTTTAAAAAAAAAAAAAAGGCAACTGGACATGTAGATATTTGGAGAAGACTTTTCACCACTCATCCGAGTAGCTTCTTCAGTTCTGAGGGTCTGGTGGGAAGTCTGAGGTTTAAATAGGAACTCCTCCTGAGAAACCTTGCTAGGTATGCTAATAACCTAATAAGCTGCGCCAGTTTCAGGTTAGTAGCATAACAAGCAAGGCTTCTCAGGAGGAGTTCCTATTTAAACCTCAGACTTCCCACCAGTCCCTCAGAACTGAAGAAGCTACTCGGATGAGTGGTGAAACGTCTTCTCCAAAAAGTCCAGTTGCCTTTTTTTAAACCTTTTTTGGACTCACATTTACTGCAGGGTTGTCAATGACAATGACACATTTTTTATTTGAGTTTGTTCCACAGGAAATATCAAAGATTTTATATTTTAAATGCACTACATTTATTCTCAAACATGTAATTGTTGGTTGCTGTAAGAATACGGTTTTCCATAAAAATGTGTTCAACTTAGTTAATTATTTGATTATCAGAAAAGTACTTAAATTATTCACATATTTTAAGAATAACTGATTTACAGATAAATCTCCAATAAATGAATCTTCAGTTACAACGTGAAATGAAATAATGAAAACCAGCTACAAAAGAAAAATACTTTATAAGTAAAAATAAAATCTTATCACATTTTTACTTGCTATGTAAGGACATTCAGGACTCAGCTCATCCTCTCTCAACACCAATACCGTCCTGTTTGTCACGGTTTGGTCCAGGGTGAGGTGGTAGGACCCACATGCAGGACTAAAGGCAGAAGAGGCTGGTGGAGATGAAACTAATATTTAATGAAATAAAAAGGAAACAAAAAGCGCTGCTCGTCTGCAGGAAAAACCAAAGGGGTAAAACAACAAAAAGAGTAGGCAAAAAACACTGGACACACTGGGAAGCACAGAGGAACAAAAACTGGAAACAGAGACACACAGGCAAACCATTGGTAGGAAATGACGCGACAGGAACAAAGGGGAAGCCAGGGCCATATAAGCACACACAGGGAACCCAGGGGTGACGAGACACAGGTGACTGAAATCAAGAGACGCCAGGTGAAACTAATGAACTAAACACCGAAACACAAGGAGAGAAATGACAGGAAATCAAAAACTTAACAAAGTAAAACAGGAAACGGGGACACAAAACATGAAAAACTCAAAACATGAAACACAAAAACCCAGAACCATCACATTACCCCCTCCTCAAGGGACGGATTCCAGACGTCCCAAAGAAACACAAAAAAACCCCAAATCTTCAGTCATAAACTCAACAGGGCGGGTGGACGGGACGCGGAAGGCGGGAACCAGAGAGTTCAGGAGGCCGGGCGAACGTGGCAGAGAGTTCAGGGGGCCGACCGGGAGGCCGGGCCGGAAGAGGATCAGGATCTGGATCCGGCGCGGGAACAGGATCTGGATCCGGCGCGGGAACGGGACCAGGAGCCGGAACAGGATCCGGCGCGGCAACGGGACCAGGAGCCGGAACAGGATCCGGCGCGGCAACGGGACCAGGAGCCGGAACAGGATCCGGCGCGGCAACGGGACCAGGAGCCGGAACAGGATCCGGCGCGGCAACGGGACCAGGAGCCGGAACAGGATCCGGCGCGGCAACGGGACCAGGAGCCGGAACAGGATCCGGCGCGGCAACGGGACCAGGAGCCGGAACAGGATCCGGCGCGGCAACGGGACCAGGAGCCGGAACAGGATCCGGGGTCCGAGACGGCGCGGCAACGGGACCAGGAGCCGGAGCAGGATCCGGGGTCCGAGACGGCGCGGCAAAGGGACCAGGAGCCGGAGCAGGATCCGGGGTCCGAGACGGCGCGGCAAAGGGACCAGGAGCCGGAGCAGGATCCGGGGTCCGAGACGGCGCGGCAAAGGGACCAGGAGCCGGAGCAGGATCCGGGGTCCGAGACGGCGCGGCAAAGGGACCAGGAGCCGGAGCAGGTGCCGGGGTCCGAGACGGCGCGCCAAAGGGACCAGGAGCCGGGGCAGGTGCCGGGGTCCGAGACACCTCGGGGACTGGAGCAGGTGCCGAGGTCCGAGACACCTCGGGAACCAGGGAAGAGGCGGCCCTCGGAGCCGGAACGGGAACCAGGGAAGAGGCGGCCCTCGGAGCCGGAACGGGAACCAGGGAAGAGGCGGCCCTCGGAGCCGGGACAGGGACAGGAGACGGCGCCGGGACAGGGACAGGAGACGGCGCCGGAGCTGGCCGCAAGACGACCCTCGGTGCCGGAACGGGGACAGGAGACGGCGCCGGAGCTGGCCGCAAGACGACCCTCGGGCCGGGACAGGGACTGGGGAATCCGACCTGGGAGCCGGAACTGGAGGCGCAGGAGAAGCCGACCTGGGAGCCGGAACAGGAGGCGCAGGAGAAGCCGACCTGGGAGCCGGAACTGGAGGCGCAGGAGAAGCCGACCTGGGAGCCGGAACTGGAGGCGCAGGAGAAGCCGACCTGGGAGCCGGAACAGGAGGCACCGGAGGCGCAGGAGAAGCCGACCTGGGAGCCGGAACAGGAGGCACCGGAGGCGCAGGAGGCACAGGAGAAGCCGACCTGGGAGCCGGAACAGGAGGCACAGGAGGCGCAGGAGAAGTCGACCTGAGAGCCGGAGCAGGAGGCACAGGAGGCGCCGGAGTGTCCGACCTGAGAGCCGGAGCAGGAGGCACAGGAGGCGCCGGAGTGTCCGACCTGAGAGCCGGAGCAGGAGGCACAGGAGGCGCCGGAGTGTCCGACCTGAGAGCCGGAGCAGGAGGCACAGGAGGCGCCGGGGAGTCCGACCTGAGAGCCGGAGCAGGAGACACAGGAGGCGTCGGGGAGTCCGACCTGAGAGCCGGAGCAGGAGACACAGGAGGCGTCGGGGAGTCCGACCTGAGAGCCGGAGCAGGAGACACAGGAGGCGCCGGGGAGTCCGACCTGAGAGCCGGAGCAGGAGACACAGGAACAGGTGCGGGGCATGAGCCTACCCTCGAGGCCGGTGCAGGAGCAAGAACAGAGCATGGAGTGGCTAGCTGGGAGCTAGCAGGCCGGTGGCTAGCAGGCCGGTGGCTAGCAGGCCGGTGGCTAGCAGGCCGGTCTCCATGGTGACCACGAGGGCCTGACCTCCCTGTTGGGGCCCTCATGGCCAAACGTGTGCCAGCGAACGATGGTAAAAACTCTGGCATGAGCCACGGTTTACACTCCAACATTTGGTCCCGGTAATAGTCAATTACTCGCCTTATGTCCTCCTCCTCATCAAATGCAAAGTCCGCTGGGTCCTTTCTTGGTCGCGTCATTCTGTCACGGTTTGGTCCAGGGTGAGGTGGTAGGACCCGCATGCAGGACTAAAGGCAGAGGAGGCTGGTGGAGATGAAACTAATATTTAATGAAATAAAAAGGAAACAAAAAGCGCTGCTCGTCTGCAGGAAAAACCAAAGGGGTAAAACAACAAAAAGAGTAGGCAAAAAACACTGGAGACACTGGGAAGCACAGAGGAACAAAAACTGGAAACAGAGACACACAGGCAAACCATTGGTAGGAAATGACGCGACAGGAACAAAGGGGAAGCCAGGGCCATATAAGCACACACAGGGAACCCAGGGGTGACGAGACACAGGTGAAATCAAGAGACGCCAGGTGAAACTAATGAACTAATCAACACCGAAACACAAGGAGAGAAATGACAGGAAATCAAAAACTTAACAAAGTAAAACAGGAAACGGGGACACAAAACATGAAAAACTCAAAACATGAAACACAAAAACCCAGAACCATCACACTGTTTACCTTTACTTCCACCTATAGAGAGAAGAAGAAACAACAGAGGAGATGATTTAGTGTTTCCAGAGTCTCCTTTTCATCAGGTGTCAGTCAGTGATGCAGCACATCCAGTATTAAGAGCAGCAGGGACTTCAATCCTGTTCAGAGCAGCTGTGGAGCTCAGCCAGCTTCCTTTCAGCTCTCATGTTAACGTGTTGGAGCTGGAAGCTCACAGACCTGCAGAGACTTTTAGCATCAAGTCTGTTTCCTCTACAAATTTCTCTTAAGTCCACAGAGGAAATAAACTGCTGAGAGTCATGAACGCTTCATTACTGCACAAACACTTTAGTGATGGATTTACAGCTGCTCCATTTAAATAAAGAGTCTGAGTGTGTTGATGAACATCTCATGTGTTTCTCAAGCATCAGCTGACTAATAAACATTGAAGATATCTGATGAAACTAATGACAAAGATACAGATGTGATGACTGGACCTCAGCAAAGGTTCTGCTCTGTATAAAGACCACATGGTTACTAAATGTAATGATGGTTCTGTGATTTACAGGCTTCAGTCAGACTGATCTCAGAGCTGTGACAAAGATGAAACTGATCAGTTGTTTAGTTTTGAAGTGAGAGAACAAACAGTCAGAGATCAGATTTGATGAATGAGGACCACTGTCCCTATTCATCTAGTAAGGCTCTCAGCTGGAATCCAGATTTATTTCCTGAAAACATGAACACAACAAGCTTCAGGATGATCTGATTGGCTGACTGTTTTCTCTGTCTTTCTGTCCAGTCTGTCTCCATTCTCCTCTGACGTCTCCACTCACCTCAGAGTCTCCAGTCTACAGTCTGGACTCTTCACAACATCAAGCAGCTGCTTCACATCTGAATCCTGCAGGTTGTTGTTACTCAGGTCCAGATGTTTAAGATGGGAGGGGTTGGACTTCAGAGCTGAGACCAGATAAACACAGCTGATCGCTGTCAAACTGCACCAACTCAATCTGGATAAAGAATAAAACATGTCAATAAAATCATTGATAATCAATGTTCAGGTTTTAATGTTCAGGTAAAATTACTACGCCCTAATCAATGAGCTGTTCTCTAAAATGAGTAGAGTGACTTTGTCCTTGTGTTATTGTGGATCATCTTCATGTCAGCCTTCTACACTTTCAACTAACACTCATCTTTGAGATGACAGACTAAATTTAGGACAAGAACATAGACAATATGAGCAGGAGGAAATGTGGATATTTAGGGATGGAAGTTCTGTCTGAACATAAATTAAGTTCAGTTTGTAATTAAATAACTCAGATCCACAATAGTAACACAGACCCAGTGAACTGACCTCAATCTCTCCAGTCTACAGTCTGGACTCTCCAGAAAACCACACAGATGCTTCACTCCTGAATCCTGCAGGTTGTTGATACTCATTTCAATATGTTTCAGATGGCAGGGGTTGGACTTCAGAGCTGAGACCAGATAATCACAGCTGATCTCTGACAAACTGCAGAGATTCAACCTGATTAAAGGAATAATATATGTTAATAAAATCATTCACAATCAGTCAGATGTGTTCATGTTTTAATGTTCAGATCAGCATTACTACGTCTTAATCAATGTGTAATTGCAGCTGTTCTGCAAGGCGTAAGACTCACCTGTAGCTAGCTGTGTATGACTAACATCGTTAGTTCGTTTTTTGTCAATTGTATTTTAACTTTTAAGACACCATGTTCAAGAAGTGTATTTTGATATAGAAGATTGCCTTTGAGGAATAACCAGGATAACTCTGCCGTTGGTTGAGAAGCAGGCCAAAGTGGTTAGGATAACCTTAAGTTTTCTTTATCTTTATTAGCTACAATGCTAAGCGATGCTATTTTCCAGACGATTGTATCGAATGTTGTTTTATTTGTCTGTCTGTACTTTAAGTTCTACGGTGTTAATAAACATCAGTGTCAAGAACGGGAGTCTCGCATCCAATCAATGCGCGGCATACAATGAGCTGTTCTCTTAGCTGAGTAGAGTGACTTCGTCCTTGTGTTATTGTGGATTATCATCATGTCAGCCTTCTACAAACATCACCCAAACATCAACAACATTCAGACAACTATTCATGCCAACACAGATCAATAACATGCTGCTGACCTCAGTCAAGTCTCTCATTACAGGATCAATATCAAATCACACATATTGTTCATTAGTTAATTGATTCCATGACCTTCTTCTTCCTGTATTTGGTATCTCAGTAGGTTTGTGTTGTTAAAATGTTAAAGAAGAAGTTCATATTTTTAAGTCTGTCTTCAAACAACAGTCACATGTCAGATGTACATTACAGAGTTCTTGGAATTCCTGCTGTCAACACTGACTGTGAAGTGATCTCTTCCTAGCACAACTACACTGTAAGAAATTACTTGATGAGTTTCTTCACAGACAGTATGAACAGAAAGAATGATGACTGACTCCAATAACTCTTTAAATGTACATGTGAACACTAGACTGGTCCTGATTAGAGATCACACTGACCACTGATGACTGAGGAGACACCTGCTGACATTAAAGGTGCAGTAAGCAACTTTTACAAAACTAACTTTCTGTCATATTTGCTGAAACTGTCCCTATGTTCAAGTATAATTGCATGAAGCAGATCATTTAAAAAAAAATTGGCTCCTCTGGCCCCACCTAGAGCCTGTAGCGCGATTTCCACCGCTCCACTCTCAGATGCACCAATCAAGCCCAGGGGTGTATCTAACAGAGGAGATCGTTTTGGGCTTTAGCGGAAAGGGGGAGGGACTGAGAAGTTGTCGATGTTAAAATTTTTTGGCAAAGTCCTGGATCTTCAGAATCTTGCCTACTGCACCTTTAAGGAACATGATGCTCCTTCATTTAAACCAACTGTTAGTGGTCCATTTTCTTATCTGTCAGTTCTGACAAGGGAACTGTTCAATCTGATGAAAACATTCAGTGAACTGACCTCAGAGTCTCCAGTCTACAATTTGGACTCTTCAGTCCATCACACAGACGCTTCACTCCTGAATCCTGCAGGTTGTTGTAGCTCAGGTCCATTTCTTTCAGGTGGGAGGGGTTGGACTTCAGAGCTGAGACAGCAACTTCACAGTGACTCTCTGAGAGTCCACAGTAGGAAAATCTGTCATGACACATAAATATAAAATATGTTAATTGGAATGAAGACATTTTATTATTTACTTCATACATTTGAAGACTAAACAGTTCTTCTTCACATCAGTAATTCAGCTTCTTCTCTGACATGACACAATAATTCTCTTAAACCTGCAGACTTCTAAACTTTGTTTTATTTTAATCCGCAAATGAACGGAAAGATAAATGGAGTTACATTTAGGCTTCTTCCACACGGTCTGTCAGTGTGATCTGACTCGACAAAGTCATCATGATTGAAATGATAAAAATGTGGAAAACATCCCTTTAAGATACATTTACAACGAATTAAAAATGGACAATTAATGTCTTAAATATATTAATCAACGGACAGCTCTAATATACTGTATACATAAATAAAGGAAGATAAACAGAAGACAAAATTGCATTCTCACAGTGTTTGAAATAGCTGGAGAACATCTGCAACAATATATAACTCATGTAAAGTTTGCAGTAAACAAGTTAAAAGCTGATTGAGGATGATAATTTTATAGAGTGAACACAAAGAACTAAACTAATGTAAACTGATTTATAATGTTAATCACATCTGGACTCACAGAGCCTTTCTGCAGTTCCTCACAGCTGGAATCAGTCTCCATCGTCCCTCAAATGATTTGTTGAACTTGTTCAGGTCCAACTCATCCAGAACCTCCTCTGACATCTGCAGCATGTAGGCCAGAGCTGAGCAGTGGATCTCAGAGAGTTTCTTCTCTGATCTGTTCTCTGACTTCAGGAACTCTTGGATCTCCTGATGAACTGAGAGGTCGTTCATCTCCATCAGACAGTGGAAGATGTTGATGTTTCTGTCAGGAGAAATGTTGGATATGTTCATCTTCTTCAGGTTGTTGATGGTGCTCTGGATGATTTCTGGACTGATCTCTGTCTGACCCAGCAGACCTCTTAACAGTCTCTGGTTGGACTGCAGACAGACGCCATGGAGGAAACGAACCAACAGGTCCAGGTGACCATTTATACTGTGCAGGGATTTCTCCATGACTCTGTTCAGAAAGACATCCAGAGTTGAGTCATTGTAGTTTTGTCCCAGGAAGTCCTCCAGCACCTCTGTCTTCCTGTTGGTGTAACAGTGGATCATGTAGACTGCAGCCAGAAACTCCTGAACGCTCAGATGGACAAAGCAGAACACCTTGTCCTGGTACAGTCCTCTCTCCTCTATAAAGATCTGTGTCAACACTCCTGAGTACACTGAGGCTGCTCTGATATTGATGTCACACTCTGTCAGGTCTGATTCATAGAAGATCAGGTTTCCTTTCAGCAGCTGATCAAAAGCCAGTTTTCCCAGAGACTCAATCATCTTCCTGGTCTCTGGACTCCAGTCTGGATCTGTCTCAGATCCTCCATCATACTTGACCTTCTTCACTTTGGTCTGAACCACCAGGAAGTGGATGTACATCTCAGTCAGGGTCTTGGGCAGCTCTCCTCTCTCTCTGGTTTTCAACAGATCCTCCAGAACTGTAGCAGAGATCCAGCAGAAGACTGGGATGTGACACATGATGTGGAGGCTTCGTGATGTCTTGATGTGGGAGATGATCCTGCTGGCCTGCTCCTCATCTCTGAATCTCTTCCTGAAGTACTCCTCCTTCTGGGGGTCAGTGAACCCTCTGACCTCTGTCACCATGTCAACACACTCAGGAGGGATCTGATTGGCTGCTGCAGGTCGTGTGGTTATCCAGAGGCGAGCAGAGGGAAGCAGTTTCCCCCTGATGAGGTTTGTCAGCAGCACATCCACTGAGGTGGACTCTGTAACATCAGTCAGGATCTCAGTGTTGTGGAAGTCCAGAGGAAGTCGACACTCATCCAGACCGTCAAAGATGAACACAACCTGGAACTCTTCAAACCTGCAGATTCCTGCTTCTTTGGTTTCAGTGAAGAAGTGATGAACAAGTTCCACCAAGCTGAACTTTCTCTCTTTCAACACATTCAGCTCTCTGAAAGTCAATGGAAATGTGAAGTGGATGTCCTGGTTGGCTTTGTCTTCAGCCCAGTCCAGAGTGAACTTCTGTGTTAAGACTGTTTTCCCAATGCCAGCCACTCCCTTTGTCATCACTCTTCTGATTGGTTTATCTCTTCCAGGTGAGGCTTTAAAGATGTTTTCTGGTCTGATGGTTGTTTCTGGTCTGTCTAGTTTCCTGGATGCTGTTTCTATCTGTCTGACCTCATGTTCATCATTGACCTCTGCAGTCTCTCCCTCTGTGATGTAGAGCTCTGTGTAGATCTCATTCAGAAGAGTTGAGTTTCCTGCTTTAGCAATCCCCTCAAACACACACTGGAACTTCTCCTTCAGAGTAGATTTAAGTTTACGAGAAGCTCCATCAGGAGATCCTTAATGAACACACAACAGATAATTATTTAAATAAATTATACAATAAATATTGTAATATTGTATTCCCCTAAAGAATAGGTGTGTGGAGATATTTGATTCATCTCTTGAGACATTAGTAAATGTTTAATTTATTCATCATGTTCAATGTTCAGAGAAATCCTCTTACTGATCTGCAGACGATCAGCCAGCTCCTCCTGCTTCATTCTCTTCAGGAAGTTCAGTGTGATCTTCATAAATGCATCTCTGCTGCTCCTCCTCTGCTCTTCATCCTCACCCTCCAACACCTCCTCATCCTCCCTCTGACTCTCTAAGCATTCTGGGTAATCTGGACTCAGATCCCTCTGAATCTTCTTCAGCTCGTTCTTCACAAAAGTGACAATGTTGTCCTCCAGCAGCTGGAACAGAAAACTATATGAATGACAACCAGACTGAAATCATGGAGACAAACATCAGATCCATGTTGGACAGACTGACAGTCCACTGGTCTACAAAGAGCAGCATGGAGATGATGGAAAGTAGTTGTTGTCCATGTACAGACCTTAAATATGGAGTTCAGGTGTGTTTGATGCTGATCAACAGACTGATCACTGAGAACATTTAAACTCTGCTGCTCCACTCTGTGAATGAATCATCAACAATTAATTCACATTATTGTCTTAACCATCTGTAATCAATGCATGGTTTTCTCATAAACATAAACCATGGTGAATTGATGATAGTGTTTTCTAGTGACTGTTTTGATCAAAATAATCTCTACTGTGATTTTCATAAAGAGATGAAACCAGTGATCAATTCTAAATCTGATGACCAAATGCAGAAGACTGGTTGTGCTGATGTCTGTCACTGACATTTTAAATTCAATCGTATCTTACTTGTTTACAGTTATTTCAAAGGTAATGTCGACACCCTTTGATCGATCACTCTTCATAGACACACAGCTGGGTTCAGGTTTCTGCTGCATCCTGGTGGTTTGAGAGAAATTCACTAATTATCAACATTCAACAAGTCCAACGAAGTCTGAAGCTGCACATAATGAACACAGTATTTCACGCATATAAACTCCAGAGGACAGTGACAATTTTTTTACTTTTTTGCAATAGAGGCTTCTTTTCTTTTAAAGGTGATGTCAACACCCTTTGATCGATCACTCTTCATGGACACACAGCTGGGTTCAGGTTCAGCAGAGTCTTCTCTCTGATGACTCCTAGGAGAAAAAGATGAAAAGTATTATCTCACAGTTACTGAAGCTACTATAAAAACTCAAAAGAGCAGATCACTGTGGACTGAATGTATCACTGAGACCAGCTGTAAACCTGACTGACCAAGAGGGGGCGCTCACTGGATGCTGTTGAGCCTTTAATGTAAAGAACTGAGTGACACTGCAGTCAATCATCATACTGTGTTAAAAAGTTACCACAATGAAATGATTTAGTTTGACCAATTGAGACTGGACTAAATTATAAATCTCTTGTTTTGACTGTTACAGCACATTTTAAGTGTTGGTTGGTGGTCAGTGCCTGTTGTGTCTATGTGTATGGTTCAGCAAGGACTTTCTAGAGCAGATGTTAATAAGAATAAGAAGTTTTATTGTCATTGTCCGGCATGGCAGCACTGCGTTCCAGTTCATCTGCAAGTTAAAAGCAGTGTGTTCATGTGCATATGGACAAAACCAATTTCTATTGACGTTAGCTTTTAATTCCCCAGTATGAATACAGGTTTATTTCCAATTATGACTATGTGATGATGATAATGTGAGTTTGTTGAGGGTGATACCTTTCCATGTTGATAAAAACCTGCAGACACCGGATGAAAGAAACAGCAGACAAAGTTCAACCATCAGTCTTTACACAGCTGAATCTGATTTGAGTTTGTTTGTTGCAAAAAAACAACAACATGTTAATAGGGAGTTTAGAAGAATGATCTAAAACATGATGGTGAAGAAAGTGCAACAGAAACTTAACCTATCATTGCGTTGTTTGGCCCCAGTAAAGTCAGGAAGTGACGTCTGTTTGCATTCACACCTGCAGCTTTTAACTGATCTGGATTAAAATGATGAAAAAGAGCAGCAACATTACCAAGCAGCTTTATTCATGTGTTCACAGAGAAGATGCGACAAGGTGAAATGAACCAAGTGTCTAGTCTAGAAAGTAGTGAGGCTTCTCTCCGCCATTTGAAAGATGTATAACACGTTCATGCCTCATTTCCATGATTAACTGACTCACTCAGTCAAACAAATCAACAGTCAGTCTGACTGTTGATTTGTTTTAACAGTCTAGATTACTCATGCAACACAATTTTAATGTTAATAGTGCATTTATATCGACTGTAATGTTGAATATTCATCATCACAACCCAAGATCAAATATACTCTTCCTGCATTTGACCTCGTTTATCATCACATCTACAAACTAGTCTCAGGGTTCCTCTTTGCCTCTAATCAGCTTCAATTCTGCTGCCCCTACTGAAGCTAAACAACAAAACTTCATTTACAACTTGAGAATAGAGTCATTAATGTGTTAATCTGTGAAAAATATTGCTTACATTACCTTCACATGGAGAAAACCAAGCTGCACCACAACCGGAAGAGAAAACGAAAGTAAAGTTAAAAACAGGAAATGACTGACAGGTTGAAGCTGATGGATGCTTCCAACAGTCTCAAAGATGAACACACCCACACAAAACATAAAATTGCATGTGTAAGATTTGACAAATGAGGCCGTTCGGTATTAATTATTATTGATTATGTGCAAGAAATAAATGTCAAACTGTGCTTAAAGTTGCAAAAGCATCGGTTAGGTTATTTGTTTTAGTAAAACCAAACATAAAAAGTAATAGTATAATATGTTCTAGCTAGTATTAATATAAAATAATACTATGTAGTGCTTAATATTACTACTTCTACACTATTTCAGAGGCTGTAGCTCCAGCTTCATTGAATTGTCCTCTGCTACCATCGTGTGGCTTCAGAGTGGTACTGCAACACCTGCAGCTCAAACCTTCCCCTGAGTCACATGTTCTAATCTGTGTCCACGCAGGTAAAGGTAGATTTAAACAGCGGTTTGAGCCAATGGCAACACCTGCCTGTTTTCTTTTCATGTCATTTTGAACATGCCGTCTCTGGGAGCTCCACCCAGTAGGCAAGGCACACAGGTGAAGCAGGTTCAGCAACAGTAGAGACCAGACCTGCTCCTGTTCAGACTTAAACAGGACGACTTTGTGAAGTGAAAGATGGATTGGAGCGTAGAAACAAAAATATAATACTACACCAGAAGAGGAACTTATTATCTTACTGAGAGTTTTTTTTTTTTTTTAATTGTGATCCACTCTGAGCAGTGGACATGGGGACCTCTGTTTTGTCAGTGGGGAGGACTAAGAGTGGAGCCTCTTGCATGCTCCTCGTCCTCTTCCTCTGCTTCACTGGGACGAAATGTGAGCTTCAGGATTCAAAACCGTCTGCGGCAACCAACTTCGACAATGTCAAACCTCTCCACGATGAATTCGGCAAACCTCAGGCGTACCCTGAAGAGGAGAGGGCCAACCTTCCTGTGTTTACCATGGACTACGTCCGGATCCAGGTCCCCTTTGAGTTCACACTGTGGGTCCTTCTGGCCTCCTTTGCCAAAATCGGTATGTTGAAGAATGATATCTAATGTGACCCAGAGCAGGTCAGGTGTCAGTGCTTCTCACTGCTCCTTCTCTCCTCTCCAGGTTTCCACATTTACCATAAAATCACCATCTGGATCCCAGAGTCCTGCCTCCTGATTTCCATCGGCCTCATCGTCGGCGCCATCATGCACTCGGTGAAGGAGGAGCCGCCGGCCGTGCTCAGCTCCAACGTCTTCTTCCTCTACATGCTGCCGCCCATCGTCCTGGACAGCGGCTACTTCATGCCCACGCGGCCGTTCTTCGAAAACGTCGGCACGGTGCTGTGGTACGCCGTGGTGGGAACCCTGTGGAACAGCATCGGCATCGGGCTGTCGCTCTTCGCCATCTGCCAGTTTGAAGTGTTTGGAGTTCAGGACATAAACCTGCAGGTCACAGAGAGAGTTTTTAATCTAATGAAAGGTCAAAGGTGACGTGATGTGCATGAAGTGCTCTAAGTGACTGTTCTTTCTTCTCTGCTTCCTCTGCAGGAGAACTTGCTCTTTGCCTCCATCATCTCGGCTGTGGACCCCGTGGCCGCTCTCAACGTCTTCGAGGACATTGGAGTCAACGAGCAGATATACATAGTCATATTCGGAGAGGGGCTCTTCAACGATGCCGTCACTGTGGTGAGTGAAGTGGACGTGTGAAGGCTAGGGTTAGGGTGATACAGCCACTGAATCCAAAACTGCAAATGACCCTGCCCTGGAGGGGGAATGACAGAGTGAATCTTCGCCCCTGCAGCTCCCTCTCAGTCTAGTTTGGCCAGTTCCCCTACGTGGAATAGGAATGTCAACCACAATAAAGCCGCCTTTTCTTTTTTTCTTCGGCCAGGTTTCACTCGAGTGGCGAGTTTCAGTCGCCACTTGTTGGCACAGATTGTCTCCAGCTGTGAAACTTCTCAGTGTTGCCAGTTGAGCTTTGTCCTGAGTGAGATTAAATGTAAAGATGCCTCAAGTTTGAGTTGTTGAACCGGATCTACAAAAATGAGAGTTATTTATGTGTTGACAACATGGTAGCTCTTCCAAATTTCTGAATTCTCCCTGCCTCCCTTGCATGCACACTTTCAGACTTTTCCCGCCCCTGCAGGTCCTCTACAGCATGTTCGCCTTCCTGGCCGACATGCCGGTCATCGAGTCCCCCGACGTGTTCCTGGGAGTGGCCCGGTTCTTCGTGGTGGCGATCGGCGGCGTCCTCTTCGGCCTCCTGTTCGGCTTCGTGGCCGCGTTCACCACGCGCTTCACCCACAACGTGCGCCCCATCGAGCCCCTGTTCGTCTTCATGTTCAGCTACCTGGCGTACCTGGTGGCCGAGCTGTTTGCCATCTCCAGCGTCTTGGCGTAAGTGGAACTGAGTTAAAAGCTGAGAGGTAGATTACTGACTAACAAGCCCCCAAATCCATAAAAGTACATGATGTGTATTTGGATTTTTTTTATCACTCAGCTATTTCAGATTCTTCCCAAACTAAATAATTAATGAGTAAAGATTAATTTCTGGTGATTTTCTGGTGCATGAAACATAATATTCTGCAGCAGGAGAACATGTTGCTCTAACAGCTAAGTACAGCTGTCACCAGTGAACCTTTACCTCCCAGACTCAAACCTGATCTCTGTGCGACTTGTGCAAACTTGCTCGTCCACATAGTTTTCCACCCTCTGAGCGTGACATGAGCCCACAGTGACATGTGTGGCATCATGTGACGGCGCGGTTCACCTTTGTGAATGGAGAGCAGGGCCACGGGTGCAGAGGGAGACAAATGAAGGCATAAACCCGTGTGTTAGATGTTGGATTTGTTGGAAATGAAGCACTTGTCCATGTTCATTTAAAACAGATAGATAGAAATAGATTGTAAGACGTATTATTATCAGATAGTGGTGTTTATTAATCCAGGGGTTGAGCCAATAAGTTTGTCGTTAAAGAATTGTTGTTTATTTTCATTTATGTTTAAATGTTTCAGCTGTAGAAATACATTAAGTAAGTGTGTCTTGCAAAATGTGAAACGTGTGAAGTCAGAGTATCCAGTAATCGGACGCTGTGGCGCCCTCTTGTGGACAAATGTGAGATTGCACTAAATTCAATAGCATTTAAATTGTGATCAATTTTACTTTAGAAACAAAACTTATCTCTTTTTTTTGGGTTTCATTTCTTTTCATTTTCACTGCTGTGGGCATATTTCATCAACATCTGAGCGGTAGCCTCTGATATATTGAGCAAACAGATGTTAAAAGTTTACTTATTCTTTAAATAACTTTTAACTAAAGTATTAAAGATGCATGTGTTCAGTTAAAATATTAAACAGGCCTCTAATTTCTTCTTCTTGTTCCTCTGCAGCATTATAACATGTGCCATAACCATGAAGTACTATGTGGAGGAGAACGTCTCCCAGAGATCCTGCACCACCATCCGCCACGTGGTGAAGATGCTGGCCACCGTCTCAGAAACCCTCATCTTCTTCTTTCTGGGCGTGGTCACCATCACGACGGAGCACGAGTGGAACTGGGCCTACATCCTGTTTACCCTGCTGTTCGCCTTCGTGTGGAGAGGAATCGGTGAGAGGTTTGGTCTGAGGAGGCTCGGTCTGAGGAGACTCTCTAGGACTCGTCTTGAGTTGATCCGTTTTCGTTTTGTTTTCTCTTCCCTTGCAGGCATCCTGCTGCTGACCCAGATCATCAACCCGTTCCGAACAATCCAGTTCACGTTTAAGGACCAGTTTGGCCTGGCCTACGGAGGCCTGCGAGGTGCCATCTGCTTCGCCCTGGTCTTCACGTTGCCAGATAACATCAACAGGAGGAACCTGTTTGTCACGGCTTCAATTGCCATCATCATATTCACCGTTTTCATTCAGGTGGGAATGAAACCTGAAATTTGGTAGCCTGCGTGGTAGATCTCAAGACTAACGGCCGTCTCCTCTCCAGGGCATCAGCATCCGTCCCATAATAGAATACATCAACATCAGGAGGACCAACAAAGACCTGACCACCATCAACGTAGAGATTCACACCAGGGCAAGTATCCTCATTAATTCTCCTATGTTTGTGTTAAACAGCACATTTATTTTAATAATCCTGTTGTGCTTTTCAGACGATGGAGCATGTCGTTTCTGGCATTGAGGACTTGTGTGGACAATGGGGTCACTACTACTGGAAAGACAAGTACGAGGACGTTTAACGTGCTAGCATGTTTCTGATTCTTGATTCTTGGGCTAATCTTTACTCCTTTTTTTTGTGCTTTGCAAGGTTTAAGAAGTTCAACGATCGCGTTTTGAGGCGCATCCTGCTCCGGGACAACAGGGCCGAGTCCAGTATCGTGTCTCTGTATAAGAAGCTGGAGCTGCAGAGCGCCATAGATATACTGGACACGCCGATGGGAGACCTCAGCGCAGCGCCATCTCTTGTTTCTCTGCAGTGAGTGACCTGTTTTTTTGTTTTTGTTTTTTTAAATCTATATCTTTAATTTTAGAGCTACACAACCTGGCAACCCACAAGCAAATTGATTTTGCATTAACACACACAGGCTTCAGCTAACTGCATCAAACGTTTATTAAATCTAACTGAAGCCGTTTCCTGTGCGTGCATCCGATAATAAAACATTCACATCTCTCATCAGTGACGAGATGAAGGAGGCGTCCCGGCCCAAGAAGAAGTTCCTGGCTGCTGACGTGAGGAAAATGCAAGACATCCTCTCAAAGAACATGTACAAGATCCGGCAAAAGGTAACGGATTAAGACTTCAATCCCAAATCCTGACTTTATCTACGGATGTTTTCTTTCATTTTTTAATCCATCTCAGTGACGTATTTCAAATCTGGGTCATAAAAATAAGAGGAACATTGATGGTTGTGAATCCATGTCTGAACATTTAAAGTATGTCTCCGTGTTTTCCAGACGTTGGCATACACCAACAAATACAACCTGCCTGATGAAAGCCGGACCAGGGAGATTCTGATCCGCCGCCACGTCAGCATCAGACGCAGCCTTCGAGCCGAGAGTTTCCGTGATGTGATTGTCTTTTTTTTATGTTTTTTGAAAAACCTCTCACACACTTTGTTACCTTTGGTTGACCTTCACTCTTCCTCCTCCGTTTTTTAGCCTAGACAGAACATCCCCAAATCTCAGAAGTACTACTCCCTCCAGCCTGGAGGTGACCTGGAGTCTGCGTTGGCGCTCAGAAGACGAAGCCACGGTGAGTTTTAACTTGAATAAAAAGCTAATAAGATGACCAAACAGAAACATTTAAACCCTCATTTTCTTTTTTTTGTGTTAGCTGGTGGGGAAGTGAACCGTCACTCAGCTCGCCTTCAGTCCTCTGCTGTTTCGCCGCGCTCCTCATCCCGCTCTACGGTCTCTATGAGGAGGCTGAACACCATCGAGGAACTGAGGAGTCCAACGGAGCCCCCGGCTGTATCTCCTGATGTAAACATGTTGGACGAGGGGGTTTCTGGGAGTCTCCGAGGCAGGAGACCACCAGTCCCTGCACCCAGGAGGCGAAGCTCCAATCAGGAAGATGAAGACCGAACAGGAGGTGAAGAGGAGCCGGTGCGTCCTCCACATCTGCCGCCCCCTCGAGGATGGACACCTGAGAATAGACAGCAAAACGAGTCTGGAGACCCACTGCTTAGACACTCGTCACGGGGGTCACGGGGGTCACAGGGGTCACAGGGGTCACAGGGGTCACAGGGGTCACAGGGGTCCCGAGGCTCCGCGAAATCATGACTGAAAGAAACTTTAAAATATGGAACGTTCTTCAGCATCTGCTGCCTGTGATCACCTCCACCTGCTTTATAGTAAAGCCTATTGTTGGGGACCAGGCAGTGAGGCTAAATAGAGAGATGAGTTTTTAATAGAAAAAAGTGGGTTTTAATTAATCAACAAATACAATCAAGCTGCAAACATAAGTAGATCTACTAAAGAGGTCAACAAACTATAGCTACACCAAAATTTACAGCAACAATATAGGGAATAATCAATAAAACAAAAATACGGCGGTTGGCATGGCAACTGGTGGTGGCCATTATGTCACATCCTGTTTCTATAGCGTCAAAAAACTGAACGTTTAACTGAAATTAAACTTTTCTGATGCATCAACATTATACAAACTACCTAAAATGACAGAAAGTCCCGTCCACTAACATGGAGGGGGCGGAGCTTATGACCTATAACTGGAGGCAGCCATGGAGCCAGCCACCAGGGGGAGCGCTACTTGATTTAGCTTGATTGGCACGTTTAGAGGAGCACTTCCGTCCAGCGGTGGATCTGTGGATCAAACCAAATCAAACCGTAAAGGGTAGAGAAACAAACATAAACAAAGTCAAGTCAACACCGCTATACGAAGCCCCCCCCCACCATGCCATATCAGCACATGGTACAGCCTGATAAGATGGCGCCCGTATTCATAGACGTATATATGTCTATGCCGGTCTATGCCCGTATTTACTCAGGCTCCACTTGGGCTCCACCCACTACGATAGAGCGTCGCTGTTGCTGACCCGGAAGTAGACCATCAGCAGGTAACACAAAAACCAAGAAATAAAGGTTAATACCAAAAAACAAAGAAACAAACGAACTTATAAATAACCTCACACTGTTAATGCTTGCAGTCAGTAGTTAGGGTTAAGGTTAGAAGCAGATGAAAGCCTAAATAAAACAAGGTTGTGTGTGTGGAGGTGATTTAAACAACTTTCCCTCTGTGATGCTAATTTTACTCAAGCACCACATGCTCATGGTTGACTTCTATTCAAAGGAATAAAGGATGACCGCCACAGTTTTCTGCACTTTACCCCCAAATAAAAGCAAAGTGATTCATGGATGATTAGCAGAACTCCAAATCCACCCCACATAAACAGTGGAGGATGTGTGTAAAAAAACAAAACTATAGCTGGAGCACATTTAGGTTATTTACACACGACTCCAATCAAACAGATGGCAGCAAAGTGATGTGATACGAAGACGACTGTGCTGGCTGAAATGAGCAGCCAGTCGGGAACAAAAGAAAAAGAAAAGAGTTGGAAATTATTAGAAATCTTGGACCAAATGAAAGCAACCGTTCTCTAAATCCACTTCCGCTCAGGTGCCAAAGTGGAGACCTCAGCACATGTTCAAGTTGTGCAGTAAAAAAAAACAAAAAATAAAAAGATGATCAATTCATAGTTAGTTCGAGGTTTGTTTGCAGGATTCAAAACCAAAATAGGAACAAACCAAGAAGCTGGCTAAACGTTAGCATGTTCAGCTAACTAGCTTATTAGCTAAAGACCAAGAAGTAAATAAAAATATTTTATTGTCTGCGCTGACACTCATTATTCAAGGTTGTTTAATAGTTAAAAGTGGATTATTCGCACGGTAAAAGCCATATTGTTTGGTAACCAATCCACATTTTTAGCACTAAATCATACTGTATATTTAAATTACAGAGCTAATGGTATCTTAGCCAGCTGTGGCTGCTAGGTGATTCATTTAATTGCTAGAAATATGAAATAATGCTTTTGTCTTTATCTGCAATGAGAGACAAGTTGTTTTAATAAAAACTGTGAATTGTTTTGTGATAAAAAAAATAAAATAAAAGTGTCACATAAATATGTATGGGGCTTACTGTTAATGAATTCAGTGTCTGATAGTGTATGCTGACGAACACTAAACCTAAACATGACCGCATGGCGCAGATGGATATTGCGCTGTGAAATCCGATAAGCGTCCTGTTTCCTTCAGAATGCATTTGTTAAAGACGGGATGGCTAATGCAATAAAAGAAAACAACCCTTTTCGAATGTTTGATTTGCTTGCTCTGCAGTCTTGCGTTAAATGCTCAGACACAGACACAGGCGGCCTCGTTGTGTAATGTTACACTCCTGTATTCTACCGTCTAAAAAGTACATTTGAAACCCACAGGTGCTATTAAACTCAGGAGAGAGGAGATGGAGCACTGAACACTCTCCCCCTTGTTCGCTTTAATGCCCTCTTTTATCAGTCCATTTGACTCTGATTGCCTTCCCGTATGATCATTCAGAGCTTACATTTTTATATCTACCAGGCACTGAGAGCAAAGGCTATAAATATCTTTTTTTTCATGTGCTGTGCTTTGTGATAATCTTGTTTCTTGAGCGTGCACCAATGAAACTTGATTCCTCTTCAAATTCTGTGTTAGAAACGGACAAAACGAGCACAGCTAGTTGTCTAAAATGCCATTTCGGAAACATAAAACCTGCTCTGCTTTAGGAAAACAGAACCTAAATCTGAGATTTCTGTAAACAAGAGACGGTGTGAGAGACAAAGCTTTGATCTAAATACACATGGCATGTCTTCATCTTTAGAGTGAACTACAAAAAAAACACTAAGTGATGTAAATCAACCTTAAATGGCTGGAACATCTGTAAAATCATGCAAAATAACTACAAAGATGCAGCAAGTCTCTATAAAAAGATGCAGAACGGTCACAATAACCTGCAAAATCACCACAAGGAGACACAAAATGGCTAGTGAAAGATGCAAACCTGTCATAATTACGTGCAAAATAATACCAGAGATGCAAAATAACTACAAAGAGACTGCAAACGGCTACTAGAAGATGCAAAACGTGCAGAAAAAGGTACAAAACACCTTGCAATGCTAAATCATTGCATAAAAACATACCAAATGGGATCAAAAATATGGAAAACAATCACAAAGAAAGACTTAAAATTACTTGTACGATATATAAAATAAAACCAGGAAGTGATGCAAACAATTACGAAAGATGCAATCTCAAACAATATGGTGGAGAAACAATAAAACGGTGCTTTCAAGACCTGCTTGATCAAAGCTAATCTGTATTAAAATAACATTTTGCATCTCTATAAACCAAACTTGACTAAAGGAGACTTTTACAGAATCCTCATAACGTCAGGGCGATGCCACCGTTGTTGGACGTCTTGATGTTTAATGTGAAACTGGGTAACGAGGTGCAAAAGTAACTTTTCCTGTTGTGACACATCTCCTTCCACACCACTCTGCCTTAGCATAACGTTCGTCTTTATTGCTATCAGCTTCCCCGCGTCCTGCACACATGGTTTAATTAAAGGTGTTCCACTGAGATTAGCAGCATTTCATTATTTACTGAGAATCAACACGGTATGAAATTAGCTCTATTAGTAATAGAAGAAATGTCAATTAAATCTCAGCGAGTGTACAGACTGTCTTTTCTTTGGCTGCAGTTTTCTTATCATTTCTTTCTCTTGTTTTCAGATATTCAGGAAAATGGGAGGAATCAAAATGATGTGCATTTCGGTAAGTATCCGCACATTTAAGGTGTCAAAAATGTCAAGAACAATCATACAGGAAACTGCTGCAGTTTTAATTTTGTTCGGAAAGATCTATGGGTGGAATAGATGTATGGGTGGAATAAAACAGACTAAATGTCTTTTTCAAGCTAAAATGGCGACAGAAAAAGCTCTTTACCTAGAAATGATTCTTCAGATAATGTGCTGCACTGCTTGTTTCTACATTGCTTTTTCTTTATTTTGTTTCCGCGCAAGTAAAAACTACTAAATCAGTTTGGGACCAGCTGAAATCTCTGAAAATAATTGAATAGATGAATAAAATTAACAAAAAGTATGAAGCTGTTGAGTATGGAATATTAAAAACCTTGAATACTCAAATTGATCCGTTAAAGAAAAGCTCATAAAGCGGCTTTAATCTGTGACATTTAAGAACTGAATGTGGGTTGAAAACCTGCTTTTTAAACCTTCACTAAGAGATTTATCAGCTCCTGTACGCGTGAACATCTTCTTAACCTTTGACCTTTTCTGTAAAGAACAGGGCTGCCGAGTGTTTTTTTTAAATGTTGAAATCCTTTCACGCTCAAGGACGGCGATCGCACTCGACAGTAAATATGATTAGCGGCGTGGACAATAGCCGGCTTATCAAATGTAAATCAGGGTCGTACATTTTTAATGTCAGTTTACTGTAACAACAAAAGGGAAGGGAGATGAGGATTTAGCAAACTGCTCCTGAATGCGAGGCTCGAGCACGACGGCGTTCATAAATCCTTCACATCTCGTCAGGAACTGATTTATGATCGGAAATAAACGTTGTATTGTTTGGATAAATATCAATAAAATGGGTGATGACACCAAAATTCAGGTAATGTCTTCTAATTTTGCATTTATTGAATTGTTGGGTTTTTCTGTCCGACTCAAAAAGGGAATTCACGGTTCCATCCACTAATATGACGAGTTGCAAACTTTTTTTCACCTCAGCCATATGTAAACATATTTTTTAGACATTTTAATTAGATTTTTTTTAAATTTGCACATTATAAAATACATAAAAATCACACAGCAGCCGAAACCAAGGTAGAATTAGCTTTAAGTGCAATACCAACAACGGCCACTAGATGCTGACTACAACAAAATACGAAGTAGAGTACTTTTTTGTAGCAATTTTGACGCACAAGCAGAGAGTAGTCAGTTTCATAGCCTCTATATTGATAGAATGGGTTATAAACATATAATTTAACAGTATTTTTAAACAGTTTAGCAGCTAACGCCCTGTAATGGTGTTTAGTTTGGACGTCTTTGATTATCCGAAGCTGAGATGTTAAACGTTTTAACATTTTTCTGTGCAGCCTACTGTTTACTCTGCCTTTCCTCTTCGATGTGCACTCTTTGAATCACATAGATTCATTGTGCCAACCGAAAAATAAAAAAGGAACTCGTCCTTCACCTGCAATAAAAGAAGCGAACGGCGGCGGCTTCTTCAGAGGTCAAAGGTTTGAGGTCAGCGTGAATTCGTCATCCTCTCGAAGCCGCGAATGTTCCAGAAAAGCTTTAAAACCTCAAAACGAACGCCTGCAAAATCTTTGCCTCGAGCAAATTTGCATTCTGATCAAGAAACGGCTCCGTATGTGGGAGGCACTGGCAAACATCCTGGTTTATGAACTGTCCGTCAGCCGCATACGAAGCAGAGAGAGAGAGAGAGAGGGAAGAGGAGAGGAGAGGAGAGTGTTTTAAAGCAGGCTGCAGCCAGAGAGAGAAACAAAGCAGCGACAACAGATTGTGTGTTTAAGTGTTTTTTTCCTTTGGTGAAGCTTCACTAACGACGAGGAAGAGCATTTCTCCCTCTCAGCATTTTTGCAGTGGCACCGGTTTCTGCTTCGGTCAGCTCGGAGCTCGAGAAGCAGCAGAGAGAAGTCGGAGGAAACTTAAAAACTGAGCTGCTCATGCAGGATTTTAAAAAATTTCTTTGAGATAAAGGATCATCTGGTGACCGCGTGGAGCAAACATGAACCAAACTGCATCCGTTTCCCATCAGATTGAGTGTCAGCCCAGCAAGGATAGCAAGGTAGGATGGATTTGATCTTTATGGGGTCGTTTTTTTATCCGGTTGTAACGTTTTTCAAACAGATGTGTCGTACATAAAGTTAGTTTTTAGTATGCAACGTCCATCTGTTTGCAGGTAATGTCGTGTTTCGTTGTTTCACTTGATCATAGTTCATCACCTGGTTTCCGTCTTATTCCTCCACATCCTCCCAGATTTCTTGATTTACCTCGGTAAAGCTTGTGTTTCTTCTTGTTTACTTCATCTTTAAACCATGTAAACGCTGCATGGAGCATCACCGCTCTCTTATTTTCTAAGACAGCACTTCGCGCTCTGCTTGCTTTCCACAGCGTCACCGCTCCTTTGCTCACTTCCTGCTTTCCCAAAACTACGATTTGGGCTGTTGTCATATTAACCGAGCGTGCACGTATTAATTGCTTGTAAATTAAAGGGATTTGCTTTAACCTAGCATAAACACACACGCGCAAAACGTCTCCAGCAACAAAACACCCGTTTTTTTTTATCCTGTTACACCTCTAGCCCGGGCCTAAGTTTTATTTTGGATTGTTGACATGAATTCTGCCTCTCATCCAGAACAATATAAAGTCTTATTACAGATTTCTGCTTTGCTGAAGTGCAAGTAAACCCCTCCCTGGTTCATTAATGGAGATTAAGGGTTAATTTTTTTTCCAAATATGGGTTTTAACAAAGATTTATATGAACTAATTCAGCTATTTTCACGATCTGTTGTTAAAATGAGATAAAAATAAGGAGGAATTAACATGTAAATCCATCTGAGCCCCCTCCTGGTGTAGGCTAACCTGCACTCATGTGACAACATATCATTCACCAGCAATATTTCAGAAGCTGAATGGACTTTTTCCCGGCCACGTGATCGTACCTGTGCAGATTTTGGTGATTATCCAGTTATATCTGTCTGGGATATTAAACGAAGATGAGCTGATGTGTGTTTTCCGTGACCTCTTCATGTTCTGTCGGTGATGTTCTCTGTAAAAACCAAGTCAGAAGAGGCTCCAACATGAAAGACTTTCATTATTGCCTGCAGTTTATGCAAAGTGGTTCTTAGCTGTGAGCAGATCCCTCAGACAGGGAGACGAACAGGCAGCCAGAGTATAATCCCGCACAATCCTGAGCTGCTGCTGCTGCTGCTGCTGCTGGGGCCTCTCAGCAGGAGGAGTAATCTGGCAGGAGGGAGCGTCGATAAGAGCGAGAACTTATGCAAAGAGATGTCACTTTTTCCTAACACTTCCTCAGATACCGCAGGTTTCAAAACATCTTCCACTTCACAGCAATTTGAACTCAAACCACAAGACACGCTGGAACATGATGATTTGTGGCTTTTAATTTGCATTATTTAGTGCTTTTAATTGAGTTATAAATCAAAGCCTTCACTTATAAACCAATCCCTCAAATTAAGCAGCTGCCTCTTGAGATGCAGCGTAGCTATACATCACCCCATGTCTTTATTTACAGACGAACCTGCTTCCATTTGCGTTTCAAGTTCACTGAACTTATAAAAGGATAGCGCTGTGTTTCATCGCTCGTGTTCGGTGAAGAAGAAGTGACAGGAACAAGGGTGTAAGCTCGGGTTCGTGTGACCGGCGCGAAGTTCAGCGACTTTGCGGCAGCACGGCAATCAAAGGTGGCGTGGAGGCGTGAAGTCTAAACATAGTCGCTGCCGAAGCGAGAATAAGCAGCGTGAGGTGAAGCAGATTTTGGACGTGGAAGGCCAACGTCTTTTCAGGTGAAACACTTTGACCTCATCGGGAGTTGCTCCACCTGAGAGAAGCTGAAACAAGGACAACTCGAAGTTTCATTTAAGGAGCTTTTCTACTTCTAAAAGTCATCTAACGAGCCAGTATCGGCTTGAAAATGCTCAATATAACACATTTAAACCAAACTCACATCAGTCCCTGCTGCTAAACTCATCTTAGATTGAACGAATAAACTGGATTTATGTCAGGTTAAATCCGTTTTTCTAGTGTTTACTTTGACGGCACGCCAGAAGTTACTAGCTCCTGTTCTTCCAAGGTTGCACATCATTTAAATAACGTTCATAAAGAAAGAAAGCAAGCATTTTAAAGGAGGTAAGAAGCTGTTTAAGCAGCTGTTTCACATATTTATATGTTAGCGTGTTGGTAAAACTTACATTTTCAGACTCTTTTAAGAGTATGTTTTCATCTCCAAAAGCTTCTTGTGCAACTTTATTTCATAGTTTACAATCGTATAAAACGTTTGAACCGGCATTTATAATCATTCCTGATGCTCTGGTGTGTTTTATTTATTACTTTAAGGCTTTTATTTCAGAAACTAGGCCACAAATGTTAAAATGAATAACGGCTAATGTCTGTGGGAGATGCATCCTGTGATAAACATGATCTCTGCAGTGAAAACCAGATGCTAACTGAGAATAAAGGTTCAAATTCATGACATAAAAACTGCATCAAAGTATAAAACGAACGCTAAACTGTGCTATGTTTGATTCTTTCATTGTCTCCCTCTCATTTTCGCTGTGATTGCGCTTGGTTGTTGCTTAGTAACTTGTCCTTCCGGGACATTTTCATCACATATATATTCGTTAATGCTTAAATCCCGTTTGCGGCGGCTGGGGTTCAGGAGAGTGGGAGGGCGCCGGAGTTAGCGGTGAGTCAGTTGTAAGAGCAGAAAGCCTTTAAAAATCACAAGATGTTTTCTTTCGTCTGCGCAGCTCGAGTTGACATCCGGTGATGTGACCGTGAAAGTTCTTCTTCACCTCGTAGATTGTTCAGAAGCGGCTAATGTCTTGTTTTTGTTGGGCCTCGGTTCACTTGATGAGTTCTGCTACTTGAGGTTTGTATTGTCAGTCTTCTCTGAACAGACCTTGAGTGCAAGCTACGAAAATGTAGAGTGTAAACTAAAGTGTTTCCAGTCCACTGTTAATCTGCTTTAACTTGTCCTCACCCATAACACCAGCAATTAATGCTCATTTATTTTATAAAAATCAAACATTTACACACTCTAATATTTTGTTGTACCTCCTTTATCTTTGATTACAGCTCATTCTCTGTCTCATTGTTTCCATAAACTTCTCCAATGTCACCAGATTTATTTCCATCCAGTGTTGCATTCGTTTTACACAAAGATCTTGTGTTGATGAATACTGTACTGGAGACTCTGAGCACTGCACAAAGCCTTCTCCAGCACATCCCAAAGATTCTCAATGGAGACGCTGGTGCAATGGAAGAAGGTCATGTGGTCTGATGAGTCCAGATTTCCCCTGTTCGAGAGTGATGGGGACATCAGGGTAAGAAGAGAGGCAGATGAAGTGATGCAGCCATCATGCCTAGTGTCTACTGTACAAGCCTGTGCTATGGGGCAGTGCTATGATCTGGGGTTGCTGCAGTTGCTCAGGTCTAGGTTCATTAGCTGACTACCTGAATATACTGAATGAGCAGCTTATTCCATCAATGGATCATATTCCAAGATGACAATGTCAGGATTCATGGGGCTCAGATTGTCAAAGAGTGGTTCAGGGAGCATGAGATGGATTGTTCCACCACAGAGTCCAGACCTTAACCCCAGTCTTTATGATCCCTAGCAAACTGAAGCCTTTATTTCCAGTTATTCTCACTGATGACTGATTGCACGTGTGGAAATGTTCTTACTTTCACTATTAAACATAGCCCTTCTCTTAGATTTGATTCACATTTCTACCTCAAAAACAATGCTTCTCCACTCTCCTTCCAGTTTCTTATAATGCCTTGGGCAGTTTTTAACCCAGTTTTAGTAGTTTCTTCAATCTCCTTAGATGTTTCCTCTGCTTGATGCATGCCAATGATTTGACCCTTCTCAAACAGACGACCACAGGATGTGTCTTTAGACATGGTTGTTTAAGAAACGAGAAGCTAACACGAGGGCCATCCTCAAAATGGTTTCTCTGCGCCATTAACCAGGAACCCGACCGTCTCTGCTCTGAAGTGAAGCAACAACTGCTCCGAGCGGCGTCCAGCCCCAGAACCTGTGAAAGTGAACAGATTGGCGCCATAACAGGGTTTAGCAGCCGGTGCGGCGCCTCACAACAGTCACAACCACTGAACGTTAACACTAGCCCGCTGCCGTCACGGCCATCTGTTACCGTGGAGATGGACATGGAGTAAAAAGGAGGAGGAAGGAGACGAAGGCGACTAACGCTCCTGCCTCCGCTGCAGAGTTTATTACTCATAAACCTGCGATTGGCCTCTGTTGTTCTTCAGCGGATAATTTTAGCCCCGCCCCCTCTCTTGGTAAAATAAAACGAGATGTTCAACGCTTAATGAATAGTTTCACATTTAAAACGTGCTTCACTGCCTTCATGCCCGAGCCAGGCCGAGTGAGAGATGAGATCCCGGCTGTGAGAATATTAACGTGTGAACAACTCCAGGCTGAGTATTCACCGTTTGTGTGCCAACGTTTGTCCAGTTTTAGTCTCGCTCAGTATTCAGACACAATTCTGCGTCTTAACGCACGATTTAAACCCAACGCATGCACATTTATCTGTTAATTGACAAGAAGTAAATAACAGCAAGAGCCAATAATTAGCTGGTGCGCCAACTTTTGATGCAAAAACGACAAAAACCACTTCAAGTTTACTTTTAAAAGCCAAATAATAACGATGATGATGCTCTATAGTGACGCTATTTTGAAAGGCATGCACATGGTTGGGGCCTAAGGGCAGTTGTCGGGGGCAGATAGGTTCTTCATCATTTGATATGTTAAAAAAATCTAATTTATGATTAAATGAGCATTAAAAGAGGTAATGATGTGATAAATGTGCAGCGTTTAACCCTCTCTGAGGAGTCAAACACCAGGAGGTGGCTGAACAGTAAATAACTGGGTGCACTTTCTGTCTTTTGTCACTAGAGGGCAACATTACACAAGTCTGCTGCATCTGAGAGCAATCTGATACCAGAGACTTCTAGCAACAAGAAAAATGTAAGAACTAAAATGTAAAAGCAGAGCCAACCTGCTGCCTGTATCTCAGTAAACGCTCTTGTTCTTCTTTCCCATGCCGGCGTTTACTCTGATGTTATTTTTGGGTCAGTGAGTCACGCTGCAGGCTCATTTGGCGCCAAGCGGCACCTCGAGGAACCGTCTCAGGTTGGCGCTGGAATATAATTGCACGGATCAAGGTCAGCGCTCGGAAAGGCCGCAGCCCTGAGGCTATAGGCGGCGCTCGGGGGGCCCCTGCACGGGCATGGGTTCCTCTTTTATTTCAGAGAGTGGGACGAGCACAGGCGTATAGCATATGCTGGATAAGCTGCTGATTTAATTTAGTCAAAAAAGGAGGAATAATCTCATCTGCACGGTATTGGGCAGCTTTGCAAATAAGGTCATAGGTCAAGACTTCGCTGTCTGGCCTGTCTTTGTATTCCTGCAAAACGTCTTTGCAGGAATTCTCCACGAGACGAGGCTTTAATAACGAGCATATTCTAAAACCCCGTCATTAGCACGGTTAGCATTCATCACAGAAAGCTGCAGGCGCCTTTAACACTGCGGAATAAACATTAGGAGGCGCGTCGCTTCCCAGAGATGCTGCTAAAACCGGGCTGCACACCTCCTCGTCCTCCTCGGTGTGTTAGTTTTGCAAAGTTTTCTTTAACGAAACGTCAAAAAGCATCAGGACGGGTCCGGCTGATCGCTGGCTGGTCCAGTGTGGAGTTGAATGTAAACCACATAGAGCTGAGAGTACTGGAGACTCTGTGGTCAGTGTTTTCTTTCCAGGTGATAATCTTTAGCTTGAATTCAACCTGATAGTCTTGGTAGAAGTTGGAATAACCTTTTAGCGACACAGTCTTCCTTCTGACACCTCTAAAGTTCACTACAAACACTTATTTATGTTATTTGTTTAATTTGATAAAAAAAAATTTAACAAAAGTCGGCGACAAACTCTTATTTTTCACAATTAGTCATAGTCTTTCCTCTATAAGTGACCAGAAACTTTGATTTTTGATTTGATCCCTTTTATGTTATTATTCATCATTTTTCTTTCATTCAGACGCTGATTTAAATCTAGCGCAGAGAGATGGAGATAAAAATCATATAGGAATACATTTAATATAAAGATATACGTTATCAGTGAGCTGCAAAGTCACATCATAGGGAGTATCTGGTGGTTAAAGACCGAGTCGTGCACCACCCACAGATGCTCCTAATTAAAACCTGCAGCCCTCCAGAGCCAAACGCCTTCAAGGAAACCCGGACGAGTCCAGTTGTCTTTGTTTTAGATCTGAGCAGCCGGACGACTCAGAGTCTCCCCAGACTGATGGGCTGGAATCCAGACGTCAGAGTCTCCGCCTCTTATTTAATTTCCATAATCTGTCTTTAAGCAGATTCCACTCACTCCTTTTTCCTCCTTGATGGGCAGCGACAGATCCGACACTATGAGACTAAGGCCCGAACAGGTCACCTTCCCCCGGCTAGGAGGGGTCGGGGGGCGTCGGGTGAACCCAGACGAAGCTGCAGCCGTGTTTCCTTCAAACACTCTGTAACAACATTTTAATGTTTCTGGCAAACATTCGGGGTGGGAGGCTATACAAGAGGGTTACCTTGGTAACCAGAGTCTGGGATGACCGCTAATGACTGTCTGCGTTCTCAGATCCCGGCATATCGCTCCCGGGCCTTTTGGGTGAAACGGCGAGTGCTCTGTGCACAGCGAGGAGGCCGAGGCGGCGGCGGCGGCTCATGTTTAACGGCGTGAGCTCACCTGAGCAGGGCTGTCACCGCGCCGTTCCTCCCCAGAGAGGAATTAGACTAGGAGACAAACGACGTCAGGAGAAACTGGGTTGACTGATTTCACTTGTGAATGACACCATTTTTTTTTATAAAGTAGTAAAATCAGAACAGAGGCTTTTTGTGTGTGTGTGTGTGTGTGAACCAGACGTCTGTTTATTCTGAAGAGAAACGTTGGTGGCGAGAGCAGAAGAGCTGCTCGTCTTTATCAATATTCACATTTGTTGTTTCCACGTTTGAGCGGTTTGAGGCGTCAACATGATGGAGCCAGAGCTCAGGTTCCTGGAGGTGAGCTGACAATATTTATTTATTTATTTATCTCTAGATGGAAGGTTTCTGGGCCTTAGCCGGACGTTTAATGTGTGTTTACTCGAAAGCTGTCGCGTGTAATGAGCTGTGAAATCAACCAACTCACCTGACATCCCTGACGTGAGGTGAGGCCGCGGACCTCTGCCGAGACGAGTGACGGCGTTTCATTGTCCCGTTCGGCTCCCTGCTGCCTCCAGGGAGACTCTGAGGAACAGAAACGCGTCCTCCGGGACTGAAAGTGTGTCACGCTGTGGTTTTTGGGTGATGAATGAGCGAGAGTCTGAGGGGGGCTGGACGCAGGATGTCGGGGGTTATGCACTGCACGCTGCAGTCAATGGAAAACCAAGGATAATGAAGTTTCCACGACACGATAAAGTCGGTGGTGTGGTTTTCCAAGGAGAGGTGATGGTGTGTTATTGACTTGCAGCAATGTGGAGTTTGCATGTTCTCCCTGTGTCTGCGTGGGTTCTTATTGTCATAATTGTACTTGTTTTTGTGGTATTTAGCTTGTTCCTGTGATAGTTTTGGTCGTTTTGTTTCTTATTGTTCCCATTTTTACCCTTGACTTCCTATTTCTTCATCAAATTTTTATGTTTTATCGAACAAAAAAAGGAGGTCGGGTCCTCTCCAGCTTCTCCAGCTTCCTCCCACCATCTAAAGACATGCTTGTTAGCTTTAGTGTCTCTGTTCTCGCCCTGTGATAGACTGGAGACCTGTCCAATTTTCATTTTCGCTTCTCAGTGATTTCGTCTCATATTTGACATTTTACTTCTTATCGTGGTACGTTTGTGCGTTAGTTCTGTCGTTTTGAACCTCTGGATTCTTATTCTCATGATTATGTTTCCATTTTTTGGTTATTTTGCTTCTTATTCTCATAACTGTACTTGTTTTTGTGGCATTTAGCTTGTTCCTTTGGTCGTTTTGTTTCCTATTGTTCCCATTTTACCACAAAACTTCCTATTTATTCATCAAATTTTGATGTTTTATGGAACAAAAAATGAAGTTGGGTTCTCTCCAGGTTCTCCAGCTTCCTCCCACCGTCCAAACACATTCTCGTTGGGTTCATAGGTGATTCTAAATTGGCCGTAAGTGTGAGTGTCTCTGCACTGGAGGACAAGCATCTACAGAAAACAAGCTGTGGACCCAACTATCCATCTAATATATGATTCTACCACACGAGCCAAACAGCAGCTACGTCCTCCTGTGATTCGTTTCCAGGCTACTTCTGTCAAACACCTCCAACTCTTAAAGATAAAGTGTAAACGCACCAACGTTATTAACCCTAATTTAAGTGTTTTGTTGAGTTTGTGACTGAATATAAAGGTTTCTGAGCGTGATGTACGCTAACATGACTCGAAAGGATCAAACCCTGTTGATAAAATTCCCCAAACTGTTTTTATTTTAACCTGTAAACTGTCGTCCTTGGACGTTCGGCTGAGCTTCAGGCTGGTTAATTGCTCAGTCGACCACCTTGACCGACTTTTTTCTAGGTCAAAGTGTCGCTTCTTGTATCTCACCTCACGGTACTCCAATTTGACAACCATCACCAGCAGCAGCAGCAGCAGCAGCATCTTTGGTTTAACCAGGTTTTACGTTAAATGCTTCAACGTGCCTCAAGGCGAATTACCGCTAAGACGAATTTACCTCCACGTCTTTTTCCACAGAGAAATCTTATTAAGTCCCCGTGCATGGATTAAAATACCCCCGTGCATCATCACATGACTAATGTGTTTTGCAGGTACATGGCTTTCATCTGCCAGCAGCGCCACGTTACACCCCCACTCACAGCTCGCATCGTCGTCTTTGGGCCGGCGCCTCGTCGGGATTTAAAGGCTCCTCTAGAGGCAAGATGGAGAGCGAGTGGAGGTTTTTATTCATTTATTTATTAGGAAGGAGCTTTTCTCTTTTTTTTTTTTAGCTCTGCAAGTAGTGATTAAGCAGTTTTGATGTCTCTCGTCCCCCCCTGAGAGAAAGCAGAGCCTCTTTAACCTGCTCCTCTCCTGGCTCAATTAACTTCCTTATCACCAAAAACGCTTTCTAACCAAACATCCGTGGGTCCAGACTCGGAGCCCTGCAGGTTAATTACGTTCCCACCGCCGTCCCGCGTGTGAATCTGTCCTTGATTAGACGGCAGGAGTGAATCCCAACAAACTGTTTTGACCCGTTAAAGCGAACGCTGAGACATTTGTCGTTACTCTAAGGATGTTCTAAGACAAGGCGTGCGAACGTGTCCGAGTACTAGAAGCAGAGGCGCAGATGCACATATGAGGTTGCGGTTTGTGGACTGTGGAGTGGATTTGTGCCTCGGGGACATTAGTGAACTTCCCAAACACCAGCAGAGGTCAGGGAGAGATCATTTCCATGCGGTCTCTGATTCCGCCTGTTAAATATTTAACGAAGGAGGCAAAGGCCCGAGCTTCTCTGAGCTTCTGCTCCGTCTCCAGCCTCTTTCTCTCGTTTGCTTTCTTCCCTCCTGGATGTTTGTCGATCCTTTCCTCCGCTTCGCTTTCCATCGAGCTGCACGTCCGGCCAAAGCGGTGCTTGAAGATGCATCGGGCTTTGGAAGACAGAAGGTGCACCCGGTTTGGACGCGTCTCCACATGGACGTAAAGTTTGCACTCGTCCAAAATCTGCAAATGCATGTTTAGTTTAAACCCGGGTCTAAAAGCCGAGTGACCTTTGACCCAGGACCACCAGAATTAGCCGTTAGCTTGCAGCAGCCACTAAAGGGGGCGGGGCTTAACTAACTCCAGGACCCAAATATGGAAAGCAGAGATTTGTTATTTGTATGTGTCTCAGAAATAGACACAAAACGTACACAATAAGTAGACAAACACCCTCAGGCCGGCTTGTCTTTTGGCGTCAGATTCCGCGTCTTCATTTGTGTCCCTTTCCTATCTCCCTCCCTCGCTTCCCTCCCTTATCTCCATTATTTTTAGGCGGGACGGTGCGTGCGCGTCGTGTCCTCGGGGGGCTTTCTCTGTGACACCTATCGGTTCGCTTTCAGTCAGCTGGCAGCGGGGAAGGCCAGCTGGTTACTGATCTCCTCCATCGCCTTGCCTCGCTCCCGTCTGAGGGGATTTTCAGACGAGAAGCCTCGGCCCCCGGTTCGTTCTCTGATGACACGGCGAGCTGTAATCCCGTAATTTATTACCGAGGGATGCTCTGACTCTAGATATCGCAGAAGGGCTCTCGGTCCCTGAAGTGAAACTGTAGGAATAGCGGCGTGACGTCGCCAGGGGTAAAAATACCACAAAGTGCTACACACAGATTCACTGGGAGCCCTTTATGGGAACGATACGCCGCTGATATACAAATACACAGGGACACTATAGAGGTCTCTATGCTGCTTTCACACCTGTGAGGTGGTAGAAGATGAATTTACAGATGTGACGGCTGAAGTAATGTCTGACTTTGAGGTTTTTTGCCTGTTAGGTAAGAAGATAATGTCTTCATGGAAATATTCATCATCTGAGTGTCGTGGAGTTGAATTTATTTACAAGAAAATGCCTCTGATTAGTCGTAGGACTATCCAGTTGGATGCAGAGGTTTTTTTTTTTTCTCGCTCTATCGGTTGAAACTTGCCCCATAATGAAATCCAGATGATGTGACACCAGTTCATACGAGCGTAACAGAAGCTGGACTCTACGTCATGGGCCACAGCATAAATATTTAGTGCTGGATCTGACGGGATGATTTAAAATAATTTTATTAAAAAAAATAAAAAAATAATTAATTTTATTTAAAAAAAAAAAATGTAATTAATTTCTTTTTTACAGTTTTTTTTTAAAAAATAATAATTTAAAAATAAATAAAATATTCTGTGCCTCTACCTAATTTTATTTTTAAAACATTTTAAAAAATTAAAAAAAATAAAATAAAATAAAAAATAAAACATTCTGTGCATCTACTTTGTAAAACTACACAATGAAAAAATATTTTAAAAAAAGAAAAGTAAAAGAAAGTAGGAATTAAATTATTTCAGATACAGGCTCAGATAGATTTCAGCACCATGGACAGCGCTACACCGACAACACCGGAAGTCTGGGTCAATATAAAAAATAAAAGCCTTTACATTTTTTATTAGTATTTTAATAATTAACTATTTTTTAAGTAGTGTTCACTTAAAATAGTTTATTTAAAATTTTACAAGACAGTAAAGATGCTATAAAAACAGATTTGAAGCGTTTGAAATTTTTTTAGTCAATAAATTTAAAACGTCACAAAAGCAAATAAAAAAATAAAAATAAAATAAAAATACTTAGATTAAAATCTTAACAGTGAGGAGATAAAACAAGACTATTTAAATTATAAATATGTGTTTAAATGTTTTAGTTGTACCGATCGCCCTCAAAACGCAAAACTACGCCGAAGATGTCCGCGCTCTTGTTTTGAAACTCGCACCGGAAGCACCTGTTGCCCGTTGCTCGCAGCTTGACGCTCCCGCCGCTAAACGGTCGCGCCGGTAGCTTTCGGATGTCATTTACCGGGAGAGAGCCGCTGGATTGAGGCTGAGGAACGACACCGCGGCTCCGGGGCAATGACGGCGTCCAAAGATCCGACGAAGAAGAAGCCGAAAGACTCTCAGCAGGACGAGGTACAGGTGAAAGGGAGCGCTTGTTTTTGATACGTGTGGTCCGGTTACACGGTTGACAGGGACACCGGGACAACTGGAGGTGGATGTACTGGTTTTATAGAGTAGGATTTTAAATTAACAGCATTTAATGCAAATATATATATTTAAATGTCTGCAATTTGATAGTTATATTTTAGTTTTCTTATTAAATAACTCATTTAAACAGTATTTCTACTTTAGTGGAGTCAAAGTTCAGTCTTTATTTTAATCTCTCATCTAATTAGCTTCTCTAACGTTAATAACGTGCTCGGCTTCAACAGGTTGAACAAGATATGAGGTTAAATCATGTTAGTTTGTGGTTTTATTTCTCTTTTTTTGCTGCTTTGCATCGTATCTGGATGAGTTTGAGTCAGATTTAGTGTCTCGTGGTGGATGTTTGTGTCCTATCCGTCTCATTTTTATCAATATTACTGTTGTTTTACATTATTGGGTCATTTTAAGTCTCATTTTATGTCTCGTTTTGCCTGATTTTGGTCAATTTGAGTCTAATTTGTGGTTTTTCTACTCCCTCCGTCACGTTGCATGTCTTCGTGGTCATTTTATTTCTCCTTTTTGTCTTCACGTCTCATTTCTGAGTCTCTCTGGTCCCTTTGTGTGTCTCTTTGTGCTGATGTAATTTCTCATTTTTCTCATTTTGTTCTTTAACATTTAAAATGATCTGATTTGGGTCATTTTATTTCTCGTTTCTCATCTTCCTTTACATCCATTTGCAGTCTTCCATCCTCATTTGCATATCTGTGTCTCATTTCTTTGTCTCTCTGGACCCTTTCCTCTCTCATCCTGTGTTTATTCTGCACCGTGGACCCGTCCTGGCCTCGTCCTGGCCTCGTCCATCCTCGTCCTGGCTGCTCCGTGCCTCTTTGTGACATGTTTGGCAGGGGCCTGGCCCTTTTTGGCCGCTTGGCTCGCGTGCCAAAGATCTGCTCGCTAATCCGTCGGCGGGACAGGCGCACGGTTTCCTGTAAAGCAAATATTGGATTTAGTCTTTAGGGCTGAGGTTAAAGCTGAGCGTGTTCTGGTGGTCTCAGAGAGTCCAGGGTCTGTTTTGGGTAAATCGATTGATCCGCTGATTGTTTCTGGATTAATTGTCGACCTCCTCTCTCTCTCTTCCTTCAGCTGTAAACACACACACACTGGATTTCCTTGCCTGCTTTACTCTCCACTGAAGTGAGTCTGATCAACAGACTGTTGCAGTGAACTCACGGCGTGCAGAGAATTAGCTCAGAGATGTTGAACTAATACTCGGAGAGGAGTCGATGGCCCAGCGGCGTGCAGACTGAGCTCCACCTGCTGCAGAGAGACGCTCTGAATCTGATTTTTCTGCTTCGTTTAATTAAACAGTTTCAACCTCGGCCAGCGGTTCACGCCTCTCAGCGTCGAAATCCCTCTAACTTAAAGAAAGTTTTGCACGTTTGGAGATTTGAAATCGAGGATTAGTTTGGTGAGATTAGAGGCTGCTGCTGCTGGTGTTTGGGAGTTAGCAGAGGAAGCACAGTTTGGACATTTATAGTCAAAGCTTTCATTTGACTTCTTATAGTTTGATCATTTTTGAACATCTGGATTCTTATAGTCATGATTTTATTTCCATTTTTGGTAATTTTGCTTCTTAACGAACCCATTTCTACCGTTTAGTTTCCTATTTTTTGCTCGACTCGTTCTCAAAAACATCCCAAACCGCTTCAGATCTTTTAGCTGCAGCGTCACTGAAAGAGTTTCAACAACGAACGGTTCTGCTTCGTACCGAGCTTCTCTGAGTAGCTCGCCTTTTTAGTTTCTGTCTGAACAAAGGGCATTTATGTGTGATTTTATCTGTCTCATCTAATTAGCTTCACTGACGTTAATATCACACACTCAGCTCCAACAACTTCGCATCTGGATCAGTTTGAGTCAGATTTTAGTGTCTCATGGTGGATGTTGGTCGTCTCACATATCCTCCATATTTTCTTTATTTCCAGTCTCATTTTACATTATTGGGTCATTTTGAGTTTTATTTTTGGCTCAGTCTGGTTTGAGTCTCATTCTCCGTCCTGGTTCATTAGAGCCTGATTTATATCATTTCTTCATTTGGTTATCTTGCATATTTGTGGTTATTATCAATATTTTGAGTCTTATTTTACATCATTTTCCTTTTTCGTCCCTCACGCTGCATGTCTTTGCCGCTTTGACTCGTGCTCTGGTTAATCCTGGTTGTTTTGCATCTCTAAAATCATCTCAAATCATCCTATGATCCGGGGTCAAGCTCCTCCTTTCCAGCTCCTCCTTTCTGTCTCTTAAACTCTGAACAAAGGCCGTTTAAACGTGTCGCTGAGCACTCCTCCACACCATTGCCTCGTCTTTTCTCTCTTCCTTTAATCCAAGCTACAGGTGAAACGTTCATCATCGGACGGTGACGTGAGAAGTGACGCCAGCTGGTCGCTTCTAGACGGCTTTAAAAACTAACAAATAAATAAAAGTGACAGCCTCAGACGCCTTTAAAGCAAACTGCCGGATTTCAACCTTTCCTGCTGGAAATAAAAAGCTCAGATTACATTTTCTTTGGAGAAAAAGCTTTAGTCTGATGGCTCTTTGGGTGGATAATCACTGCCCTGTCTAGACGGGATGAGCGTAAGCTGCATTCACTTCCACTGTTAAAAAAAAAAATCAATTCAGGCTGATTCCAGACACACGATATGTTTTATTACTCGTCCGTGAGTTTAAAACCCGACTGCTGATGCTGAGCTCTGATGTTTGCTGTGTGCAGGAGTTTGTAGACGTCAGCCCGGCGCAGAGGAACTGGAAAGGCATCGCCATCTCTCTGCTGGTGATCGTGGTGGTCTGCTCGCTCATCACCATGTCCGTCGTCGTCCTCACGCCCGGTAGGTCTCTTTTATTCTGCTAGCGTTTGGTTTCTAAACCCTAAACATCTGGATGTCTTTCCTCAGCCGAGCTTCCAGGAAGCAGCAGGTCCAGGCTGAGCGTGGCTGATCTGTTCAAACCGGAGTTCAGCGCTCACGACCCCGAGGCCACGTGGATCAGTGGTGAGTGCAGATAAAACTCTTTATTTTAATCAAACCTGTCTCCTAAAGTCTTCTTGTAGAGAGCGTTCATGTTCCTGAGAGTGGACAGATGAACTTCTTCTTGGCTAAACGTCTGCTTTAAACACAAATACACACTTTACACTCTCAACCCCTGCTGCACAAAGGCCTCCAACAATAAGAATCACAATAATCTGATTTATTTCACCACCAAGCATCAGACGTTTGTCCTGGTTTATGCTTTTCTAATCAAAGTCTCATTTTCCTTCCTATCATGGCACATTTGTGCATCACTTTGGTCATTTTGAACCTCTAGATTCTTAATTTTTGGTTATTTTTCTTCTAATTGTCAAAACTTTGCTTGTTCCTGTGGTGGTTTGTAGATTCTGTGTGTCATTTTAGTCATTTTTACTATTTGGTTTGTCAAATCGTCTTGTTTTTTTGTCGCAAAAACATCCCAAACTGTTTCGGATCGGAGTGTTTTTTAGCTGCAGTCTCACTGAAAGAGTTAAATACGACGTTACACACTTATTTTGTTGCTTAATAGCATCTGAATCTCCGCCATGATGGACGCCACCCTTCTGCATCTGAATTAGAATTGAAATTTGATGTGTCGCTGCCTTGGTTCTTGGTTTAGTCCCCCAGACGGTCCAGCACCGGCTCTTATATATTTATTTTTAGCTCTATTTTTGGTCTCCACCACCTGTTGACGCGGATCGATTGCCGCTAAGCGCTCCTCTGTGTTCACCGGCTCGTCTCTAACTTCGTCTGCCTGCTGTTTGCTGCCGATCAGGCAGCGCTCAATTAGCTTCGCCTCTAAGGAGAGCTGCCTCCCGTTACCGTGGCGAGGACGGAAACCATCAAGCAGTGGCTGAAAAAAAAAAAACCCAAAAAACAAAAAGATGCTTTAAAGCAGGGCTTATCATTCAGAGAGAGTCCGTAGCTTCATATAAAGCCAGTATTTCCCAGGTGAATCCATCAAACCACAGGATGGACAGGAAACAGTTTGAGAGAGCTGTGTGTGAAAAGTTCAGGGCACCGTGGGAAGTGTGTCGGCACAAAATGACAATCTCCCCGCCTGAGGTTTCATTACAGTGTCCAAACATTTGCCGGCGAACAGAGGGCTCCGGTAATAATTCCATATAAAGCAGCTATTCATCAGAAGCTGAGCGTTTAAAAAACGTTCCAGAGGATTTACCAAGGTCAAGAAATTCAAATGATCTTGTGAAAGAAGTTTGGCTCGAGGGCGATTCAGCTTATACGAAACGAAATGTTCCTTGTCGGTTCGAGGGCCACAGGTGAGGTTTTTGGATCTGGCCCGCAGCTCAAAAGAAATCCAGTAAATAACCGAGAATTAAAATGAAAAATGTGTAACGGTGTGTAGTGAACACGCAGGCTAACTGAGGTGACTCCTGCTGACCTGCAGATCCAAACACAGATGGCCTCGCTGTGCCTCAGCTCAACAGCCTGCAGCGACTCACGGTCAATATCCTGCAACCCTGTGACAACGCTGTAATTAAGGGATTATTATGACTGGTTAAAAAACAACATGTATGCTCGCAGCTTATTTGTCCTAATAAGAGTAGAAATGATTAGTCTGACCTTATTAATATGCAGACTGGAGGGACATAAAATGATATGTAATATATGCAATCAAAGGCAGCATGGAAGGAGCTATTTGAAACAGAAATAAATCCAAGGATAAATAGTAAAAGGAACAGACAAGAACATATAATAGAAAGCAGAGAGCAACGCTAGCAGGAGAAGCAAGGGCAAGGTAAGACAAAGATAAGAGCTGGCCAAGGCCTGGGGTAAAGTAGGGCTATATATATTTATATAAACACAAGGGCGGAAAGTAAAAAAGGGTGCGTAACTTTTCAAAATACTCCAAGTTTTCTTTGTACTTCCTGTTATAAGTCCAAAAATGAATCTTTTAACACAAAGTAGTTGTAGTGGGGTTCAAGCATAGACTGTATATAAATATGGACTACGCATCTTCACTTCCGCGCTTTGCCCAAACTGATGCTATTTTCACCGGGGATGCGGGCGGCGTCCATCTTACGACTTTGTAGCCAGAGTCTGATCAGTATGGTCCGAGGGTGGAGCCACGATATCGATGCCCCGCCCACTCTTCCTCCAGACTCACTCCCGTTAGCCTTTAATTAATTAATACTACGCTCTACTCTACCTCCACCAGTTACAAGCAAACGTTGGATTATGCACTGGACTTGTTTAGATAACGCTCTCCATCCCACGGGGCCGCTTTATGGAGCGGTTGGCATGGCAACTGGTGGTCGCCATTATGTCACTTCCTGTTTCTAAAATCATTTAAACATGCATTAACATTATATTAAGTACATAAAATGACAGAAACGATCCTTCAAAAAAATAAATATTTGACCTGTATTCTAGTGTTTTAGTTTGGCCCAAGCCCCGCCCACTAACATGGAAGGGGCGGGGCTTACGAGCTATACTGCAGCCAGCCACCTGGGGGAGCTCTACTTGCTTTGTCTTCACTTAAGAGGAGTAGTTCCTCCGTCCAAAGACCCAATCTTTCGTTATCCAGTTTGTTTCCTTGTTTTATTTAGTTATCTGCTTACTTCCTGTCTTTGTCTTTTCCCATCCCTGTGATTATCCTGTGATGTGCGCTCTCCCCTTGCCTCTTGTCCAGTCGTCTGTTGAGTAACTCGTTTGTTTTCCAGTTGTTTTGCCTGTTTCCGTGTTTTCTCTTGGCTTCCTTTTTTGTCCGTCTTTAGTTTTTGGTTATTTATTAAGACGATAACTAGAGAACAGATCCAAAAGTCACGCAGTCACAGAGTATCAGGGTAATAAAAGTGATATCAGAGTGTCAGAGTTAAACATGGACACAGCAGCAGATGTTTTAAAGGACCTGATGAAGTGACTCGTCCAGATTAACTGGACATTAGGGTTGTAGGCTGTAGCTTAGGTGACCCGTTACTCAACACTTGCGTTGGAGACGAACAAAAGAGCAGATTCTCTGTCCTGAATGTTCTCAGCTTTGAAGTTCACTGACCTTTCTCCTCCTCAGTCTTCCTCCAGGCCATGTCGGCGGCGCCTCCTCATTACACTTTCTCTCTGTGTCACATTAAACGCTCACCGCTGGAGGCGTTGCAGCCCTCCCCCTTCCTTTCCCCTCTTGTGACCGAGGCCTTTTGCTGCGTCACACCATCCTTTCACATCCACCCGCTCGTATTCAGGTTGTTTAACTGGCTCCTTGACAGACTGTCAGAGAAAGTAAACAAACTGACAACATGACAGCGGCTAAATAGTTTCTTTTATTGTAGGATGAGCAGCTCTGGTGACTAAATATATCCTAAAACATCTTTCTGGAGGGTTGAGTAAAGGTGAGAGGAGGGAAGAGAGAGACTCAAGGACGGTGAGAGATGCCTGTCCTCTGGAAATGAAACTGAGAACCAGCGCCTGCTGTGTCCTTCCCGTCCACAGGGAGATAATACTAATGACTAGTCCTGTGGCCTGTGGCTCCTCATTATGGGCTCTTGATGGCTTGGCCGCTAACGCACACACTGGATTTGGTTATAGTCACTAAATGCAGAGAAACAAAGAAGATCTAGACCTAATTTTCTGATCTGACTTGAATCTCTTAGCCTCTTTTAGCTAATAGTTTCGGCTAAACATTTCTTTTCACCAGATGCATTGATGCAAAGATGCATTTGTCTAGCTCACAGTTTGTTGCAGTACCAGGGTATAGCATGTTAGCACACACGTTCAGCTAATTGTTGCTGGTATTGTAGTGTAGGATGTGTGCTAATGCAACATGCGGTTAGCTTATTGCGCTAAACTGAATGTCTGCGCTATATTTCTTTGTTCAATTAAAAAAAAACTTCCCCATGACACTCAATAAACAGTAATGTTAGCCGTTAGCGGTTAGCCGTTAGCTGTCAGCCGTTAGCGGTTAGCCGTTAGCGGGTAGCCGTTAGCTGTCAGCCGTTAGCGGTTAGCCGTTAGCGGTTAACCGTTAGCTGTCAGCCGTTAGCAGTTAGTGGTTAGCCGTTAGTGGTTAGCCGTTAGCTGTTAGCCGTTAGCTCTAAAGGAGGCTGCGTTTCTTTTGTGCTGTCCAACTTCAGTTATTAATTTTTCAGCCCTGCAGGGTCGCCCCGTCCCGTTAGCCGTTTTTCTTGAGATTGACGACAGATTTGGGAAATGTTTGCCCGCCGCACCGAGAGGCCGTAAATCTAAGCTCGATCACGTCTGGCCGATTGAGGTGCCCCGGGCCTGAATTTACTGTCGGGCCTCCCGGGAGGTGTTGCGGGTGTAATTCAGACACGTCCGTGATAAAAAAAAAAATTGCTTCCTTGACAACCTCCAACTCATTTCCTCTTTCCCAACATCCAAGTCGGGCTTCAATAATTTAACGGCGCCGGGGACACTTACATCAAACCTCTATGATAGCACTTCAGGAAGCGGGTGATGAATTGAGTGAAACAAAGCGAGAGAGCCGAGGAAAATCACAATAAACCGTCCGACGCGCGCAGGAGGTCGAAATCGCACCCAAACACGAGATAATAGAGAGAAATTAAGACGTTAGATTGCGGCTGCTGGAGTCTAGCAGCTGCTTAACCAAGAGCTGAATATCATTAAAGATAACATTTCATCTGAAGACCGTCAGGAAACCAGAGCTAAACAGTCAAATCTGCTTCCTGAGCACGTTTCAGATCAGATGAAGGATAGACGCTCACACCTGGGTGAACTACGCAGGTTTAGATCATGAGCATCACCCTCAACCCAACGTTGACCCGTGCGTGCTGCGTATTTACAGGGTCGCATGTAGAAACGTGCCTTAGTGAATAATTCAGGAGGTTTGCGTTGGTGTACGGGTCATGGAACGCCGCGTAAGGGTTGAGGCGAGCGTGAAGAAATCTCCCATGAAATAAAAGAGTCTTGGCGTGTAATCAGCTTCACGCTAATGAGGCTGGTACAAACGATACGGCTGCATCTTTAGAGGAGACGTGGATGAATAAAACAACACATACGTGATGATGATGATGATGCATTATGTATGATAACACTAAGTCAATCAAAAGGATCATGTAGAGCGACGTTATAATGCTGTAAATCCCCTTTAGAGCCTGAATGAGCTTCTAGAAGTGGCCAAAACTATGTGGACGCCTCAACGTTGGACTTCTGTTTCACTGCTACAACTCTTACTGACTTTTTAGTGCAGATTTTTTTACGTTTAATAAGCTATCCTTCCAGAAACATGTAATTTCTTCAGAAAAATAGTTTAGTCCTGGGTCTCTGTGTTGGTTTCTCTCCACTAATCTGACTTAAACCGTGGACAAATTAGGAATAGCAGCAATTTTGATTGAAAAACTTCATTTTCTTCGTCTTCATCTTCTCGCTGAGGCAGCAGCTCCTCTGGAAGGAACAACCAGGCGTTCCCAGTCCAGACGAGAGATACAATCCCTCCATCGCGTCCCGGGTCGGACCCCAGAGGTCTCCTTCTGGCGGGACATGCCAGGCGGTTCTGCTCTGAGCTCCTCCTGCTTGTATAAATTTCGCGCTCTGCAAGTTCATGCTGCCAGATTAGACCCGCTGGCCCCCGTATGTTTGGCACCAATGCATCCTAAACCTTGAAAACTCAAGTACGCAAAATATTGAAACAAACTGGACAGTTTAACGCTTCAGTTGGGCAGATTTGGTGAACATGTGCTTCTAAAAATGTGTTTAAGTCCAATACTCACTCTCTTTTACCTCCGTTTTGGTCTCCTGCAACTTCAGAAGGACATATTTGCGGCTTCAGCTGCTAAATGATGATACCTTCAGTTGTAGCTGGTTTACTGGGATTAACTGCAGCATAACCAGATGAAGATGCGACTTCTAACAATAAATGTTCACTATTAAGTCGCCATGTCTTGAGAGAAAGAAAATCTGTGGCTCGGCTATGCGCTGATTGTAGAAACGCTAGCTCTATTCTTAAAATAACATTAAAAATAAGCCTGAAATCCTCAAAATTCATTCTCAAATGGCTACTCGTGTGTAAAAACAAAACAAAAAATTCTGCCTATTATTCCCTTGAGTGAGGAGAGGGTATTTGTGGGATTTTGGGAATTAGAGCGCCACATTTATCAAGCGTAGCAGCAGCAGAGCATTGAAAGTAGGTCTCGGATCAGCTTCAGACGCAGAGACGCTGGAAAAAACAAACAAAAACAAGCTGTGTTGACATCTGATGCAGGAGAAACACCGTTCGCCGGTATCTAGATTGATCTCATGTCTCAGATATTGGTGCACATTCAGCTTGAAAGCCGCCTCTCCTCGTAGAGCGGAGGGGAGAGTGATTGCGGGGAGGCAATCGGCCACAAATTCATTCCGAATGAGTTCCAGGAGTTCACGAGGAGCAGGAGGAGGTGACGGAGGGAGGCACAGCTGCGTCCGGTTCAGTTTGATGAGGGTTATTTAGAAACGTTAAAAATAAACTCCACGTTATTGTGTTTCATCTGCAAATATAGATTTAATATCCACACAGTTTCATATTGGATCATGTTGTATTTTATATGTGTGTTGCCAGATTCAGAGGTTGTGTACAGGAACAGAGACGGACACGTCATCAAGTTCAACTTTGTCCTGAACGAGACGGAAGTCGTCCTGAGCAACAGCACGTTCGTAAGTGACACCATGCATGCATCAATTTGATCTTTTATGTCATTAAATTGTAGTTTTAACCACCTTTATAGCTCTTAAAGTTGGTCTGAAGTCTTTATGTGGTGAATTACCTGCAAAATCCAAACACAGTGGCGTCCTATGAAGGAGCTCCTCTCACCTGAACCCAACATTTCTCATCATCTGCACTTGCACTCCTTCCAGGAACATGAAATTCTGTCTGGATCCAGTGTTCAGCCAGAGATATTTTTATTTTTATCATCAACAGGAGCCCATATTTAGCTAATTGCATCATTATAATCCTGTTGCTGTTCCGTAATCCTCGTGCACCGTGAAAAATCGTAAACCTTTTATTACTGTCCTCACACCTTCGCTTTTTTTTTCTGGCTAAACTGCCTTTTTTTTTAGCAGAATTGTGCAGAATAGCTTCTGGTGTTGCATAAGGGGATTTAATGAGGATTTGAGGCCCGGCGGTAAGCTTGTCAAAGTATGCACGCGAAATCAAAAAGCAGAGGTGGCCTTGTAGTTAGGACGTCTCTGTTTTGACCCCCCTCTGAAATTGCCATTCAAAGTGAGCACTCGCCGCCTGTCTGGCTGGGTACCTGGCTGCACGGCTTTCATCATAGAGCTCCCAGAATAACTGCAGATATATAATAAACCACTTCATGTTATTACACGGAAAAACATCAAAAGAGAAACCTCAATCTCACAATTAATGCTCCCAAACAACTGCAATTTAAAAACAGTATGCCCAATCTTTTCTTTCTTAAGGTCTGACTAATCGTTTAGTCAAGCGGTACAACTTTGAAATGTCGTCCGCAGAATATGTGTCCACCACCTTGTCTCGCGGAAATGTCACAACCTGCTGCTGTTCCCATGTGGTTTTATGGCCTTTAGCTGCCAGATTAGCTTTTTGCCTGCTGCATTTATTTTTTATTTTTTTTTATTTTTTTATATGTCACCGTCATGGGATCCAAACTGAAAATATCAGCCATGTTAGCTCACAGGAAGGAACAACAATAACCTATCAAATATAAATCATTGCACGTCTCATAGGAAGGACCCGACGTGACCCATAATTTTTTTTTTTTTTAATATGTATGTATTTATTTATTTAATATTTATTTTTCGATCTCATGTGTCCACTGTCCTCGCTGTGGGATAAATAATGAATTATCTCATTTTAAATAATAAAAATAAATAATAAAATAATTTCTCAGGCGGGCTAAGCCACACCTGCGTTCATTTATATAATGTCATACTACTACCATGAACGCTATTAGCTCTGTATATTTAGATGCTGTTTACAAGTGGTGATGGTAACTTTGATAAGACATGGAGCTTGTGCGGCCACGGTCATAACATGGGAGGCCATCTACTCTCAAACCATTTGGCTTTGACGGGATAACTTAAGCCGTAAGTCATAAAAACCCCGCTGCTAGCTAACCGTTGGCTGCTACGCGTTAGGAAGCCGCCGAGTCTGACGGTTAGCGAGCTAACGAGTGGCTAACTGCTAGCTAACTGTTAGCCGCTAAGCGTTCGGAAGCCGCCGAGGCTAACAGTTAGCAAGCTAACGAGTGGCTAACATAACGCAAGAAATGGAACGGTGTAATAAAAAGACGAGGTTATACAGTGAAATAAACTTTTTTTTAATCGATAAATTTTTTATACTATAAATTATAAAATATTAATGTAAGATCCAGCATCGGCCATTTATGATAATGTAATTTTATAGCTAATGTTAGCATGCTAAAATGCTCAACCGTTGACGTTTAGCGCAGTGCAACCTTACTGAGGGTTAGCATAGCAGCGTCATATATTTCTATGACTTTTTCTAATCAAGAACTACAGTTTAGTGATTATTAGCTAGCCTCATTAAGTCAGTGAGTAATTATTAAGTAAATTACTTTTAAAAAGTCGTCAAATAATGCTAGTTAGTGAACGTTAAAGACTTTCTTTTTAAAAGTAACTTAACATGAGCTAGTTACAAGTGAAATAATGGTAGCTATCTACCAGTAGCTAATCTAGTCAGCATTATTAGGCACTTTTATATATTTTTATACATATACATAAAGCCTAATCACACTAAAGAACTACCAATCATTATAGCTAGCTAACGAAGTGGCCTAGCTACAAAAATTAGCCGCGTACTTGTAATTCTAGCCAACACTAGCCAGGTAAGCTAAACAACCTCTTATTGTAAATGTGCAGGTGTGTGATTGTTTTCTTTCTTGTCTAGTTTTTAACTCATATATTTTTCTACTGATCATCTACGTCTCATTTGATTTGCCTCCAGTTTGATGCCAGTGAAGGATTGCTTTAGTGGTCAAACACTTTATTGTGTTTGTGTCTTATTTGTGCACAGTGTTTAAGTCATTGGGGAAGAAATAATAATTAAAAGTGTTTAAACTGTTATGGTTCAGTTATAGTTATTTCTTTTTTTTTCTTAGGTGGCCTTCAAGGTGGCAAAGTACTCATTGTCTGCAGATCTGAAGTATGCGCTCTTCGCCTACGACGTCAAACCGGTGAGTTTCAAATTAAAAATGCATGCCTCGTATAAACCAAAAATCACCTGAACGTCACGTGAAACACAGGCTCTGATTGTAGTTCATCCTCAGCCTTTCTTCTCGGCTTTTGTTTCACTTCCTGGCAGCCTGGCATTTACATTGTGCTCCTGTGAAATACCCAGGGGTGCCGTCAGTCACACATATGCGTAACGCACAAACAAACGCCTTGGACCTTCAGCTTTCAGATACTTAAATGCTTTTTTTTTTTGTTCTCTGATAAGCACTTTGCCGTTTTCTGTTTCTTAAAAGCAACAAAATTGTAATTGACATGAATTAACTAATGACTAATGATGAAGCAGATAGGGAAACAAAGAGAACCACCTCCACTCTGAAGAGGAGTTTGCTAAGTTTTGGGTTTGTATTGCCCGTCCTTCCACTTTTTGTTCGTCTCTCCTCCACAGCGAACGTTTTTCATCGATTTAAAAAATTATTTGTTTATGAACACACGGATCCAGGCTCTGGGTTTGCTGCTGCTGCTGCAGCTGGCAAACACCCCCACAACAAACACTGCCAGGTCAAGGCCTCTTCTTGGCTTAAGGGCCTCTCAGTGGATGGATTTTTAACACAGGCCAAAAAAAAAAAAAAAAGATTGTTGAGCGTACACACCTTTAAAAATAAACAGCAAAATCTCTCCTGTATGCGTAGAAACCATCAATTTCCTCAGTGTTATTTTTCTTCTGCGCCACCTTCAGCCTTAATTGATTGCACTCCAGTTTTATTTGTTGCTATGGCAACGCGGCATCCGTTTGGAGTGCGAGTGACGCTCGCTTGATGAAATCCTCCTTCACTCGGCCTCAATTGAATTTCTTTTGCTCTCGTGTGCCGCGGCGTTGTGAAGTGAAGTCGCCTGGTCACACACGCGGGATTTAGGCCAAAGTAGGAGCTGTTAAAGTTTACGAGTCTGCTTCCGGTGACGATCCAATTGGTTTGTGGAGGCGTACGGAATGTGTTCCTGTATGATTATGCCAGATGCGAGAGGAATAAGATGAGATTTCTAACCTTTTTAAAGGGTTTTACAGTGAAATAACACAAGTCTGACAAACTGGATTTGCAGCTTTTACGTGGATTAAAGTGGATCCCTTGCAAAATTTAAACTTCCCACCTATATTGCACTAGAAATCAAAGAGCTCACACTGTCTGCTAATCTTAAAAATACCAGAGAGTTGTGTCGCTGATCACGTGTGAAGACGAGCTGCAGGTCTTTGCTGTAAAGTTTGAAGCAGAAGGTATCCGTCCCAGATTATTGTTTGCGTTGTGTGATCGTGGCCTGAACTGTCATTGCAGATCTACAGATACTCATACACGGCCTCTTACATCGTCTACAACATCTACACGAGGTAAGCCGCTTCAGATCGCTATCGCCGCCGTCCCGCTCTGATGAATGCACGCGCCGGAATCCAGAAGCAGATGGCGGCTGTTTAATATATGTACGTGTTTTTATCAGGGAGGTGTGGGAGCTGAACCCTCCCGAGGTTCAGAACGCGGTGCTCCAGCATGCAGCCTGGGGAAGACAAGGACAGCAGCTGGTGAGGCCCAGTGTGTTTGTTTTTACAGTGTGTGATCCATTCTCTCATTTTCTTTTCATCGCGTTGCCGTCTTTTCATAAATTCACGCCGTCTCGTCGCTCCGGAGGGATCCGCTCCAACGATGTGATTGTTTTTAATGGAAAAATAGGCCGTAGTTAAACCCATGTTGTGCCGCGTCTGTGTTTGTGTGTGCAAAGAAAAGTATGGGTGATAACACAGGTCCTCGTCTTAATCGTCTTCACGGAAGAAAAAATTCAATTTTTGTATTATTAGACATTTGGGACTATTTTGTGCCAGTAATTAGACTCATAAAGTACAAAATAAATAAATAAATAAAAGAAAACGATGATGGGAGTTCCCCAAGGCTCTGTTCTCAGACCACTTCTTTTCATTCTCCAGTTAAACAAAGATAAAACAAAACGATTGCCTTTGAAGCCGAAGAAGAAGAGTTAATTATGTAAAGGCAAAATGTTGAATAAAGAGCAGAGGCCTCCGTATCTCTGCTACGAATGGCGACTGAGAACAGAACTGTGTTAAATAAATAACAGCGGGAGGATAAAAAAAAAAAAATGGATTCGGGAGGACGTTCAGGATATTTGAGAAGAAGCAAATATTAAAACGCTGATGGAAAAAGAAGGAGAGAACAAACGGCGCACGCTGGGACCAAAGCAGACGCTTTAATATATATGGAAAAATAAAATGACGCAGAAAGCAGCTTGACGGCAGAGATCTAATTTGCATGCGTGTCTTGTTATCGTCCCATCTCTGCCCTCCACCTTCAGATCTACATCTTTGAGAATAACATCTACTACCAGTCGGACGTGAGGAGCAACTCCCTGAGGATCACCTCGTCTGGGATGGAGGGCGTCATCTTCAACGGGCTCGCCGACTGGTTGTACGAAGGTGATGCTAGCCGCTAATTCAGACACTTTTAAACTTTATTTTTTGCACTTAAACCCAACTTTCCCTCCGGCTAGAATCTCCTCCCTTTTGTTAATATATCACTGTTAGTTTGCATCTGATGAGACGCTGCGTGATCTTTGCTCGCCGGCTGTCGTCCCAGGGTTCGCTGTGAATCCTCCGGTTTTTGCGGAGATTTGTCGCGGGCATTAAGGATGCGCCGCAGCGGGCTAGACAAACTCGGCAGACTGGCGATGAAAAATCAACAAGGAGCCGCCGCGATCCATTAAGTCTCAGCGCAAACAAATTCAGCAGCGCGCTGATGGTCTTTGCAGCGTGACGTTACAGAATCACTGCTGTTTGCTTTGACTTTAGGATTTAACTTTAATTTAGACTGAAGCCATTGGCAGACGGGAGCAGGGCTGTAAAGGAGGAGCGTTGTGAGAAGGAGTAAATATCTGTGTTGTTTCCTGTCAGAGGAGATTCTGCGCTCACACTTGGCTCATTGGTGGTCGCCTGATGGGGAGCGGCTGGCGTTCCTCACCATCAACGACACCCTGGTGCCCAACATGGCTCTGCCCCAGTTCACCGGCAGCGCCTACCCCCGCAGCCTCCAGTACCCGTACCCCATGGTAAGCTCCGAGCGTGATCAGCGCCGCCGAAGCCACCAGCAAGCCTTCACAGATTAATAACATATGTCCCGTCAGGCCGGTCAGATCAACCCCACCGTCAAGCTGTCCGTGGTCAATCTGTTCGGAGCGACTCACACTCTGGAGCTGCAGCCGCCCGATCGCCTCGCGCTCAGGTGACGACCCGCGTTTTAGTTTTTCTAAGAGCTGGCCCGCGCTGACGTGAAACTCCTCCGCAGGGATTTCTACGTCGCCGCGGTGAAGTGGATCAGCGGCACTCACCTCGCCGTGCGGTGGATGAACCGGGCCCAGAACGCCTCACAGCTGACGGTGTGCGATGCCACCGTAGGCGCCTGTCTTCAGGTGGGACTCAGTCACAGTCGTGTCTTTAAAGTGCTTCACGTAAACGTTGCTTAAAGTCTGACTCTGCTTTTCTGTCATCCAGAGACATGAGGAGTCCTCAGAGACCTGGCTGTCCAGACAGGTGAGTATTGTGCTCTATGTCCAGAAAGACGTGGTGAGTTTCTGCAGCAGAGGACAGCCGTGACTCCCTCAGGCTTTTATGTTTGGTTAATTAACCAGCAGCAGACGCTCTAAGCTAACAGTCGGGGTGCAGAGACACCAAGTAACAGGACACAATTGGACATTTTAAACTTGTTTTTAAATAACGAACGCAGACTGCTGCCCCCTGCTGGTACAAAGAGCTACCTGCGTTCACACAGATGCACAGCTGGAGTCTTAGTTCAAATGCAGATGCAGGAGACGTGAGGATCATCTAGACCTTTAAACGTTTCGTGCCAACGCCGTCTCCTCCCGAGTCTTGTCTTCGTCTCTCTGCAGACGCAGGAGCCGCTGTTCTCTAAGGACAGGAGCAGGTTTTTCCTCACGCTGCCTGTGAAACAAGGAGGACAGGGAGACTTCCACCACGTCACCATGTTCAGCAGGAAGGTGACTGGATGACTCCTCCTCTATGTGTCCTCATCCTGTCCTTGATACGTCTCCTTTGTGTCCCTCTATCTGCTTTTAATTTAAACCTCTTCTTGTTTCAGTTACGGAGCGACCAGGACGAGGTTCGTCACTTGACGTCCGGAGACTGGGAGGTGACGAAGATCCTGTCTTACGATGAAAACAACCAGATCGTGTGAGTTTATCTGATGTTTTGTTTTCTTAGACTCGTCCACAAGGGGACATTGCTTTGTCACCGTTGAGCGATCAGTCTGCTGGAGAATGAGCTCCGCTGTCCCTCTATTGTCCGCTGTAGTGGACGAGATGGATTGGTCCACGATGGGGAGCAGTTTGTCCTCCTGTCTCTCACTCCAACTCTCTGCCAATAACATGTCCAGCCTTTTGGATCTATTTGTTTTAGTGTTTTGCTCTTAATTTAATCAAAAGTTTGCTTTTAATTCATGGCTCTTGAGCTTTTCTTGCCTCGTATCGTTACGTCTGCACAAAAAGAATCATTTATATCCAATTTCTCAAGTTTTGCCACTAGAAAACGATTTATTTCATTAAACACGAGACGACTCGGAATAATAATCCTCCCGGCTCTGCTCTGTAGAGGAGGAAGAAGACATGTGGTGTTGAGCCGTTCATGACGGTATCGCCGCGTTTACGGTCGGCAGCGACGGGATCAATGACCTTGTCCTACTTCCTTCCTTCACACAGATACTTCCTGAGCACGGAGGACGGCGCGCAGCAGAGACATCTATACAGGTGAGACACAATCACACACACAGCGTCTGGTATTCGCTGCTCTTTCAACGTCTATAAGTCGTTTTCTGTTCGGCAGCGTGTCCACTCTCGGTTTGTTTCCACGGCGATGCCTCACCTGCGGCCTGAAGGAGGAGTGCACCTTCTTCGACGCGGACGTCAGCCCCGACGCGCAGCACGCCGTCCTGCACTGTCAAGGTCTGAGAGACTGTGAATGAACATTTTTGAACATCTGTAGCTGCTGTGATGTGTTCAAGTGCATCTGTCGGCGTTCGTTGCTGTAAGTTCTTAGGCGTTGGTTTGTTGCGTCTGGGCTTTTTGTTGCATCACTCTGGAGCCTCCTCCTGCTTCTAAAATAAGTTTTACATCAACAAACAGACAAAGATTCAAAACGTCCTCGTCTTCTTCTGCTGCAGGTCCCGGCGTTCCAGCTGTGCTTCTCCTGAGCTTCGACGACGTGGACTGTGAGTAGTGTGAAATCTGCCCGAATGGTTTTTCTGCGCTGCTTTGCACGGGCAGATGTGCTCCCGCTTCTTATTTATTTTTTTCTTCTTCCTCACGTCTGCTCTGAAACGGAAAGCGCCTTTTCCTGCAATTAACGCGGCGCCGTCCCATTTGTGTGGAAACACGAGCAGCTGTCGGGTCTGAAGTGGCGCCAGGCCGCCGCTGATGATAATTCGTTGCATTTCGAGACGTTTAACGCGCCTCCAATCACAGCTCTCCATTATTGTTTCTAGAAAAGCTAATCGTCTCGGTTGAGGGCTGTGAAGAGGCTGGAGACATGTCTCTGAAAACGAACAGGGGGAGATTTGTCTGTAATTAAGCCGACTGTAATATTCAGCAGCAACGCGATGCAGCGAGAAACCCAGACAAAGAGAATATGTGTTGTGTTTTTTATAGGGAAGCACCAAAATTTCAAGAAAATTTTTTCAAGTGCTTGCATCAGCACAACATCCTGTTTAGGTCGTGTTGTTTCAGCGAAACATTTTCAGCTGAAAATGGACCAAAAGTACATTTTTGTTTTTTTCGGCCGACCTCTTTCGGTGTCTTATTCTTTCTTCTTCTTTCTTCTTCTTCCTCCTTTTTCTTTCTTCTGGTGGTTGTTGTTGTTTTTCTTCTTTCTCCTTTTCCTTCGTTTTCGGTGCATCCCTAGTTTTTAAGTATGTCTTTTTTTCATGAACTCTCGTCTGTATTGTCTTCACTTCTGCCTCAGATTTGACCTTTGCTGCGTAAAAGCTTAATCACTGACACTAATCAAACCCTCATTCTTCACGTTTCTCTTCAAATGCCAGACGCCGGCTTGTTTTTCTGTCATTTACCTTGAAAAAAGTGAATCACATAATGAAGAGAGAGAGAGCTGCTGTTGTCTTTGGAGGCGAGTTAGCCCAGATTAACCTGCAGGGGTTTGTTGTGTGTGTGTGTGTGTGTGTGTGTGTGTGTGTGTGTGTGTGTGTGTGTGTGTGTGTGTGTGTCTTTTAACAGCCCTGTTGTTGTTGCTCTGATGAAATGATTTCTCCTTCACAGCGTATTTCATCCTGGAGAACAACCTCCCCCTGAGGTCGGCGCTGGAGACTAAAAGGACGATTCAGTCTGATATCCGGATGATCACTAATGATAACTTTGGTACGAATTATCCACACTCAGCATCTCTGTTAGTGTCACGAGATAATTGAGCCACTTAGACAACGCCAGCGTGCGTCTCTCCTCGCCGTCTCCTTCTTTTGTCCTCCGGCTAATTCCGCCGTCTTCTCTCGCAGAGCTGCCTCTGAAGCTCATCTATCCTCCCGACTTCTCTGAGTCCTACCTCTACGGCCTTCTCCTCATTGTGTGAGCCCCTTCTCCGCTTTATTACATTTACATATTGTCGTCATTTGCATTCGGTGAACTTCAAAGGCCAAGTTCAGTGAGGACACATGAAAGCCAAACACTTGTTTGCAGCTGCAGGCTGTACAGTGCTAGAATATAGGAAGGAAACTAGAATATATATATATATATATATATATATATATATATATATATATATATATATATGCTGTAAACCTTAAATTCACATCAATGTTCAGCTCCATAAAGAACCCGACAAGTCTGCACATCTGGCTGAAGCAAGTTTAACTTCCATGAATCAAATCAAATTAAGAAATGCAAATATAAATGCCCGGTCACGCCAAACGTGCCATCAAAGGAACACCGACAACGAAGGCAGACACCACAGCCGTCCGTCTGTCGGCTTGTCTTTATTGTAACTGACTCATCTCAGAGTGACCGAACGTGGAGGAGGTGCTTCTTCTTCTTCTTCTTTCTCCTCCTCCTTCCTTCTCCTTCTCTCTTCCTTGTTGTTGTTCTTCCTTCTTCTCCTTCCTCCTTCTTCCTTCCTCTTCCTTCATCCTTTGTCTTCCTTCTTTCTCCTTCTTTCCTCTTCCCTTTTCTTCCTTATTCTTTCTTCTTCCTCCTTCTTCTTCCTAATCTCCTCCAAAGCTGTAAACCTGCTACTTGTACGAGCAAAACAAAAACGTAGAAAGACCTTTTGCCTGCAGAACCACTGATTACTCTCCAGCAAAGACTCTACCAGTCACATATTCTGGACGAGGCAATGTAGTAATAACCTGTTTTCGCACAGGACTAGTTTTATTTGGGGACCTCCGATAATTTGGAATAATTGCGGAGGTTGTCTGTGATCTTAATCCCGTGCCTGGCCACCTGTGATCCGGTGCAAATTAGTATGTCTGTGATGTGAAGGTGAGATTTTACTACTGGATCCAGTCACGTCAGAATAATGAAGGATGTGTTATGAATCAAACAGATGTTAGGCTGCACAGCAGAGATGTCACTGATGAGTTCACACATTTAGACGGATGAAAAGTTAAAACTGTTGAAGTGAAATAAAGCTCTGTGTCGACAGCGGCAGCTCTCCAGGCGAGCAGGCGGTGACTGAGGAGTTCAGACTGGACTGGGACCAGGTGCTGGTGGGGTCGGAGCAGGTCATCGTGGCCCGTCTCGACGGCAGGGGGTCGGGCTTCAGAGGTCAAAGGTAGGCGTCACTTTTCCTGGTGGTTTCAGTTGAATGGACGCTGAAGGTCTGGATTAGACTCACTGACCGGCGTCTTTGTGACTCTGCAGGGTTTTACAGCAGATCCATCAGAGGCTCGGGACAGTGGACGCAGACGACCAGTTAGCAGCTCTGGAGTATGATCTCTATCATAAATAAGTATAAATATAAGGTTCTTAGCAAATGTCATCTTCTCATTCAAACGCCTCCTCCGTGTTTTTTTCTTTCTTTGTTTTTATTTCTCCAGATACCTGGTGAAGCTGCCGTTCATCGATCCCACTCGCGTCGCCGTCTTCGGAGAGGTTTGTCCGTCAGACTGTGGGCTAATTAGACACCCGGTGATATACTAAGTGACCCCATGAATCTCTGGTGGCTACTTCACAACTCGTTAGAGCACGCGGGATTATTTATGAGGCGAAACGGATGACATTTGAAAATGCAGCGAGGACGCGGGCGCTTAGTTTTTTTCATTTCGGTATCCATCTTTACTCTCTACAGAAAATAGTTTAAGGAAACACCACGGGAAACGTGGTTTGCAATACCACCGGTAACCTCTAGAGGTCGGTCATTTATCAGTTTGGCATATTTGGATGCAAAGACAGTTTGATCATTAATCTTCTGTAACTGCTTGTCCTCTGGAGGGTTTTGGAGGGGGTTTGGATCCTATCCCAGCTCTCATTGGACGAGATCCTTCCTGGACAGGTCTCCAGGCTATAACAGGGCTAACACAGATAGATTAACACTCACACCTGCAGCCAGTTTAGAATCAGTGAATCTAACGAGCATGTCTTTTTGACGGCGGGAGGAAGCTGAAGCTATTTAAATCAGGTTGAAGCTTTGGTCGCGGTTCCTGACGAGTTCCTGCTCCACGAGCAGCGAACATTTCACAGTAGCGTATTGATCACTAGCTAACATTAGTGGCAGCCCTCCTGGAGCCCGTTCAGATTGCAGTGCGTCTCTTAAGGACAATCTGGGCCCATTTGTCACTGATTAGTCTTTAGTCTGTGTCTTTAGCCTCTCGTCTCTCCTGCAGGGCTACGGCGGCTACCTGGCGCTGACCGTGCTCAAGTCGACGGAAATGCCGATCAGGTGCGTGGCGGCTCAGGCTCCCATCACCGACTGGACCATGTACGGTGAGCCAGGCGTCATTTATTACCTCTGCAGCTTCTTCACGACGTCTTTATCCCACATGATCCTTTCATGTGTATTCTCAGGGTAACGTGACTTTAATTATCCTTCACTTCTGCTTTCGGGAATTCGGCCTTATTGAATTTAAGGATGAAAAGCTCTCCTCGCTGCTGGGAGCGAACACTCAGCGTTAGGACTCCTGTACGGCTCAGGAGCTGCTGCAGCATGTGATTAGAGTTTAATAGACTCTGCTCTAAGCGAAGAGAGAGCAGGATAATGTGCTTAAAACAGATTTTTTTTTTTTTTAACCATTACATTTCATCTTTCTGTGTCACATATTCCACTTTCATGACGACTTTTCCTTTTTCTTACGATTTCAGCCTCTGCCTTTTCAGAGAGATACCTCGGCTCACCTTCGACTGAGAAGAACAGATACCAGGTGAGCTGGAAGTTTTACAGCTCCCCGTCTTGCAGTTAGCGGGACATAGACGTCACAACGCCTCCCAGACACTAGTGGGCGCTGCGTCTTTTTTGCCTGCTTTGCTTTCAACCAGATTTCGCAGAAGACGACTCGCAGTAGTGTTTTTGTCTCCGAACTTCCTCAGTTAACCTTTCCTTGACGTGTTTGATCGTTATTGAACCAAAGCAATCAGTTCCGAAAACTTCTTGAGATGGGGATGCAGCTGGAAATACTAAAGAGGAAACATGCTGCTACCAAGCGGACCAATCACAGCTCTACGTGACATGTAGTTAGATTTTCTGAGGAGGTACGTGACGGGCTACGCCGTAGGGTTTGGACTGTCGCTGTAGCTAGCCTCCAAGTCGTCCGTAGTGCAGTTCCCCCACTGGCCACTTGGGGGCCTGTTCCAGAAATGAGTCAATTCTTCTCCGTAAACTCCGCCTTTTAATGTTACACATAATTACAAGAGTGGCTGCTTTGCTCCTTCTCTTTGCTCATTATGAATTTGTTGGGAGTTGGCTTGTCCAGAAATTCAGCCTCTCATGTTTGCACTGATGAATGAAGTATCCCCAGACGGAAGTCCCTGATGTAGTTAGAGCTAATTTCCTTCTGTCGAACCGGAAACAACCGTTTATAATGATTCACATAAAAACCACCACGTCTTCTAAAAGTAAAGAGTGGCCTCCGACATAAAAACACCCAAAAAGGGCGAGATGCTAAAGGTGTAAGTTGTAAAAATATATATATATATATATATATATATATATATAAATATATAATTACGCAGTCGTCCTCCAAGTGAAGGTTGCAGTCAGTGTGTTTTTCCTCTAAGTGGGTTGCATATAACTGGGCCAGAGTGCTCTATTTTTGTGGCTCTCACAGCAGGAGGGGAGGGAGGGGAGGGATGGGGGGCGAGGTCTGCTTTTAATGACATCCAGAGAAGAGAAACGTGGCCCCGAGTGATCAGACAATAATCAGCCCAACGTCATCACTCATCGCATCCTTCGAGACTCGGCCGTGGAGAAAGAAACTGCTTTTAAAATGTCTGCCTGTTGAATCCCACCCAGCTGTGGGAAAATGAGCGAGATATATCCTGAAATAACAGCTAGAGAAAATATAACAAGACGGACTTCCTGTCAATGTCCAGGAAATGGTTTTATAGTCTCGTATCGTACGTTTAGCTCACTCATCTTATGTGCATTAATTTACTGGGACACTCCACAGCTACGTCCACAAACTTTCCTGCTAGTGGATTTCCAGGCTAAGTTGCTAATTAGCTTCACAGCTGCAGCGCAACAAATGTGGTGCATTTTGATGAACGTTAACTACATTTCCCAAGATGCACTTTGGCAAGAACCAGCTTAAAGTTCTGCGAGGTGAGTGTCTGCTAGCGGCGTGACGAAGGCGTGGTGTGACTACATTTGAGGTGGTTATGATTTGTGATCGAGTCCTGATCAGATTTAACCCAAATCCCACAAAATAAATACACGTGAAGCAAAGAAATCACTTTGGATTCACGTGAAATTTCCAGTTTTTCGCACATTTCCTCAGTTGAGAAAGTAGTTTGTTCCGTCACATAAATTTCCTGAACTAAATCTGACTCTTCGTTATTGCTTTTGAGTTATTTGTGATAAATATCTTATGCTAAGCTAACTAGCCACAGCCTCTGCTCAGCAGCAGCTTAAATAATTTGACTTGTTCTGCGTCCCCAGGCGTCCAAAGTGCTGCCCGCTCTGAAAGGTCTGCAGGGAGGAACTCTGTTTCTGGCCCACGGCACAGCTGACGGTACGAACATTTCCTCCATCCTCCTCCAGTGACAACAGAAACAGAAGATGTAATTTTCACAGCAGCGCGTAATGTGTATTATTAAACGTAGGTGTGAGTCTCTCGCTATGAGAGACGCTCTCGGCGGTGCCCGAGCTTTGAAACCTCAACCGCAGCGAGAGCTTTTATGTAACCGTGGAGTTAACCTCGCCAGCCTCTCATTTCCATGTCTTGTGTTTCTCCGCAGCAAACGTTCACTTCCAGCACTCAGCGGAGCTCATCAAACACTTGATAAGGATCGGGGCCAACTACACTATGCAGGTAAGATAAAAAAAAATAGGTCTGATTCAGCTTCATTGATTAACACAGGCCCTTTATGTAGCTTCTCTCTTGTAGTGATAAATTATCATCGTCCTTTATATAGTCCCAGCCTTTATGCTAAGCTAACAAAAGATCAGACATGAGCTTAGTCCTTAAAATGTCAATGAGCAACCTTCTACTGTTGTTTCTGCGCAATAATTAGGTTTAGCAGTTAGCTTAGCATAGCTCAGCCTGGCTACAACTTCAATTCCAGTATGAATTTAACAAATGAGACATAAAAACTAACAATTAGCCGGTTCCTTTTATACTAAGGCGAGGTTTAGCTTTAGCAATTAGCCTAGCATAGCTCAGCCTGGCTACAACTTCAATTTAACCATGACTTTAACAAATGAGACATAAAAACTAAGAATTAGCCATTAGTTTTTATACTAATGCAAGGTTTAGCTTAGCAATTAGCTTAGCATAGCTTAGCTTGTCATATCGTTTTGTGCAATTGAAACAGATAAAGTATAAATACATATAATTTGTGTATTTTAGACGGCGTTAAAGCTTTGTTTAAACAGAAACAGATGTTCTTCTTTATTCCTAGCCGTATGCTATGCTAACGCGGTTAAGCTAACCAGAGATTATACAGGATAACCCTTGACAAGAAAGCAGCAACATGACTGTAGTAGTAAATTACACATTCCCTGTAAACAAATGATAATCTCTGTTTAAATGTGGCCTTGAATTCATTTGGTATTGACCCCCTGCTCGTTTTTTATCTCTTACCTCTATCGTTGTGTTTTCTGGCGCAGCTCTACCCAGACGAAGGCCACTTCCTGTCAAGACGCAGCCGGATTCAGCTGACTCACTCCCTAATAGGATACTTCGGAGCGTGTCTGCTGGACACGTCGTCGCTACTTGACCAGCAACGGGACGACGAGTGAGAGGAGGGATGTTATCACCCTGTGTGTGTGTGTGCATGTGTGTGTGTGCGCGTCCCTGGTAGACGGAGTGTGTGTTTGTGTTTTATACCTGTCGCACAACGTTTGACGGACAAAACAAGCTTCTTCTTAACATATCAGACTAGTTTCTATGGTAGAGTTAAGCGCCTACAGTTCAGTCATGTCCAGTATCATGAGGCCGATTTCACCTGTTATCACCTGGAGTGTTATTGCCTATAACTAAATATGTATGTATTTTTAAAAGAGAAATGGATGATTAGTTGGTTAAAATTTAAGTAAATACTGAAGCCGGAGACGGAAACATTGAAGCAGAAACTTGTTTGTTGAGCCTGATCGATCTCGTTTATCTCCTTTTATACTTTATATTTCCCGTTTTACAAAAAAAGGCATTAACCGTGTCTCGTGTGTTTCATCCAGCTCTTAGGCAACAGTAGATGTGCAGTGCTTGACGTCGTAGGATCCGTCTGCTTGTCCGTACCAGTGTTTATTATAAAAGGCACAGATTTCTGTTCATCCACATGAGACCGAGACGTCGGAGGCGCTGATTTGTTCTGGTGCACCTGTGCAGACAGGTTTGCTCGATTTCCCGCCGCTTAAAGTTCCTCAGCGACGCTCCCGGGTCGCAGCTTTTTGTATTTGCAGAGCGAGAGGCGCTACTTGCCGTGATTACGGGGTGTTACCGGAGGCTGCGCACATCAATCACGGGGCCGATGATGAGCGTCGAGGAGGAGGAGGAGGAGGAGGAGGAGGAGGAGGAGGAGGAGGAGGAGGAGGAGGAGGAGGAGGAGGAGTAGCGCCTCCTGGGCTCGCCGGCCGTTAACTCCAGAGGATTAAAACCACGGCGAGTAAACAGTGATGCTGCAGTGGCGGCGCCGATCGCCCCGGTGCGTGGCTAAGCGGGCGGTTGCCGTGACAACCGCCTCAGGAATCCGGCCTCTCTCTCTCTCTCTCTAATTCATACAAAGATGAAACATGGCGGGGAGTGTGTGTGTGTGTGTGTGTGTGTGTGTGTTTCTGCTTCTCATACAAACATACAGTGTTTTAGTTGGGTTTAATGAAACGGTGTGTGTTTGTGGGGTTTCTCATGTGACTTTGATCGGGTTGGGAGGGTGAGGGACAAAAAAAAGAAGCTTCTTGTATTTGTTTTTTTAATTAATTTGGCTATTTTAATATTAAAGAGCAATGATCAAGGTATGTACGGTCTCACGTTGGTGTTTTCTTGCACATTTTTGTCTTTTAATGTCACTTCCATCGTTTTCATGTGTCATTTCAGAGCCTGTCTTTCCATCCCTGTCCTGGAGGTGTCCTCAGTGCCCTCCCCCCCTCCTCTAAGTCAACACCTGTCCCCAGTCAGCTTCCCTTCCTCCCATCCTCCCACTCCAAGTAGGTCCATGTAAATGTTTGTTCCTGTTTCAGTTCAACAAAAATGATTCTGTTAGAAGATCTTAGTAGAGCCTTTAACGTTAAAACTCCACCGTGTTCGTTCATTTTAAATAGAGAGTTGAAAACAAAGTCTGGTTTAAGTAAGCTGGACCTTTAGCTCATCTTACCTTCTCAGCTAACTGCTGCTCTTCCTGTTTCCTCTTTTACTCCATGCTGGTACGTAGAGTTTGTAATTGTCGTGGTGCGTTCAAGTGCAGCTTTTTAGACCAGACATCCTTCGCTGACGTCAGCTGTTATCCGTAAGAATCAGCTCCGTATCCTCCATAGATGCTTCTTCCTGGCAGGAGCTGGGACCTTTACACCACATCCTGCCTTCCCTTCGTCATTTCTGCACAGACTCTGGTTGCAGAAGACGTCACCGGTCCAGGGTGGCTAAACCGTAACTTGACCTCACTCCTGTGGAGCTGTCCCGTCAGTGCATCTTTGATTTAGAGTCTGTGGTTTAGGCTGGCACTGAAAAAGGACATTTCTCCAGAAGCTGAAACTTCTTGGACGTATTCAACAGATCCCCAGTGGTTTCCTAAAGTGTCCGTATATTAAAATTCACCTGAACTGTTTTAATCCTCGCGGCTGCTAAGACTCCTCAAAGGGGTCGTGTTTTGCTTTATATGATCAGCCTCTTGACTCATTTATCTGGACCCCGCTGCGGTGGCACATTCATATCAGCACCTTTTCATTTCCTTTTGTCTTATTGAGTACGTGTGTTTGTGCGGCAGCTTTCAAACCCGTCAGATTTGATTTAAACCTTCACCGTCATGTTGAGAGAACAGAAACAGTAAAAAAAAAAATGTACAGCGCCGCGGCTCAGGGTTATGAAATATAAGAGAAAAGAACATTTATCTTCCTCTCCGTCCTTCGTGACCTTTCCAAATCCCCCCCTGTCCACGCTGCCTAGACTCCGCTCACAGTGAGCCTTAATTACATCAAAGCAATTACAGAGGCGATATGAAGGCCTCGTCCGCCGAGGAAGGAGGAAAAGCTGCAGCAGGAACTTCAGAAAACTCACAGTTAAGACCTGAACGGGGAAATAAGTTCGTCTCTGGTGGCTCTGCGGGAAGATTACAAAGGAGGTAAATGTGTTTTTACTCTTCGTCTTTGGCAAGTTTAGAGAAGGAAAGCAGCCAAGGGATGAAGATACACGATGTAGACTTCCTGATAATACTGTGAAATGTTAAATATTTTATTGTTGTTGATGAATCCGAGTCAGATAATGACTAATAATTATAATAATAATGAAATAAACTGCTCATGTTGTTCCTTAAACATTTAGCCTTTAACAATAAGAAATGAAGAGTTTAGTGTTTGGTAATTACACATATTTTAAGGTTTATGTTTATATTAGTTTATATTAATAATAATGGCTGTTCTCTGAGTGGCACCACGCTGCCATCTTGTGGTGAACTCACCACAGCTCATCCTTCTGTTTCCTGGATGTTAACGACCTTATAGATGTTTTCATGGCGACATAGTTTAATTTAAAGGCGTTGGATTGTTATTCTAAGATACTTTATAATGAAGTGAATGTTTATTTATCAGCCACGTGGCCTCAGATGACTAAAGATAGCCATCTGCTGACCGGCACAGATCCTCAACTGATGCCAAGACGGTCTGTCAACCAAACGTAAATCATTTACCAGAAATAAAAAGCGCTTCAGAAATGTTTGCATCAGGAGACGTGCAGGTAGGTGTGAACACTTTTATTAGAAAAGAACACGCGTTCTCTCCCGTGTGAGAGTCCTTTTTCAATAAAACCAAACACCGTGGGATTGAGCTTGGCCGAACTGCTGCCCTGCCGTGTTTATTATAGACGACTACATTACAGTCATTTCATCATGAGATAAAATAAAAAAACGTTTCTTTAATACAGCTCTGTTACCCGTCTTCTGTTTCTAATACTCCTCCCCCTCTTCATCTTCCTCGTACGAGTCGATGCCGACCTCTTCGTAATCCTTCTCCAGGGCAGCCATGTCCTCCCTGGCCTCTGAGAACTCTCCCTCCTCCATCCCCTCTCCGACGTACCAGTGCACGAAAGCCCTCTTGGCGTACATCAGGTCGAACTTGTGGTCCAGTCGAGCCCAGGCCTCTGCGATAGCGGTGGTGTTGCTCAGCATGCACACGGCCCGCTGCACCTTGGCCAGGTCTCCTCCAGGAACCACAGTGGGGGGCTGGTAGTTGATGCCCACCTTGAAGCCTGTGGGACACCAGTCCACAAACTGGATGGTGCGCTTGGTTTTGATGTTGCTGATCGCCACGTTGACGTCTTTGGGCACAACGTCGCCGCGGTACAGCAGGCAGCAGGCCATGTACTTGCCGTGGCGAGGGTCGCATTTCACCATCTGGTTGGCTGGCTCGAAGCAGGAGTTGGTTATTTCGGCCACGGTGAGCTGCTCGTGATAGGCCTTCTCCGCGGAGATGACTGGGGCGTAGGTGGCCAGAGGGAAGTGGATGCGAGGGTAGGGCACCAAGTTGGTCTGGAACTCCGTCAGGTCTACGTTCAGGGCTCCGTCGAAGCGCAGGGAGGCGGTGATGGAGGAGACGATCTGGCTGATGAGGCGGTTGAGGTTGGTGTAAGACGGGCGCTCGATGTCCAGGTTCCTGCGGCAGATGTCGTAGATGGCCTCGTTGTCCACCATGAAGGCGCAGTCGGAGTGCTCCAGGGTGGTGTGGGTGGTCAGGATGGAGTTGTAGGGCTCCACCACAGCGGTGGACACCTGAGGAGCTGGGTAGATGGCGAACTCCAGCTTGGACTTTTTACCAAAGTCTACCGAGAGCCGCTCCATGAGCAGAGACGTGAAACCAGAACCCGTTCCTCCTCCGAAAGAATGAAACACCAGGAAACCTTGGAGCCCTGTGCACTGGTCAGACTGAAAGAGAAAGGTACGATTAACACTTCATAACGTCAGAAAGGAGTTGCTGCTGCTGCTTGAATGTTTCCTGTTCTGCAGCCCTCATTACCAGTTTGCGGATCCTGTCGAGGACGGAGTCGATGTGCTCCTTTCCAACGGTGTAATGGCCACGGGCGTAGTTGTTGGCGGCGTCCTCCTTCCCTGAGATCAGCTGCTCTGGGTGGAAGAGCTGCCGGTAGGTGCCGGTACGAACTTCATCTGTAGGATAGAGATGGTTACACAACAGGTTAAGATTAGGAAACAGATTTATACTGAGAATCAACTGATTTGAGCTAGTGTCTCATGGCTGGTAATGAGGTTTTGAGTCATTGCAACTAATGCAACTAATAACATAAACTGCAAGTTGGCAAACTCTAAAATATAAATCGGTTTCATGCATCCGTCAGTGTTCATGAGTTAAATCTTTGTTGTCACAAGCAGATTTACAACCTGCTATGAAATGTGAGCCCTTTAAATTTGGCTGATTGGTTGATTTAAACCAAAGTGGGTGGAGCCACAGTGAAACTTGGCTGACTTGCAGTCTTGAAGTGCTTCCAATGGACTTTGGACTAGAATATGAGTTCATATAGTACTTAAGTACTACTTGATAGCATAAGTTATGATCCACTGGGGTAATCTTTATAGGTTCTTTCTTGGCCTACCTTTTAAAATGCTCCTTAAACTTGGAATAAGTGGTTTTATTTGGCCACTAAGGATGGCAGAGACCGGTTTGACAAATGATTTGTGAATTTGCTTCATTTGCAATTCCTGAGGGAAATCCCTGGCTCCATAGCAGCTAAATCCTGCAATGTTCACTAGCTTCTTAAGGATTTTATTCATAATGAAGTACTTTTTAATTAGTCTAATCTGAAAAGGTTTGAAGGAAACGTGTTTTGACAAAAACTGCAGCCGTTATTTTCGTTTAAATTAGTCATTTACTTCACCAGAAAAGCTGGTTTAATGTGTCCTCACCACTCCTTGAGCTGCTGTTGACAAAGGCCCTCGCCTCCTAAACATTCTCGTCAACAACATTATGAAACAGCAGGTTGTCCTACTTCCTGTTTTGACCCAAAGCTCAAAGTAAACCCTCACCAATAACAGTGGGCTCCAGGTCGACGAAGATGGCTCTGGGGACGTACTTCCCGGTGCCGGTCTCGCTGAAGAAGGTGGTGAAGGAGTCGTCGTAGCCTCCGGAGGGTTTATTGGTGGGCATGTGGCCGTCAGGCTGGATGCCGTGCTCCAGACAGTACAGCTCCCAGCAGGTGTTGCCCATCTGGACACCAGCTTGGCCAACGTGGATGGAGATACACTCGCGCTATAGAAGGGAGAAAAAAAATATATTTCATGTCTCATATTTATTTTTATCACTCTCCTGCTGCAGAATTAGCAATGAATTCATTGTGCAAACCAAAAGGGAGACTGAAGACACATCTAGGCCAGCCCATTTTTCTTATTGCCCACATGTTTGCTTTTAAACCTGCCTTGACACGTTGAAAAGGACATGACAACGTACTGCAGCCTCACTCCTTTGGAGCGAGGACTTCCAGTCTGTGTCTACAAACTAGGCAAATGACTGTTTCAGATGTCCCTAAAAGTGGGACACGTCAAATGAGGAATCTGTGATCTACATAAACAGGCAGTGGCGATTAACACAGTCCTGTCAGGGTGTCTGTCTGTAGGGGCTAAAGTGCTTCCACACCCTGCTGAGGTATTTCTACCCTTGTAAACGATGTGGGTGGGGGTGGAGGGTGCAGGCGCGGAGAGGACAGGAACAAGTTTGGTCTGATCATGTAAAAGCAAAGCTGTGCCTGGGGGAGTTTAGCATTTAGCATGCAACGTGGTCTTTCCAGATTTGTTAACTGGCCTTTCTATGGCAGATAAAAAGAGGCAGACAAGCATCCGTGACAAGGAGCTGATGGTAAACCCAAGCTGTGTCATTAAGGCATTGATTTCTGTTGATCTATGACTTTGTTTTTTTCCCACAGTATCCACATTAGCACGGTCTGTCAACAAAAGGCCAGCTGTCAGTGGAAATATGAGAGCGCACACACGTCATACGTCGCTGTCAAAATACCACTCGTACCTGCCAAGACCATAGTTAAGGTAAACCAAAGGCTGTGTAATAAATACACACATGTTTGTAAGGTAACGTGGACGGAAAACACACAGCCATCTGCTGCTGAGCTAATTTTAAAGGGTCGTCAGTAAGTGAAGTATTTATGTTATTGGTGAAGTCGACCTCTCTTTGAACTCTTCACCTACAAAAACTGGCGGGACGATTTGTCTTTGTTATAGAAACACCAACAATGCAGCCGAGCACGTCCCTTTTGAAGAAGTAGGCAGATAGAATCGTGTTTGACTTTTGAAGAGATAAAGTAGAGCTAAAAGATAAAATAGTCTTACTTGGAACATTTTGTTTTTTTTCTCAGCAACCTAATTCAAGACATGTAGACAAGTAATAATTGAATGCCAAGCTACAAATTAGCGACAAATAATAAATAACCCTGTTCACATGTTTAGCTAAAAGTCAACAGTTGAATACGAAATGGATAAGAAATTAAAGGTAAACTGCTGAAATTGATGGAAGTAAATGGTCAGTACGGCTAAGCTAATGCTAATCGATATGCAGCTGAAATACCTTCGTTTATCATAAAAGATGAAACACTAGGTCAGCAGTTAAAAACCGTTAAAAGTAAACGGAAGGAAATCAGTGGAAGGAAACGGTCAACATGGCTAAGCAAACACTAATAGATAAACGGCTGAAATACTTGTTAATCGTAGGTCAACAGTTAAAGACCGTTAAAAGTAAACTGCTGAAATTGGTGAAAGTAAACAATCAATATGGCTAAGCTAATGCTACAAGATAAACAGCTTCTATACTTTGTTAATCACAAAAGATGAAACACTAGGTCAGCAGTTAAAAGCCGTTAAATGTAAACTGCTGAAATTGATGGAAGTAAACGGTCAACGCGGTTAAGCTAACACTAATAGATATGCGGCTGAAATACTTTGTTAATCATAAAAGATGAGTGGTTATAGTAGTTAAAAAACGTTAAAGGGAAACTGCTCAAATTGATGGAAGCAAACAGTCAATATGGCTAAGCTAATGCTAATAGATAAACAGCTGTAATACTTTGTTCATCATAAAAGATGAAAGACTAGGTCAGTAGTTAAATACTGTTAAAATTAAACTGGAATGGAAGTAAATGGTCAACACGGCTAAGCTAATGCTAATAAACAGCTGAAATACTAGAGAAAGAATTAAAGTTTTTTGAAATAGCAAAAGGTTAATGTTTGACATAATAAATAGGGATAGTTCAGTTTTATAGTGATGTTGAGCCACTTTAAAACTCAATGTAAAGCTTCAGCGGCGCACAAACATCATCTGAACGTAGTTTTCTCAGCCTGGCTTTAAGCATATTTTGAATTTCGATCCCTTCACCCACCCCCCGTCACGACGAGCAGCAGAGGAGGAGTCACAGCGGCAGGGGTGTTTCCAAGTATGGGTATGGCGGCCAGCTATTTTCAGTGAAGTGTCATTCACCCGACCCGCAGAGACCAATGACCAGATAGGACGTCCGCACAGCAGCTTATATCACGCAGCATGCTGCAGAGGGCTCCTAAAAGCCTTCAGTAAGTAGGTCACATGCTGCAAAATAGTATGAGGCATGAACTGTTTCATCTGTTGGCTGGATATGAGGAACATGGGGGCGTCTGTTGAAACATGCCGCACACTGACTCAGTCCAGAAGACACACTTCCAGGCAAAAAGGAGGGAACTGAGCGTCCCTCCGCTTCCTGTGTCTGAAACGACGTCACGTGTGACGCTGGCATTTCACCGTTTGAGCGCAAACACTGGGGAGCTTTGTACTAAGAGTGGATTCTGGAAATAACACGGAGAAATGTTGCCACACAGGGGGACACGCCCCAACTGTAAACCCAGAATTTAAGAGACAACAAGATGCTGTTTATCTGCGTCTTAACCCGAGCTAAAATAGCTTTTCAAGGTGGAACTGCAACTCTAAACTCTCACACCTCCTCCACTTCGACAGGAAGTGTCACAAAAACCATTTGTGAAACCCCTTTCATGCCGTTAGCACCTCAAAAAACACTTCTTTAAGCAGTCACTCCTGTCCGTCTGGGGTTTCCAGATGGCCTACAACTGTTACAACACCCTTGTTTGCGCACATGTTAAGGCGGAACAAAGTCAAAAAGAGGAAAGGTCAGTGTCCTTAACTCCCGCTGGAGCTGTCATGTTACACACAGGTTACAGAAGTTTGTTTCCTGGTCTATTTCTGTGAGATAAATACATTTAGAGAGAGAGACGGCCTTAAAATATGTGAAATCAGCGTCTTATCAGCTCACACAGGCACGTAAAGCAGTCTGCTGGAGGCCACATCAGCATTCCCGGGCAGCCGGGGCAAACAAGCAAGCCCTCCTGCTCCTGTGACTCCCCATATGGAAGCGGTTAACCTCTCCTGGAGCTGGAGCGAGCGTGTTTCCACTGATTGGCTAAACATATAAACGCTTTCCATGCCCGGCATTTATGTGGCGCAGCAGCAGCAGCAGCAGCGTGGGGGCCTCTAGAGCAGGGGCAATACCCAAAAGCTCTGGCTTGTTGGAGAACTTGTGAAGAATGTATGAAGACACAAACAGGAAATGCACATTTCTTTGGATGTTACCACAGCTGAGGAGTAAGAGTAATCACTGATAACAGAAGCTTTGAATGAATACTCACCATTTTGCTGTTTTGATTGTCTTTTTGAAGAAGAAGAAGTAGTTTAAATGATCAGGTTCTCACAGTGCACCTATAATGAGATCTCTGTGAGTGAAGTAACATCAGTGTTGGACACGCACTCACTTTTATAGCTACTACAGAGGGAGGAGGAGGACAAGGAGGAGGAGGAGGAGCCACCGACAGCTGCAACTTTGTTCTTTCTACATCCTCATATTCAGTGAAGACTTCCTGTCTGGCCGTGTCATAGTAAAAGGACTCGAGGGTAAAAGTAGATCCACTAGTGGAAGGTAGCTTTATTTATTTACCTTCTAGTCTTTCCTTAAAAGAGTTAAGATTAAACTACTATTAAGTACAGAAAGTGGTTAAATAATACTTATTAATGTGCAAGAGCATTGGAAATTACATCGAAAAGCACAACGGCTGCATTAAAGTAAGTCCAAGAAAACAGGAAGTGTCAAAGAAAAGAAGAACTTTGCTGTTAAACATTAAAAATGTCATCATGCACATATAAAACCCTGATAAATCCACTCCACTGTGGGTCTCATCCGTGCTGCAAACATCTCGTGTTAAAAATCTCAACACTGCAGAACTGATTTAACAAGAAATGCATGTTGCATTATGGGAAATGTAGGAGCAAATACACGATCACAATGAAGCAGCATAAAATAAATGCAACCAAAACTCTTGTTTCCTTCTATTTAAAAAAAAAAAAAATATATATATATATATATATATATATATATATAACCATGAGGGGAAATATAACTTGTCAGTTACAGGTTATGACCACTAGATGGAGCCCTCACCATTTAGATCCTTTAACGCCAGAGCCAATAGGGTTGTGTTTCTTTGCAGACTTTCTATTAATAAGAAATTATTTGGTCACATCTGTTAAGGTTTACTTTGTTAACTGAAAGTTTAGATGCCAACTATTCAAAGGATAAACTTGCTGAAGGGCCATATGTGTTTTATGCCTTCCACATGTTGCAGCGAGGCATCATGGAGTTCGGTATTAAAGAAGAAGAGGAGTCACCTGTCCATCAGTCTTTACAGGAATGCAGAGCTGATCCAGGAGTCTTCAGAGGCCTGAGCCCATCGCACCAGGCCCTCAGCTCTGAATGTAAACGTCCTCATAATCCCCAAACAAACCCCCCCCCCGAGTCCTCCCCTCAACCACTCATCCCCCCCTTCAAACGCCGCCACCTCCACCCCCCACCCCCCCCCTCAAGCATCTTCTTTTTGAAAGAGGAGATATTTTTCGATTGGCGGATAGTAGAGATCTTCTTCATGTGCCGCGTTTCGTCCTCCTCCCCTCGGAGCGCCGCAGATTACTTTTAAACTATTTCTTACCCTCTGGTCTGTGCACAGGTTCTCTTTGCGGCATCTTGAGCTGTAACGTGACTAGACCATCTAAAGTTTTAATTGCTTTATTTATAAGACTGTTATTAGTAAAAAGATTCAGCTTACAAATCTGCTGCACAAATAACTAAGTCTTGACAAAAATACAGCAGCAGCTTTGCTTTGATTGTCACCAAACATCTGCTAAATGAGTGGCACTCCCATTAGCCTCGGATTAGCTGATTAGCAAACATTAGCGTTGCTGAAATAGGCCGGTGAACGTAGTAAAATTTGTGATAACTGAATGGTAGCAGGCTGTTGTTAGCATTTAGCCTCACAGAGCTGCTAGCAGTTTGTTTGATAGTTGCAGAGATGTATGCATTGTCAGCTGAAACTGTGCAACTGATAAAGCTGCACAGCTACTTCTGAGAAATACATCTCAATCATTGTCCCATTGACTACGATAAAATTAGCTGCAAACCGATTGGCATTCCCATTAGCCTCAGATTAGCTAGTTAGCAAACATTAGCATGCTAAAATAGGCAGATAAACGTAGTAAAATCTGTGATACCAGATTGTTAGCAGGCCGTCGTTAGCTAAATATTAGCTAGGATATCTCTAGTTTAATAACTGCATACGTGTTTGCAACCATGGACCTGAGAGTGGCAGTGTGGCTTGTGTCAAAGTAAATTTCAGACAAGCTAAATATACATTACCAGAAACAAATCTCTATCACTGTGCTGGTTTTGCATACCCATTAGCCTCAGATTAACTGGTTAGCAAACATTACCATGCTAAAGTAGGCCGTTGAACGTAGTAAATCTGCGGTACCTGCTAAAAAGCTGCATGTTGGCAGGATTAGCATGTTAGCATTCAGCTCTCATCACGACCCTCAAAGAGCTAAGTTGTTTGAGGTAAATTTTACTCAAACTAAACGTGTATTCCCAGTAGAAGCTGAGCAGCTAAAGGAGGTTGTGTTGTGGTAAATCTTCCAACACACTTTTCCCAAATCCCTGTTAATAAATTAGCTCTGGATTGGGGTTTAAAAAAAGGCTGAAGTGGGATATTTCAGGTGTCGGATCACCACTTGGGATCCTCTGTGTGTATTCTGCCCTTTGCCTGTGGAAAATAATCCAATCCTCTGATTCAAGTGTATAAACTGTCCCGCTAGCAAAGAATGCTAATTCCCGTTGTAACCAAGGCGTGCTCCCTGAGGGATCTGCCCTCGGAAATTAAGGAACTCTAATCCCTTCCAATTATTGTCTATAGTTGTTTCGGTGATGGGAAGATTTAGCCAAAGAGTTGCTAAGTGGACTCTTCATCCAGACAAATCTGTTTATTACAGAATCCGCTGATTGCTTTCCCAAACAAAGACTCGGTTCTGAGTGTTTCTCGCTCTGACGGGGGATATACAGCTTTGTTCTTGAGGCTTTAAAAATCAAGTGTTAGACGTCTTGGAAGATAAAAAATAGAAGCATCAAATCCTAATCTACTTTAGGCCCAAAACAGCAGCAATATTGAGTGCATCATCTAGCTTTAACGACTATTTTTCACTTTTGAGGAATAGTTATCGATCGTCTGGTTGACCTGTTGTGTCGAGCTCTAAAAAGACGATAAAGACTGAAAACAATTCACTTCAGCTTCTGTCGATGCGCGCCCGGAGGAGTCGGGATGATTTATAATTACGGCCGCTATCGAAGCATCTGATCTGTAATCTGTAATAATCTGCAATGGATTACATGTTGAAAGTAACCGGGGGGTCCTCGCCTGTAAATCCGTCTTGGAAGCTGGCGGTCTCTGGGCTGGCAGCGATAAGGCTTAAGCTGTATTGAAGCTGGATGGATGCAGAGATCAAAGTCTGCGGTCAGAGCCTCAGAAAAAAATAAATAAAATAAAACTCCACAAATCATGCTCTCCAGGTGAAATAGTTGACACTTCTCTATATGTGTGTGTGGCCACAACCTGCCCCAAGGCTTCATGACGCCCCACAAACAACCCTTGACTGCTGGATGTTGAGTTAACGAGGTCTGTCCTCACTCACCTGCATTTTAAAAATTGTCTTCACAAACGTAGCACGTTATTATAAAAACACGATGTGGTCGACGGATTAAGAGTCAGTTTGAAGTAGAGAAGTACCAAAAAATTTTGTGCATTTTCGTTTTTTCGGGCAAAATTTTTTGGTACATCTGAAAGTTGCCGCGGTTGTTGCACGGATCATCACAACTTCCTGTTTCAGTCGTGTTGTTTTGGCACATTTTGGGTTTTCGGCTAAAAAATTTTGGGGCGTCCCTAGTTTGACGAATGGGTTTGATCTCTGGGATCTGTGGAGGCCTCGCCAAATATTTATTACATTCAAGTCACTGGACTCCAAAACTGAAAAACTGACCCTGAACATATTGTCTAATACTTTAAACATGTAGCTGCTTTGTTTTTAAATGACTGTGGATTAATAGATTCCTATAGGCTAATATTTCTATAATGATCCTTTGGAGTCTCTCAGCATCCATATTCATGAATCTGGAGCTAGCATAGCTGTGAACTAGCTGATATTGTGTTATGCTCCCTACAGCCGTCAATCACCATCAGCATCAGAATAAATTGGACGTTTCTCAGATACCGCCATCGATTCATTTCTATCTCCGGCCTCCACGCCGGCGCGCTCGGTGGCCTCTGGTATTGATCCGCGCGCCTATTAAAACCTCCTCGGGAGCGTCATCCTATTTATTCCATACAGGAGCCTTTTTGCCGCCGAGAAATCGATTTTTATCTGCTACAGTCGAAGAGAAAACGTGTCGCGGAGTCGCAGGCCGGGGTGATTTCTGATCATTTAAATATCTCCGAGTCACGTTGAGGCTGCAGGTTTAAGGGTTTGTTAAGGTCTTTTAGCCTTAAATGTAAGCGGATTCAAATTTTAAACGTATTTTCAAGCTTTTGGGGAAACAGGAGGTCAAAGGTTTCATGTACGACACGAGTGCGTTCATGCGTTTTGTCTGTGTCTCGTTGCAGGTGATGAATTCAAGGCCTTTATCTCTGCTAACGGCGGCAGAAGGAGACTTCTTTAATGCCAGGTCTCACCAAAGGGCTGCAGAAATGTCAGGTAGCCAACGGCCATTAGACACACACGCACACTTTTCTTTTTTTTTCGTTTCTAGCTTCATGACTTGGAGGAATCTGCATGAAATTTGTCACCTTTGACCTTTACGTACATATGCACGTCTTCTTTCCTTAAAATAAAACTCATTACTAATTAAAATGACATTTAGAAAGCAGCAAAACGTGCAAAAATGCGTAGCAGCATTTCATGCAAACATAATATTTGCAGCGTTACACACAGATGTGATAGTTTCATCGTCTCTTGTATTATTTTCTATGAACATGCACGAATAAAACACCTACATTAGTCACATATAGATGCATTAATTTAAAGTTACGCAGCCTTCTTTTGGAACGTGAAGCCAAAAACGCAATAAAACAAAAAAGCTCCAGTAGCAGCAGCGTCTTCATTTAAATAATCATTTATTTGTTAAAACATGGACAGTGACAGCTGAGAACACAACAGACCATGGGAGAGTCTACTGAATATCATTAATCACTAATATATGTCAGGAGGAACCTAAAGGACGCCGGGTCTCGTATCAAAACGCTCCTAAACGAGCTGAAGAAGAAGCAGCAGCAGCAGGAGCAGGAGGAGGAGGAGGTGTCTTCATTTACACTCCTTCATTAAGTCGATCCTCTTCTGTTCTGAAAGCATGCTTCAGTCTTATATTCAGGATGTACAGGTAAATGTAAACCGCCTCTTTTTTTTAATGTCTCTAAAACGGCAGCGTGTCCAGGAATAACTTATCTATTATTGCAGGCGGCGGCACCAGGTCCTCCAGCTTCAAATAGAAAATCCTCTGCAGGCCTTGGATGCACAGAGTGCGCAGCTCGGGCAGCTTCTCCAGGAGTCTGGACAGGTGGTCGGACCAGCAGGCGGAGACGGCGACGGCGGCGGCGGTGGCGTCTGCGCCCGTGCCGCCTTCCTTCATGCACCTGACCACGCTGTTCTGCAGCTCCTCCACTCTCTTGGGCTCCTTCAGGCCGTGGCGCTCTGCAGGTCCAGGGAATGAAGACACACGGGGGTTTACAGTAATATGCTGCAGCAGATTAAGCTTTATTATGCAGTATATTTATTTTATATGATGCATAAGTGCACATTTTACTTAATTAAGCCATTTCTAATGCTTTGTGTAAGCTTTCCCCGTCCATAAAGCTATATTTTTTAGCTATTTAGCCTAAGTTAAGGTTTAAAACAACCAGAATTTAGCTTGTTTTATTACAAATAATTATCTGTGGCTGCCTCACCAGTGACCAGGGCCAGGGTGCATATGCAGGAGAAGGTGGAGACGTCCAGGCTCATCCTCTGCAGGTTGGCCGAGAACTCCACGATGCTGTCGATCCACTCGCCGAAGCCCCGCAGGCACTGGAGCCGGTGCCACACGGAGCCGTCGCAGAAGATCAGCTTCCCTTCCTCCGGGTTAGACCTGAAAAAAAAAACAGTTTGACCGAGGGCTTGTCCACGCAGATAATATCAGATACAGGAATGAATCTCAAACCAGGACGTCTCCAGATGTATCTAGATCTGTCTTTGTCCTCATGTCTGAAGAGGAGATCTTTACCTGTACGATAGTCTTAAAACAAAGAGCTCCAGGAAGGCTGAGTAGAAGAGGAGGTCTTGGTCGTGTCTAGGCAGGGAGGCAAAGCCCGGGATCTTCTGCGCCCAGCTCCGGATGACCTCCATCGATCTGGTCAGGAGGTCGTAAAACTGCCGCACGTGCTGAGCGTCGTCCCCCGGCGGACTCCCTGGGTTCTCCTTAAACTACAGGTGGAGGAAGGTGAGGAGGGGTCAGTTACAGCTCTGCTCAATCATCAGGAGCAGCGTCGGCCCCTTGCTTACTTTGGAGTAGTCCAGGCGAGAGGGCGAAGGGTTCGACTCCACGTGGGCCCTGACGAGGGCGCTCAGGAGGCTGCCGCTGCCGCTGCTGCTGCTGCTGCTGCTGCTGCTGCTGCTTCCAGGCGAAGACAAGTCCGGGAGAGCCCTGGGTTTGGACGGCAGGCGACCCCTGCGACCTTTCAGACCGTCCGTCCTCACCACTGCAGAGTGTGCAGACAACGCTTAGCCTCCACGTGTGTGTGTAAATACAGAAATAAACAAACACAAAGGCGGATTAGTTTACCTTCTTTGACCATGCCCACTGCCAGGCACTTCTGGAAGCGACAGTACTGGCACCGGTTCCTCCTGCGTTTGTCCACGGGGCAGCTTTTAGCAGCCAGACACACGTACTTGGCGTTTTTTTGCACCGTCCGCTGCACAAGAGGAGAACAAAAAGATATCCAGTTAGTTACACCCAAAACATCCGTTTGATTCCAGTTTATCAGGATTCTCTCCTTAAAGAGCAACAACAAGAGAGATTATTTCTAGGAATGACTTTATTTCTGGAGCTGTTTCAGTAATTGTCCTTTCAGAAATGAGCAGCAGCACTCTTGCTCCTGTGGGCCATCTGAGACAGTGTAAGGCATTCAGGGGGCGGACAGGGGCAGTCTGGGTAAATACAGGGTCGTGGTCATTCATAATTTGGAGAACAGCCCCCCGGGAATCTCCTTCTTGGAGATGGATGGAGGGGAAAGGTTTTTATTCACGGCACGTCGGTGGTCATTTTCATACAGGACGCTCCTGTCAAGAGATCAAAACGTGCACCTGGAGCGTAAAGATCTCATTTAGGAGGCCACTCATGAGTCCCTCTGGGATTTTTATATAATTGGAAACTAAAATGAGCAGCTTTTTGTTGTTTTCTGGAAAAAAAAAAAAAAGTTCAGTTAAATATTCCTCGCTGTTTGCAGGCGACCCAGATGAAAGCGCGTCTTTAAATAAAGTTGCAAACCTTGAAGAATCCCTTGCAGCCCTCGCAGGTGCGCACTCCGTAGTGCTGGCACGCCGCGTTGTCCCCGCACACCGCGCACAGCCCCTCCGCGCTCAGCGCTCCCCGGCCTCCCCCCGAACAAGCCTGGTACTCCATGAAGTGGTGGCCGTGGCCGAGCTGGAGAGGGTGAGGGAACCCCACGCTGGGCGCTTTGCCCAAAACCGCGGGGCTGTCCAGCGGCTGGTGCGCTCCCCCCGCGGCGTCCAGGTTCATGGACACGTGGAGGGATCCGTCAAACTTCACCTGGCACGCGGACAAGCTCTGCCCGCCGTGCTGCGCGTGCTTTAAGGAGAATAGAGAGAATCTGGAGAGGCCGCTTTTCCTGTGCGCTGCCGCTAAATAGTCATGACGGAAACTGTACAGCGAGCCCGAGTCCTCCCATATGTGTCCCGGTGGAGTCTGGAAGTTGTGCGGTGATGGAGAGCGGTAGTAGTAAACGGAACCACCGGGAGGAGAGGAGAGCAGCTCGTCTGACTGGTGGTGATTGGGTTGATACCGCGGGCACCCGTGCGCGTCCTCCACCTTGACGCACGGCAGCTCCCCCTGAACCGGCACCTGGAAGAGACAGGGCGGCTTGACGTCGTAGCCGGAGCCGGAGCTGGAGCTGTACGTGTCCGCGAGAGGTCCGAAGCTGGAGCCCGAAGCTGCGGCGGAGATTTCGCTGTTGGTGAGGTCCATGCTGAACTTGACGAACTCCGGGGTGAGGAAGTCGCAGGTGCGCTCTCCGCCGGCGCCCTGAGAGGCTGGGCTGGCTCCTTGAGGAGAGGAGCCGCACTGGGTCTGGACGCACGGCATGGCCTCTGTGAACATAAAGTGAGTGGAAAGTAGGAAACGCGTGAGAAAGTGGAGCAATACGCACGAAAAAATATAGATTATGTGGTTTTAATTTGGTTAAAAACGCGGATTGCGCACACTTGTTGCAAATGCACAGTGGTCAAAATTTACCTTGAGGCTTTAAGTGTGTTTTCCACAAAGTCTTATCCTGCTCTAGACTTTCCCTGGCGTGGAGAAAAAGCAACAGGCGATCATTTACGCTCTCCACGGTGACATAAACGCAGCTAAACTCGCAGAGAAAGGCAGAATATTCCGTACCTCAGACGTCCGTCCGGCGCAGGAGCTCGACGCTGAGTAATCCCATTTCTTCTGCTGCGCGCGGATGTGCTGGAGCTTCAGCTGCGACCAGAAAGATCCGCTTCTCAGTCTGGAGAGGGCGAAGGAAATAACTGCCCACTCCCCGGTGCTCGCGGACTGGCTGCCAGTGACACCGACAATGTGCTTTTGTTTACGTGGTGCGCACTCTTGTGCCAAACCCTATTACGCACAAGCCACAGAGGGTGGTGCGGTGCTTGTGTGTGTGTGTGTGTGTGTGTGTATGTGTGTGTGTCTATGTGTGTGTGTGTGGTGGAGCATTGGCTGGCGTGGGCGCAGAAAGTGGTCCACTAATGCATCTGTCTCACTGCCTCATTCCTTCTTACACTTAACATTTTACGCATTTTATTTTATTTCCTCAGACTTGAATCCAAACAAACACTGCATGCATGTTTTTTTTTTTTTTTTTTTTAATTGTTGGGAAACAAGATGGAGTAATTTCCTCGTCACTTAAAAGTAATTTTCAACAGGTGATCTTTAATCTGTGGTTTATTTTTTTGCAGTTTTAAAGCATCTATCTCGTTAAAAAACAATGTAATTAAAATGCAGGTTTATTTATATGACTGTTTAATTGTTTTTCTGCCCGTGTTCTCTCCTTGGAGATGCAGGAAACAACAGCTGGCTGCACTTCTCCTGTTTTATTATTATCCTGAAGCAGGAGGACGGAGGGGAAGACTGGAGTTGCGCAATCTCCCCTTCGCTTTACGTCAACGACGTGGCCCCGCCTCCGCGCTATCCCCATTGGCCGCTGAACGCCGGCTTCTGATTGGCTGCCGGCGACGTCGCTCCACGCTTCCAGTTTCCTGGTTGTAGCTGTCAAACACACAGGTCTGGATATCAACCGATGCCCTCAGTCGCCGCCCTGCATCGCTCCGAGCGACTTTTATTCAGCCACAAACCAAGAAATCCTGTAAGTGGGAATGTCGATGTTTTCTGGACATTTTAAAAGCGACCTAACGATTCATTAACCCCGCGTTTTGTTTGGCAAAGAGCCAGAAATGCGGAGCAACACCTCCGATTGTTTTCTTTGCTAGAGATTATATCGAACAATACAACCTCTTGTGATGCGGCAAGCAAAACTAACGTGTTATTTTAAGCTACTTAAACCTCGTTAAACGGCTGAATTATTCATGTAAAGGCCGGCCCTTGCTGTTCAAGTGTATAACTCGTCTTTTTATACCGTGAAGAGCTTATTGGTGAGCGTTAAGACGCAGCATGTTGTTGGTTTTCTTTAAAGATGTCACTGAGCTGACATTTTAATCCACAGCACCGTGACAGTCAAACATCACACCGACTTCCTCTTGTGTTGTGGCCGATACAGGAATGCGGTACAGCTCGATTAATATGCCACCACCTGCTGTCTAAAGCAGAAACAGCTCCCGGTTAGCATGTTTTTTTTTTTAAAAGGGCCAAAATGTCTATGGACTTCGCAATGCGGGCGTTTCTTCATTTAGGAAGCCCCCCCTCCACCTCTGCTGAGTCATAATGAGTGTTCAGGCTGATGTAACAGTTCCTCACATTCTGGCTGTTTAGCTGTTTATGAGAACCACAGGAACTACACCCTTCAAAGCAAATTCCTGCCTGAGGTGTCCCTCAGGGTTACTTACTGGGTCCTCATTATATTCAGAAACATACATAACAAGACAAGATTTTAACACCTACAGTTGTTTTCTTAACTAATGATTCCAAAGTCACAGAAATATTGACATGGTTTAACTGTTTGCCTTGAAGGACAAGAAGGAATAATGTAATATAACCGCAAATCCACACTCTGAGAAAAAAAAAACATACGTAAATTCAAGCATAAAATTTATTTACTCTTACCAAATTTTCTGAAATTCACAAAATTTAAATTTAAATTGGGAACAGCCTAATTAGAGTAAACTAGATTAGAAATAACATATGCTAGGGGCAAATGGTAGAAACTTAAAACACACTGAGGTTCAATATTTTGCCTTCAGACAGCCTCACTTCTCGTATTTTTGGCTGAAACCATAATTTTAAGACAATTTGTTTAAATTGCTGCAGTTTACGTGACTCTGGAGCTTTTATAATCCGCCTGAGAGCTACTATCTGGTTGCTCACACAACAGCATGCTACTTGTAATAGGTCATTAGTTACACCAAACTGGTTACTGACATTTGAGCCATCTGTAGCCGTGTTTTATTAAAATGCATTAGAATCTGTGTCGCTCCCTGGAAACCTTAAGTCGAGGCGCGTTACGGCAGGAATGCAAATAATTTTTTGGGCTGCCCCTGGAGACAACTGAGGCTTGCAACCTGTCAGGCGACGCTGGTGTCGTGTTCTACAGGATAATTATAAAAATATTCAGAGTGTTTAACAGTTGCTGGCTGAGTTATAGACTGTATTAAATCCTTTTAAACGTCACGATTCTAAATAGATAAATCTGTGGTTTAGTTATTTGAACATTTATCTTGTTGCTTGCAGAAATTTAAGAGAATAAACTATATTTTTAGATTTTAAAGCAGTTTAAAGATGATACAAAGAGGACAGAGTCTTTCCCAAACTGTTGCCCAAAATATTGTAAAGGTAGCTGAAGTGTTAAGCACACAAACATACATGGACCAGGGATAGGCTCACACATTATTCAGTTTAAGATATTAAAGAACAGCAGCTAATCATTTCCAGTATCTGCTAATTAGCTTTTCATCTGATCATGAACTGTTTTAAATGTTAGAGGTGATGACATGCAACCATCACGAGAAAGCGATGTGCCTTTCGGCCTGACGAGCAGCTTTTTGGACCCTCCCTCGCCGGCTTGCATGCCTCCTTCACATGATCACTTGTCACGTTCGTGAGCTTTGTAACTCCCGGTGTTCTTTGCTTTGCCTCCCGCCTGAACTTTTATTTCCAACTGGACAGGGGCGATGGCGTTTAGGAGGGTACTGAAACGGACGGCCGTGGTGGGCGGCGGGGCGGTCGCTGCGGCGTTTGGCCTCTCGCAGCTCCTCGAGTACAGGAAGACGCAGGTGAGTTGTGCTCAAACAAACGTCTCCTTTTTGTCCCCTGATTGACTTTCAGGAGTTTTCTTATAGTTGCCAGTGTCCTGTTTCCAAATCGACAACGGCCTCTTGCATGCTAAGAAGGATATTCTTTTATACAGCCTTCTCGTTAGGGAGTGAAGTCTTTGTGGACATGTCCCGTCTAGCTTTAGGAATGTGCTCACTGTCTCTAAGGTTTTATGTGATGCTTCACCAGCAGGCACGCTCACACTGAACTCTGAACTGCACCGAATTCACAAAGGTCGCGTTGACCTGGCTTATTTAAAAACAATAAAGAGATTTAGATGAGAAGACTGATACGGCTGTCCTTAATGTGAAGCTAATGCTAGCTAAATTAACTTAGCATTAAGACTAGACATTCATATTGTTTCGTTTAATGCGCACTTAAACAAAATTCTCGGCTAAGGCTTTCAAACAAACACCAGAAATATAACACGACGGTATCGATCTTCTCATTTCACCCTCTTCCAGAAAGCATTTTTATCACTCTTCCCTTTAATTTCTCTTATTTATTGTGTAATAAGCAGTAAATTATTGATGCAAACACTTAGCGGGTGCATCTCCAGCGCCTAAATCCACAAACGTTCAGCAGAAACTTGACGACTAAAGAAACTCTTGGTGCAAAACGTTTCAATGGGAGCCGAGGCGGGACGACTGGTCAGACCGTGGGCCGCGCTGACCTCGTTTGAGCCGCACAAGCAGCTGTGTTTCCTTTGACCTGACTTATTTTAGTCATAAGTACATACCAGACTTTATCTGCCTGCACAACCTAATGTAAACTTTGTCTTGTGTCCTGGTGCGATAATGTCGTCTCTCGCCCATCGTCGTCCTCTCAACCAAGCATGGATTGGTAAGCAAGAAGTCAACCCTGATGAAATACAATTATTTTCACAATAGTTTGTAATCATGCATGCCTCTAATCCCAGTAATTGCAACGCTGATGAGACAAATGTCCGTCTTGGGCATATATGGCTTGGAGAAGTTTTCAAGGCAGCGGCCGATTGGCTATTAGCCTCCGCCGCGCCATTCTCTGACTTAACTTGATTACAGGGGGGCACGCTGCCGCTTAATTCTGTGCCGGTGTTTGTCTGCGCGCATCATCAAAAATAGACAATGATTATATCATCGCCTTGTTTGCGGCTGCAGACCTAAATTGCAAAAACGCCCGCTACTATTTGCAAGTCAAATGCGCCGGTGGCTTCAAAGCAGCTTGATGCAATCATTTAGCTTCAACTGCTAAAGAGAAAAATGAATAAATATTTCATTAGAAGTGAAATCCCTCATATCAGAGAGGAGACGTGTGTGTGTGTTAGTTTTTTTTTTTTAAATAATCGTAGTTGTGATTATTTCTTTAATTATTTCGCTAATCAGACAATGGGTTTAGATGATGTTCCCTGAGCAGATTTATTTTCACGGTCTGTCACGGCGCTGAGCAGCATGTTGCAGCAGGTCGTAACCCTCAGCCCTCGCTAATCTTTGCTTTGCTACTAATCACACCAAGAAATATGCTTTTTGTTTGTTTTATTTTATATTAGCAACACTTCACTTGAAATGTGAGACATCATAAGCACATTGTGATTTGATGTTCTGCCGAGATGTTCAAGGTTTGATGATCAAAGTAGCATTGTTATAAGAACAATAAATAAACTAAACTATTAATATCTGTAGCGTAGGATTGCTGAAGAGCCGTTTTAAAGCTCAACGTTGTGTCTCAGTACGTCGCCATTAAGCTAATTTCGTAAATCGGTCGTCAAAACAGACGGCTAGCACCTTGTGGACTTATCACTCAAAGCAGCCACGTCCTTAATTAGGTTAGAAACGTGTTTTATTTCCGTTTATTTACGACATTTTAACATTGAGTTCTCAATTTCGCAGAAAAGCCTCTAGTGGACATTTGTGGAACTGCAATGTTTTGACGTTTCAGCTTAAAATTTCCGTCCTCGAGGTTACAACTTGGTCTGAAGCAATAAATATAATAAAACCACATATTTTATGATAGTATCCTGTTCCACTTTGCCCAAAAAAAGTTTTATAAGAGTTTTAACGGTGCACTAGTTAAGTATGAATGTGTCTAGTTATGCTAAGAGCGGTATAGGTGTTCTGCTACCCAGGCATGTCTTGCCGTCACCTCGTTGCACAGTCAAATCCATAATGTATGAAAATGATTGCAAACATTTCAGGGTGTGATTATAATGTGCGAGTAATGTGCTTATAATGCTTCAAAATGCAGCTCAAGAAGGAAGTGTTGCTGCCTCCTCCCTTCCTTAACGTAGGATTTAACATTTAACGACATCTCAAAGAGGCGTCGCTCGGCCCGCGTGACCCGTGTCTGTGTCGCAGGCTCAGCTGGCCCACGTGGCGGCGGAGGCGGAGCTGAGGATTCCCTTCGCCGACGAGCTCCCGTCCCGGCAGGCCCAGCTGGCGGCGCTGAGGGACACCGAGGAGTTCGACGTGCTGGTCGTCGGAGGAGGGGCCACGGGGGCAGGATGTGCCTTAGACGCTGTCACGCGCAGTAAGCTCCACACATCATAATCATGTTTCTGTGATCGATTCATTTCATACGGAGACTTTTTTTTAAATCTCCGTCCCAGACCTCAAGACCGCTCTGGTGGAGAGAAACGACTTCTCCTCCGGGACGAGCAGCCGGAGTACCAAGCTGATCCACGGCGGCGTCCGCTACCTCCAGAAGGCCATCATGAAGTTAGACTACGAACAGGTTCCTCTGCGTTACGCTTTCACCTGCTTCAGCTTCTCTGCTTTACCTCTTTATCTCATACTCTGCTTTGATGTTATCAACAGTACATGATGGTGAAGGAGGCCCTGCACGAGCGAGCCAACCTCCTGGAAATCGCTCCTCACCTGTCTGCGCCGTTACCCATCATGCTTCCTATTTACAAGTGAGCCTCAGCGATAATAAGCTCTTTAAGGTTATTACTCAAACTTAAATCTGTGTATTTTGTTTCCAAGATGGTGGCAGTTCCCTTACTACTGGGCCGGGATCAAGATGTACGACCTGGTGGCTGGTGTCCAGTGTCTGAAGAGCAGCTACGTCCTCACCAAGACCAAGGCCTTGGAGCTTTTCCCCATGCTGAAGAAAGACAAGCTGGTAGGAGCCATCGTCTACTACGACGGTGAGTCAAAGCCTCGTTTTACACCCACAGGCTGCCTGCTGGTGAGGAGGAGGGCTTTATTTTACTATCTGAAAAATCACGCTCGGTTTGTTGACGCGTCTCTTTTTATTTTCTGTAAACCCGAAAAGACGGATGAGTCAGATTTGCCCTTTTCCACAGTTTTCTCGTTGCCTCCTGCAGCGAAGGAGTCACGTGACTTAGCCAGAGACGGCTTGATGGAAACTCTGAAACGTAAACAGTCCGGCTTTTTACAGAAGCATCCGTTTTCTTCAAAGCCGCTGAGACGCTGCAACCAAAGAGTTATTTCCTTGTGTAGAACGTTTGCACCGGCTGCTTCTCTGCTCTAGTCTTCAAGCCTTAAGGCGTCGCAAGACTAAATGTCACTCTTTCTTTTTGTAAAACACGGCATATTTAACCATTTCAGGCCTAAAGTTAGAGGCAGAGTTACCGTTAATGCCCCTTAAATAGAAGTTAAATAGAATATTTGGAGATATTGGACGAAGCGGAAGCAAATCAGATTTAAAATCTAGACGCGTCTTTAAAGAACGCGAGCCTCGGATGCAGCTTCAACCCGAGGCCTTCCCGTCTCCACTGGTGCTGAAGAAAGCGTGTTGACAGGCTGGCAGCGTCGCGTCCCGTCCCCGCGGCGGGAGAAAGGTTTGTGTGCGTACGGAGGACCGAACGTCCGGCTGCAGGCTTTTGTTTCTGCTCGCTGAAAATACCAGGGGACGCCTTTTTACTGACGGTCACTGGGTACGAGCTCCTGAGAGGAAGAAGCTTTAGTTTATCAGATGCAAAAAAATAAAATAAAACACGTGTAGGTTATTAACTCATTATGGTTGTTAAATGTGAGACGATCTAACCGGCTGAGAAAAGGGAAGCAGCACATGTTTGATTTCCACCTCACCCCTCCTCCATCATCTGCTCCGAGTGGGGGGTAGGGTGAGTGGGTAAGGAGGGAGGAGGGGGGGAGTCTTTTCTCCAATTATGCCGTCTGGAACAATCACGCCCGTGACATTTCGAAATCTGACCTTCTCTCCCGGCGGTGAGGAGCACAGAGCGCCGTCTTGGTCGCGGTCGCCGGTCGGAGCGGCTGAGCTGCAGCTATTTCTGCCGCTGTCTTGGTTACTGCCGCCGCCGCCGCTGCTCCTGCTCCTGCAGCCGCCGCCAACAAGAGCAGAGAGTCTTTCTATTCTCTCGCACACATACCGGGACGGCAAACATCCAGGCCTCTGATATTGATTGGGCTGGGTGGTGTTCTGTAGCATGCTAAACAGGAAGCAGCAGATAAAACTGAGCCTCTGGGGAGAAAGTGTTGGAAGGAGGCCGACGCAGACCACCTTCATTTTTGCTCTTTCGGCTTTTACCAACGTTTGAATTTACACTTTAAGATCACTGTAGTGTTTTATAGTGATAAACAACACAAACTGAACACGAGAGCTGTTGCAGTTTTTAAGTGTTCCTAATAAACTGAGCCCACTAAACGTAAAATTAAGCAGATTTTGATATTAAATTAAAGCTGTAACCTTCTTTAAAAGTGTCTAGCCTGAAATCTGTCACAGTCTGAGTCTTAAAGTAGCGTCCTCAAGCCTGAAGGGACGTCTTAAAACTTTACTTTTAACCAGAAAACACATTTAAACTCACGCAGCTAAATGAACGAGCGTCTCGTTTCCTTCAGGGCAGCACAACGACGCTCGCATGAACCTGGCCATCACGCTCAGCGCCGCCCGCCACGGCGCCGCCATCACCAACTACACCGAGGTGGTCGAGCTGCTGAAGGCGAAGGACCCGCGGACGGGCAAGGAGAGGGTGTGCGGCGCCCGCTGCAAGGACGTCATCACGGGTGAGGGGGACGCGCGACCTGTGATCATCCCATCATATACCGGGATGATTTATTGTGTCTAAATATAAGACGTTAGTCAAAATGTGCATCTGTTTCTCTTCTTTTCCACAGGGCAGGAGTTCGACGTGAAGGCCAAGTGTGTGATCAACGCCACCGGGCCGTTCACAGACTCTCTGAGGAAGATGGACAAACAGGAAACCAGCAACATCTGCCAACCCAGCGCCGGCGTTCACATCGTCATCCCGGGCTACTACAGGTACGACGCCGCCAGTTCAAGGCTTGCGTCTCGTCCCTGTGTGTAAATACATTATCAGAGCGGCGGCGCTGACACGCGCGGGACAATCTCCTCCGGTTGAGATACAGCCGAGCAGCCGAGTGTTTTTGTTGAAGTCGGAGGATTTTAAAGTTCAGCCGAGCTTATTGAGTGAAACCCGAGGGAGCGCGAGCCCTTTGAACAGAAATGCCAACCACCTAATTTTCTTTCCTCCTCCCTTTCTCTCGTCTTCATCCTGCCGCTATCTGCCGCCCCCTCCTCCTCCTCTACCTCCTCCTCTTCCTCCCCTGTATGTTTTTCCATTTATTTTTTTAGTCTTTTCTCATCGCTGCTCCTTCAGCTTCCCCGTCTTTCACACTCACAAATTGGCCAGCTGTTGTTTCTCGTCCCTTCCTCCTCCCCACCGCCAATAATCAATGTGTCCCACAGCCCCGACAACATGGGCCTCCTCGACCCGGCCACGAGCGACGGCCGCGTCATCTTCTTCCTGCCCTGGGAGAAGATGACCATCGCCGGGACGACCGACACCCCCACCGCCGTGACGGCTCACCCCATCCCTGGGGAGGACGACATCAACTTCATCCTGAGGGAGGTCCGCAACTATCTGAGCCCCGACGTGGAAGGTAGAGGAGCCGGGCGGTCAAACATTTATCTCGTATTCACCCAGATTCTTCAACGTTTACGCCGTTTGGTCCCAAAAACAAACAGAAACGTTAAGAGAATAACATATTAGTTGTGTTTGTTGTGGTTTTTTGAAGGTAGCCGACATAAAATCAGACAAAACTTCTTCATTCTGATCAGATTTCTGTGTTTACAGCCGCTTTATTGACAACTCTGAATTATTAGAGTAGAAGAAGAAGACATGGATTCTAGCTTGATTCATCTTTTCAGACACCAATAACCAAGAGAAACCAGAGACACCCCTCTACATCTGATCTGATTGAAGCTGTTTTATTCTGATTAGCAGAGAAACACTTGTGTCCAGAGTCTCCAGGGTCTCCCTGGTCTGATTGTGAGGCTTCTATCATTTGAGTGTGTTCATCTCCACCAACGAGTGATTAAAATGTGACTCCATGGCGTCCACAGTGCGTAGAGGAGACGTGTTGGCAGCGTGGAGCGGCATCCGTCCTCTGGTGACGGACCCCGACTCCAAAGACACACAGTCCATCTGCAGGAACCACATCGTCAGCATCAGCGACAGCGGCCTGGTCACCATCGCCGGTACGTCTGTTTGGACGCTGGTTTATCTGTTGTCGTTACCTGTCAGTGACTGAGCTTACGTGGTTTTTAGTATCCTGGCTTTGAGGCTTATCTGGGATATGGTGTTTACATGGAACACAGAGAAACACGGTTATTCATATCCCCGTATATTTGATGAATACCAGAAACCGAGGTGCGAGGTGGAAAAGCAGCGTCACGTAGCTTTTACGCAAGAGACTTGAGTATTTCGGCATTTCAGTGTTTTCTTCCATCTAAACACGTCGTTATGTTGAGTTCATTCATTATTTTAAGGCATAATTCAGTCTCTTCAGTGCAGCCGTCAGAGATCAGGATAAGGTGTAAACATGCTCCAGTATCCCAGCTTCTATCGTACTCCAGTACTTCACTGGGAAATGGTCTTTAAATGCACAAACACAAAAACAGGATACTTTAAAAACCCAATCAAAACAGGACACTAAAGACCATGTAAACATGCTCTATGACGTTAACAAAGCGGCCTCCGTGTTCAGGTGGGAAGTGGACGACCTACAGGTCCATGGCTGAGGAGACTCTGGACGCAGCCGTCAAAGCCCACAGCCTCTCAGCCGACACCTGCAAGACCGTGGGTCTGATGCTGGAGGGGGGGAAGGGCTGGACGCCGACGCTCTACATCCGCCTGGTGCAGGACTACGGCCTGGAGAAAGAGGTCAGACACGTCGGCGTTACTAACAAAGGATAAAGGAAACCTGTGCAGAAGAATCAGTTTGTGAGAGCTTCAATAAGAAAGTTTGTGAGCAGGGAGCTACTGTACACACCGGCAGACACACACTCATCTCACCGCTCAGACGCTCAGCAGAGGATCTGACATTAAAGCCGCTGCTGTAACAAAGCTGACATTTCTACTACACAAAAGACTGGACACACGTTGGAAACGCAGCATCCAATTTATCAATGGCATTAAGTAAGGGCACGTCGTCTCTCCAATAATTAGCCTGTTCGTTTTCATTAAACGCAGCAGAACATAGTTTCATGAAGGAGTGGGGGAAAAAAGCCGAGTGCCTACAGTAAACTTCCTCCTCATTAGAGGCTCCTGCAGCCGGCGCGCTCAAATATTCCTAAAAGGTCACTGTTGGTATTTGGACAGCGTTTGCCCTTTCACATGATCGGCAAGTCAACGATCTGAATAGCAAATAGCCTCCCGTGTCCTGTAAACACATGACACCTCATCGACAAAGCGGCGCGATCGCTTATCGCTTAACGCCGAAGAGGTGGAATCGATCATCTGGAAACCAGCGGCTGCAGCTCGCACGTTGATTTTAGATGTAATCCTCCGTATATGTTAAAATCTGAGTGTTTTATTTTCACTTTTGGAAACAAAACCCATTTAGGAAACTTGAATTTTTTGTAAAAAAATGGTTTGACAGCAGCTTTATGCTTTAGCCGAGGTGCTAATCTTCACAGATCTTAACATTTTAGCAAATAAAAGTGTTAACAACAGCCTTAAAATGCAGGGTCAGCTCTGTTCTTCTATTTCCTTCAATTTAATACAGTAGTGAATTATTTAAATCCTGTATCCGACGCTTCTTTCTCTGTCTCAGGTGGCTCAACACTTGTGCTCGACGTACGGAGGGAAGGCCTTCGACGTGGCTAAGATGGCTCACGTCACCGGGCAGAGGTGGCCGATCGTCGGGAAGCGACTGGTGTCCGAGTTCCCTTACATCGAGGCCGAGGTAAAGCCAGCACCGCTTGCACACAGCCGAGTGTTTTCTGGAGACTCTGAGAGCACCCCGTGTTTTCTGGAGAGTCTGAGAGCACCCCTTGTTTTCTGGAGACTCTGATGGCAGCCCGTGTCTGATCTTCCCCCAGGTCCTGTACGCGATCAAGGAGTACGCCTGCACGGCCATCGACGTCATCGCCCGGCGGACGCGCCTCGGCTTCCTGAACGTGCAGGCGGCCGACGAAGCCCTGCCTCGCATCGTTCAGATCATGGGCAAGGAGCTGGGCTGGAGTCAGGAGAGGAGGACGGTGCGGAGTTTTTATTTTCTTAAGCCTCGCTGCTTTCTCTTTGCCTCAGCGTACAATAGAGAGGTCCACACCCTTTGTGCTTTCAGTGGATGGAAACTGAACTCTCCCTGATTGTTAAGCAGCAGAGGAAACAGTAAACAGGCCGGTTAAGTTAGAGTTCTGCTTGTTTTTTCCCAACTTTACCCAAATCTAAGTCAGAAATCAGCTGCTTTTCTCTTTAAAATACAACAGAACAAGTTTGTTTTGAGGTATTTGATCGAATGAAATTAGTTTTTACTGTTTATTTTTGACATTTCATGGAGTAAAAGTGTCTCTCTGCTGCGCTGTGTCCTCCTCCTTCTTCTCCTCGCTGATTACACTCTGCGAGCTCATCTAATTATCTCTAATGTGGAACCCAGGCGGAGCTCGACGCAGCCAAGAAGTTTCTGTACCACGAGATGGGCTACAGGTCTCGCTCTGAGCAGCTCACCAAGACGACGGAGAACAACCTGGACAACCAGGAAATAGTCAGGTGAGCATCGGTTCGTTCATTAAGGTGTTTTTCTGTTTCTGGACGGTAAATTAATCAAGTGTACGTCCTGTTTCAGGTACCAGAAGCGCTTCCATAAGTTTGACAAAGAGAGCAAAGGATTCATCACCACCGTCGACGTGCAGCAGGTTTTAGAGGTGACTTTATTTATTAATTTCTTTATTAATTTCCTCACTCGCTCGTCTTCATTACACGTTATCGACCGCGCCTCTTGTTTTTCCCCCTCTGCAGAGCATCAATGTCCACATTGATGAGAACGCGCTCCATGAAATCCTTAACGAGGTGGACCTCAACAAGAACGGACAGGTCGAAATCGACGAGTTCCTGCAGGTATGTAACGCTCGGAGGCAGCGTCCAGACGTTTAAGATGCACCGTTAATGTTTATTATGATCATAAAGGAGTTCTAGTTTGGTTTATTTGACACTTAAAAAAACACAGAAAATAAAAAGCTGAATATACTTGAGCACACGTGTGGAGTAATATCGGACTTTTCCAAAGATGTTGAGCTTCAAATTTCACTGTTCAGTCTGCATAAAATTAAAGACATGTCACCGGGCACGTCTCCAAAATGTACGTCGCATTATTTTTTAATTAAAAATAAGATAAATAATAAGATTGTTTTAAAAATGCACAGAAAACTAGAAGCTAGGCTGCAAATAAAAACAATAAAAATCCAAATATGAAGTCATTTATTTGACTTTTTCTTAGTTGCACAAAATCCAGAATTATTACCGACTATTTTAAGATAAAATTCACCTTTTTTTCGTTAGTTTTTTGACAATAAAGGACTCAGCGAGGCGGCAAAGACAAAGGCGTCGTTTTTTTTTTCCAGCAGCCATTAATGCCTAACACCTCCGTCAGCGCCTGCCCTTCTGCAGCCAGCAGAGCAAACAGGACGGAGGACACAAAGGCTGCGTCCCTGGGGATCCGCCAGCCGCTGCACACATTCAGCCTTTTTCTTTTCTTTTTTTTGTGCGACCACATTTAACCTTAATTCTTCATAAATACAGCCTCAACTTGCAGCAGAAGTGAGGTGAACCAGCTGTCCTCCTGTCTGTCATCTGCAGCGTTATTACCAGATAAAAGCAACACGTTCCTCCTCATACGTGATAATTAACCCGTTAAAAAAAGAAAAGAGAGAAGCGACCACCGTCCACCTGAGAAGTGAGAACATCCTGCAAACACGAGGTGTGAGATCTGAAGCAGCAGGTCAGGCTCCGTCAAGCTAATTAGAGAGGAGAATCTCCGTCGGCGACCGGTGTAATGAGGCCTGAAGAGCGTCCTCCGGCCCCCACGTCCGTCTGCCGCTAAATTACTTTCTCACTTGAGTCGTCGCCGGATGACGAGTCTCTGTTAACGAGCAGCGCGGCTCGAGAATAGTGAAAATGCCCTGCTGACGAATCTGTGTGTGTGTGTGTGTTTGTTTGTGCTCGTGTCCTGCACGGCGACGACTTAAGAGGCGACAAACAGGTAGAGTACGATCGGAGCATCCACGGGAAGACGGTTAACCTCCACCCCCTCCCTGACAGCCCTGCCCGCCTGAGAAGGGCTGCCTCTCTCAAAACTTTATTAAGACTTCGGGTTAACATGCACGAACATGGACAAGCTCGTCCAGGACGTCTAGGAAGGCTTAAAGCTGCAGCAGGTTAAAAAGATTCATCTGTGACGCCTTCACAGTCCAAAGCTTTAAATGATTGTTAATTAAAATAAAAGCAGCTGGGGTTGTTGGTGTTTTGTGCAGATTAATTTACGACAGGGTTTTGGTTTCCTGCTGCAGCTTTGACAAAACTAGAACTGGTGCTGGTTTCATTTCTAACCCCTAAACCCCCGGGGCATGTGAAGGCTGTGGGTATATTTTGTCATCGTCGTCCCACAGATAATTAATCCCACCCGGCTTGCCTCGTTTTTTGCCGTTCTCTACCGTGTCCTCTTCTGTCCCCGCTGCAGCTGATGAGCGCCGTGAAGAAGGGACAGGTGTCGGTCAGCCGCCTGGCCATCCTGATGAAAACGGCCGAGGAGACTCTGGATAAGAGGGGCCCCGTGTCGGTGGACCGGAGCGGAGGAGGAGTCTGAGCCCAGAAACCCCCCCCAGCTGCTGCTGCTGCTGCTGCTCTGGAGGCCGTAATGACGAGGGAAGCTCATGCAAATGGGGCCATTTGAATGACAATATTGCAATCAGGAACGCAGCCGGAGGAATTTGGCCAAATCAGACGCACTCCTCTACGTTGTTTTGGATGAAATCGTATCTAATGATTGAGGTTTGTTTTTCAGGAAGTCAGAGACGGGAAGCTTTTTGTTGTGGTGCCTCTGACAGCACGCAATGTTTTATATCTTTATGTCTTTTAATTATCTAACACTCCTTTTTATCACGATTAGCAATGTCTTCAGCTTTTTATGTTTTGTTTGTTTCCTAATTAGCCCAATAATGTTACCTGGAAGGAAACAGTGATGTGGTGCCAGCTATAGAAAACAAAATAAGCTGAATGGAAATGATCTTTTTAAACACATGTTAATGTTTTAGAAGTCCAAATATAGAAGGTTTTAGCTGCTGCTCGAGGCCGGCTTTACTCAGGTCATTTAATGGGATGTGCTCCGTAGAATAGAACCAGACATAAACGTGATTTTCAACCACAAGAGACACAATGTTAATTAAAACATTAGGATTTATCACTACAGAATAGTGAAAATATTAGTCTGGCTGGTTCTGGGAAGTTAAGATGTTTTATGCTAGCCTCGAAGCCGGGCTAACTTCCCGTCCCGTGATCTGGAGTCTCTCTGTTCGGAGCCGATTATGCCGAGCAACAAGAGAAACACCCGCTAGCGTATAAGCAGATTGATACGGTTACAAAGCAGCTGATTAGCTTAGCTTAGCTTAGCTTAGCATAAACAAATTTTGAGCAGCTAGTATCAAGAACTGCAAAAAGCTCTAAAAACAAGAACGTGGTCATTAGTCCGATCTTGAGCTATCTCTCGACTTTAGCTAGCTCTTTCCTCTTGTTAACAGTCTTTGTGGCTAAGCTAAGCTAACAATTTAGCATTTAGACTTGAGCACAATTCCATCAACTAAGCACATTTAAAAGGTCAAACTGTTGCTTTTGAGAGGAAGTTCAGACCCGATTTACGTTTCTCGTAGCTGGCGCCAGATTCTCCGTTAACTCCAGGAAACTCTAACTGTAATTTACCTCCAGGACAAAAAGTCTCACTAATTAACGTTTCTGATATTGTTGCGAGCACGATTCAGGTGTCATGTAATAACTCCGAGCGCACACGTCTGGGATGTGTTGTGTTTTCCATCCGTTGCACTACTGCTGCTGACTCTGAGGTTTACATGACGACATTTCCAGCTGCGTATTTTTACCAATTATTTATTCTTTATTCTTCACTGCAGCTATTTCGTAGACATAAATCCACTTGTAGAGAATGTTAACATATTACAAAGGGCATCATATATTATTTTTTTTTCTATATATATATATTTTAAATCATGTGCTTAAGTTTTATTTAGATCTAAAACCCGCTGTATTAACGCACATCCAGCCAACTCTTAATATTTAGTCCCACGTGCTAGCTGATGTTTTTAACGTATGAATGTACGACATGTGCCTCAATGTGCCTACATTTTATTATTTTTATTTTTTCCACTAAGCTACACGTGTTCAACAATGACGGGAAATTTACAAACGATATTTATATGACGTTTATTACATGTTTGTGTTGGGGTGAATGTTTGTGGAGTCGGAGGCCTGCAGAGAGGACGAGGAGTTTGAGGCAGTTAAAACACTTTTTAAATATATAAAAATTAAAAACAAACAAAATTTAAATTTGTCTTTTCTATTTTGTGAAAATGAAAAAAACAACCAGACATCAGCAGCAGAAGATAAACAAACACGTTTATAAAAGATATTCTGCAAATCTTGATGAAACAAAAAGAAGATGCATAAAATCGTCCACGTCTTTTACATTTTTAACCGTAAATCGATGAAGACGCCTCCTTTCTGGATTGTTGCATCTTTTTAAAAATTTTTTAAACATGCATCTTTCTCAGCTCCCGTCGTCCTGACTGCCGGCCTCCGCTCCAGAGTCTCTAACGTCTCAGACCGTGCTTCCTTACTGCCTTCATGTCGTGGTTCACATTCACTCACGTCGTCGGCCTTTTCTATTCTTCTACAGTAAACAGAGTCATTCCATAGACTGTGTCCTTCCTCCCCAATGCGCCCGAGCACTGTATCAGTGTGCGGTCACACGGGAGTCGGACGACAATGCCTCGACACTGAGGACCCTTCAAGCTGCCCGTCAGAAATAGCTCATGGGCAGCGCGACTTAAATCCTGATGTTTGATTGTCTGCTTTGGATGAAATTACAGCTTTATCCAGAGCTCAAAGAGAATCATATTCCTCTCCGGCAACACTGTAAGAATACTGGGAGCCAGTCTGCGGGTGGAAAAGAATCAATTATCTAATTAAATGTATCTGGTTGCTTGCCGAGCTTTGTGGCCTTTTTGTGTTTTATTGTGAGCATCAGTCAAAGCTGGCGTCAAAACAGCACAGAGGGAAGAGAGCGGCTGTGAGGGGCCGTTTTTAAAGGCAGCAGGGCGCGACGTATGTCAGTGTGACTGGAAGCTTCTCAAACGGGAAATATTTACTCATTTTATCTGTTTTATATTAATTTTATATGAAATAAACAATTTATTTACACTGCAGAAAATAAATTAAACGGACAGATTTAAGGCTGATTAATCAAGATTGGCTGCTTTTATTTTGTTATTTTAAAAAAAAATGCTCTTGCTGTAAATCAAAATGATGTATTTGCAGCTTAGTTTATTTTCATATTTTAAAAATAAAGAAAATGCACAAACATAAAATATCTCTTAAACATCTCAAATTTAGCTTTTTACTGATATTGATTAATGTATTTAAGTTTTTTCCTTCTTTAAAATCAACATGCAACATTTAAAATTTGCGTTTGTTTACTTGAGTTGCATCTACATGCTAACATGTAGCTTAGCTTAGCTTAGCATAAGTTCCAGAGGAAAACCAGAAGAAACTTAAATTCATTAATCAATATCTGTAAAAATTTTCGATACCAGATATGTTTATTTATGTCCCTCTGGAATTAATGCTAAGCTAGGCTACACGTTAGCATAAAGATGCAATTCTCTTACTCAAAACCTTTTTACAGATATTGATTACTGTATTTAAGTTTTTTCTTTCTTTGAAATCAACATGCGACGTTTAAAACGTGTGTTTGTTTACTTGAGTTGCATCTACATGCCAACATGTAGCTTAGCTTAGCTTAGCATAAATTCCAAAGGGAAACCAGAAGAAACTTAAATTCATTAATCAATATCTGTAAAAAGCTAAATTGTCGATGTGTACCAGATATTTTATGTTTTTTTATTATTATTTTGATGTCCCTCTGGAATTTATGCTAAGCTAGGCTACATGTTAGCAGGAAGATGCAACTCTGTTACTTGAGAGCTTTTTACTGATATGGATTAATGTATTTAACTTTTTTCTTTCTTTAAAATCAACGTGTGACATTTGAAATGTTTCTTTACTTTACTTTACATGTAGCTTAGCTTAGCATACATTTCTGAAGGAAAACAGAAGCGACTTAAATACCTTAATTAATATCTGTAAAAAGCTAAATTTTCGATGTGTATCAGATATTTTACTGTTTTTTTTTTTAATTTATGCTAAGCTAGGCTGCATGTTAGCATGAAGGTGCAACATTCTTAATCAAAAGCTTTGTACTAGCTTAGCTTAGCATAAATCCCAGAGGGAAATAATCAGCTGTCTCTGACCGATGTTTTTTTTTTGTTTACTTTTAAACAAAGGTGGGCTAGCTGGGCTAAGCTAAGCTAATGGGCTAATGGCCGTAGCTTCATTATGATCATACACATGGAGTAGAGGCCAGTTTTCATTGGAGCTCTCTGAATATCTGATCAAAAGCTCCAGAGCAGCAGCTGAAATTAGCTTTAGCTCAAACCCCGTGTGAATCTTAAACATCTCTGTTATTAACAAAACCCACCGTCAGGTTAATTGTCCCGGCAGCTGTTGGGTATTTTTAGCCTCAAGCATTTAGTTTCCTACTAAGTGTTGCCTTTCCGTTTGTAAAACACGGGGTCAAGTTGCACCGAGTCAAAATATCCTCAGTGAGGTCAGTTCTCACAAGGATAGAAGTACACACACTCTCACTCTCACACTCTCACACACACACACACACACACACACACACACACACACACACACACACACACACACACACACACACACACACACACACACACACACACACACACACACACACACACATTAACCTTCATCCAGTCGACTCCTGCAAACTGTCTGAAAAACAGCCTTTTCTCCTGAAAAGGTCACAGCACAGATTTGAGTGACAGCTTTAAGTCCTGCGCTCATATTACAATCTGCAGCAGAGACGTGTTCCTGGGAAAGGCCGGGAGGACCGGGGGAAGCAATTAATTGTTATGAATAATGGGACAAATCTGGTCGGCATATGACCACGCTAATGCTCCTTTTCTTCCTCTGGAGGATTAGGACGGCGATGGCGGCCACCGGCGAGGCGTCTGCCGGCGACGGCTAATTGAAATGGGTGAAGGTGTCGACTGTCTTCTTCTATTACTTCACATCAAAAAGGGAATTTCTGATCCAAACGGTCCTTCACAAATGTAGAAGTCTTTGATTTAAATGAGGAGAATGCAGACGTTTAAATTTTAGCTGCATTTTGTGGAAATTTTTCTTGTTTTAGGCTAGAAATGTGCATTTTGTTCAGATCTAGCTTTTGTTTTCTTCACATCTTGAGATTAAAAGCATTAAAAAAAAGAAAAATATTGTGTATTCATCAGGAATATCATCTTCCTGATCAGACTAATGTATCCTGTAAAGAAAACCTTCAAACGTAGCATAAAAAAACAAATAATGTTACTCATCTGTAAATTATAAGAGACATAATTTGATCATTCATGTGCATTTTTAAGGGTTTATTTTTTTATTTTACTTCCCCCAGACTCCCTCGCTGACTAATCTGGCCTCACCTTGCATGTGTTAGCAGCGTTAGCGCCTCCACCAGCCCAGGAAGCTCAAGTACCAGCGTCAGTAATTAGAAATTTACAAGTGGAGAATTATCAGCCACTGTTCACAAACAAACAAAAAAAAAACAAGATGTTTTGATGAGTTTTAATTAGAACTGAGAGTCAAGAGCAGCGGGACCAGACGGGCCCATGACGAGCCGCTAAGCCGTCGTTCCTTCAGCTAATAATTAGATGATAATTAACCGATGGCTCGAGAAATTAATCGACCTCTTGTGAGGAATTCAAATATTGATACGAGGCGAGCGCAGGTAACCGGAGCTGCTGATTTAACGCGTCATTATTTGGTGTTATTTTCCTAATTGCGAGTGAAAGTTGTTAAATCACTCGGAGAATGACAACCTGGCAGCTCTGACTTCTCCTCCGGGCTGCTGCTTCAGGAGGGCCTCGTTTTATGGGCGAATAATGGTTCAGACCTTTCTGGGAGACTCTTGAACCTCCTCTGGTGGAACAAAAAAGCCATTTTGCGAGGTGTCCTGACATTTACCTGGGTCATTCGCAGGCTTTGTGGCCGTCGGCGTTGCAGACAGGAAGCTCTTTCAGCCGCCGTCTCAATAGACATCTGCCAATCAAACCAGAATCTCTGCGTCCACATTCTCCCTCCGTGAAGAGGAGGCTTCACACCAGCAGAGACAAGGCCTGCTTGTCTCTGCTGGTGAGAACGAATGTCTCAACCAGAGGAATGTGTGTGTGCTTTTAGTGACAACGGCGACGGCTTCTGATTCCTCCTACGCAGTGAAAAGTGAGCCTTTATGAAGAGTTTCCTAATCTGCTCAGATTGTGTCCGTGATGTGTTTCCGCCTGGCGACAATGCTCCTCTTTCACACTCGAGCCTGTGCGGTGAGTCACTCAGCTCAACGTCGCTGGCCACTAGTGACTGTGAGTGGGAGATGTGGCATTAAAGCAGCTCTGTGTCCGTCTCCCTAGGGTTTTGCGCCGAAGCATCCGGGGTTAAGATGCTCCAAAACCTTTAAGATTTGGCTCGACTCCCGGAGGGAAGACTGAAAAGTCCAGTTAGAGGTTCAACCCTTTGGTAAAGTTGGATAATTATGGGATCCAGCGCAGAAAGGGAAGGTCCAAAAAGCTTTTTAAATAGCTTATCCAAGGTGTTTGACATTAAGGCTGTAGATGGTTCAGGTGTGGGTCCAATCCCTTGTTGCTGTGTGCGTTTTTAAGTTCAACGCCCACAGGGTCAACTGTCAAAGGACGTATAGGTCATAGGGTCAAACTACTACAATCTTTACCTCCTCCTTGGTAGCTTAAAGTATTAGGTCTACATGTATTTGAAGACTGAAAAGCTTTAAGAAAGACCAGACGGTTGTGTGGTCTCGTGTCTTGGACAGTTACAAGAATCAGGTTTAATCCCTATGGGGAAAAAAGTCGGTGACTTTTCTAGTAGTCGTAGTTGAAAGTCTTAGTATGTAGGATGTTCTCACTATAGAAATAAAATGCTAATTAAAATAATGATTAGATAATTTTAATAATTAAAATAATAAAGTAAAACGTAAACCGGAAGCAGCTCGCTGACTATTGAGTTACGTTCGTGAATGAAACACGAATTTATAATACAATATAATCATGATAATTATTTAGGATTTTATTAACAAAGACGAGTTAATTTAAAAGACAAACAAAAAACACCCGAAGAGTTAATAAGAAATTATTTTTTACGTTTTTTTTTTTTATATTTAGAATTAACCGGAAGTAGTCAACAGGTGTCCGTTAATTAGCCTGATTCATGTTAAGCTAGCAACGTAACTTCGGTTTCAAGCTAATGTGTCGTTTTTCTCCTGTAATTAAATAACTGTCGACTCCATGAAGAGGAAATAAATAAAAATTAACAGTTTAAAAAGACGTGAAGACAAACAGAAGTGTTTCCAGATACAGTAATATCGCGTGATAACGTTGTTCGTGTTTACCTGTTAGCTTCGAAGCTAATAGCTGACTAGCTTGTATTGTTTTGCTAAAGTAAAGAAGAAGTATTCTGTAGCTTTGCACCTGTTTCATCTGAAATTAAACTGGTTTGAGTATTAATTTGTTAACACGTCCATACAGTTATAACCCAAGACTTGAAAACAACAATATATTTAATAAATAATTTTATCTGCAAACGGTTTCAAACTCATGTTGTTGTTCAGGAAAACCACCACAGTCAGTGATGCAGTGAGTTTCCACCAGGACCAAGTCCTCAGCACAACCATGTTACTCCTGAAATGCTGCTCAGAGGTCAGAGACTTGAAGGTAAATCCTGCAGGGATTCAGGATTCATAAAGACATTTTGATTTCATTTGACCCTCGTGCATGTCCTCATCTCTGTTCCAGATTCATTTCAGCATGGACTCATGGAGAGACAGATCTTAGAAGTGCTCTGGTCATATTTTTCACGAACGTGCTGCAGGACGTAAAACAAATCAAGTCAAACGTATGTAAACTTTGATCCTGCAGAAACTTTATAATGAAGACAGGTTGTTTTTACTCAGAAGAATCTGTCACACCTGAAAAGTTGTCCAGTTGTTTGGTTTTTCCAGATGTTTTGTGTTTTTCTTGGATGTGATAAACTGTCGATGTTAAAACGAGTTTAAATCTGCAGCTCTGCTCACTCAGCTACTATCAATCATATCACGTGTTTGTGACTAAATCATGTTTTTGCTGTTTTTCCATGTGTATTTAAACCGAATGTTTTTATATATATGTTTTACATGTTTTAATAAAAGTCAGAAAAACCAGCTGGATGTGTTTCTGTGACTTTAAAGTAATCAGGTTAAGCCACCCTGCTTATAGCTGCTTTTACAGACGGAGCCTAAACATTTTAATTTATAGACCAAGTGTTGATTTAAACGCTCCATCTATATTATTCTAAAGACTGAAAGACTCAAAGAAAGAACAGGAACATGTGAACAAATAGCTCAGGCTGTTAGACGAGTCCGTGGGGAGTCTCAAGTCATGGGTTCAAATCTTGTGACAGTCGGTGACTTTTGAAGTCCAACACTCAAACAAAACACTGAACGGCTCTAAGAAGGTAAACACATGGAGAAATAGGTGCTGAAAAGAATAGTGACTTATTATTATCTTGCAGAAACTCAAGTCCTGTTGCCTTTAACCTTACCTGGACATATTTACTGTTTATCTCTTGTTTTCTTTTATATATATATATATATATATATATATATATATATATATATATATATATATACTGCATGTCGAATTCTTCCATTTTTACAGTGCATCTCCGAGTTTCCATTTTTTTTTCTTTTTTCTTACAGTTTTTATTTTCCATTTTTTACAGTGTGTCTGTTGGGTGGTAGTTGTAGTTCCATGCTATAGCCACCAGAGGTCAGTAAATACTCCTGAGTCTCTGCTGACTTACAATCTGTGTCGAGTCATTATTAGACTGATGAATCTTAGAGCTACAACACTGAAGTAAATGTGAATCTCAGTGTTATTGGATGTGGACAGTTGTAATTACTGACAGTGACCACTGGAGGGCAGCGATCGTGATGGTTTCTCCTATTACAGCGACGTCATGCAGTTCATCATTTCACCGCGAGATGGAGACACATCTCCATCGCCGGTCAGTTTACTGTTGATGACGAAGAAGGAGAAGAAGAAACCGGAGGTAGTGAACAGGTGTCAGTGAATTAGCCTGATTAATGTTAAGCTAACAACGTGACTTCGGTATCAAGCTATCGTGTAGTTTGACCTAAAATAAAATAACTTGCGACTCTTTGAAGAGGAAATGAAAATGTTTGAATAGACACGAAGACATCGGGAAGTATGTCCAGGTACAGTAATGTCCAGTTAGTGTTGACTACCTGTTCGTGTTTACCTGTTAGCTTAGAAGCTAATAGCGGAGTAGCGTGTGTTGTTTTGCTAAAGTTAAGGAATATTATGTAGCTTTGCATTAATATATTTAGTAAATTATTTTATTATATAAATTATTTCGCAATGCTTGCAATTATATCGTATAATTCAATCGAAGAGACAAACAACAATACCATTTTTTTAAATAAAGTTAAATAAAATAAAATAAAATAAACCGGAAGCAACTCACTGACTTTATTGTATAAAGGATTATTACGTTGATGAATAAAACAATAGTTTACCTGGCAGTAAAAAATCACTAATAATACTAATAATTACTTTAATTTATGATTTGAATAAAGACAAGTACTTTTTTATAGCACATCTGAGGAGTTTATTATTATTTAGATTTTGGATACAAGCAGTGACCGGAAGTAGTGAACAGGTGTTGATAATTAACCTGATTAACGTAACTTCGGTCTCAAACCAACGTGTTGTTGACTTAAGAGAAAATATCCTGCTTCATCTGAAATATCAACATTAATCGTAATATTGTTTTATGTTATGAACGAACTGGAAGACATGTTAACATTTACAGTATCAAGCCAAGACTTAAAAATATTATATTTATATTTAATATATTTAATAAATTATTTTATTTAAATTATTTTGCAATGCTTTCGTATAATTCAATCGAAGAGACAAACAACAATATATTTAAAATAATAATAAAGTAAAATAAAATAAACCGGAAGCAACTCAATGACTTTATTGTATAAAGGATTATTACGTTGATGAATAAAACAATAGTTTACCTGGCAGTAAAAAATCACTAATAATACTAATAATTACTTTAATTTATGATTTGAACAAAGACAAGTACTTTTTTTTTATAGTACATCTGAGGAGTTTATTTTTATTTAGATTTTGGATACAAGCAGTGACCGGAAGTAGTGAACAGGTGTTGATAATTAACCTGATTAACGTAACTTCGGTCTCGAGCTAACGTGTTGTTTGACTTAAGAGAAAATATCCTGCTTCATCTGAAATATCAACATTAATCGTAATATTGTTTTATGTTATGAACGAACTGGAAGACATGTTAACATTTACAGTATCAAGCCAAGACTTAAAAATATTATATTTATATTTAATATATTTAATAAATTATTTTATTTAAATTATTTGCAATGCTTTCGTATAATTCAATCGAAGAGACAAACAACAATACATTAAAAATAATAATAAAGTAAAATAAAATAAACCGGAAGCAACTCAATGACTTGATTGTATAAAGGATTATTATATTGATGAATAAAACAATAGTTTACTTGGCAGTAAAAAATCACTAATAATACTAATAATTACTCTAATTTATGATTTGAACAAAGACAAGTACTTTATTTTTATAGCACATCTGAGGAGTTTATTATTATTTAGATTTTGGATACAAGCAGTGACCGGAAGTAGTGAACAGGTGTTGATAATTAACCTGATTAACGTAACTTCGGTCTCAAACCAACGTGTTGTTTGACTTAAGATAAAATATCTTGCGACTCTGTGAAGAGGGAGTAAATAAATATAAACTATCACTAAGACACACGGAGAAATATTCTGTAGCTTTGTACCTGCTTCATCTGAAATTGAACTAGTCTGAGTATCGATTCAATATTAATCGTAATAGTTTACTGTTGTTTTATATTTTGAGCGAAGCTGAAGAAATGTTAACATGAAGAACCAAACCAAGACTTAAATGTATAAATATATTTAATAAATGATGTTCAGGAAAACAGTCAGTGATGCAGTGAGTTTCCACCAGGACCAAGTCCTCAGCACAACCATGTTACTCCTGAAATGCTGCTCAGAGGTCAGAGACTTGAAGGTAAATCCTGCAGGGATTCAGGATTCATCAAGACATTTTGATTTCATTTGACCCTCGTGCATGTCCTCATCTCTGTTCCAGATTCATTTCAGAGTGGACTCATGGAGAGACAGATCTTAGAAGTTATCCCTCCTGACAGATGATCTCTCTGCTGCTTCTGGGACTCAGAGTAAAGCTGTGACTGACCAGGACGCTGGAAGTGTCCAAGACCAGTTTGGTGTGTCCATCTGTAGGACAGGAAGCAGCCTGTGTCCATACTTAGTGCAGGTGTGTTGGTGGCTTTGAAGACGAAGGAACTGAATGCTAACTGTTAGCATCAGCTTGAGCTAAAGTTTGATATTTCTGTCACTTGTGTTTCAGATGAGGCTGCTGGTTAAATCTCCTGGTTGTTCCAAGTGTTAGGCATCATGTGTTGGTCTCCTCAGCTCAGCAAGCTGCACATCAGTGTCAGAGGCATCCAGCTCTTCATGGTAAGCTCAACTTTTTGTTGTCTGACACTTAGTTTATGAAAAAAATCAACAGACGAGACTGGAACAACAGAAATGTACATTTTATTAATTTACTGTCAGGAACAGTTCTCAATAAACTGATGTGTGTTTGCTGCAGGTGAGAGAAAACACGATGGATGACAGCGCTGCAGACAAGACAGAGAAGAACCTGGACCAGATGATCTCTGAGGGAAACATTCAAGCTGAGGAAGATCAAGATGTCAGAAAGAAGGAATCTGGATTGTTAGTTTGTGTGTGAACTGTTTTAATAAAAGTCGTAAAAAGCATCATTGTGTCAGTATTTATGACTTTAGATCGACATCAGTGGAGTGGCTGTTATAAGGTTTAGACATTTGGAGGTGAAGAAACACTTAGTAACAAAAACACTTAGTAAAAAAAGGTGAAAAAACACTTAGTAAAAAAAAAAAAATAGACACATGAAGCGTTAGTAAAAAATAGGGGTTTGAGAGAGGCAGAGCCTCCGGCTTCGCCTCCGGCTCTGCCTCTCACAAACCCCACATTAAGACAGATGAAGTGCAGGGTGTGCGAGGCTTCGCCTCGCACACCCTGCACTTCTGGAGGCCCAACCCACTGCACTTCATCTACTTTGGTTCTCTGAGCTTGTGCACAGTCTGGGGATTGAACTCCTGATCTTGTAGTCGGTGAACAGCTTGCTTTACCTCCTGAGCTAGAGCCACCCACCCTCCCTATCATGATTTCCACATAATCACTCCGTTCTTCGTCTCGTGAGTCATCGAGTCACATGACTTTCTCTGGAATAACTCAGGTGATGAGGGCGACTGTCTGACCTGGACATGAACACACAACCTCCAAAACGTCACCACCAAACCTGGCTGCTGCTGAAAACACTTTAACAACAGGGACAAAATATTATGAACAATCCAGATCAAAAATAAAAACACATTTAGTTTGACAGAAAAGCTTTTATTTTCTCCACAAACATTAAATCAGTTTCCTGTGGAAGTACATTTTATCATTTAATAAAAATAAAGCCACTCTTATTTACAATTACTTCCATTTCTCTGTACTACTTATTTTTTTGCTGCAGGTACAAGAATAAAAACCTATCCATGTGTCTTAGTTTCTCTGTTTCTGAGGAGACTGTGCTGACCTGATGTCAGGTTTCTCTGTGAAGCTCATGATGAGACGAGCTCTGAGGAAAGGAACAGCATGAGAAGGTGACGACGACTCATCTTCAGTTTTCATCTGGAACACGACACGTCCTGGATTTACTGGAGGAGGAAGAGGAGACACAGAAACATTTAGAGGATTTATCAACGTCCACAAAATTCAAATTAATCTGAAAAATGACTGAACTCAGTCTAAATGACATGAACAGCTACAAACAAACGAGGAGGACGTTCCATGTGGAGTCAACCAGGAGTTCCCACCTCAGACGTTCATCATTTGTTCCTGTTGTAAAGTTAACATATTTATTTGATAGGGACAGTGCACATTAATGAACATCTATTCAGACACAAACAGATTATAGCAACAATGCTAATTTTCATCTGCAGTCCAGAGGCAGGCAACACAAGAACATGATAAGACATAGGACAGGACAATAGATCACAATAAGAGCACGTCACATGACAGGACATTAATTAATATGTGATGGAAAGTCCAAAATATTAGAGACACTGAGACACTGTTTATCTAATTAGAGCTGCTTTTACAGACGGAGCCTCAGCATTTTAATTTATAGACCAAGTATTGATTTAAACTCTCCATCTACATTATTTTTCTTATTTACAGTCAGATTTAACTCTGACATGACTGTATGTAGACAGCTGTTTGATTTTTATTAGTTTATATTTCTGCTGCATCACTTTTAAATAAAGGTTCATCTTAAATAATGTTTGTATCATTTTGAGATGATCAGTAACAGACTGAACTGTCAGGACATTTGTTTCTGCAGTGATCAGATCAACAACTTTACTTATTAGTTTTATTATTGATAAAATACAGAAAATCTGCTTTAAATCAACATTTATTTTGTCAGTTTATCATTTTTCTAAATGCAGGTGGATTTCACCAACGTCTCTGAAATGTCCCATTTGTCCTGAACGCAGCAGATTTAGCAGGAAGTGGAGACAGCAGAGCAGCAACACGTTGACTCTGTCCGTGTGTTGCTTTAATGTTTCTACAGTGAGTTGATCAACTGTCAGTCAGTTCAGTGACTTAGTGGTGAACACTGAGACTGAGAGGAAGCAGCAGGTCAGTCTGCACAGTCTGTTTTTACTCTTTAACAGTCAGAGGCAGGAGGACGCTCGCTGCTCTGAAAACAGACTCACCTGCGCAGGTGAACGCAGCCTGTTCATCAACACAAACACTGCAAACAAAGCGACACCAGAGTAAAGGAGAAGAACGAGAGAAACGCTTTTACCTTCAGCAGGAGAGAAGAAGCCACGACGCTGAGACTGAGACATCCAGAGGAGGAGGAGGAGGAGGAGGAGGAGGAGTGATGAAGCTCAGATACATTAGAGTCACACCTGATCCTGATCCATTTAATCAACACAGAGGACAGGAAGTGTTTTTAAACTATCGCGATGACTGCCCTCCAGTGGTCACTGCCAGTAACTACATAGATCTCCTAGTAACTCCTTGTTCTTAGCTCCTCTCTTCTCAGAGTCTCTGGAGTTTAGATCATGATGTGAAGCCTTTCCTCAGAGATTATGAAGGTTTGGCTTAAAGCTCTGGATGAATAAATCCATTTTAAATATTAATACCAAGATGAAATACTGAAAAGATGTAAAAATAGGTCTAAGTGTTGTATGAGCTGTGGCTTAGAGGCTTGGAGATGATTGGATGAAGCTTTTAGGGCTTCTTCCTCAAAGATTCAAAGCCTCAAAGACAGACACTACCTCTCTCCCTGGTTCCTTTTATTTGGGTGAAGTCCTGGACATCATCATGGCTGTGTCCCCTCTCCATGTTCTGGACCAATAGAAGGACGAGGTTAGAACAAAACTAACATTTACTAATGTCACTATTTTATTACTATCTGTTCCTCTACTATTATAAAAGAAGTCAAAAAGTCATAGGATAGGATGGTGAGAGAAAGTTAACATTTTAGTAAAAGTGAGGTAACAACAAAAACACAGAGAGACATGAAGACATCTATTGGTGCTTGATGAAGGACGACCAGAGTCTCCAGTCTACCTGGTTACGTTACAAGCTTAAAGGCAAATGTTTTCATTCTTTAAACTTTATTCAGCTCAGATATTCTTTCATCACTTAGCAGTAGCTGTCTTCATGTGTCTTTAGTTGTGGTTGAGCTGGTGGTGGGGGACAGTCTGGCCTTTATTACTGTAGTGGTTTGGATGGGTAGCAATGAATTTGAATAAATAAATGTGAAGTTACAAAGAAAAAGTTGTGACATTGGACCTTCACATAAAAAAAATAAAAATTAAAGAGACATGAAGACAACTGTTGCTGCTTGATTAAAGGACTGAAGTTGTGACAAGGTTTGGTTGAGTGAATACCAGAGTCTCCAGTCTACCTGGTTATGTTACGAGCAAATATGTAATAATAAAACTTTCAACCAAACGTCACAACTTCAGTCTTTCATCCAGCAGCAGTGTCTGTCTTTGTGTCTCTTTAATTGTGGTTTCCTGTGTTGTTATCTGATTTTCATCATCACATTTACAGCTGGTGGTGTTTGACTAAACTTCTTCACTAAACTGGTTTGAATGAATATCAATGAATTTTAATCTGGGACTTTTTATTAAATGATTTCATTGGTAAATGTTTAATTTGAAGGATTTCAGGTTAACAGAGAAATAAACATTCACATTCAGTCTCATTCATTCGTAGATTCAAATTACCCAAATGTTTGTTCCATGTGCTCCATCCACACCTGTCCAGGTAGAAGGCCAGACTGACAAACAGGAAGTGGAAGAATCCAATGTGGTTTATAGAAGGGGGAGATGGACGGTACCAAGTGGAGTAGCTGTAGAAGGGAGGGGTTACATCCATATCATATATGTATCTAGGTAACCGTGCACATGTGTTGTCATGTGACCATAAATTCAGGAAGCACCCATCATTTCCATCTTGCTTATCCGATTCACACATAAGTGTCTGTGCCGCTTACTGAGATTGTACCCTTCCGCAAAAAGTCAGAGAAACAACCAGAGACAGAAAGACAGAACAGAAAGAACCATCAGAGGACAACGCAGACGATCTGAGGGATCAGTGGCTGCAAGAAACCCACCTCTGCATTCAAGGCAAAGGACAAGAGACGTCCTGAAATAAAGCTATATGTTTTATCTCTGCATCATTTTTCCAGACCTCCAGGACAAACACAAGTAAAAAGTGTCATCCCAGCACTCTCAGCTATGTTTTATTAGCATATATAGCTCTTAATTAGAATATGTCCACATTTATTTACCCCTCCCTAAGGAAGAAGGAGGAAGAGAAGGGTCTGAGGCCAGAATCAAAGCCAGAACAGAGCAGGAACATATTTTACTTCCAGCTCTGAAGGTCGACGAGCGCCTCCGGTAGAACTCCTTCCCGTGGCCTCTGACCCAGAAAGCCTCCGAGCTACAGGTCCGTCTGTCTCTCTGTCTGCACGCTGACATTTCCCCCTTTATTCAAATGAACCAGAAAGACATGCATCCCTCTGAGACACAACACAACGTCACGTTATTAATTCATCTGAATCCAGTTTATTCTGTTAATAGCTTCTCTTACAGACAGACAGTCAAACACTGAGGCAGCCTGCAGCGTGGCGTGGTGGAGTCCAGGCGCCATCTGTCGTCCGGATCACACAGGAAATGTGTTAGAGGCGGGGAAGCTGGGCTGAGTGGAGACGACTCTGATGCGTCTTTGTGTTACTCTGCAACAACATCACACCTTTAACCCCCTCAAGAGGAACATCTCCATCACTCCGCTTTGATTTCTTCAATACCGTTAAAAAAATATCCATACATTCAAATGTTTGACGCTTTATAACTAACACCTTGAGTTTCTGTACAGATGGAGACGAGCGACGGCTAATCACTGATGAATCCGTGAGATCTGGAAGAAAAATAAAAAGGGAAACAAACATCTACTCGTGTCGGGAACGTAAGAAGCATGATGATCAGTCTTTGACATCAGAGAGAAGGAGCCAGACGAGTCCAGCTGATCTTTGCCTCCTGCCACTAGAGGGCAGCAGCCGTCCACAGAGAGGAGCGACTCCTCGGGTCCACGTGATCGGCGTTGGAGGCCTTCGTCTAATATTTTACAGTAAACCAGACTTGCTCTGTACACAAACATCCGCACTCAGACCCTGATGATGCTGATGGAGGAGGAGGCTCTGTGCATCTGGAAGACAAGAACAAGACGCCGTCAGTAAATCATCGTTAGCTGTTCAATAACTAATCGATCGGTTAATCAGTGAGTGGACGTCCTCTCCGGGGAATTGCATTTAATTAGCAGTAATTTACACGAGCAGAGGCCGTCTGCAGCTTTAGGGACGAGGCTGCTGCAGCTAAAACCTCCTGGGACAAAGCTACGTCCAAAAGGCTGCAGTGGAGGTGGTTAGGGAAGTGATGCCTCATGGGTGCAGCCTCTTTTGAGGTTTGCTGGGCGTCTATTAAGAACTTTAAGGGTGGATTATATATCTAGACTGACCTGGGAGTAGTGGTGGACAGTAACGAAGTAAATGTACTTGAGTACTGTACTTAAGTACGGTTTTTGAGTATCTGTACTTTACTTGAGTATTATTTTTGGGGGATACTTTCACTTTTACTCCAATACATTTGAAGGACAAATATTGTTATTTTTACTCCATACATTTCTGTTGATGCTCTCGTTACTCGGTACTTTTGAGCTTACGTCAGCTGATTATTTTTTTAGTTTATTTTACTTTCTTTCAAAATTCTGAGAAACGGTTTCTGGTGATTCACTACGTCATGCCATACAATCTATACAATTCAGGAAGAAACTGGAGAAACTCCCACCGAGCACCCGTGGCCTTATCTCAAACCCATGTTTGAGATTTTTTCCACAAAAACTGATTCGTTTCATTTAAAATGTTTGTTGTGCTTACCGCGAACAAATTATATCACGGCCTACGAGAACTCGTCTTCCAACCTGAAAAAGTACGTCGCTGTATGTAAAGTAGCTACTGATGTTAGCTAGCTTAATGTAAAGTAGCTAATGACGTTAGCTAGCTTAAAGTAGCGACTGACGTTAGCTAGCTTAATGTAAAGTAGCTAATGACGTTAGCTAGCTTAAAGTAGCGACTGACGTTAGCTAGCTTAATGTAAAGTAGCTACTGACGTTAGCTAGCTTAATGTAAAGTAGCTACTGACGTTAGCTAGCTTAATGTTTGATAAATTGCTGATGAACATTTTAAACGTAATTGTATGAATTTGTAGAGATAGAGAGAGAGAGAGAGGCTGTGGATTGTATAATGAAAATAAAGCTACGTCCCTTTCCTGTATTTCCTGAAATACTTTTACTTAAGTATTTTTTTTAAGCAGATACTTGAGTACTTTAAGTACATTTTTGACTAGGCTACTTTTACTTGTATCGGAGTAATATTTGACAAGGAGTATCTGTACTTTTACTCAAGTAGTGAAGGTGTGTACTCTGTCCACCTCTGCCTAGGAGCCAGAAGAGTGGATGAAGAAATGTCTCTAGATTTGTCTCTCTGGTCAAGCTGCCACAGTCTGTGGACATTTCTCACCGCCGACCCGACAACAGGCTGTTTTATATTAAGTCGCGACGGTTGCTAGGAGATCTGTGATGCGACTACGAAGGCTCCTCAGAGGAAGCGAAGCATTCCCTGTCATGCATTATAGAGAAGCAACAAAAACACTGAGGAGGACAAATGAAAGTCACCCGGCTGCTGCGCACGGCTCCGTTGTGGTAGATGGGCGAGCTGGCGGCCGAGGTGTTGTAGTAGGAGGAGGAGGAGGCCCGGACCAGCGGCCTCTTGGCCTTCTCCTTGGTGCTGTTGGAGTCGTTGTCTTTGATGATGTCGTACTGCCGGCAGAAGAGGGCGATGACGGCTGGAGGAGGCAGAAAGAAGTCAGACACGTGGACGGAAAGACACTCTGGCTTTAAGGAACGCAACAACGGCCCACCTGCCCACAGCAGCAGCACGGTGGTGATGATGAGCAGCTCTCCAGTCTGCAGGTGAGGAGTCATGCCCAGGCCTTCCATCGCTGGTTCATCTGAGGACACACATGCAAAGTGTTATTCAGCTGCATCTAAAATTAATTCTCTGGTTGCTTTTATTATTTACGCTGGTCGAGGACGCCGGCCGGATAATGGTCGCTCCTCTCCAGAGTCCTGAAGTGGACGGCTCGGCTGGGCTGGCTGTCACCGTTCAAACCGACGGACTGCACCTAAAAAAACAAGGAAAGCTGAGTGAGGCTGAGACGCTTCACAGCCGAACACTGACATTATGTAAGGAGGAAACTGGCTCCAGAGGGGATGTTTAGCGAGCAAGTGGTGCTTAGGTTTTTGGCCGGGGTCCTGAATGATGATTGGAGGACACTGACGGAGAGTGAAAGGCGACAAAGGGAATATAAATGTTAAACACACTCATTCTGCCAAACTCCACTGGGAAATCTTCCACTTTTTAACCCTCCTGCCCTCCAGAGGAAGGTCAGAGGTCAAACCCAGCCCCTGTGGACGTGGCCGGGCTGCAGCGACACTTGCGCAGGACGTCCGGGCCGGCTGCTGACGAGTGCATTAAAGCGAGCCCTGCAGCTGAAGGACAGCCCATATCACTCTATCAAGCTCTAATGGATTATAAAAAGTTTAATAGCGCTGCTATAATGGAGGAATTAAACTGCTAGCAATAGAGAAGAGTCACTGAGAGTTAATAGGAACCTCTAATCTAATTAAGCTTCCTTAAATCCAGAGCGTTCAGGCCTCTGCAATAAATAAAATATGATAAAATTGGAAACTAATGCCTGTATTAAAGGCTAATTAATCATTTAACCCTATTAACAGAGCAGTTATACGCCTCTAAAGGTATTTATTGCATGTATTTAGCCTTTATAAACATTTAATACATGTTTAATAAGAGTAAATATAAATAAACTAGTATGTTTTAGTTCTTTTAGGCCAGTTTAACCGTTTAAAACAGTTAAGAATGTGACTTTTAATATATAAAGAACACATGCACATGAAACTGCAGTTCCACAAATGTCCACTAGAGGCTGGTTCCAAAAATTAGTCAATCTCCATCTACGTCCTCGTTAAAAATATCTAAATAAACATGTTTACATCCTGTTTAACTTAGAATACGATGCTTAAATCCTTATATCTGTGTCGGATTGTGTGTTTTATTAAAAGATTATTAACATAAAACTGTATTTAACACCAATTTGTGTGTTTTACCTGGACACTGTAGTGCGTGTCCTCGTCCAGGTCCCACAGCACACACCAGCGGCTGGACGTGTTCACCTCTCGGATGGAGCGCTGCATCAGGCCGTCCTGCCTCTGCAGACACACCAGCATTGAAAAGGACGCATTAATGGACGCTTTGACTGTGTCCAGAGACAAACACGCAGCAGATGAGCGTGTAAACAGGGGTTATTGGTAAAACTAAAGCTGCGTCCCGTTATGAAGGTAAATGCAAAGCAGAATCGCAGCTGAAACGAGCGGCTTCGCCTCAAATAAACTCAGCTGAAAGCTTTTCTGTTTCGCTGGGGGAGGGGGGTTAGTTCTGCAGGGAAGGTAAGACCAGCTGTCATCATGTGGTAGAAACAGAAAGGAACTTTGTCAGTGTGAAAGGAAGCAGAGATAATGAACTGAGTCGATAACTAAATGGACCGTGTCCTGGTGGAGAGAATAGAAGCTGCTGTGTAAAGGACATTCAGGGACTTTTTTTCATTTTTTTATATAAAGCTGTCTTAAGATAGCTCCCTATTTGTACATCCAGCCGTTAAACATCATTAGAGATGCATCTGTGTCTGATGAAGCCAGATTGTCTCTTTTAGCTCCGTTTTTGGTCTCCACCAGCTCCTAAAGGAAACTTAAAGCTGCTTCTTTGCTGAACAGGTCCTGGTCCAATTTTATTTGTATAGCGTCAATAACAATACAAACTGTCACAAGACGCTTTTACGAAATATGGTCTGAAACCCCCAGATGAAGTCTGAAGGCTACGGCAGCAAGGAAAAAGAAAGAAAGAAATTAGAGGATAGGAACTAGAGAAAAGAAAGTTAGAGGATAGGAGCTAGAGAAAAGAAATTAGAGGATAGGAGCTAGAGAAAAGAAATTAGAGGATAGGAGCTAGAGAAAAGAAATTAGAGGATAGGAGCTAGAGAAAAGAAATTAGAGGATAGGAGCTAGAGAAAAGAAATTGGAGGATAGGTGCTAGAGAAAAGAAATTGGAGGATATGAGCTAGAGAAAAGAAATTAGAGGATAGGAGCTAGAGAAAAGAAATTAGAGGATAGGAGCTAGAGAAAAGAAATTAGAGGATAGGAGCTAGAGAAAAGAAATTATTGGATAGGTGCTAGAGAAAAGAAATTGGAGGATATGAGCTAGAGAAAAGAAATTAGAGGATAGGAGCTAGAGAAAAGAAATTAAGAGGATAGGTGCTAGAGAAAAAATAGAGGATAGGAGCTAGAGAAAAGAAATTAGAGGATAGGAGCTAGAGAAGAGAAATTAGAGGATAGGTGCTAGAGAAGAGAAATTGGAGGATATGAGCTAGAGAAAAGAAATTGGAGGATATGAGCTAGAGAAAAGAAATTAGAGGATAGGAGCTAGAGAAAAGAAATTAAGAGGATAGGTGCTAGAGAAAAAATAGAGGATAGGAGCTAGAGAAAAGAAATTAGAGGATAGGAGCTAGAGAAGAGAAATTAGAGGATAGGTGCTAGAGAAAAGAAATTAGAGGATAGGTGCTAGAGAAAAGAAATTGGAGGATATGAGCTAGAGAAAAGAAATTAGAGGATAGGTGCTAGAGAAAAGAAATTAGAAGATAGGAGCTCAGTGCCAGAGAGTAGAGGACGTGTGCTCAGGGTGTCCCCCAGCAGCCTAGGCCTATTGCAGCATAACTAAGGGATGGTTCAGTCCAGCCCTAATTATAAATAAGCTTGATCAAAAAGTCGTAAAAGTAGAGAGGGTTAGGGTTACGTAAACCCATCTGAACCCAAACTGGGAGCTGGTTCCACAGGAGAGGAGCCTGAAAGCTGAAAGCTCTGCCTCCCTTTCTACTTCTTTTAAATTCTAGGAAGCACACGTAGCCCTGAAGTGAAAACTAAATTTTAAAGGGAGCCAATGAAGAGAAGCTAACCATGAGATTTATAAAAGCACACAAGAGGAAAGACATGAAACATATTAAAGTTGAGCCAGTCTCAGCTCCACTTGTAAACACATCCTAAAGAGTGTGATTAGCTTTGGTTTATAAGCCTGTTTCAACAAAGGCAAAAATGCTTCTCAGATATCAGGCTTTAATTATTTGAGATTGCCATAATTACGCACCGGCAGTTTGTTCTGAAAAACAGCTTCATCTAATCACCCACCAGAACAAGGCTTCAGTAACTCCTTTGTAAAATGAAAAAGGGTGAGACGGCGTTGGTAGGCGCACCATTAATCCGTCCGTCCTATCTCTTCCTTAGATGAAAGGCGGCGGAGGCGGCTGCTCTCTAGCCAACGGTGAGTCTGCTTTAGAAAAAGAGCCACGTTTCTGAGCTAGTAAATGTGTCAGTGAAGTACTAAAAGCTGAGAGAAGTCAATAAGTAGGAGGCTGGCAGGGCGCTCGGGGCTCTCCAGATGTCTGATTCAGGAAGTCAGAGTGGTGTCTTCTGCTCGTCTGGCAGCGCTGAAAGCAACGGCCCGGCCAGCAGAGGTTTAATGGTCCCACAGCACCGACAGGCTGTCATGTACAATATTTATCTAGGAGAGGGTTAAAAGGGTCATTTATCAGCACCGGTGACTCAGCTGTGATTGGAACTAAAATTTAACTGAATCTCCCCTGAGGGAAAAATAAAGAATCTTCTAAAGCCCTCTGTAGATCTTCTAGTGGTTTTGTTTTTGACTGACCAGACTCTGCAGCTAAACCGTTTGATGTGTTTGATTTCAGACAGAAACATTGCTCTAGGAAGAGGGCTTGTAGCGGATAAATCTTTGCAAGCAGAGCAGGTCTGCACTGCACCCTCCACGGAGAATTGGAAAGATCAGTAGAACAAGAAGTTCTTGGGTAGCTCTCGCTTGGATTTTCTGTTTATTTTTCAGCCTCAGAGACTTTTAAAAAAGCGTCAGGATGCAGAGGAAGGGTTGTAAACTCGGTAAAATGTGACCCAGAAGTCGTCAGGTGATGTATTTTTAGATCAGAGGAGCAGCCGGATGTGTTCCAGCAGCGAAGCGCAGCAGATAAACAAATCTCTGTTTGTCGAGCAGGTTCAGAAACCTGACAACGCGCCTCCAGGATTGAACCGGCAGCATCTTCAAACCCAGAAATAGTTTATTTGATTAACATCGGCCTCACGTTCATGATTCGGTTAATGTTTCTGATAGTTTCAGATTGGTGAATCGGGGTTTAATTGGGTTACTTCCTGTGTGTGGTAGCGGCGTTACGTAATGTGCGATTCTCGGCAGCCGGCGCTCTGGGATTTGGAACAACTTCAGATGAGTGAAGCAACTCTTTGTCTGAGTACGCCGGCTTCGTCCTGCTTCTCCTTGACGAACAGACGGCTCGGCTTGTTACTGGGAGATACTGTGTGTGTTAGCAGTCTCATAACGCAGCCTCTACGTGGGACCTGATCAAGCTTAAAGCACGTCAACACCACCGCGGCTTATTTTTTAAAATCAGACCTGGCTTCTGGAGGAAAGGTGTTTTATATAACTACGTGTTTTGCTCTTATCTGGAGATGACTAACACTAAAACCTGCTGCATCCACCTGCTCCCCCATTAATATTTGAGCAAGGCTTTTACAGAAGTGCTTCCCGAGGTCACGGCAGGAGATGTTTTACATGTTTTCTTGAAAATGCCACAAGGTTGATGGATTGTGAGTCAGACGTGGAGGGGGCGACTTTAAGAACAAAACAACCACAAAAGAGACGAGCTGTTTGGCATCGCCCGCCGCCGTGGATGTTCCTCCTGCGAGGCGAGGCGAGTCCCGGCCAAATCATCTCCGCTAATGGAGACGGCTCCCACGCAGAGCTCAGCTAATGTCCGGTTCTCCTTTTCGCCAAAACCCGGGGGCGGTGGAACCTGATTAAAACGAGGCCGGGGTTTTTAGGAGATCTTAAGGTGAACAAAACGTGGCAGTACAACGGGAGAATGGATGTGACACGTCCATTACAGCGACGCAGCCAAGGCTGGTGGTACTCCAGGTGGTAATTTAGCCTTTGAGAGGTTGATTAATCTAATTAAAATACAGAAAATTGCTGTCAGACACTTTAGCAGCAGAAGCAGTTTGCAAGGGAGCAAAGAGCTGGATAGCCTGTTAGCTGCAACAGTTATAAATCTAAAACATAATTAGCTAAAACTAACGGATACGGTTGGGGATTAGCTTAGAGTCATGAGTTAGCTAGTTATAAAGTTAGCTAAATATAATAAGTAAGCGCTGAGATGATTTTATTCGTCGCCTAATCCCGCAGCTCTAAAACTGATGATCGAGTCGTCTTTAGCCACATTTTTTACGGAAGCAATGGGGTAAAAGTTTAAGAAACTATTGATTTGATCCAATCATTGAAATTAAATCAAGGGTTTGACGTTTTTTTGAAAGTTTGGAAGAGTCTCCACAGGTCGAAAACTAAAGGAGGTGACCTCACGTCCAAAACGTTGCGCTTGAACGCACCGCTAAGACCAGAGCCAGACAGTTCATATGCATTAAATAACTATTCCTACCAGCAGGTGGCAGTAGTCTGTATTTGTCGTTTAAAAAAAAAGGAAACAGGAAATGCTAAAAAAAATATATTTGTAGATTTGAAGGTTCACACCATAGACTGTATGTAAAGATGGACTGCTCCTCTAAAGTGAAGCCAAAGCAAGTAGAGCTCCCCCTGCTGGCTGGATGCAGAATAGGTGATAAGCTCCGCCTCCTCAATGTTAGTGGATGGTGACCTCAATTAATCCAATTAATTGGCAGATAATCGGAAATTTTGGCAACGAGCTGGTTAGCCTGTTAGCTACAAGAGTTATAAAGCTAAAACATAATTAGCTAAAAGTAGTGAGTTAGCTTGTTATAAAGTTAGCTAAATAAAAGTAAATGTTAAGATAATTAGCTGAAACTGCTAACAAAAATAAAGTTTGAGATGAATGTCTATACGGCTGGGATAGGCTCCAGCCCAACCGCGACCCTCCAGAGGACAAGCGGCGATAGAAAACGAATGAATGAATGAATAAATAAACAAAGTCCTGTGTCGTTTTTTTTGGCTGCATCTTCTGTAATTCTTCAATTTTTGCCCGTCTAGACGTGAACCACTTTCATTTAGCCAAACGTTTACGAGTAAATTCCTCGAACAGCTTCCCAGACTTTTAAACCCGCCCTGACTCGGAGAGCCTTCGGGCAAAATGCTGACTGCTGACTGGACTCCAGAGTGACGCAGCATTTTGAACAAGGAAAAAAAAAAAATCCACTCCCCAAAATGATACAGTAAATATATAGAAACTGAATGATTTAGCTTTTAAAGACATGGCAACTGTCCAGGCTGTCTGGGCAGTTCAGTTCATTATTTGGATGCTTCCACCAAATGGAAGAGCAGAGAGAGAGTTAGTTAAATATTGTGAGACGATACAAAGGTGATGATACAAGGATACTGTGCTGTACCTGCTGGGAGATGGCGTAGCCAATGACGGTGTCTCCCTGAGGGACGTTCCAGGTCACCATGGCCGAGTGCGCCCTTAGCTGGGTCACCGATACGTTCACAGGGGCTGCTGGCACGGCTGTAAACACACAGAGTCATTTTAACATTTGTCAGGAGAAGAGATGCTTAACGGCCTGCAGAGGATTGGTTGCTAAAAGTATGTGGACACCCTGGTTTGAATAATAAGGAATGAGTAGGTGATAAAGTTTGTGTTCGGCTCCGTCTCTAAGGTGATGGATGGTACTGATGCGGCCTGGACGAGAGTCAAGCGCTACCCGATGATGCCAGAACGCTGCCGCTTTTCCCCGAAGCCTTAAATTTGCTTTAATAAGGAAATAGTTCCCAAACAATGGCATGAACCCCCGGACAGACGTCACCAGCTCCTTTCACAAAGAAATACAACTGAAGAAGAAGAATCACTGCATCAACAAACGGGCTAGGAGAAGATCTGAAGCCGTTATCTCTCTCCGTCTCTCTGGCAAATCAATCCATTAAAGATGAATACAGCGAGACATGAATAATGCTCTGCAGCCCGGCGGCATCATTCTAACCACCTCTCTCTTCTTTGTTATTGCATCTTATTTTATTATATCCCTCCATGCAGCGGCTGATGAGTGCATTTTAATCCTCTGTAATGGATTAAAACAAAGGTGCCAAATGGGGGGGGGGGACCAATAAGAACTGGGAAATCGCACAGATGTATAAAAATGCCAATTGGACTAAATATGCAGAAATATATGACTGACTTTATTGCACATTCAGGGGATCAAGTCATCTTTATTGATATTTCACTAACATTTACAGCCATATTTTAATGAGGCTTTGTGGTAAAAGGTTAAGAAACCATTGATTTGATCTAATTATTTAATTTAAATCAAAGGTTTGACATTTTGGGAAGTTATTTAAACAAGATGCAGGGACTTTTTAGAGTCTTCACAGGTTGACTTAATGTTGAAATCGTTGCACTAACACTCTTCCTACCAGCAGGTGGCAGTAGTCTGTATTTGTCGTTTAAAAAAGGAAACAGGAAGTGCTACAAACTACATTTGCGCATTTGATGGTTCAGACTATTGACGTATGAAGATGGACAAAGCAAGTAAGAGCTCCCCCTGGTGTCTGGCTGCAGTATAGGTCATAAGCCCCGCCCCCTCCGTGTTAGAGGGCGGGGCTTGGGCCAAAGTAAAACACAAAAATACACGTCAAATATTTTTTTCAAGGATGGTTTCTGTCGTTTTTAGTCGTTATTATAATGTGTTTTTGGGATAAGCTTCGTTTTAGTAATTTGACGCAATAGAAACAGGATATATACAGTTGCCATGCCAACCGCTCCATACATTGGCTCCGTGGGACTGTGAGAATTGTAAAAAACAAAATTACAAACATGTTCAGTGTGTAATCCAACATTTCCCTGTAACTGGTTGAGGTAGAGCAGAGCGTAGCATCAATTAAACAAAAACGCGAATGAGTCTGGAGGAAATGTGGGCGGAGCATCAGTATCGCAGCTCCACGTCATTCGTCTCTCGGACCGTGCTGATCAGACTCTGGCTACAAAGTCACAAGGTGGTGTCGCCAGTATCGCGTCATTCGGCCGAAGCGAGGAAAGAAGTGGTGACGCATTGTACATATTTATATACAGTCTATGCTCTAGATCAGGGCTGCACAATTTGGGGCCTGCGGGCCAAAGTTGGCCCGTGAACAATTATTTTTGGCCCGTGGCTCATGCTCATATTTTTTTTTTAATTTTAATAATTAAATTATTACTATTTTCCCACTGCCAGCAGTCGGAATATCTCTTTTAATGTTTATTTATTGTTGCACTTCCTCTCCTGACCACAAATTAGCATTGTGTTACATTGGGGGTAGGGTGGCACTGTTTAGCTCCCGTCAATTCAAATCCGGCCGGAAGCCCATGACCAGAGAGTGAGAAGATGTTGGTATGGAGGCATGGGCTCCATAGACATGGCTCAATGCATGGGCTCCAGGGTGAATCAGGCTTCAGCCGTCGACTTCCAGGCTGCTCAGCCTCGGAGGCTGCACAAGCGCCACCCTCAACAACAACCAGCGCAACCAATCAGAACTCATGCGGCATAGAATCCATTCGAAGCGAGTGAGCGCGACTCGTTTAACACGAAGCGATAAGCGGAGTGAGCCACCGAGCGAACTGCTTTAAGTTAGACGCAAACTGCTTTTTGAAGTAATTTAGATATTTAAGCTCATTGATTGCTTCAACTAATGCAAACAAGAGCTAGATTTTCGAAATAACAAATATCATTTTTGCAAATTATAGCTAACCAAGAGTATACACAGAGTATTTTTGTAAATAAACTGGTTAATTTATGTTAGAAATGTTTAATTGCAAGTTCCTGCTAGCATTAGCTTAGCTTGTTTGTTTATTGATACAAAGGCCACTAGCCTACAAGGCTAATTGCAGAGAGTAGTGCCTTGCAGGCTGATTATTTGGCTAATGATGATTTCATATTGCAATATACAATGAATACAAAAAAAACAGAGAAAATGTAATTAAATGCATTGCAACATGAATGTTTAGTTTTGGCCCGTGACCCTCCACCCTGATCATTTTTGGCCCTCCACTGAGAAGTATTTGGGCACCCCTGCTCTAGATACACAGCGTGGACGTCCTATGTGTAAATTAATCCCCCAGTCGATATCGTGGCTCTGAAAGCTTCCACTCTTGAACCGTACTGATCAAACTCTGGCTCCAAAGTCGCAAGATGGCGAGATATTTAAGATTTGTGAATGATCTGGTCCGTGCTTTAACAAAAACCAACAACGAGTCCACAGTGATTGCAGCCAGTGCCAATGCAAGGAAGTGGTGACGCACTGTCCATATTTATATACAGTCTATGATTCAGACGAAGATATAAAACAAACAAGCTGCCTGCTCTGAGTCCTGCTCGTTATTCTGGCACAATACCACTATAAAAATCATTCATTCCACACTGGTTGTTGGCAACAAACAAACCAAGCATAACAAGTTCACCGGGGAGCTTTAGATACGGGCGACAGACTTTGCAGCTTACTGTTTTTCCTCCTGCAGCCTCAGCTGCTGGTTCCTGCTTTGTATTTAACCACGACAGAGCCATCAATCCTGTCGTCGGACTCGCAGCGAGGAAGCACACCTCCCTAAATATCAAAGCGGCCCTCAAATAGTTTCCTGTTTTTGTTTGTGTCTGGATGAGGAGAGTAAACCACTCAGAGCCTCTTCAAACGCGGCTCGCTTCTCCTGCCAAAACCTGCACGTCCTGGACACATAAACAAGCATCCACACAGATACTCCATCAGTCTGTGTCTCCATCAGCCTGCACGGGCCAGGTCTAAATGCACTTTGCACATTGAGACATCAGAACTGACGGGAAACGAAGACATAAGACGTAAAAGACAAAGACATAAAACCCTGAAATGAAGAACAGCACGGGGACAGAGAGTGGCAGCCATCCGTCTACGTCTGTCCTCTCCCTGATGATTTAACATCTAAAGGAATCAATAACTAGATTTTTTTTTATTGATGACCTCAGTCCATCCAATCCAAGTTCCTCTCCTTTCAGTGCAGGACAGGAATAGCGCTCCACATTTCTCATCAGCTTTTCTGGCTGCAGAAAGCAATTAATATGTGCCCACTGGAAGAGTGTGTGAATGTGTGTGTACATACAGTTTGTGTTTGTGTGTGTGTGGTTTAAAAAAAAAACAACAACAAAAAAAACACATCAGATGGGAAAAGGAGCCTCCATGGCAGCCAATTAGGACAGCAAGGCTAAAAAAATATATATATATTATTAATTATGGTGCATTAAAGGTCAAATTGTTATTGTTCCTATTAAAGAAAAAAAAATCTTAATCTACATTTTTTTTGTCTAAATTATTTTGTATTGTTAGGATTTAATACATGTGCAATATTTAATAATTAATATTTTTAATATTTTTTTTAGCCATTTGTTTTATTCAGCACTTTGAGTAGGAACAATTTAAACAATTAAATTAAATATTTTATTGCTATAAATTAGAAAATTTCTAATTTCACTATGTGAATTTTTTTTTTACTATTTTTTTTTTACAGTATATTAATATTTAATTTAGCATTTAGCATTACCCGCTAAATCACAAAGATTCATTTGCACGGCTCCTAACAGCGCCACTGGATGAACGAGTAAATATTGTTCATATATAGGAACAGTGGCACGAGTCGCAATTGGTTAAAGTAAAATTTTAAAATTGACAAAAATAGAAAGAAAACATGAGCTAGAGAGATGGACAGTCTGTCAACATCTAAAATGCATAAAGAGCCAGAGGCCACATCTGCGTGGTGCTTTGACGTGAATACAAAGCTTCGTCGTGCATTGCAAATTGCAAAATTTACTTCTCAAGAGGTTTGCATTTACATGAATCTTTCTTTTTAATTATTTTTTTTTTTTTTTTTTAAGTGTCTCAGAGCAGTTTCTTGGTCCGCTGATCTCCTGACACCTTTTCTGGAGCGGCGGCGGCAAACCACAGCAAGCTCTCTCCTCTGCTGCCAAAACCAAAGAGAGCAGCTCATCTCCAGGGCTGGCGTAGGCGGCGGAAGCCCCCCCGACACCTTCTCTCCAAATATTCAGTGACAGATATAAAATAAATAAATCAAAAAGTTCAGCCTAATTCCAAACCGAGAGCTCCGTGGAGTATGACCATGAATGTCAGGCTCTATCTGGAGATAACAAGCTAACCGCAGCTCATTATTCCAGCCAGCCTTCCTCTGGCTCCCTGCAGGACCTGCCTGCCAAAACCGCTGCACACTCATCAGAGGAAAAAAGAAAGAATGCACAAATGTCCTGTGATACAGCCACACAAACCGAGTGCATTATGTTCAATCTGACTCGTCTGCTTCAGTGTGTGACTTCCTACAGTTCCCACAATGCCCTCTGGCAGCTGACACACGGGTTATAAACTTGTTGCATCCAGCGTGCGTAGGCGTAGTGAATGAAAGCAAAGCAAGAGCAACAAGGTGGGAGTTATTGTTTTTACCCAGTCGAGAAAAGGCATCATCCTGTGGCTGCAATGCATTCTGGTCTATTTCCTGACACTGTGGGGGCGTAGAAGTTGGCCACTGTGCTTATTTTCTGAATATATTATATATATATATATATCCTCCCTATATAATTACTGCATGTCTGTGTTGCAGGAAAAAGCAGTTTCTGAATTTAAACATGTGACAGATTTGTTCCCATTCAGCCTTGAAAGAAAAAAAAAAGAAAAGATGCCCTTCAAATGAAACGAAAGGCTGATTTTTAGGAGGTGGAGCGACCGCGTGCGGCAGGAAACGATGGAAGCTGGCGGCACGGGAGGGAATTCACAGCGGGTGATGCAAACTGAGGCAAACGTGCATCACTTTTCATCAGCGTTTATTCACGGGGTCTGAGCTAAAATCACACATAAATGTGTTCGCACCGAAAGGATGAGGGAGTGAACGGAATATGATTTGAATACGGGAACGTTTGTTATACGGAAAACCTTAAAACTGACGATAATAGAAAGTAAACAGGAGCTAGAGAGATGGTCAGTGTGCTAGCAAGCTACGGCTAAGATCTAAAATTCACAAAGAGCCAGAGGCTACATGTGTACGGTGAATAAAAAGATTCCTCATCAAGTTAAAAGAAGAAACTCATTCAGAAAGTTTTATAGAAAATAGAAAAAATAAACTTCAAACTGTCAATCATTGGGGACTCGTCTCTCGTTTGGTTTTTGGTAAAGCACAGACCTGATCATCCACAAAGAGGGATGCTCGATATTGGCTTTTCTGCCGATACCCGATATTCCAATATTGTCCTAAATTAAAATAATTTATTTTTTGAGTTTTTAGAGAGAAAATTTTGCCTCAAACAACACTATAGACAATATCAAAACAAGGAAGACAAATGTAGCGTATAACTCTGCATGATTCTTCTTGAGGTGGGTGATCAAATTTGATGTATTAAAGGAAGACGCCTTGTTTCCTCCTCTCATAACCACCTTTGCTTTGCAGTCATTGCAAATTTAAAAGTTAGTAGGTGACACTTGGAAATACTTCCAAACCACGGACATCTCATACACCGGGCGAGCTAGCTTGTTAGCCATGGTTAGCAACCTACGAGACTAGCGCGTTGTTGTTGTTATACGTCATCAAGCACACGCCTGTTAACGTCCCATGCTGCGTTCATGCACAGTCGGAAATGCTGAAGCCTACAGAACAAACATCGGTTATAAAAACCCGATACCGATAATTCCTGATATTACATTTTTAACTCAATATCGGCCAATAATATCGGAGGGCCGATATTATTGGACATCCCTATCCACAAATCTTAAAAACATCAGCGACGAGTGATTTATCGAGTTTCTGTTTCATGTCAAACACAAAATGAACTCAGAACTTAACGCAACGGACCAATAAAGATGTTCCTCATCAGACTAGAGGATTCACTGACTCATAGGACGTCCACATTGTGTATCTAGAGCATAGACTGTATATAAATATGTACAATGCGTCGCCACTTCCTTGCTTTGGCCAAACTGACGCCATTTTCACCAGGGGATACGAGCGGCGGCATCTCGCAACTTTGAAGCCAGAGACACTCCCATGCCGCTTAAAGCATGGCAGCTGGTAATCGCCATTAACATCATCACGTCAAAAAACTCCTAAAACATATTATCCAAAAAATGACATTTAAAAACGTGCATCGAATATATTAAAGAAAATCTTGAAAAAAAAAAGTTTGACTGCGGTTTTTGTTGGCGCAGTCCCGCTACGAGGGGGAGACTTATGTCTATACTGCAGCCCCCCGGGGAGCTACTTGCTTGTTTTTACGCTTCGCACATCTTTAAACATATGATCTTGAAATGTTTGCATTAAAAAAAAACGCATATACAAATAATTATAATGCAAAAGCAAAAGTACATAATCCTCCTCCTTCAACGCACAAATAAATAAAACACACTCGGAGCCGCGTTTCCTCGTCTGTGCCAACGATGAGACAAGATGCCCCCGAACTCCCGTCACTTTACCGCTGCTAAATCCCGACCGCTTTCATCTGCCAGGCCTGCGATGGAGTTCTCACACAGTGAATAGACCTCTGCAATTACATTATACACACACAGAGACACACCGGGAGAGGAGATGAGAGGGGAGGCTCAGATGGGGGAGTCAGAAAGACAGAGGGGAAGAGATGGAGATGAGAGAGAGAGGGAGGGAGAGGTGGATGAAAGACGACAGGAATATGACAGAGCGGAGGATGAATGAGACGGAGGGAGAAAATAAAAAAAGATGAAGAGACAGCAGTTATCTCAGGCAGATATCAAGAGATGGAGGTGCTGAATTTTCAATCTTTCGGTTTTTAGAGAAGAGACGGGCGAAGGGCAAAGTGAGATGGATGGACGAGGACAGAGGGAAAGAGATCAATGTAAAGAAAAAATAAAAAATAAATGGAGAGGAGGGGGGAGTCGAATGTGGATATTGATTAAATGATAAAATATAGGAGTTCAGGGGGATGTTAAAGCACATGTGTCCTTGTTTGTCCTTCGTGATTTAGCGCTGTTTATCTAACCTATGTATTTATACACATTCATTTTTAATTTTCTACACTTCAGTTGTTATAAAATACGCCAAACATGGGATCACTTGCTCTCGATTTTTAAAGATTTAACGGCAAGTTGCAATTCCCTACCTCACCACTAGGTGGCTCAAAACCCTACACCATGGCCCTTTAAACACAGAATGCAAACAAATGGACATATCTAAATAAAATGTGAGAAAAAGCTCAATTACAAAGACTCATCTCAGGTTTTACAGGTTTTAACACAACCGTAAATTGATGTTGCGCGGCCAGGGAAGTGTTTTACTTTCCACACATGCTCTATTCATTATTAGGACTAGAAGACGCAGATAAATCCTCCACCAAGCCAAGAGTGTTGACAAAAACAAAACCCGGGCCTCGTGACGGAGAGCAGCTGTTTACCTCGCCGGCGCCAGAGTAGAGTAAGTCTGTGACGTACGAGGCCGACAGGCGGCTGTAAATCACGGAGAAATAACGGTTTGCTGATCGACTGGGACAGTCTAATCTGGCTAATGGCTCCCCGCCGCTCTCCGAGACCGATGGATGTCTGTTCAAGAGAGCGCTACCGTACAAGAGCAACCTGTGTGCCGTGGACAGGTTACGAGACAGCAGCGGGGGACGCTGTCTTTTTGTGTCTTTTATTTCTTCTTTCCAGTTGTGTTTGGTGTCTCTCTCTACCTGTGCCCGATTACAAGACTGTGTGTCTCTTTGTGGTTATTATCACATGTCTTAATGGACATTTTCAGTCTCCTCATGGGTGTCTGGTGTCCCTTTATAAGATTTGGTGTGTCTTTCTGTCTTGTGTCTCTTTTATGACATTTTGTGTCACTTTAGGAGAACTTGTGTCTCTTCATGGACAATTTGTGTGTCCTTACAGATGTTTTGAGTCTCTCTTTGGACATTTTGTGTTTCTTCTGAACACTTTCTGTCTCCTTGTGGTGGTTTTCTGTCTTCACAGACATTTTGTGTCTCCTTACAGACGTTTTGAGTCTCTCTGTGGACATTTTGTGTTTCTTCTTGGCACTTTCTGTCTCCTTGTGGTGGTTTTCTGTCTTAATGGACATTTACAGTCTCTTCATGGGTGTCTGGTGTCCCTTTATAAGATCTGGTGTGTCTTTCTGTCTTGTCTCTCTTTTATGAGAGTTTGTGTCACTTTATGAGAACGTGTGTCTCTTCAAGGACATTTTGTGTCTCCTTACAGACAGTTTGGGGTCTCTCTGTGGACATTATGTGCTTCTTCGGTCTCCTTGTGGTGTTTTTCCGTCTTCACGGACATTTTGTTCCTCTTTTTGTGGTCGTTTTGCATCTTTGGTGGAGATCGTGTCTCTTTTGGGCCACTTCACGTGACGTTTGGCCATTTTATGTTTTTGCGAGGACGTTTTGTTGTCCCTCTGTGGGGTTCTTTTTAATTGTTGTCTCCCATTTGTTGCACACTTGTTGTATATTTATCTAATTGTTTGACTTTAACATTTTTGACCTGAACCGTCAGCAATTACCCGAGACTTTGAGCGTTACCTCGGTGGGTCAAGATGAGTCATGTCCCACGAGTACGGATTAACGCTTGAGCAGCAGCAGCAGCCACAAAACTGAAACATAACGAAGGCAGAAAGAAAGAGGATGATGAGGAGAGCGGTGACGAGAAGCTGAGCGGAGCGCGTGTGAATAAAAATAAAGAGCTCATGTGTTGGCGCGTTTTTAACATCCCCCTACGTGCTTTCTCCACACGTTCTCCTTTGTTCTCCTCAGCGTCTTTCGTCTCGTTTCCAGGGAGTTCGCCTGAGAGCCGAGCGAGACGCAACACATCGGCAGAACGAGGGAGAAGGAAATGTGCTTGTCGAGCTGTGAAAGTCATTCTCAGTTTGGTTTTGTTCTGCCTCCTGGTACGAAGAGCGTGAGTGGATGAGCCTCCTGCAACGGCCAGACATTTATGACGCTGAGCAGAGAAGGCAAATATAGATCAATAGGAAGCCTCGTAAACACAGATCAGCTGCCTCTTGGAGTGATCTGGACATCACGAGGAACCTGAGGAACCAGCAGCTCAGATGATTAAACTGTAGAGCTAATTAAACCCCCCCCACCGGACGAGGGCTTGACGGTTTTACTCCAGCTGTTTGTCTTGTTGACATATAAGACAACAAACAGAGCGCAGCAGCAGCTCCACTCGCCTCCAATCAAACAGGTGATCACACCGCAAACCTGTAGTGCTCAAAGCTCCGGGAGAAGGTAAACGCATTCAGACGGGACGCATGAATAAATGAGCACTCCCAAGCTCCTGACAGAATCACACGGTGAAATATTCAACAACGCCGATTCATATTTCATCGCCTCAAACCAACGCCGGTGCCCAGTTCAGGCCCCTTGTCGTGTTTGCAAAACATCTGCAAAAAGAGATTGAGTTTGGAAGAGGATTGCACTTATTTTTACATTTTCTGTTAAAAGAAATAGTTTAAATTTCTCGATATTCTGGATAAAAGGAGCAGTTTGAGATTGTTAATTTGGCTTTTAAATCTTTATTAGACTTTTATTCTGAGAGATTCTTCATTTCTGAGTCCAAGCTAAATATTTAAATTCACATTTTCCTCAAGGTTCAAACATATTTGCTCCAAATAAATCACCTTTTAAACGAAATCCAGATTGAGATTTGCTCAGACACCTGTGCCACATCCAGCTGTTTTCCAGCAGCTGCTTTGCCTCCTCTAACACTGTCTCAGATTTCTTTTTCTTTTTTTTCCTGAACTGACCTTGAAGGTGAGTGAGAGACAACAGAAAGAAAGACTCACTTGCTCCCACCATGCCCGGGGTTCTCCAGCAGGCTAGCAGCAGCAGCAGCAGCAGCATCATCAGCCCGAGGTCCAGGTGAGGAGACGCGCTCATGTCCTCCTCTGTCTCCGCGCACACGCTCACACACCTCCTGCTCTTCGTTTCCTTCCTTCCTCCCTTCCTTCCCTTCCCTCAATCTCCTGCGCTTTTAGTGGAGGTTTCCCCGCGGGGTCACCGCAACTGCTGCTGCGTCCACATCACCTTTCATTCTTCTTGCGCAATTTCACGACCCGCACTGCGCTGCGTTCACTCCCAACTTGCACAAAGTAGGTCAGCGGGCATGCGAAATCAAATAGCCTCCGCCGAACGGGAGTGAGACATCTTCTCAGTCAGCCCGCAGAAACCCGCAGCGAGGCGGGAGGGGGGAAGCTAACAGGTAGTTCAGAGTCTCCCTTCTCTCTCGTCAAATGTCAGCCGGAGACAGAGTCTCCTTTCTCCGCGGCGGGTGGAAGGTCGCGGGGGTTTCAGCACCGAGGACAGCTCTCGGACATTTCCAGGCCCCTGGATGTCTCGCCGGAGGACGCGGGAGCGCAGAGGTGGTCCCTCTCATCCGGGGGGCTGCGGGGCTGGGCTCTGGGGAGGGATCAGAAAATGTCTGAGCCTGCGGGAGAGCCGGTGGCAGCTCCAACGATTCACCAAACACAGCAACACAGCGGGGCTTTCAGCACAAATCCTGTCACCGGAGCATGGAGGAGGATGATGAGGATGATGATGATGGTGATGAAGAGGAGGAGGAGGAGGAGGAAGGAGGGAGGAGAGAGAGAGGATGGACAGCTGTGTTTCTTTCCTCTGGATCACCTGCATGTGGCTGAATAAAGACAACTGTTGATTATATAACGTTGAGTTCAGTTAGTCCATTTAAAGCGGACTCCTTTTTATTAAATATAATTATAAATTACACGTTTCTCTCCATAAATCTCATTAAAATCGAGTAATTTTACATTTATCTGTAAATACCAGCCGTTAGGTTTAATATTAGCTGCTTGATGCGTTCAGGTTTTAGCTAACCGTTTACCTGTGTGGTAGCAACAGCTATGCTAACGGTTTGTCCGTTAGCTTCTGGTTTCCACTACTAACAGTGTTAGTTAACAGACGCAAAAAATATAAACCTATTTGTTTTTAATTAAAGTTACTTCCTCTTTTTTAAGCTAGCTCGCTATTAGAGTTTTATTATTTTAGGTTAGAACGGTGACTAACCTTTTAGACGACAATGCAGAATTAAAACAAATACAGATTCTTCTGTTGCTTCTTCTTCTTCTTCTGACTTTTCTTCTTCTGTTGATTCTTTTTCTGTTGCTTATTCTTCTGTCATTTCTTCTTCTGTTGCTTCTTGTCGCTTCTCATTCTTCTGTCGTTTCTTCTTCTATTTCTTCTTTTGTTGCTTCTTGTCACTTTTCATTCACTTCACTTCACTTCTGTTGTTTCTCATTCTTCTGTCATTTCTTCTTCTGTCATTTATTCTTCTGTTGCTTCAATGGTTGCTTCTTGTCGCTTCTCCTTCTTCTGTCATTTCTTCTTCCGTTTCTTCTTCTTTTGTTGCTTCTTCTTGCTTCTTCTGCTTCTGTTTCTTCTTCACTTCTTCTACTGTTTCTGCTGCTTCTCCTTCTGTCATTTCTGCTTCTTCTGTTGCTTCTTGTCTCTTCTCCTTCTGTCATTTCTTCTTCTGTTTCTTCTTCTTTTGTTGCTTCTTGCTTCTTCTGCTTCTGTTTCTTCTTCACTTCTTCTACTGTTTCTGCTGCTTCTCCTTCTGTCATTTCTGCTTCTTCTGTTGCTTCTTGTCTCTTCTCCTTCTTCTGTCATTTCTTCTTCTGTTTCTTCTTCTTTTGTTGCTTCTTCTTGCTTCTTCTACTTCTGTTTCTTCTTCACTTCTTCTACTGTTTCTGTTGCTTCTTCTGTTTCTAGTGCTTCTTCTTCTGTTGTTTCTCATTCTTCATCTGTCGCTTCTTCTCCTTCCTCACATTACGGACATTCAATTCTATTTTACCACTTCCTTCAAAAATGGGTCCCCACTCCCAAAATGGAGGAGGTAAAAAACAAATAACAATTAAGTACCAGGGGAACATAATGAATACTGTATTTGTGCCTCTATAAATCCCTCTTACTGCACAGTCAGTAAAAGTCAAAGACGTAGCTGGAGAAAAAAGCAGCAGCAGCAGTTAAATTCTTCAAAGCATGGCAACAAAGGTTCTTTTATCTATTTTTCACAATGAAGTAAAAAGATTTCTCTGCATAATATTAACTGGAACATTCACTCATGGCAAACGCTGCAGCCGTGAAACAGAAACAGGAGACAGAGCACATTGACCTTGCTTGTAAAGTCCATCAGTAAACGGAGGACATGCCTCCTGATCTCCTGCAAAGCTTTTTATACGATGTTCACTGGCGTTTGTCCCAGACGCTCAACGGTGTCAAAATAAAACACCTGTTAAATAAAGTCCTTGTTTAGCGGCAGCAGTTTTCACCATTAATCCTGAGTCCAAGCTGTCGATTCGATCTGCGGTTTCTTTTTTTAGCAGCAGCTATTTCACTCGACTCGACATTTCTGACATGACGTATTGAGTCGAGATCAAAGGCAGTGCAGGTTTGCAGGCATCAAACGGGAAGGAAAGTGTCTTAAAACGAACGAACTGGAAAGTTGTAAAAGTTCAGAGAACGTCCAAAAGGAGCAGACTGAACTTAGCGTCAAATTATAGCTCCTTATCAAGAGATACGACGGCTGGAAAGCAAAAAAACAACACTAGATTATTTATCTCTCACTAGATTTGGCCAATTTAAGGGGTAAAAATAATCGATATGCATGAATCAGCCACAGCATTATGACCAGTAGAAAGACAGGAGAAGTGAATAACATTGATCATCTTCCAACAATTCAATGTTCTGCTGGGAAACTTTCAGACCTGGCATTCATTGGTGTGGATGTGACTAAGACTTATAGCACCCATCTAGACCCTACCCCATAGCAACGACACACTAAGACTAGACTAGACACACAAAAACTCTTCAGGAACAACTCACCAACAACAGCCTGTTACCAGACACCACAGGACACCCTCAGAAGACCCATGTCCATTCTCCGATAAACAGTTTTGGAGGCACAAGGGAGTCCTGCACAATATTAGAAAGGTGGTCATAATGTTATGCCTGATTCTCCGTCTTTAGAGGCCTCGACATTTTTGGCATTTCGCTGCATCGAAACTGAGCGAGCGATCAACACCTGGAATCAAACGGCGGGGACATTACGCAGCGTGAGGACAGATGGCAGCCAATCAACGTCTGGAGCGTGACTGACAATTAAAGCTCAAACAGTAACAATAAAGAGATGTCACTGCTGGTGTTTCAGGCCCGAGGTCTCTCATCACGCGCCGCCGTTTGGTTTAATCGTTCGCAGCTGTGAGCTCCTCATCCTGATCTATGCTAATAAACCGATGCTTTTACTGTGGTGTCAACAAACTACGTTAAACTCCGCCTGGGCTCAAGTAGATTTTTAGCAGAAGCATTTTACATCTTTGACTCGTGCCGTCAACAGATCCGACGAAGGTGCAGCTCCGTCGACATCCACCACCAGGCGGGTGGGTTCAAACATCTGGCGATGCGATGCCTCCAGGACGCCTCCCTCTGGTGGTTATTTTCAGCAACTGGGAGGAAGAAGAAAGCGAGGAACATCAAGAACATGCTGCAGGGTTTTAAACTTCCCATCTGTCCTGGGCTCGCCCTGGGATCCCCCCTCACCATCCTCCCTATTCCTCCTCCTCCTCCTACAAAAGCTGAATCATCTGCCGGAGAGGAGGACGTCTCTGAAGTCTGAGAGGAACTTTCCAGGTTAATTGGGAAACTGTAGGATCTCCAAGAAGTGGAAAGAACGATGGCAGGACTTCCTTTAAGTGGAATAAACTCAGCTCAGTTAGCTTTTCAGAGATCCCGGTTCAACAGCCATTGACACTGCACATCCTGATTAAAATCCTTTTTAGAGTCTTCCCTCTCTGCAGAAATTCGACTTTATTGCGGTGATGCAAATGTGTTTCCTCAAGTGGAGATGAGGAGTGGAAGGATTAAGGAATGACACACACACACACAAGATAAAAGCATGACGGGAACTTCTTTGACTCGTCTTAAGCCGATTTCTGGCTTTTAATATTTTGTCTTTGAGCAGTTTTTCACTTAACGTTGATTTTAAATGCCAATTACTCACCAAATGAAGACAAATGCCTTGTTTTTTATATATATATTTTTTGGTGTACCCACTCTGTCCACCAAGGGGAGCCAACAGCTTGCTAATCCCTATTTATCCCTCGGGTTTGCCAAGATTATCTTTAAACTGAGAACACAAATCAAGGCCGGTGAAGCGAGGCCGTAGTACGACTCGTGATTTGATTCGTCAGCATTTATTAGACGGTGGACATAAAGAAATCGATAAACTAGATAAAAGTGAGCATACATGGGGCCGGACATGTTTAGTTTGATGGATATTTTATCACAAGGCTGGTGACCTTGACTGTGATCGGGGGGGAGCTGGAGGAATTTTAATGAATCACCAGCGATCGGGGCTCGTTTGGTCACGAACATCTGGCCCCAACTCCACTGCAATATGTCCAGTATTTACAGAGAGGCTTAACAATGAAGGAGCACGAATGCAAGTGTTTGAGGAGTACTGCTTTAAAAAAAAATAAAACTAATTTATGAGAATGAGCTGCGGGGTTCGTTCAGATTCTTCACAGCTGAGTGCTACCTGACGCAGTCGCTCGGAGACTGTGAATGCAAATTATGACAGACAACAACAACAAAAACAACAAAGGCGAGAATGATGAATCACAGAGGCACCCTGCTGCGGTTTGACAGTTTAATTTCCAATCTTTAAACTCAACGCCGCTTGGATTTTTTTCTCTCCCTGCATCTCTGGCATGCATGCACGCAGCCAGCACAAATCAGAACCCGCCCACACAAAGGCTGCTGGACGTTTACTTGAGGGCGAAGAGAAATGCATCAAATTACGAGGCCCTGATTTATTTATTTATTTTATTCGTTGCTAATGATGAAACCCAGTCGTGCATGAGCTAAGTGAAGCAGCTCCGCATATGGTGCTGCAGCCACGAGGAATGTCAGTCCTCCGTGTGCCCACATCCACCCCCACCACCACCACCATTTCAACATAATCTGGACAAATGAGAGAGTCCCCGAGTCAGACACCGACCAGAATTTTGCATCTGCAGAAAAAAAAATCAGCTTATTATTAATTAGAAATCACAGAAATCCTCTCTCAGCTTCAACCTGTCAGTTTTATAGCTTAAATTATTTATTTTTTACAGATGAATCAGCAGCCCTTTAATGAAGTTTGGGTCTTTAATTAGCCTCTAAACAAGAGAAAAAAATCAGGTAGGCTGAGCATGGTACTGCTTAGATTTTGTGTCATTTTCTTGGTTGTTTAGGGTTTAGCTGCAACAAAATCTAAAAAGCATCAGGATGTGCACGTATCTGCAATGTTTTTGTAATTCCCGTCTCTACCAGCAGGGGGAGACAAACGTCCTGCACTGCACCTTTAAGGCGCCTTAGAATAGAGTTTAGCACAGCTTTAGCACCACTCCAGCTTCATTAAGCCTCACTAATTCACTCAAATGACTTGAAACTGCACAGTTCACCAGAATATTCCCAAATCTGCTCTAATCTGGCTCTACCGCTTCTGGTTGTATAGATTCCTACCGATAACGTGCATGTGTTGCTAATGTGTCTGGCCTCATCCCAAATAGATCGCCTTTACTTATTTAGCATTTAAGTCAACATGCGTCTCTGGTTGGGGGTGCTTCCCCCTCACAATCACAGAATAACAGGACTACATACAGTACACGGACACTCTCATGCAAACATGTGACACTTCCAGTATATTCAGGGCATCAAAGCTTCAGTCCTACTGACACCCAGGGGAACTTGTGTCCTTTGTCAAAGCAACTGGTTCTGCCACACTGGCAGCTTCAGCTAGGAGGCAGCCCGAGCAGTGTGTGTGTGTCTGTGTCAGAGAGTGTGTGTGTGTGTGTGGACGACAGGGAAGAGAAAAGACGGCATGCGCTTCATATGGTCGGTAAGATCGAGCTGCAGCGACAACTACGGAACAAATCTTCATAAAATCCGAAGCACTCGCAGACGCCGCTCCCGCCACCCCCTCCTCCTGTTTGACTGACGTGTGATTTCTACAACAGCTTGGCCGCGAGTGCTTAGCAACAAGGACAGAGACAAGATGTATCAGCACTTAATCTGTCATCTTGAAAAAGGAGCATCTCCTCAGCAGGGATAGCTGCCAAAATAAAAATAAATAAAGAAAATGATTGCTTTACGTTTAAAATCCTGCACAATTAATTAGAAAAAACAGCAGGAAAGCACTTTTCTTGACATTATTAATTTGCAATTTGCTGGAAAACCAGAACCTCATTACATTTATATTAATTTTTATCTTTAGTTTGAGTTTTGTTTGCTAACATTTGCTAATTAGCTCTTCAGTTTGACCTTATGGGGACGTTAGCTTTGCGGGAATTTGGCGATGAACCAAAGAATTCGAGTGATTTCACTACAGCAGCCCAGCAGCTGACTGAACATGGGTCCAGTTTGTAGTTGCAAGGTCAAGAGAAAAGAAAATTAAATTAGTTTTGTATTTAATCTGTAAACTTGTTTTTTGGCGAAACGCTGCTGCATATGAACAAAGATTATTCTCAACTTAAAGTAGTCCTTCTTAAATAACTGAGAAAAGTAGTTGAGTGCTTTATGAAATTGAAAAAATTAACGACTTTTCCGAAGAAACACAGGATTTGGGACGGTTTGACTGTCGCTTTGCATTCTGGGATGTACGGATAAAAGGATAATTAAAGGAACGTACAGATTTTAATCAAATTCACGGCGCTGCGTTTCTTTACACCAGATAAGCTGTAATAGTTACTGTATGCATTTACAGCGTCTGAATATTTCATAAATCCTCTGTGGCCGACTCAACTTGAGGCCCCCCCTGAGGTCGTCTCAAGTGTTTGTGCATTCAGGGCCCTCTAACTTTGCTCGCATCAAAAACTGTCCTTCCCGAGGTTCAGCGATGTTCCTCCACGAGTGTGTGTGTGTGTGTGTGAGCGCGAGTGTGTCTCATCTCCAGCCTCTGGCATGGTCAGGTCCAATTTCTATCACTGCACTCTTTGGACGAGCTAAGAAAATGGTTTGCCTCTGCACTGCACCAGTCACGCATTCATCCATTCATTTACGAGTCACGCGCATTTATGCATTCTTTCACGCATGCACCCATCTGCTGCGACTCCCCTGCAGTGTAAATCACCACCTGACGTTTATTCCTATATGGTGTAACCTGCACTAACCGTACCCATAATCCCCTGGCCCGTATCGCTGTAGTTCAGCACATGGTTGCCCTGCTCATGCTCCTCATCTGATTTCACAGCTGTATGTGCCCCGCATCTTAGCATGTCACATCTCATCGGACGGCATCGAGTCTAAATCCCATCGGGATTGTTCCAGGGGAGCCCACGTGTTGATGAGTTGTGATGATTAAAATAGATTCCCATCATACAGCATTTGTTATGACTCAATACCAATGTTCTGTCCGGCATTACCACCGAGGTAATCCTTGGATTGAACCCCTCGGAAGAGACCTTCAGCGCCTACGTAGAGGAAATGCACACTAATGACACGACCAGCTCTGTAAATAAAAACTGTTTAAATGAAAGCTGCAGTAGTTTTATAAAAAGCTTAGTTTTTGCTTCTTTAAATATAAAGACAATTTAATTTTTAACATACACGCTATTAAGGGCTACATCTAAAATGTAGCCCTGTAATTTCTAAACAGAATAAAAGGAATCTTTAAGACAATAATTATTAGCTAAAAGAACGTACACACCACTTAGCCATGTGATTTTGCTCAGTTTGTCTCCACCACCTTCTAAGTGAAACTCCTCCCTCTTTACTGTCGAAATCCTCGTCACTGTGTCCACCTGACACTAAAACAATAAGCTCAAAAACACTAAAATGCTAGTTCAAAAAAAGCATCCAAATCAAACGCTCATGAGTTAGCTTAGCTAGCCGTTTCTGGCTAATGTGATAGCAAACACTTGTCGGATACAACTGTGCAGTCTGTATAAAGATGGACAGGAGAACAGCTCATCTAAAGTGAAGCCAAAGCAAGTACAGCTCCCCCTGGTGGCTGGATGCATAAGCCCCGCCTCCTTCATGTTAGTGGGCGGGGATTGGGCCAATTAAAAACTAAAATACACGTCAAATAAAGTTTTTTCAAGGATGGTTTCTGTCATTTTAGATAGGGCTTACTGGTCAGATTCTGAAGTCGCAATATGGCGTCACCGGGAAAATGGCGTCAGTTTGGCCAGTGCAAGGAAGTGCATATAGAGTCCATATTTATATACAGTCTATGGATACAACCAGTAGCTGCATTATGGTTCTGTTCACCATATTCAGATCTACTACATATATTCTCACCGTTTAACCACCTTTGGTTTGAGCCAATAACCAGCATTTTTATGAATTAGGTCAATAATATGATCTGGTTTACTGGAAGTGGCCATCTATGGTCTTGTTATTTAGAGTTGGTGAGAGTTAACTGTTAAGTATTTCGAACCAAAAACGCACTTGATTTTTAAGTAGATCCATTCTCCCAAACGTTAGCCCAAAAACAAAACAGTAAAGGTTTTATTTGAAGGCTTACTTAGAGAGATGGGGGTCAATGCTTTGGTAACAAATGCGCAGAATCAAGAAAAGGTTAATTTACTGTGTGTTGTTTTAAACATGTAAAGGCAACGCTTCTACATGACGAGAAAGGATCAGGATCCAAGTAAGGGGGAAGGATTTAGAAAGCAGTCAAATGTTGAAAAAATACAACGGGGATTATCTTGTTTTGTTTGTGATCAAATCTGAGAAACAGAAGTCTGCTTTTCGAGTTAAGACCCGACAGTTACAGATGGTAAGATACGCCTTTAAAACCTCGACGTACTCTACAGCTTCGGCCGTCACGTTGGTTTTTCTAAAGAGGACATTGTCTTAAAACAGATCTGAAGTGGTGTGATCTGCTTTCTCGTGGTTGCAAATATGCATCATATTGTTAGATTCATATGGGAACTGCAGCGTCCGTTCATGTGTAATATGCAGCCTCCCATGCGTCACCAACTAAACTGCAAACTAAACTTGCTTTGGGTACGTGTTATTGCCCGTTGTACCCCTGCGTCTCTGTGGTACAGTATCTTCCGCTTTGTATGCTAACAAAGCCAGGACACTGTGTTTGAGCCCAGAGCTGTCAGACACAGTGAAAGTTCCTCGCCAAACAGAACTCTATTCATCATTGGATTTAGCCGGGAGGCAATGTGTACCCATTACTGGCTGCATTGACCACATGAGCGGAGAGGGTCAGCCGATATTTTCCATTAGGAACGTGGAGTTGTTTTGTTTGGAGCAGCTTTTCGAGTACTGGGTGAAGGCTTTTAGGGTTTTCTGAACACTTGCGAGAGGCTTATTGTTCCCAAGACACCGGAGTGCTTCGGTTAGAGCTATCGGGGATAAACTCTGGACATAAAAAGAGGCTGGTTATACGTTATGAAAAGGAAAAAAGGTTCAAAGGGGCTTGTGGGTTCGTTTTAAGATAGTCTTTCTGAGGTTTAACTTTATCCTTTACATTCTCCCTTTACACTAATCTCCCTGTGCATTATAAAGTCATTTTTTAATGTTTTATGCAAATGGCTCCTACCCTGGTTCACCCACAAAGACATAACGACTGCGCCTCGAGAGAAATGTTTGTGATAATGGTTATTTAATGTATTGTATTGCATTCTGTGGGCATGGTAACAGATCCACCTCTATGATCCAGACTGAAATATAATCACTAGTGGATTTTGATGCTCACCCCCCTGCAAGGATAAATTCAACCGATTTCAACGCTCTTGTGAAAATAAGCTCAACAGTCTGTTGGGTGGATTGTCATCAGATTTGGTACAAAAGCTCATGTCATCCACAGGATGAAACGTACAGATTCTGGTGATCCTCTGTGTTGCCTTCTGGCGCCGTCTTTGGATCAAAGTTTCAAATTGCCCAAGACGTTTTTGGCAAATTCACCAAATTCCTGCATCTCTATTTCCCTTCTTTAAACATCAAATCAGTAAACACAAAGAGTTCAGCTGAAGATGAATCTCCCTGACATTTACAAGAAATGGCAAACTTGTAAAAAGACTTTTCTTGACTGGTACATGTCTTTCTCTTACTTCCAGTAATTTATTTTGTCTGTTGATTGGGATGGGGAGCAATAATATGATGAAAGAATAATTTAAATCTCTGCAGGGTAAATAATGAAACTGTTACCATTGTTATTAAAGAACTAGGGTTAGGGTTAAAAATACAAAAATCTTAAATCTGAATTGATAAAATACGTCACTGTTTATGTCTGAGATAAGAATAAAACAGAATAAATGTTAAGTGAAGATCAGCAGTAGGCCCAGACTGGTGCCCTGTGGTACCCCACATCTATTTATACAGTATTTGTAAAGGTAAAATCAGGCTCTACGTTTTAACGCAGAACAAAATGCTTGAAACACAATAGAGGCAATTTACATAAATTGCATTTTGACTGACACTCAGAAAGCTGCCTAGCTGTAGCCCAGTTCTCTGACAGCCAACGATTACATGCCGTTGTTTACCCGCGGAAAATCAATGCCGATCGCAGAAGAGGGACATGTGGCAGAAATAGCTCGTAGCCAATATGTCCCACCACTCTCCTGCAACCTCACACCCTTTAGCAAACAGAACTCAATTACCTTTTCCATAACTTTCCATTCAGGATTATTTCACTACTTCTACTTGGTCCCAAGTTTTGCATTTCCTACTTCGATTTAACTTATTTTTACTATTTCTCAAGATGTTGATTTTGTTTATTTCTTCACTTTATGACTTTTGAGTGGAAATAAAAGGAAAATACTCCAAGACTGGACGTGGTCACTAATTAACCTCTTGGCCTTTGGGACGGTAGTAATTTAATAAACTAAGGCGCAAAACAGTTGATCTCTCATGTCCGTTGCCCGTTTTGTCACCATTCTCCTACGCTCATTAACAATCAGTGGGATTGACCGTCACTGTGAACTCCCTCACTCTCTCCTTCACGCCCTTCTGCCTCCATTAGGACCCTGGCACCCTGATAGGACGCTGGCTGCCTATGAGGACAGGCTCTGGTGGGAGTTGGGTGATAATGGGGGCAGCATGCGTTTCCTGGACCAGCCCGAGTTCATCACCTTGCTGGAGGCCATGGGCGGGGAGGAAGGGAGCGCTGGTCAACGTATAGGGCAATGGGAGCTGCCCCTGCCCTCAGTGTGCCCATAATCTGCCATCTTGGTCCTAAACTCCCAGACTGCACCTCTTCTCTCCTGATCAGGAGCTTCCCTACACCTTAACCGGTAAGCACCTCCGAGATAGACCACCTCACGGCATCCATTAAGATTTATTTGTTGGTTTTAATCTTATCGACTCATTAAGCAGAAAACGAGATGGCTCGTTATGGCCCTACGTCCGTTAATACTCCACCAAACAATTTTCAACAGATTATCATTTCTCAAAGGACAGAACGCATTTAGCACTTACAAAGATTACACTCAATTACACAAGGACGTTATGCAAACTATATTTTTTTCTCCATCCACGGCTACAGCCACTCTTTGTTATTTTCGGGTTTTGAAGGTGAGCCAGCAGTAAGGTCTGAGTGAAGAGCAGATTTCCTCTCGATGACGACGCTCCGCTCTACCCCCCTACACTCCTCCTTTGCCTCTTACAATTCAATGTGGAGCAAATTTAATGCTCTATTTGTAGTTTATCCCGTGGGCTATTTTACAGTCGGATGGATAGGTAGAGGCATGGTTACCAATTTGTGCTGTAGGTAGGACAATTAAGAGGATATCTGGAGACTCATTATGAAGCGATGAATTCTTCTCCGACGCGAGATCAAGATTTTGAATGGAGAGCATCTGTGAATGCGAATGAGGTGAAGCATGTTCTCCATTGTCTGCATTGCCCCTAATCCAGACAGTACTGTTTGCTTTTCCCTGGCAGCTCCCTTAAATGTTCTCCTGCTGCAGTCCGGCCCTAATAATGTCAGATTAAGCTCTGCACAACTGTCCATCTGACATGAGGGCTGGATTTGCGCTGGATTGGAAAATCTGGATGGGATGCCTCCAAAGCTCTAATTCTGTACACACACACTCACGGAGGGGGGGGGGGAGCAGAAGCAGATTAAAAAGCAGAGGCTGCAGAGGGATCGGCATGTTGCGGCGTTATTTGCGTGCACGCGTTTAAGCGTGCGCGTTTGCTTTGACCTCTGCTACTTTGAGGGGTTTGGTTGCGTCAAGCCCAAAAAGTTCCTCAGACGTCCAGAGTTGGTCCTTCTGTGCGTTTTTACGCTAAGAAAGGCGGGTAATCGAACATGTAGACGAGTTATTCTGCGATTGTTATCGGGAATGACAAGGACGCTAGCTTTGGTGGATTTTGGGACAGACCTCGGGACAGATGAGAGCCCCCGGAGGCTACAGATCTGATTCAGACCACCTCATCCCCAGACATGCCCCGACGATGCCCGTGTGCCTCACTGGGCATGCCCCCCTTTTGTTGCAGCCGAGGGAAGGAGGGGTGAGGAGGGGTGAGGAGGGCGGTGTGGGTGATGGTCACCCAGATTACGCCCCATCATACGGCCTATTTACAAACGACACAAAACAACGAGGCGAGCGGCGCCGCGGCGACATAAACTGGCCTCAATGAGGATGCGAGTCCGTTTCGCTTCCATCACATAAGAACCGTCACGTGTTCCTGTGGTCGCTCATGTGACCGGGTGGCACGGACCAATCGGGTGGCGGCGTTCGTCCTGGGCAGAGCAAAAGAAGAAAAAAAAAATCCTTTTCCCTTTGCGATTTTTAATCTTGCAACGCCGAAAGTGGTCGTCAGCTACTGTATCCTGCACAGCACAAAGGTAAACTCTCTCCTTATCGCTCTTAACCAGACTCCTTTTATTTTCTGTCCTCTTAAAGATGACAGCATTCAAATGTTTTATTATTTTAAATAATAATAATAAAAATTAAATATTAAATGATAGATTTTTTTGACTTCCACATAAAACTGTTGAAAACTTGCATGGAATCCAGATCCGAGCCGAGTTCGCTAACGTCGTCAATAATTAATTAACTTGGTAACTTACCCACAGCCCAAAATAATCATTATCCCAATAACGAGCTGCGACGTGTCCCAACTTATTGGCTAATTTTTGGTCAAAACAATATGACCGCACGCAGGGTGGAAGGATTTTATGTTAGATTTTACGCTCGGTCGGTTTTGTTGTCGGAGGATCTCTTGACGAGCACGAGCGGTTTAATTGTTCTACGATCGGAGCCGAATGCGGAGCATGGGAGGATCTGGACCGACCCGTTTCACTGCAAGGAATGATGAGATGATGGTCACCCCCCCTCCTCCCCCACTCCCCCCCCCCGCTCAAGATCATTATTCCAATTATCGTCAGACTGATATTAGCGCTGCTCGTGGCCTTGTTCTCGACTAGTCATAGGCCGAAGATGTCATTTGTCGTTACCTCAAGGAGCTAGACGCTAAACTCAAGTTAAAACATGACGATGGCTAACCCCTTTGTTTGCTGTTTGTCGTTTGAGGATAAATAAAGTCAGCTGTGGCGAGGCGAAGCGGCGACAATCGCTCCGTGAGGGGGGACGTGTTCTGGGGCCGTTGCGCTCGGCTCGGCTCGGCTCGGCTCGGCTCGACGTGTGGAAGCCATGACTTTGTGACAAGCAGTGATCTCACATTACAAATTGTGGCAAATCTAAAATGGCCGACTTAACGCTGGGCTCTTAGCGCCGCGTTCGCAGCACAACATGGTGCGCCTGCATTGTAAAGCCTTTAACGTGGTGCCAGCGCCGACTCACTGGAATACCCCCCTCCCCTCCCCTCCCCTACCCCACCACACCGCCCTCTTCCCTTCCCCTCCCCTCCCCCGACACTTGGACTATTTTAAGCTAACACATAGTAGTGGATGAGCTACTCCCATAGCTGATAGCTGGCCCTCGTGTCTTCTCGCCGCTCTCTTATTTGACTGGTCGCGGTGAGGATGTGGTGGCCACAGTTTTGATTGTGATTTAGGCTGAGGTATCAGGGTGCTGGGCCGCTGATGTGGCCTGACAGCTCTTGAGAGCACTGTCATAGTGGCTGTATAGGAAGGCCGACTGGGCGGGAGGACGCCCCCCCCCTTCACTCGTACAACAAAAGCCTGCGCCAGACGAGACGAGGGCTGCTCATATACCAGGAAGGAGAGGGCGAAAACCTCAGGACTCTCCGTTTCTTCTTCGTCTTCTTGATCTGCCTGCAGTTACCGTTTCTGACAGCAACTCCCTCCCTGCACCTCACAGTCTCATCCCTGTTGCTTCCCCCGCTGCAAACTTTAAGACGTTTTGGTCTGTAGATGTAAAAGTCCTGAGTGGAAACATAAGGACGCACGAGCTGAGGCCCTGCACGCTCATTACCCCCTTTGTTCAACCCTAATTGGAGCACAAACACGGGCCGACATATTGTATGTCTTCTGGGCGACCAGCAGCTGCACACATCTGGTCCATTAGTTGACGTATGCCAGTTAATTATACTGATTTGACGCTCCGCCCACATCCACAGCATTCCTATACACAATATAAGTGTCAAAGCTAAAAGAAGTCATTAGCTTAGCTCATCCTTTACCTTCGACTTTCATCTAAAGTTGCCTTCTCTAAAGGAAATAGAGGCTGGCTGCGTCTAACGAATAAAAACAAAATCCCAAAAGTCTTTCCTGACGTGAATTTAAAAAAGTCCTCCGAAGGACTTTTGGGACATTTTTTAATTCACGTCATGTCACAAACACAAATGTGCACGAGTGAATTCTTGAAAAATCTTTCAAAATCTTCCAGCTGGCAAATTTAAAATAATAATAATAAGTCAGCCTCGCAGCTTCATCTGTGGCGATGAAAGGTTTTTATATCAAACCGTCATAATGACATTTCTGTAGATGTGCGGATTAGGACGGGACAGATGACGGAGGCTTTGGCCTAGATTAGGGAGCCCCGCCGTCCATTTAATGATTTTCTTTGCAGGATTTCACTTCTGACGGAGTAACTTAGTGTTTATATTTATAGCTTTATTTGTTTGTGGGAGGGATACTGAGGGGAACTGATCAGATGTTCCTGCGCAGACTGAGCAAAATGCAAAAAGGCATCAGCTTCAGGAGCCGGATTTGATTCCTGTGCACGAAAAGGAAAGGAGCTACCTCTGCCTTCGCCCTGTCAGAGCAAAAAAGTCGCTCAGAAGATCTTATTATCAGTCAGAGCCTCTTAACTTTGCTCTTTCATTTTAGTGAGTGTTTTTCCATCACTTCCACTCCGGCGGTTCCACATAACAGCAGCATCTCCTCATTGTTACGGAGGGCCGAGAGATAAAAGAGGTCCGAGTTCTTCAAGAGCGCCGCTCAAGTCTTTTCTGTGGCGAGCAGACGCAAGGAGAGATGGGGAGGAGGGAGAGGGGAGGAAAGATGTAAGGGGTGTTGGGGAGCGTAGTGGTGGAGGGGGGGGGAGCCATTTTGTGCACTGCGTTGTCCAGCCGAGCGTAAAGCGTGATTAATTCAATAGCCGCCATGGAGGAGGAGGCTAGCAGCGCTGCAACGCCGAGCATGACCCACTTTCCCCGTCAGATGTCATGAAACATTCCCTGCCGTCCCTCTACTCCGCGCTCCCCGTCTCCAACTTCCTGTCCGGAGGAGCGCGGAGAGCCGCGACGCCGACGCAGCTGCACAGAAACCATCGGCAAGAGCAGTTAGAGCGTCACACTGAACGCAAATATGAGAAAGTCTGAGTTAAATTTGCTGTTTTTTGTAAACTGGTTCAGAGCTGGGAGGTCTTTACGCCCAATGGCGCCAATGATTCACGAGGCCTCGACCTAATTCCATTGTGCTACGGGACGCACAAAGCATCTGAGCTCCTGCACATTTTCACCCAGATTCCTCTTAATCACGAGAAGGAAACGTTTCAGAAGACGTTGTTGTTTTTTTATCTTGCTCATTATCGTGCAAAACATAAATGAGAAAGAAACCTAAAAAAAAAGTCTCCAGCGTCTTTTCCCTCCAATTTGAAGTTTGTTAAAGGATGAGCTCTTCATCCAACATCAGCTTCAATCCCGCCGTCAATCTTGGAGTTCTTTCCTCCCCCCTACCTCCGCCTCACCCCTCCCTCCCTCCCTCCTGTCCTCCCGTCCTCCCCCTGGAGAGGACCTGCACCGCTGGCCTGGCTCTTAAACCCGGATTAAGGCTTTTTATGTAATCTGGTCTCCTCTGGGAGATTGGAGAGACAGCTGGCGGCAGAATCCCTGTCCTTATCTCTCGAACCTCCTCTGGCCTCCGACCAGCTTCCCGGCGTAGATTAGAGCGGCCGCCCCGCACGAATTTACATCCAGAAAAATATATTAATTCAACGTATGTTCTCTGTGTCTAATGATTTGTGATGCCTTCTGTCATCATAAACTGAATCTTTTTGAGCTGCTGGAGGGCTTGAGGACGCTGTGTTCCCGTTTAGAAAGTTCTGACGACGCTCGGCCTGACAAGAAACTCAAGAAATGTTGGATTAGCTTCATCTTTCTCTGAGGAATCAGTATTTATCAGGTTAGGCCTGAATCTGCGTGTGCAGCTTGGAATATGTGATAGACTGCTCAAATTACCATAATTAGAACGATATCTTGCAGAGAAAAGTCATGGAGATAACTCTTTAGAGCCTGGACTGCATTTATTCACGCTGTGATGTTGCAGCGGCGTCTTCAATCGGAGCGGCGGATCGTTCAGAGGTCACGAGAGCACCTCTGCAAACACGTCTGAGTTTAAATCCAAGCTCCTCTGCAGGAGCTCAGGTCCTGGCTGAGCTTTAATTGAATCCATTGCTCAGATCAGACCCAGTCTCCCCCCAGTCAGAGGGTTAGTTTGTTCTCGGAGGAGAGTCCCACGCACGGGCTGAGGCGCCCTCCTGTGTTCGCTCCGCCTACTGCAGCAGCCCCGGCCCTGAGTCATGACATCACTTGTCAGGCAGAGTTAGAGGAGATCCAGCTGGAACGGGCTTTTGATAAAAATAAATATGGCGCCGGACGGTGCGACGGCGCGTCTCGTGACTGAGCGGAGAACATATGCTGCCCTACATCTCAGCGGCTCTTTGTGCACGGCTCAGTCCTCCAGCTTTTTAAAAAGCATTGTGTGTTACTCCTGCTCTTTGATGAAAATACAACGCTGCCCATCTGGGAAATTACTGAGAAGAAATAAGCTGACATACATAACATCACCCTGTTTGAAACGCATACTGATTAAGATGAAGTTAATTTAGCACAAATCACAAAGCGGGTAACCATGCATACCTTCGTTTAAACTAAAATAAATGAAAAGCTGTTTACTTTGACTCTATCTAAAGATGGATTCTTGAAGAGACAGAGCATGATTGGAGGCAGTGAGGACAGGTAGCAACGTCATAGGACACTCAAAGTGGCCACGCCCCAAAATATCCCTTTAAATAAAACGCATATACATCCAGAATAAATGTTAAACGACTATGCAGATCACGATAAAACCTCACTGACTGATTTTAAATTGGAAACAGATACGTTTAAGTGGCTTTATATCATTCCTAAACTATTATTTCTATTTTTGTTAGACTTTAACAATCCACAAGGGAAATACATATATTATGCTAGGACCCCGTTAAATTAGGAAAAGTCCTTAATTATGAAGCTAATCATATATTTAGAGACGTAAAGCGTTGAAAATTAGCGATAGAGGTCAAAATTGTTTATTTCTGCTGTAAACATGGAGGTCTATGGGGATTTACTCACTGCTAGCGCCACCAGCCTCTAGTGGACATTAGTGGAATTGCACTTTTTATTTATTTTTGTGTTTTCTCAACGTCTTGGCCTTTTTTTTTTTTTTCCTTTTTTTTTTACCTGGGCAGGTGACCGGTTGGCTGACTCCACCATCACACTCGCGTTGGCCCTCGAACTCCTCTCTCACGCCCCCTCCTTCACATCCGATCCCGACATGGAGCCCATCAAGGTCCAATCAGAAGGTGGACTGAACGTGACCCTCACCATCAGGCTGCTGATGCACGGCAAGGTACGGCGGGCGGTGGGGGGGAAAACACAAACACAACAAACGCGTGTCACAAGATAAAGTCCTTTCAAAGCTCTAACGCTGGTTTCTCTGGTCTCTGCAGGAGGTTGGAAGCATCATAGGAAAGGTATTTATCACAAGCAGACCATGACATGCATCTCAACGCCTGCAGCAAACACATCCCAATGTTGTTTCTTGTTTTCTTTACTTCCAGAAAGGGGAGACGGTGAAGAAAATGCGTGAAGATGTAAGAAAGCGGCATGCTCCGAATCACATTTAACACTTCTAAATTGATGTTTTCAGCCAATGTAAATGTTTATTCATGTGTTTATCTGTGGCTCACAGAGCGGCGCCCGGATCAACATCTCAGAGGGAAACTGCCCTGAACGGATAGTCACCATCACCGGGCCGACAGATGCTATCTTCAAGGCCTTTGCCATGATAGCCTACAAGTTTGAGGAGGTAGACCATTCATCATTTTAACGCTTTTTTAAAACGGTGGCGTCCAATCCAGCCCTTTGTAAAAGTGACAGCCCTTGAGCGGATGTGCTGGGTTCTGATCTGGCGCTGGCCCGTCTTAGCGTCAGCGCTGCCTCATTTCTAAATGGAATACAAAGCAGGCTTGGCCCCCGCTACGTAGGACGGAAATGTGCTGATCTGACCTTGCTGCGCCCTCTGACAGTGGGCCAGTGTGCTGCGTTTTGATTTGGGGAGCCGCGTCGGCGGCGCCGCCTCCGGGCCGAACCGGGTCCCGAGAACGCGACAATTAAATCACTCTCACTGTCCGTATACGGTCACCGTGTCTGGAACTAATGTAGATGTAGGGAGGGGATAGAATGAAAAGATGTTTATTAGCTGTAGGACGCTGATATGGGATTAAATAAAACCAACGAGATAAGAAAAAAGAAGATAGATAGACTTTTTAGAAACAGTAGAAGAAGAAGGGACAGAAGAAGAACAAGGAGGAGGAGAAGAATGACCCCTTTTAGAAACAGGTGTAGAAGAAGAAAGGACAGAATAAGAGACAGGAGAAGAAAGGTCTGTTTATGAAGAGAAGAAAATGAATTAGACTTTTTAGAAACAGTAGGAGAAGAAGAAGAGACGGAAAAAGAAACAGGAATAGCAAATGAAGCAGAAGAAGAAAAAGTAGAAGAAGAAGGGACAGAATAAGAAACAGTAGAAGAAGTAGAATAAGAAACAGTAGAAGAAGAAGGACAATAGACAGACTAAGAAACAGGAATAGCAAAAGAAACACAAGAAGCAGAATAAGAAACAGTAGAAGAAGAACAATAGACAGAATAAGAAACAGGAATAGCAAAAGAAACAGAAGAAGCAAGAGAAGAAGCAACAGCAGAAGAAAGGTCCATTTATGAAGAGAAGAAGAAAATGAATTAGACTTTTTAGAAACAGTAGAAGAAGAAGAAGAAGCAGCAGAAAAAGAAGCAGGGACAGAATAAGAAACAGTAGTAGCAAAAGAGGAAGACGACGAATGAGACCTTTTAGAAACAGTAGAAGAAGAAGGGGCAGAATATGAAGCAGCAGTAGCAAAAGAAGAAGAAGTAAATGTTAAAGATGAGTTTACTGACAGACAGCTGTTATTTACGTGATCAGATAAATCAGAATTAAACTCTGTAGGTTGAAAGAAGTACTGATGACCTTCACTGATTTACTCACACCACACCGTTAAATAGTCAAACACTGAATATTTATCTGATAAATCCTGGTCTTTGCTCTCCTGCAGGATATAATCAACTCCATGAGCAACAGTCCCGCCACCAGCAAACCCCCAGTAACCCTGAGGCTCGTCGTCCCGGCCAGCCAGTGTGGCTCACTCATCGGGAAAGGAGGCTCCAAAATCAAAGAAATGAGAGAGGTGGAGACGGAAATCCTCCACACACACACACACACGCTCAATCAAACCTTAAACCGCTTCAGACCCCTGACCGTGTTTTTCTCACCTGCAGTCGACGGGGGCGCAGGTCCAGGTGGCAGGCGACATGCTCCCCAACTCCACCGAGAGAGCGGTGACCATCTCCGGGGCCCCAGAAGCCATCATCCAATGTGTCAAACAGATATGTGTGGTGATGCTCGAGGTACAGTGAGGACGGGAAGAGGGACACACGAGGGGAAAGGAAGGAGACGGCATTCTTTAACGCGGGATTAATCAAATGAGCAACTTTGTAAAAGCTAGCTACACTTTTATTGCTGTTAATGTGCCACTCCAGAACGTGGGCTACGCTAACTATTAGCTTGTTTTCTGCTAACTTAAATGCTAACACGTTCCTAATCTTAGTTTAGCCTGTTAGCGTGTAGCTGTAGTTTTAGCTGCTACCGAGTTCAATGACAACCGTCCGATTAGCATGAAGCTAACTGCTGCTCCTCACCCGACACATCATCATTTAGCTCTCTTGTCGCAGAACTTTTGCGTGTCCAAACTAGAATAACGGGCTTCACTCCTCTACTCAGGTGTCTTTCCTTTTCTTGCACCATTAATTGTAACTGTCTGCACGGCCAGCTCTCCGTTCGGGCCCTCATGGTGGCACCGGCCATGGATGCTAGGACATTTGTGACACAATTGTAAGTCTCTAGAGCGCGGCCTTCAGCAGATGTTTTAAAAAAAAACAAATATGTTGAGTCATCATTATCCAGTTGAAAGTGATGTATCCAGGTAAATCCGAGTTTAGTTGTGCACTGAACCACGATTCGGACATGTTATGTCAGCATGAGCGCACAGCGAAGAGCACTTTTGTGTGAGTGTCACAGGTCGTCCTCCCTCAGGCACCGTCCCTTCTGATCTCACTTTATGCAGCTTCTCTCTCTCTCTGTTTCTTTTCTTTCTGCTCTAACACTTTCTCCACGTCCCCTTCTTCTTTTTACCCCCTCCTCCCCCCCGTCCACTCTCTCCTCCTTTGCTCTCCTCAGTCCCCACCGAAAGGTGCCACCATCCCCTACCGCCCCAAGCCTGCCTCCACCCCTGTCATTTTTTCAGGTGGCCAGGTAAGAGCAGACCCACTGGGGGCGTCCACAGCCAACCTCAGCCTCTTACTGCAGCACCAGCCACTGCCTGTTAGTCGCACCAGGTTTTACTCACTTCTCCCCCCTCAACCCTCACCACTTCACTCTCCCCCTCACTCACCCACCGCCTGGACTAGCATGAAACCACTACCTCCACCACTGCTGTTTACTGTCACCCAGCCACTCAAACCAGAACTGAGATAAATAAACATCATCAGGAGGGAGTGGGAAATTAGCCACCTTAGCTCTAAACTATAAATAAACTCACCAAGACACAGGTTGATTGGTGTTTCCTGAAGATCAGGCCAGTAACAGAGTGATCACTGGTCAACAGGAAGCAGGTGTGTAGAGAAATCAGGTGATCTGCAGGAAGGGAAACGCAGCGGGGGCGACTAGTGGACAGGTGAGGTACTGCAGAGGAAAATGATGCATAAAGTTCCATTGATTTTCATTATTTTAGTGTTTAGTTCAAGAAAAATAAAAAATATAATTCCATAATTGCAAAATTATTCATTTACTAAGAGTTTTAGCGAATTATATCACATTTTACTTAAGCAGATAAAACAAATTATTGCAAAATTTCAAATTTAAGGCCAGAAAATGGTCTTAATATCCCAAATATCCCCCAAAAAGATTAATTTTACTTTTATTTAATAGGTTTTATGAGCAACTGTGTTTAAAATTGACCAGTAAATGGTGCCATTAGCATGCTAACATGCTAAGATGCTAAGATTCTTCCCAAAACATCAGATTTCTATTTGGGACGTTTTAGGGAAATGCTGTTAAACATCAAGTGTTGACTTCCAGGTGAAGACAAACTGGACTCAAGCTCAGTTCTGGCCTCCGTGGCTCCTATAAACCACACATCCAACCACGGGACAGTCCCGCCACTCCCCTCAGGGTCGTTCCTCTGGTTTCCCCCACACCCTCAATCACACCCCCCCACCCCCTTGCTGTTTGAGTTGTCCCTTATTGATTTAGTTCAACTGGATCTGATTGATGAATAGACAGGAGAGTCTATAATGCATGACTTAAATGTTTTATTTGTATAAATAAACGTCAGGACATAAATTGTAGTCGTTTTTTATCAAAGTTCATTCAGATTATATTTGTGTTGTCTGTCCTGTCGATGTTCCGCTCTAACAATGAGCTCTCCTCCTTGTGTTTGCAGGCGTATACCATTCAAGGACAGTACGCCATTCCTCATCCAGATGTGAGTGCTAACCCCACCAGGCAGCCACCACGTCACGTCACAAAAAAACTCATTTCTCTCTTTGACTCTGAGCCTCTTCTCACTTCCTTCCTTTCTTCCTTTCCGCCTTTATTAATATTAACTGCTAATATTAATACAGATTTATTTTTATTTTCTCAGATGTAACTTTTCTGACTCTTTGCTCACCCCTCCCCTCCCCTACCTCCCTCGCCCTCTGTTTGACGTTCACGGGGCTTGGCCTGCAGACGTACGGGAAGAATGAAAGCAAAATCACTTCAGTGCATCCAATCAGAGACTAGCGCAAGCTAAGCTCCGCCCACCCCCTGTTAGCTAAAGTTGCTGGGGGAAGTGGTTTTCATGTCTTTTAGCTGGACGTTTGTGGAGGGGGGCGGAGCTTATAGACCTCACCTGTCCCACTCTCGGGCCAAGTCCCTCTGTTCTCTCTTCTCTCTCTTTCTGTCTTTGTCCTTCACTTGTGTCGTTACTTCTCCTCCTCTCCTCTTTACTCTTGTAGCAGTTCGGACAGACCTCTATATATGTGTGTGTGTGTGTGTGTGTGTGTGTGCGAGCGCAGGAGTGTGTTTTTAACGATGACCTCATAGCTCTGCTGTCCTCCTCCTTCCCCCCCTCAGCAGTTGAGCAAGCTCCACCAGTTGGCTATGCAGCAAACCCCCTTTACCCCCCTCGGACAGACCACCCCTGCCTTCCCCGGTACGTACCCACCTACACGATGAACCCTCTTCACCAAAGCTCCTTCTCTCGTTTTTACCTGTAGAGGCAAACACATTCTCTTCCTCCTTTTTGTTCTCGCTCTCTTCTTGTTTTCCTGTCTCTGTCCTTTCTCTTTCTCTTCTTCTTCTCGTCGTTCTCCTCCTAACGGTCTCTGTGGTGCACTGCCAATGACATGGCCTGCTGGTGGTCTGCTCTTGTTGATGTTGAGGTTTCTTATGTCGTTTGGTTTTCCCTTTAGCTTCTTTTAAACTGTGACGTTTTATTATTATAATTCTTATAATTTAGCGAGTAGCACTTAAGCTGATATATATTAAAGTGTGCAGGCTCTGCAGAGAGCCGAGCCACGCTCTCCAGACATGCAACTGGTCAATAGATAGAAAATGAGAAACTCCAGAGCTGCACTTCATCAATCATCCCCCCCCCCCACCCTCCGATGTGCCAAACTCTATTTTACGCCCTTGTCCTCTCCTCCTCTCTCTTTGTCTGTCTCGCTTCCCGTGTCCAGCAGCAGGTCTGGATGCCAGTAACCAGGCCAGTACTCATGAACTCACCATTCCCAATGATGTGAGTACACCCGTCTTCAAACGTCCACCGGTCCTCATGCGGTTTAGACATTTAAGAACTGACACTTTGGTCATTAGTTTCATTCTGACTTCGTATTTTGGACGTGGCGTCTTTTGTCATGACTTATTCAGCAGTCGGTGTAATTTGCGGCTGCTTCTGGATATTTTAACGCCCTAAAACTCCACCGCTCCTCTTTCGAGAGAGTCCGTTAAAGGCACAACGTTTTAAACCTATCCACAAATCAATACTGTGACATTGTCCGTACATTTACTGACTCCTGAGAAACTAGGACTCTCCAAACAAAGCCTTCTGCTGCCCTCAAATGCTGGTGGAGCGCCATGTCAAAATCTCTGCTTTATTATCTTTTCACATGACTTCCTGTTGAGGTTTGCAGCGATATAATGTGACAGTTGTTCAGCTGCAACCATTGTGGCAGAGATATATTGCCGCCAGAGGCAGTTTGCTTTTGTAAAGTGAGTGCCCTTAATGGAAAAGACTTGTTGGACCGAAGTAAAGAGAGTTGAAGTCGCACTTGCTGCAAAGACAATCCGACAAAACGTGCCCTTTATTCGCTCCAGCCATCCTAAGTCCCGCCCCCATTTTCTTCCCAGCTAATAGGCTGCATAATCGGACGCCAGGGAACCAAAATCAACGAGATCCGTCAGATGTCTGGGGCGCAGATCAAAATTGCTAACGCCATGGAAGGGTCATCGGAGCGCCAGATCACCATCACAGGGACCCCCGCCAACATCAGCCTGGCTCAGTACCTCATCAATGCAAGGTGAGCGATAGAGCCACTCCTATGACGTGGATGGTTTTTGTTTTAAATAATATTAAAGTGGCCAATTAGCTGCTCTCAGCTTCAAATCGCTGTCAACTAGTTGTGGTTTGATAATGAAAAGCTGCTTATTTCAATCTGCACTGTGGAGATAAAGAAATGAATGTAGCACGTCAAGCGTCAAATGTTCTTGTTTAAACCATAGCCACAACACTCTCATTAACGCCTGTTAGTCTGTATATAAATATGTACAATGCGTCACCACTTCCTTGCTTTGGCCAAACTGATATGGGTGGCGGCATCTTGCAAGTTTGGAGGCAGAGTCTACAAAAAGTTACAGAAATCGTCCTTTTTGATGTGTGTTTTAGTGTTTTAGTTTGGGCCAAGCCCCGCCCACTAACACGGAGGGGGCGGAGCTTATGACATATACTGTAGCCAGCCACCAGAGGGAGCTCTACTTGCTTTGGCTTGACTTCTCTGGTCTCTGGTCCATCTTTATACTGTCTGGTTTAGACTAGCTTAGCTTAGCATAAAACCAGGAAACAGAGGAGCAAAGGTGCCAAAATAGGAACTTTTACTTGTTTTTTACTCAGCATTTTAGATATATATGATGTGGGATTTTGCAAAAGCATCCACGTAGTAATCACCTACCTCCACGTCTTCCTCCGCTAGGTTCAGAGACGTGGCGGCCATGTGGAACGACCCATCTTCCATGACCACATCCTGAGATCCCTGACTGGCTCCTCCGTTTGGCCCCTTCCAGTGACTGACTACCGCAGACAACCCTGATGAAGCCCTCCGGACTCTGGCTCTGGCTCTCCGAAAAAAAAACAAAAAACAAAAAAAACAACAAAAAAACAACAACAAAAAAAAACAAAAATAAAAAAACTCAGACCTCCTTCCCCGCCCTGGTACCACAGGGAGGGTTGGGCGCTCACTTTTATTTCAGAGAGCCAAATCAAAAAAACCTAAATAGAAAAAAAAAAAAAAGAAATTCTCTGTTGATTAGATTTTTATTTATTTACTTTTTCTTTTTTTTTAGAGAACTGTTGAAGCATGTTGAATGTTTATTAGGATCGACTTGTTTTAATCTTCTTTTTCTCTCTGTCTATTGCTTTTCTCTTTCTCTCTGTCAGTGCAGCGTCATATAGGACATCGTTTTAAAGTAAAAGATTTTTGTAGAGCGTAGTTACTTGCATAGAACAGCTGCTCAGTGATGCTATCGGCACAGCGTGTGGTGGGATGTAGCCAAATTATCAAAACTTTGATAATATACCTTGAGAAATAATAATGATAATAATAATAATTGGACTGTTCTGCTTTTGTCCTAATTTGTGTCTAATCTCTACCCGTGACTCTTTTGCTGCATCACATGACCCTTTTAAGCCAATGGTATCACTCCTAGAGCCTCCCTTCTCATGTTAATCTCCCGTTACTTGCATTCTTGCTTATATTGCATGTGTTCAGTGTCGTGTCGTTTTGTATTTTAGTCAGCCTGTTCAGCGTTCGTGCTCCTTCTAACGTCATTATTAATGATCTCCCGTTCTTTTCCGCTAACTTTTTTCTGCGTTTAATTTTTTTTTTCGGTTTTTTTTTGGCCATTCACGTCAAGTCCTACCCCAATGCCCAGACGAAAAACTTTCCGACGTAGCCTCCTTCTATCGACTCCGATTATTAGTATATAGATGCATGAATGGGAATTAGTGAAAAATCAGTGGCTAAAGCACTGACTGAAAATTTAAATGATTGTTTACTAACTTATTATTCTACTGTATTTTGTTTTGTACGAGGACTCTTGTGGCTTAGCACATTAGTCGACTACGCGGCGCTCATGCAATAGACTATTCAACACTTTACTCTGGACTGCCTCTGATGTGGGAGGATTAGTTGGACTTAAAAGCCAAGTGTTGCGTCCAAACCTTTCGGCTTCCTTCCCTTGCCGCGGAAAACGTTGACTGGTTGAAGCTTTCGACAGAAAAAAAACAAGGGAAAGAAGTTGAAGCTTGAACGTTTGGACGAAGCCGGATGGTATTTTTTGGGCCAAGGAATGTTCAGGGGTTCGTTGGGGGGGCGGGAACCCACAGGGCCTGGGCGGACGTGACCACTCAGTCTCTTTTTCACGATTGTTCATCTTGTCGTTTATTTTGGTTTTTTTTTGTTTTTCGTTGTCATGCGGTTGATTTGACGCTTTAGGTTTGAATGTCTTTATTGTCACAACTATGTCAGCGACTTAATTGTTTTTATTTAAGGACAGGTTGGATGACAATTCCTGCTTAGCTGGCTTCCAGAGAAGCCGGCGTGTATTTATTTATGGCGTGGTGATGCACATGTGAATTTCTGTTTATTCATGAAACGTAAGCTAAGTCGATTTCGTTGCATTGTACTTAATATGAGAGGGAGGTGCGGGCGATATTCGGTACGATTCAGTATTTGAACCACCCCTTGCGTCTTCCGCTCGCGAGGATGCTCCGCGTATATATTGGACAGCTTGGGTCATCCCTTTTCCGAGCTTCAGCTGAGCTCAGTTCGGCGTTGACACACACAAACAGCTGTTGAATGTTATTGTCGAATCACGTTATCTACCGTCCAACACAGAAATATTCTGCTTTTACACCGTTTCGAGTTCTTCACACGTGCAACAGCTTGTGTTTTCGTTTCCAATCGCCTACGCTGAGCTTAAAGGACACATCTGACATTTTTGGAAATTAATTTATTTATATCACTACGCTAAATATGAAGCTAGTACTGGCTAACTTTGCTCAGCATAAACGCTGGAAGCAGAGGAACTTAGCTAGTCAGGCTGTGTTAAGCTAACTAGCATCTAAAGATGACTATTTTACCAAATCTGTGCTAGCTAAACTAAAATATGCCGTATCTTGGCTTTAGTTTTACCTCTCAGCACCATTAAAAATAAAAAGAACTAAAAATAAAAGCAGGTCAGTTTGTATTCGGATTGACGTGTATCTTTATGCTAAGCTAAGCAGAGCTAGCCGATTGCTGGTGTTAGCTTCATATTAGTCTAAATCCTAAAAACAATTTGCCAAAAAGGGTCTTTTCCTGTAACTTTAAAGCGCTTTTATGACATACGTGATTATGTAAATGGACCAAATGCTGTGTCAATACACTGACCGATGCATAGTCGACGATTATTCTGCAATAATTCTTACATTTTGACGTGACCTCACGTAGTAGTGCTAGCATCGGAGTAACGGATTTGTGTTTCTTTCATAGCTTGTGCTGCGATGGGAATGTTTGTCAAGCTGAAATTAGTTTTTATCATTTCGTTGTTTTCTTTGGCAAACGTACTTTTTAGAAGAGTTAGCGGATACCTGAGAGGGCCTTCTTTCTGAATGACCTACACTCCGTAGCAGTGAAGAACACCCTCCAGGGTATTGTGGCTTTTATATAACAGTTACCAGTGCATGTGTACCATTGAAATGTTTGCTCGAGACAACTTCTATAACGGTCCATAGCGCAGCCGCAGCGCGCCATTGACCAATTAGATCTCGTTGTGATTGCTTAAGCAGGACTATTGAGTTTTAAGTGATGGCCGTGTGATTTCAATAACATCAATATTCATGTGTTACTCAGTGTTTGAGAAGTGTATTTACATTTGTGTATATGCCTGAGTATACTACGACTTTGACACAAACTGCAACTAATGCAATAATAGGGTGCAATGTGCAATTATTTATTCAGTTATTTCCTCATTAGCGTAAGTAGCGGAGATTTTTATTTTTTTTCTGGGGCCGGGGGATTTTATCAACTTAACACGTGGCAGCAACAGCAGTAAAAAAAAAGAGAGAAAAAAGAATGAGTAGACATGTTTTTCAGCTTTTGTTTGTGTGTTTTGCAGTTTTTTGGGGGGTGGGAGGAAAAAAAAGTGATAGGACTTCGTAACTATTTTCGATTGATTTATTTGCTCTGTGCAGATCTATATTAGTTGTGAGTAATTACATAGGTTTTAATTTCAAAGTGTTGGTAAGTATAAAAAAAATGAATAAAGTTTCATTTCTTCTTTCTGTGACCTGGTTCTGTCTGGTTTGTGATCGACTCGAGTCATTTCTGTTTGAACTGTGAGCTGGCGGGGGAGGGGGACGAAGGGGGAGGGGCATGAGTCGGGCAAAAATCCCCCCCGGGGAGATTTTGAATGCAGCTACTTATTGTGCGCCATCGTAATTATGGTAATTAGAAGAAAGCGACTTAAATCTCATCTATCCTCTTCCTTTAAAGTCAATTATATATTAAGAGAGCTGCAGGTTCATGTGGCGAGGCCTTGATGCAGGTCCGCAGCAAAACGGGGAACAATTGTAATTTCTTATTATTGCGATCATTAACTTTGATTTAATTTTAATTCGTCCTAATTGGAGAATGGCGGAAAAAGATTAAGCTAAGCACAGGTTCATCTTTCTCCAGCGACTGCACAGACAGCTGGATGAGATAATAGCCATTTAATGGCAACAGGGACGTTCATCCCGCGGGATGAAATCCTATCAGCAGGGTAAACTTCTGTTTCAACTTTGAAAACTAGAATATATGCTTCTGCAAACGGGTCAAGCCCAGAGGTGTCAAGTAACGAAGTACAAATACTTCGTTACTGTACTTAAGTAGATTTTTCAGGTATCTGTACTTTACTTGAGTATTTCTTTTTCTGAAGATTTACTCAAGATAAAAGACGTGACATGATCGGACATGATTAGAGCATCGGACTAGAGACAGAAAGTCGATGCGCGTCCTGTGTTCTTCTTCTACTGTTTTGAACAGGCAGCCTGTTGATCAGTTTGAGCTCTGCTGCCACCTAGTGACTGGAAACTTGTTTATCGTTCAAGCATCAATAAAGACACTAACTGAAAGTCCACCTGACCCCACTATTTGAGAACTAGCTACTGGTCTAATGTGAAAAAACAAAAAAACTCAGGTATGGTGTGGTTTCTGTTGCTATCATTAGCTTTTTGAGGATTTTTTGGAAGCTAGTTTACAATGTTAGCGATGCTTTGGGAACACACCGTTTTGATAGTATAGCTAACACTAGCTAGCAGTTTAAAAAGAACAACCCAATAACCCTCAGTTTATTATTAAATATGATCAAGATGCTCATGCAGGACATCTGGTCACGTTAAGTCTAGATTATTCTGCTAGAACTTTTTCATTTTGAAAAATTATCAACGGATGAATTGTTCATGGAAAAAATCTGGAAATAAATTTACTTTTTACTTAAGTACATTTCAGAGCCTGTACTTTCTTACTTTTACTTGAGTAAAGGAGTTGAATCAATACTTCTACTTTTACGAGAGTATTTTTTTACACAAGTATCCATACTTTTACTTAAGTACAGAATGTGAATACTTTTGACACCTCTGGTCAAGCCACAGGCTGCAATCCTATTAATCAATTAGCATTTGAATTCTTACATTCAGAAATACGTTTTGTGAGCCCACACTGACCTTTCACAACCAAATTCTTGAGTCCGAGCGAACGTTTGCACCGAATATCGAGATGCTCCTCAGATACCGCATTCACAACAATGGTCATACACATAATTAGGAAACAAAACGGTGTTACGATGTGGACTTTCCTTTAAAGCGTTCCCCTTTTCCTCTGGGAAGTTACTCAGCATTTTCCAAATGTCTTTTCCCATGCATTTCCTTTCTCAGAATCATATCCTGCACCTGATAACCACTGCACATCAACCTATCAACATCACGCCATCCTTAAAACTGAGAGTATGTCTCCAGAGAGTGAGCCACGCAGGTCAGGGTGTATCTAAACGAGGCTGAAACATTTTCTGCTCGTTAATGGGTTGTTAGAGAACCATTATCCTCGCAAAGAAGAAACCACCAGTCATTGAGCACCTAAGAGGCCACTTAGATGAGTCTTTAAGAACCTCTAATTGCTCTGGTCTTTGCTTTATTATATTGCAATTGAGAGACATACAGACGTAAATGAATGGTTGCGGGAGTTGGACTGACTTCAGACTGTAATTTGAGATATTTGTATTATTTCTTTGCGTGGTTAATCCACAATCAACCCGTTCCATCTTGTTCTAACGATCTACAAACAAACAGATGGTAAGATCCGAAGGTTTCTCCTCTCAGCGGGGAAACCCTCAAAGCATTTCAAAATCTTTTTACGAGCTGGCCCCCCTTTGCTCCTGTAAATTGCTTTTTCCCCAGAGTGGATGTCAAACACGCCGACTGCAGATGGCTCTCGGTGAAGTGAGTCCTTTTCCCCTATGAGAAGCGTAATGGAGCCATTTTCTATGATACTGCGTTATGTACCTGTGTACAAACCCGCCTTGAATGGGTCAGGAGTGCAACAGGTAACTCCATGAGGCCACGATTCTCTTTGCTCAGCTCTGACAAGTTTTCAGCTGCATCTCAGGACATAATGGGGAAGATAAGTTGTTGGGACGCTGGATTTGTTCGAAGGCTAAGGGGATCTAAGAAACAGAGAGCTGGATTTATTTTATCATCACATGTGATGGTAGGAGTACTACTGAATTTAAATTAGGGTGATGCTAACGGCTCAAAACAGCAGACGATGCCAAGATGATGCCAGGAATTGTAAGTTTTATGGGTGGCTCCTGGGTTCAGGATTCTGGATTCAAGGGTAGACTGTTCTAGTGAGAGCCAAGAAGCTGTCTGAGAAATTTCCAGGTGGCCGTGCTATAATCGTTGGCCGACGACATCCATCCTTTGCTGCGACCTCTGGGGCAAGGGAGGAGGAACCTTGTCACGAAGCCAGCTGTTCAATTATGAAGTCGTGTTTGGTTCTATTCTGAAAAGTGACCCAGAATGCTCCAAGACTTGATCTGTAACATAAAGAGACATCAGCCAATCTGACGGCGCTCTCCTCCGTCAATTTACCTTCAATAAAGGTACGTCCGACTGGGCTTGTCCAAAACATAAACTGCCCCAGCGCTGTCTTGGCACGGAAGTTGGAGCGAGTCCACGGCATCACTTAGCATTGCTGCCGATCGACAACCTTCTCATTAAAGCAAAGGACTGATGTTAAAGGGGGGGGGAGAGAAAGTGTAAATCTCAAGAGTGAGAGTCAGGAGCCCCCCCCCCCCCCCGCCAGCCTTTAGATATCAAATTCGAGCGCTTGTTCTGAGTGCTAAAACACGTTCCCCGTCCTGCCTCTTGAGCGAAAGCAATTGTGAGCAGAGTGAGCAGAAATCCAATGTCAGGTGGCCTCGTTGTTCGGAGAGGTCAATATATACTGTAGGGCAACACAGTGCAGCTCCCAGAGTTGCAGCTCCACAATGTCATCCGTAACAAAGCAGGCGGGCGATGCAGATGGTGTCAAAAATGTGCCTTTGCTCCGAGGAATTAACGTGGCGAGAGGCGATTTATGGCAAATAGGTCCCATTAACTGACAGCATCACTCAGTGCTTATTGCTTCGCCTACTAAAGCATCTCTTAAGCTGGCTCGGCTCCATATCATTGTGATTTTAAGATAGCGTGCCAATAAGATGAGTAAGGGTGTCAAACAAACGCCTTGGCACGTTTCACGACGCTTAAACAGCAGCGATTGTGAAGTAAATCTCTTCCCCCTCACTGAGGAATCACAAAACCCTCCGGTGTTGAGCCATTTATGAGCGCGCTTTGTGATTCAGGATGCCGCCACAATAAAGCACGCTGAAAATGCCTCACTGGTCAATATAATCAATGATTCTGCCTCTCAGCAAAATTGACAAGGCTGAACTCTGCACATTTAATCACACAGATGCTTCGCAAAGTCGCTGGCAGGATCCAGGTGGTCGCAGCGTCCCGGCGATACAGCCGGGACTACCTCCGAAGGTCTTTTATCAGCGCGGGCGTGACGGGCTCGGTATTGAAGTCCTCCATCGAGGCAGGACAGCTGTAATGGATGTTCATTAAGAGTGGCGGGGTGTGACAAGCAGGGCGGACACTCATGAGGGGAACGGGAAGACGACGGGTTAACGAAATGGGCTTCAGGGACCTTTGAGTTGAGGACACAAGAAAAAATGTAATGTCTCATTCATTTAATCTGAACGTAGGACGATCCTGTCATTTATTTTGGGAGCAGAGAGACAACAAACCGCCCTTTAATTTACTTTGTCCTCCCCTTTAATGCCCCACAGGGTGAGTTGTTTTTGCACAGCGTATTGAGTTTAAGAGTCCACAACTCCAGTAGAGACAGGGATGAAAATATAAATTAAATCTGCAAAGGGAGGTAAAAATGAATAAATAAGTAGAGGCAGCAGACAGAGGAGACGTCCTAAAACGTAAAGAAGAGGTTCAAAAGTTTAAGTGGGCATGAAATTTGAATTTTATATACGTCAGTGGGTGCAGGAAAGTGAGCAGATACCGTGTGAAAGGTAATTTTCAACAACTGAGCCGGTCATTAAGTCTAATGTTCTCCATGGGTTACTAAGGTTTTCTCAGCGTCGACGCATCAACCGTCTCATTATTCAGGGCGACACATTCCTGGAAGCTTTACTCGACACACTGACGCAGCTAACTGCTAGCCTCACTCAACAAGTTAAACTGGATAAACAAAAAAGAATAGCCGTTTCAAATTAACAAATAATATACAGCATTATTAAGCAGCAGCTAATTAGGCTTGTGACGGCGCTAAGCTAACTGCTGCTACTACTTATGCTAAGCTAATGGATGCTGGAGGTAGCTTCAACCTGGGAAGTCGTGTGCAATAAATGTTCGCGTTCGAGTCGTGAGAATACCGCTAAGTGTTGCTATGGTGTCTAGAAGCCACAGAGGCTAGCATTTTAGCTAGCTAGCAACCTGGGAAAACTGTTGGAGTTTTAATTTACTATTCATCTATATCTCAAATGTCACAGCTCATACAGGAGCTGAAACCACAAGAGGACGCTAGTTTAGGGTGACCAGACGATTTCCGGGGACAGTCCCCGTTTTGGGTGACCTGTCCCTGGCTAAAGCTGTCCCCGAAAATGTCCCCGATTTAGGTTTTTATGAATGAGAAATAAAGTTGCATGTAGACTATAACAACAGGTATTACGGTAGCCAGGTAGCAAGCACGGGTAAGCATGCTGCGCGCATACTAGAACAACAGTTATTACGGCAGCCGGTCGCGATCAGTTCTGTAGTTTACTCAGAGGTTGCGCTAGACTTTTTCGTTGTCTGTGAAGGCTTCCGTCAGGTAGTATTTTCAAATAAAACTTGCCTTCCATCAGTCCTAGCAATGTGCTATACAGTCAATGGTTTTCATCTGATTTCTTCATTCTGGTAGCCGTTAGCCGCACTAGTTAGGCGCGGTTAGGCGAGCTCGGGCGAGCTCTGATGTGTGGGTCAGTATAATCGGTGTACCAGGAAATCGTGCACTGACAAAAGTTCCGTGATGTTTGGAATGAGAACCGCGATTAGAGACAAGAGCCAATTAATAAGGTCAGTCGCCACCAAGTGGTCAGGTGTCTGAACTGCAATCTGTCAAAATGACTGATGATTTAAGAAAATGTCAGTGACGGAAAATCTTTGGTTAATGCAACCCCTGCTGTTACCACTACAACTATTACTTCATTCCTTTTATTACTTTTAGGAAACAGTAATTGTCCCACTTTCTACATTTTATCTGATAACATAATTAATTTTTTTATCTCCGAGTTTGAAATGTCCCCGGATTTCATTTCAGAAATCTGGTCACCTTACGCTGGAGGACTTTTCTCATGAACAAGTATCATAGCATTGACAACTTTTCGTAAAACTGGACAAAATGAAACATATTTTTTTGACACATTATTAACAAAGCTGTAAATAAAAAAATGCAAATCCCAAATATTGTAAACGTAAAAGTAAATTACAGATGGTTTATATTCATAAATCATAATCAGTAATATAAGCATAATGCAATTACACAATAGCCTATAAGAAATAACTATTTAATGCAGTTAAATCTAATTTTATTTGTCTAAATATTATTAAAATATAGCCTCGTGAAGTTTAACTCTGTTGAATCTTTATCGCAGCACGCGCAGGTGCAGCACGCAGGAAAAACCGGGACCCTTTGCGCACATCCACATCCACAACGACAGACGCACAGCTGCTGCTGCTGCTGCTGCACCGACAACATCGAGACTCTCTGCACTCACTCTCTGCACCGGACCGTTACCGGACACGTTTGTTTTTGCAAAGGCTGAAGCGTTTGATTTACTCTCCCGGATGTCCCAGCCGACGACAGAGTCTCCCTCGTTTGGTTAGTTGTCAGTGATCTGGACCGGACGGAGTGAAGCTGTCAGGTAGGAGCCGACTCAGATAACAAGATAAAGTCCTTAAACTATAACATATGATAAATTATTGACATGTTCATGATTTATTTGTGAGAAAACGCTCCAAGATGTTTTATTTTATATTCTTCAGAAATTTTCGTTATTTATATATTTAGATTTTCATCTTTCCCAAGCACCCAGCTAACTTTTACTTTACATCTATTTTAATCTCTAAATATCTCCTGCTGTAATATTATTTGACATCTTGTTTTCTGATTATCATCTCGAACGTGTTCAGTCTTTTCAAAGTTCCTCTGCTGCACATTGAGGAGCCCACACCTTGTTTAACGGCCGGTGGCTTTCTCAAGGTTTTCTCAAGCGGCTCTGCTACAGACACGCGGCATTATTATGATAATCTTGAACTTTAGCAGCTTTCCCTTCTCCCCGGAGAGAAAGGAGTCCGTAGAAATCTAACTGAAAGGGGACGGGGGTGATGTAAGGTGACGGGACCGGAAAATTAGCAATTTAAAAATAATCCAGATTTTCCAGGTAAAGGGCTGAATGTGAAGGGCTGTCAGGTAATACGTCTCACCTTTTGTCTCTTGTTCTTGTATTTTTTTTTGTCTCTACAGGTTTTTTCCCTTTGACATCTCATTTTGCGAGGATGCAAACCTTTGGCCATGTTTGAACACGGTTTTTGGTAAATCCTGCGATAAATGAAAGGTCACCAAACCTCAAATGATCAGGTTTTTGCTCAAACAGGACGTCCTGGACTGTATTTCATGTCTCACCGGCGTCTAAAGAAACACATCCTCACCTCCTGCAGTCTCCCCGCCCGCTAATGGGGGCCTCTCAAAGGTGCCGGACATCTTTAACGCCTCCTCTTTTGTCCTTTGCGGGAACACTGCTGCTCCTTTCGAGGATTATGACGGCGCACGCCTGCCCTAAAATCTGCCACTGCACGGACAGGAACGGCGTGGTGGTGCAGTGCACCTCACGCAACCTGGAGAGCATCCCTCCGAACCTTCCCGAGGACACCGTGGTCCTCCTGTTGTCGTCCAACCGCATCAGACACATCCCAAAGGAGGCGTTCACGGACCTCCACCGCCTCCGAGAGCTGGATTTGTCCCACAACGCCCTCGAGGTCGTGGAGGCCGGCGCCTTTCAAGGGCTTTCGGAGGGCCTGCGGACCTTGGATCTTTCAAACAACCACCTCCGCAGCCTCCCCAGGGACACCTTCACCAAGCTGCACGCCCGAGTCCGCCTCTCCCACAACCCCTGGCACTGCGAGTGCTCCTTGCAGGAGGTGCTGAGGGAGCTGCGGCTCGACCCCGAGACGGTGAACGAGGTCAGCTGCTACACGGCGGTGCAGGAGGAGTACGTCGGGCAGCCGGTGATCCAGGTCCTGGACTCGGGGATCAACTTCTGCAACTTCCACCACAAGACGACGGACGTTGCCATGTTCGTGGCCATGTTCTGCTGGTTCTCCATGGTGACGGCGTACATCATTTACTACATCAAACACAACCAGGAGGACGCCAGGAGGCACATGGAGTACCTCAAGTCCCTGCCGAGCACCTCCCACATCAGCAAGGATTACGACACGGCAAGCAGCGTGTTTTAGCGAATATGTTTACAGCTTCGAGAACAGCTGCTGCACAAGGCACAAAGACATCAACGGAACAATATTACTTGTCATCGAAATGTATTTCAGCTGCAGGTGAACTTTACACAAACTCTTTCATGAGGAATCCGCCAAGCGAGGGGGGAAAAAAATAACCCCCACAGCTCCACGCGCAAAACATCCAAGTCCAAATGAGTTTAAAGTTTTGTGATGTATTCCAGGATGTGACTCCACAGGGGGACATTTTGGGGAGGAGTGGAGGCGTTGCCTGTTAATCCCTGTCAAAACAAATGTGTGTTTCTCCTTTAATGTGAACAGTTTGTCTATTTAACGATCCGTGAAGGATGTGGAGATTTGGTTGCAGTGACTCCCCTGCATCGTACGTTTAAGGTGGAGCTTGGAAATAAATTTCACACCTGAACACGTTTACGTTTCGCTTCATAGATCAATGAGTAAAAATATTCATTTCCCCCGTCAGATAACGAACAGATTGTAAATCACGGTGTCATCGCGTTACGTGCGGACTCACCGCATCTGAGCGTCTTCACCTGTGCCGCCGATTGCAGTGGAAACAGATCACTTCCTGTCTCGCCTGACACCTGCAGCCAATTTGGCCAAAGTGGAGCTCGTTCGCGAGGCTTCACGAGTCAATTTTCCGCGCAATTGGTCGCACATCTCAGCTCCGGCGTGAAGAGGATTGGATTAGCTTCGCCGCATTACGAAGAGCGGCTAACGGGATGACGGCATTGTCTCTAAATGAGAAAAATGCTCAGGAACATTTTGTAATCTCACGTCAAAAGCTGCACCCGTTGTTCTGAAGCTAAATCTAAATTTAGGCAAAAAAAAATGAGCCTCTTCTTGGAGGATCGTGTCACCGTGTAGTGTCTTTACCTGTCAGTTCCTTCTTTAATTAGGAATAAAACATATGGTTCACGGGTACATCTCCATTTCCTGCTTGTCCTCAAACTTGTCTTGCTACATGAATAAGCTCTAACAACTTATTTATACTCTTTTGGATATCACATTAAAGCTTCTCCTCCTCCTTGAAAACTGCAGATTCATTGACGTGACCGATGTCCGATGGAGGAAGAAGATATCCTCTTTTTTTTAAAAAAAGCCCCACGCTTTCTCCTGTAATCTGTTATGAACTCATCTGCAGCCAGTGGCGCGTTCCTCGCCCAGAGATCCTGTTATTTATTCCTTCCAGATTACTGTGAGAAATAACCACGGCGCCAAATATGGAAGCCATATTTCTTCGGCAGACGAAGCCAGGCATTAATACGAGTCTGGCGACCCCAAAATAGCTTCATCCCGCTAACGGTTGGGTCCGTAAGTCTAATGAGACGATGTGGAGGACATTTGAGGGTCTCGGTTTCTCACCACCGTTTTTATTATCAATGAAGTTGCTCAGTTCTTCTATATATTCCGTCCGAGCCTGGTTTCTATATCTGTCTGCCAGCACCAAGCGCTCTAATGCTGACCTTGTCGTCTCTAAATCTCCACCGATTCCTGCTGTCAAACAATGTTAATTACAGCCCACATTACTGCGTCTTAGTCCCGGGGGCTGTGGCGTACATCATAATGAGGTGAATATTATTAATTAGCCAGATAAAGCGGAGGTCAGCACTTGACTTTCGGTCTAAGTTTAAGTTCGGAGGTACGAGTGGCTCTTCGTTAGAAATACTGTCCAGAAGACTTTCCCTGGAGTCGTCAAAGTCCCGGCGAACCTTTTCTGTTCTCCCATTAATCTTGTGTTATTCACTATTTACTCTGTTTGGCTGTGTCGTTTGATTTATGACGACAGGTTCGCAAAGGGAGAGCGGGAGGTTCCTTTATGGAGATTTACAACGTTCCTCTTCACATTTTTACCTGAAGGTCCACATGCAAACGATGACCTTCAGCGAAATGGAAAATGTCAAGAGATGAGGGTCCGTGCATTAGTTTGAGTTTGTCACCGTCTACAGTTGGTGTGGACTCATTAATCTTTAATGGACTCAAAACTGTATTATCAGGAGGTAAAGGTGCATGACTGTTGGACCACGTGGCCTAACGGATAGGGCGTCTGACTTCGGATCCCTTCGTGGTTGAAAGCAGTCATTTCCTTGTTTAAACCCTCCCACAAAAGACTGAGGGTTTGTTCGTGGTCCATACAAACGTTGTTTAGCTCCCAGAGTTGTGGTATCAATGCTACTGTCATGGGTTCAAGTCCCATCTTGCTTACAGGCAAGGGTGTAGCATTTGATTGTGGCTTTTCTACTTCAGAAAATGCCCTGACCGACGACCACGTGGCCTAATGGATAAGGCGTCTGACTTCGGATCAGAAGATTGAGGGTTCGAGTCCCTTCGTGGTTGGAAAGCCATTGAAACCCCATCACCAGGTGGGATTTTTTTTAGATTAAATGTGCAGGACCTTCTGCAGGTTATTCGTTAGAGGTCCATTTACAGGCCTCAGAGTTGTGCTATTAATGCCAATGTCATGGGTTCCAACCCCATACTGGCTATGCACATGTTTTTGTTGGTTGTACCATCAGATTCTGTCAATGATTTGTCTTTGATTCTGTCTCGTGGTTGAATACTCACCTGAAGTACAGTTAGATGGGAGAATACACCGTCTCTCTCTTTCCTGAAAGGTCACTGGGTTTATTTTTTCCACATCCTCCCTCCTGAATCAGACGATCCATCCATTTTCCAGGCAGACTTGATGATCAAAACATGCTTCAGGCTGATTGCACTGATTGCACTCTCAGAGCCATTTATGCCGAGGCCATTATTAGCGCCACGCTTTGACCACTGCATTGATGTTGCAGGTTTGTGTCTGTGTGTCATTCGCCATTAAATAAATCAAAAAAAGCAGAAAAAAATAACTTGGATGCAGACCATGTGCATCAACAACCCGGATTTTTTTTCTTTTTTTCAGTCTTGCGGGGATGAAGTATCGTTCCAGTCTGACTGCACAAGTAATATTGCCTTGAGAGCACTGGTTTTAACCAAATATGTTTTCTAGTATGTTATTTCATGATGCAAAAATCTCATTGAGTAGCTCAGCTGGTCAGAGCGTGGTGCTAATAACGGCAAGGTCATGGGTTCAAGCCATGTATCTTAACCATATGTTGTTTTTTTTAACAGCAGACCTGGTTCTGTTTGCCCCCAAAACATTTATCCCCCTATCAGTCTTCTGACTTTATCCATTAGGTCTAAACCCAGAGCAACAACTAAGAAGACAAACCCTTCCTCAGTCCATTTCCTCATCTGGCTCCCTCCATCTCTCATCAGCTCCTCCTGGGGGATTCTGTGGTGATTCAGAAAACAGTGCATCTGAGTGTATTTATTGTTTGTGGTAGAATACCAATGAAACCATGACAGTAGCATTGATACCACTAAACAGCCTTTGTATGGACCACAAACAAACCCTCAGTCTTTTGTGGGAAGGTTTAATCTAAAAACCTACCGGTATATAAACAGGTTTCAACCACGAAGGGACTCGAACCCTCAATCTTCTGATCCGAAGTCAGACGCCTTATCCGTTAGGCCACGTGGTCACCAGTTAGGGCACTTTCTGAAGTAGAAAAGCCACAATCAAAGGCTACAACCAACAAAAATGAATGGTAAAGGCCTCTAAGCAAGATGGGGTTTGAACACATGACAGAAGCATTGGTAGCACAACCCTGAGCTAACCGGCCTATATATGGACCGCCAACGAACCCTGAGTCTTTTGTGAGAGATTCTAATCTAAAACCTACTGTGGCAGATATAAACAAGGAAAGGCCGGGCTTTTAACCACGAAGGGACTCGAACCCTCAATCTTCTGATCCGAAGTCAGACGCCTTATCCGTTAGGCCACGTGGTCGTCGGTCAGGGCGTTTTCTGAAGTAGAAAAGCCACAATCAAATGCTACAACCAACAAAAATAAGTGATAAAGGCCTCAAAGCAAGATGGGGTTTGAACACATGGCAGAAGCATTGGTAGCACATCCCTGAGCTAACCGGCCTATATATGGACCGCCAACGTACCCTGAGTCTTTTGTGAGAGATTCTAATCTAAAACCTACTGATACAAACAAGGAAAGGCCGGGCTTTTAACCACGAAGGGACTCGAACCCTCAATCTTCTGATCCGAAGTCAGACGCCTTATCCGTTAGGCCAAGTTGGTCTTCGACAAGGGCATTTCTAGAGTTACAAAAACAGCCACAATCAAATGCTATACCCTAGAAAAATAAGTGATAAAGGCCTCTAAGCAAGATGGGGTTTGAACACATGACAGAAGGATTGGTAGCACAACCCTGAGCTAACCGGCCTATATATGGACCGCCAACGAACCCTGAGTCTTTTGTGAGAAATTCTAATCTAAAACCTACTGATATAAAAAAGGAAAGGCCGGGCTTTTAACCACGAAGGGACTCGAACCCTCAATCTTCTGATCCGAAGTCAGACGCCTTATCCGTTAGGCCACGTGGTCGTCGGTAAGGGCACTTTCTAGAGTAAAAAAGCCACAATCAAATGCTATACCCTAGAAAAATAAGTGATAAAGGCCTCTAAGCAAGATGGGGTTTGAACACATGACAGAAGGATTGGTAGCACAACCCTGAGCTAACCGGCCTATATATGGACCGCCAACGAACCCTGAGTCTTTTGTGAGAGATTCTAATCTAAAACCTACTGGGGTGGCAGATATAAACAAGGAAAGGCCGGGCTTTTAACCACGAAGGGACTCGAACCCTCAATCTTCTGATCCGAAGTCAGACGCCTTATCCGTTAGGCCACGTGGTCGTCGGTCAGGGCGTTTTCTGAAGTAGAAAAGCCACAATCAAATGATACAACCAACAAAAATAAGTGATAAAGGCCTCTAAGCAAGATGGGGTTTGAACACATGACAGAAGGATTGGTAGCACAACCCTGAGCTAACCGGCCTATATATGGACCACCAACGAACCCTTAGTCTTTTGTGAGAAATTCTAATCTAAAACCTACTGATATAAAAAAGGAAAGGCCGGGCTTTTAACCACGAAGGGACTCGAACCCTCAATCTTCTGATCCGAAGTCAGACGCCTTATCCGTTAGGCCACGTGGTCGTCAATAAGGGCACTTTCTAGAGTAAAAAAGCCACAATCAAATGCTATACCCTAGAAAAATAAGTGATAAAGGCCTCTAAGCAAGATGGGGTTCAAACACATGACAGAAGCATTGGTAGCACAACCCTGAGCTAACCGGCCTATATATGGACCGCAAACAAACCCTCAGGCTTTTGTGGGAGGGTTTAATCTAAAACCTACTGGGGCAGATATAACACATGACAGAAGCATTGGTATCTAAGGGAGGCTTCAACCACGAAGGGACTCGAACCCTCAATCTTCTGATCCGAAGTCAGACGCCTTATCCGTTAGGCCACGTGGTCACCGGACAGGATTCTTTCTGAAGTAGAAAACCCACGACTAAATGCTACACCTAAGAAAAATAAGCGATAAAGGCCTCTAAGAAAGATGGGGTTTGAACACATGACAGAAGCACAACACAACTCTGAGCTAACTGGCCTATATATGGACCATCAACGAACCTTCAGACTTTCGTGGGAGATTCTGGCAGATATAAACGAGGAAAGGCCTGGCTTTCAACCACGAAGGGACTCGAACCCTCAATCTTCTGATCCGAAGTCAGACGCCTTATCCGTTAGGCCACGTGGTCCCATAAATGGTCATCTTGGAGCAGAAAAGTCACGATCAACTGCTACCACAAACAAAAACAAGCAAAAAAAAAAACTGCAGAACTTCAAAGATATTAATCTAATTCCTACTGGGGAATCGGCTTTCAACAATGAAGGAACTCGAACCCTCAGTCTTCTGATCTGGAGCTGTTAGGCCATGTGGTCCTACACAAAGGTCAGTCAGGAGCAGAAACGCCACAATCAAATGGTACAACAAACAAAATATATCTGTTAGACAGTGTCCCCCTGCAGCGATGGTGACGTTGAAATAGAACAAACAACAAACTCCTCTGAGCAAGCATCACGTTCAGACGACCTTTAAATCTCCCGTGGATCCTTCCTGCCTAGAAAGATGACAGATTCTCTGATTCAGGGGGACATGTATTTCAGATAAGATCGCTCTGATGTTTTCACAGTTGAATGTGAGTTCTTGGCCAGTATGGGGATAGAACCCATGACCTTGGTGTCACGTTGTCAGGACAGAAGCTTATAACACTGCCTTCTTAAACGCCTCATTTACACACATGTACACACACTTCACCTTTATCAGCCACAGCCGATTCGCAGCGCTGCACCTTCGCCACGGATCGCTGTATCACCGCTCGGGCTTCAAACATCCGCAGAAGAGACGGGGAATCAAAGCGATCTTCACACCGAGGCGACTATTTCACGGCATCTGTGGCGGTGTGTACGTTTTTATCTTCCCCGTGTTGAATTCATGATGCGTCTGAGCATTTCGACTGATGCTCCCTTCCTCCCTGCGTCCAAGGCAAAGTTTTGTAAAAGTGCAAAAAAAATAAAATATGACGAGGCAGCCACTTTTGAGTTTCAAAGCAAATTGCTGAAAGCATGGACTAAGTCCAGCTTAGTTGACTGTTATTACTTCCTCCGAGGTGACGGCATGCTGACAGCACAACCCCACCAAGCGCTTAATTTCGTCCTCCTCTCTCAGCAGGAGCTGTAAGACGATTTTCTCTTACATTTAGCCACGGAAATTAGTCGAACGGCGGCGCGTCGTGCGAGTTTTTCAAGAAGAGACGCCTCACCAGCTAGGAATCGAGAGTGAGCTTTAGTGCGGGAGGTCATTTAACAACACCTTGGCGCGTGGACGCTGGCTGGAAAGTTGTACTTTCACCGCCAGCTCCTCCAGAGAGAAAGCAGTTGTCTTTCTGCACCACGAGCCACCATGCTCTCAGTCCTTTAAGAGGCGTATTAGAGTAATAATCCTAATGTCTTGGCTCCAGAGGAGTCCGCTCTGCTCTCTCGCACACCTGATTCGATTAAGGCCTCGCGAAAATGTGCCTCCTGCATGTGGACGAACCTCCCTCCACTCTTCCTCTTCACATATTTGACTCCCATGTCACACCGAGAGCCACACAGAGACACTTCTCATCTTCCTGGAGGCTTTCACTTGCACTAAAATTGCTTCTGATGACAGCAATGGGCCCAACACATATAGACACATAATGACACATAGGAGCTCAATCAAAACCCTGCAGTGAATATAAAATACTGTCGCCTGGCTCTTCATGGTGCACATATTGTGATCATCTGCTCTCATATATTCCTAGAGGAGGTGAATGCTAATGAGACAGGGACTGAGGATGCCTCCTCAAGGACGGACGGACCAAAGATGCATTTCTGTCTCGTTCTTATTAATGCATTTGAGCTCGTTTTTAACGCGTGGCAGAAAAAAAAAAAGGTTCAGAGAGGAGGAGGAGAGAATGGGAGGGAGATTGATTCGCTATCGGCGAGCGGCTCAGAGGTTGGCGGGCGAACACGCTGAGCGGCGGACGCTCAGTTCAGGATGAGTCCTCGGAGATACGATGCGTTTGAAATTGTGCGAGGAGGAAGAAAGATGAGGCGGAGGCAGATAAGGAAAAGCAGCGACTGAAATCTGGCATTATTTCTGGAGATTTTTAAATCTAAAGTCAATAAAGGTATATGAAAATACTTCCTCCTCTGGAGACAAATGCATCCAGAATACATGACTGCAAATATTTATCATAAAATGATTTAGCCACTGAACGTCAAACTTCTTCAGCGCTGGAAACTAAAAAAATAATAAAAATAACTAAATAAAAACAAATACAGGAATAAATAATTAAATTCATAAACAAAAGTAAGGAGGCAATTAAATTATTTTATTTATTTATTTTGCATTTATTCCAGTGGTGTAGCTATCCAATTTTTTATTTATTAATTAATTTATTTTTTTAAATTATTTTTTATTTGTGGCCGTGTGAAGGTATTTCATTTGTAGAAATCCAATTTATTTCCCCCAGAACATGAAACACTGCCACGATATCCCTGCAAAATAAACTTCTGCTGCAGATGAAACACTTTCTTGTGGTGGCTTTAGAAGTGGTGATTCAGATGAAAGAGAGAAAGGAAGACCATTATAACCATTGAGGTCGTTTATCAGGAGCTGCTGCCGAACTGGGCAGAACAATGAGCTTATTAATGTATCTGCTGAGGAAACAGTTCCTGTACGAACACTTCATCCTTCCCTCCTCCGCTGCTTCTGGCTCAGAGGTTGCAGAGAAATCAGGTCCTCAGTTGTTGTCATCAGAGGTGTCAAAAGTATTCACATTCTGTACTTAAATAAAAGTATGGATACTTGTGTAAAAAAAATACTCTCGTAAAAGTAAAAGTATTGATTCAACTCCTTTACTCAACTAAAAGTAAGAAAGTACAGCCTCTGAAATGTACTTAAGTAAAAAGTAAAACATTTTTTCCAGATTTTTCCATTAACAATTCATCCGTTGATAATTTTGCAAAATGAAAAAGTTCTAGCAGAATAATCTAGACTTAACGTGACCAGATGTCCTGCATGAGCATCTGGATCATTTTTAATAATAAACTGAGGGTGATTGTGTTATTTTTAAACGCTAGCTAGTGTTAGCTATACTATCAAAACGGTGTGTTCCCGTAGCATTGCTAACGTTGTAAGCTAGCTTCCAAAAAATCTAATGCTAATGATAGCAACAGAAACCACACCAAACCTGAGTTTGTTTGTTTTTTCACATTAGACCAGTAGCTAGTTCTCAAATAGTGGGGTCAGGTGGACTTTCAGTTAGTGTCTTTATTGATGCTTGAACGATAAACAAGCTTCCAGTCACTAGGTGGCAGCAGAGCTCAAACTGATCAACAGGCTGCCTGTTCAAAACAGTAGAAGAAGAACACAGGACGCACATCGACTTTCCGTCTCTAGTCCGATGCTCTAATCATGTCCGATCATGTCACGTCTTTTACGTCTTGTCATCCGTGGAGGTTAAAAAAGTAACGAGCCTGTTTTTCAAATGTAAGGAGTAGAAAGTACAGATATTTGTGTACAAATGTAGAGAGTAAAAGTAAAAAGTCTTCAGAAAAATAAATACTCAAGTAAAGTACAGATACCTGAAAAATCTACTGAAGTACAGTAACGAAGTATTTGTACTTCGTTACTTGACACCTCTGGTTGTCATGAGTAAATGTTTAAATGAGATGACATTTACGGCGTCCCTGCTGGGTTTTAAAAAAGTCATTAAAACTCACTGCCCTCCTCTGGGTAGATGCGTTTAGGACATGTGCTACACCTTCTGCTTGGAAACTTGACTTGATCCTCTTTTTCTTTCCATAGGATTTGCATGCTCATGCAGAAAAGACCTTTTTCTGGGAGTTCAGAATCAAAAGCACGGACCGCTGACTTCTAACAGATGTGGGCTTTGCCTCCTCTCTAAGACGCGCTCAGGCCTTAAACAAATAAATGAGGATAAAACCATCTCGGCGTCTGTGAAAGGACACTTTCCAAGACTGCATGCGCTCCATTACGGACACAAGCAAGCCGACTCTCCGCAGTAATGATGCAACATCTAAAAAGCTCTTTGCAAGGTCTTTGCACGAGCAACAAAAGACACTAAAGTGTTGTGAAGCCAGCCCACTCAGGTGAATAATCGCTTCTGAACCAGAAAGCCACCGCTAAAACCAAAGGAACTGGAGGATTTTTCCTGCCTTAAAATGCATGCGACAGCTTGGGAACGCAAAGATTCTGCAAATTCTTCACAGAAAATTGAAACTTAAATAAAATATCTGCAAATGTTTACCGATTTATCGTCTCAGCAAGAGACAGAGCCCTTGTGCAAAGACCGGTTGACGCCCAAAGGCTTATTTGTTAAAGCCAAAATGAGAAACTAGCAGTTAAGACCAAAGACTGTATAAAGATGGACGAACAAAGCAAGTAGAGCTCCCCCTGGTGGCTGGCTGCAGTACAGGACATAAGCTCCGCCTCCTCCATATTAGTGGGCGGGGCTTGTGCCAAACTAAAACATTAAAATACACATCAAATACATTTTTTTCAAGGATGGTTTCTGTACTTTTAGATAGCTAATATAATGTTGATGCATGTTTTAGTGTCATTTTTTTCCGTTATGTTTCATTTTAGTTAGTTATTTGACGCTATAGAAACAGGATGTGGCATAATGGCGACTACAAGTTGCCATGCCAACCACTCTGTAAAGCTGCGAGAAAAAATAAATAAAAATAACTGCAGTGTATAATCCAACTTTTCCTTGTAAATGGTGGAGGTAGAACAGAGCGTAGCATCGACATCGTGGCTCCGAGTTTCTCCACTTTCAGATTGTACGGATCAGACAATGGCGCCAAACTTGCAAGATGGAGAGAATACACGGTGAAAATAGTGTAAGCAAGGAAGTGGAGATGCGTAGTCCATATATATATACAGTCTATGGTTCTGCTGGTGAGAGAGGCAAAATTAGGACACGCCCTTCAGTGCAGGATGAGTCATCAACATTTGAAAATGACTTTGTTTTTTAATAAGAAACTGTTTTTATTCACGCTGAGGCTACTCTGCAAGAAGGGCCAGAGTCGACTCAATTTTCCAGATGATGCTGAGGATGTTTTTCGAATTAGTGGTGGCCGGTGCGCTCCTGTATGCCCCTGTTGCATGCTGGGACGGCAGAGCTGAGAGCGTCAGACGCGTTGCTGGGCTGGAGACTCTGGAGACTCTGGAGAACACGGTGTCAGAGATGGGACTCTTTTATGATTTATCTGTAACCACTTTACCTCTGTTATATTGTGAATACTTTTATTTTTTTATATTTTTATACCTCTGTTTACTCTATTTGTATTTGCCTCTGTCATCTTATTAAAACTGCAAATATAATCAACTGTAAAAAATGTAATAAAACTGGTCAGTACAAAATTTTAAATAATTACCACATCATATTTATATCCATGCCGTCTAGATATCTACTCGTGATTAAGCCGAACAAAATGAAACTCATTCTTGGAGGATAATTATAGAATCCGTGAGTGAGGTATTTTAATTAATGTACTCCATTAATTATCCCTGACACAGTTTGAAATACATGTGGAGCAAAAAAAAAGAAAGAAAGAAGAAGAAAGAAGGACTGCTCCCTGCTTTTCTTCTTTGTTTTTTCTGTTACACATTATGTGAAGCGGCAAAGTGAACATAATTTTCTCTTTTCTTAGTGACAGCTGTGCAAAAAGAAAAAAAAAAGATAACGGGAATTTCCAATCAAAGCGCAAAGTCTGATGAAACAGATTTTTTACGCAGAAAACTGATTTTTCTCTATCAACACATGAATTATTTATAAAGTCTCTCTCGCTCGCAGCCTGGTCCAAACCACGCCAGCTTCACTTTGAGGATGCTGTGAATGTTCATTTCCTCGTGTTACCTGATTCTCAGGATGTCACCGCGTCTCAAGTCGTGGTCACTTGTGTGTAAAATATAAAAAAAAGCACAAAGTCTATCTACATAAATACAATGAATTCGCAAACTGGAGAACCAGGTCCCGTCTTCCCTTTCGCTACACCATGTAGCCGTCCTCCGCAGCAGTCGGGTGATCCAGCAGCGAGTAGCGGTCTTGCTCGTAGGCGCCGTTGATGGACGGCCCCTGGCTGGGGAGGACGGGCGGGGTAGTGGCGGCGGCGGCACCAGCACCGGCGCTCTGGTTCAGCTGCTCCCGGGCCGCGGCGGGGAGAGAGGGGATGCGCCGGCGGCCGCCCAGACCCAGATGTGTGCTGATCTGAGACGAGCGGAGGGTGTTCATATGGCCTTGTGCTCTCACCTCGTACAGCTCCACCGCAGTTTTCTTATACCTGGAGGAAACGGGAGGTTATTATGTTGAAGCTCGTCTCATTTATCTCTTTTAATACTTATATGGTGCTCTGGAGTTTTTGTGGAGCTTTTGTTGACATTAAAAGCTCCTCACTTTTATTTGTCTTTGCATGCATAAGGACTCACATTTTCAGCAGCAAAGAGGACAGAACGACTGAAACGGACGAGGCGGCCATCGCAGCCGAGCCCATCCAGGGTTGGAGCACCAGGCCGAGGGGCATGAACACACCTACACCAACAAAAGCAGGATCACATTAGTCGACTACAAAGCTTTAGCAAACATAACTCGTGGCGTTTCTCCTTCACCTGCAGCGATCGGTATCCCCAACAGGTTGTAGATGAGAGCGAAGACAAAGTTGATCCGAATCCTGCGCACCGTCTTCTTGGACAGCTCGATGCTGGCCACCACGTCCAGCAGGTCGTTCTGCAGAGAGCGCAACGCGTCAGGTCAGGAGCTTTAAGGACGCCGCATTAACAGACGTCTCCGCGCAGGCCACCTACCCGGATCAGGACGATGTCGGCCGCCTCGATGGCCACGTCGGTGCCGGTGCCGATGGCGATGCCGACGTCGGCGCGGGCGAGGGCCGGCGAGTCGTTGACGCCGTCGCCCACCATGGCCACCCGCAGACCCTTCTCCTGCAGATCCTGCACCTTCGCCACCTTATGGGACGGCAGCACCTCGGCGAAGACCTTTTTGATGCCCACCTGGCGCCAGACGCGGACTTTAATATCTTTTATTTCACTCATGTGCCTTTAGAGACGTGTTTCATTCTTACCTGTGCCGCGATGGCTTTGGCCGTGCACGTGTTGTCTCCGGTTATCATGACCACCTCGATGCCCATGCTGTTAAGCGTGTGCACCGCTAATGCCGACTCCGCCTTCACCGTGTCTGCAATGGCTATCATGGCGCACAACATGCCTACGGAGAACACACACGTACAAGACATTCAATGAAGCTGAATCGAAGTGTAAAGAATAAGAAAAGACATTTATCCTCACCATCTATAGCCACCAGTATGGCTGTCTGTCCTTTAGTTTCATGGCTCGTCATGGCGGCGTCGACGTCTGCATCAATGTGGTGGCCGTTCCTCCTCATCCACTCTCTGTTCCCGATCAGGATGGAGTACGACGTCAGCTCAGCTACAAGTAGCAAATTGATTATAAGTGGTGAAAGTAAACCAGTGAGGTAAATTAACCCTGGCGTTAGCGTTATTAGCGCCACGCTCTGAGCATATGAGCTAACCGGCCTGTTGGAAGACACATTATTCTGAGCAGAGACTGAGATCAGACCTGCAGAGGTGTTCTCCCCAGCAGAGTGCAGGTTGCTTTCATCGGTGGTGGCTCCCGGCAGCGGAAAGCGCTCCTCGCTCAGCAGATGTTCCACGTTGGACACCCGGCAGCTGATCCCGCAGCCCGGCACCGCCTGGAAGTCCTGGCAGTATCCCAGGACATCAGAGTCCAGCTCCTGTCAGGTGCACACACACATTTTATTAAAGCTAGTAAAGCTTTATAGAGCATAAAAAAATAAATAAAACACTCTGTACGCTCACCTCTTTGCAGTATTTAGCGACCGCCATGCCCAGCGGGTGCTCGCTGCTGGCCTCCGCCGTCCCGACCACGGCCAGGATCATTCTCAGCGGCATGCGAGCAATTTCCCACAACACCAGCACGCGAGTCACCCGCGGGACGCCGTTTGTGATCGTACCGGTCTTATCGAACATCACCACACGGATCTGAGCATAGAAACGTTAGTGTTAGCAAAGAAACGTAAACATTAGCAAAGAAACGTTAGTGTTAGCAAAGAAACGTTAGCATTAGCAAAGAACCGTTACCAAAGAAACGTTAGCGTTAGCAAAGAAACGTTAGTGTTAGCAAAAAAACATTAACATTAGCAAAGCAAAGAAACGTTAGCCTTAGCAGAGAAACGTTAGCGCTAATCGATCAGTTTTGTCTCGTGTGAATAAAGCTGCACTGATTGATAACTTCTGTCTGCAGAGTGAAGAGACGTGACCTTTTTGGACAATTGGTCATTTATGCTGAGGATTAGTAAGTATCACTTGAATCCTGAGGCTGATATGCTGCAAGTCCTCATGCCAGGACATATTACAACCACAGTGTCTTTCTTAGGTCACGCTGAAGTTTGCTGATCATGCACAACTCCAGACGTGATGTGAAGTACCTTGTGAGCCATCTCCAGCGGCTCGCCGCCTTTAATGAGGATCCCGTTCTGAGCTCCGACGCCCGTGCCCACCATGACGGCTGTCGGGGTGGCCAGCCCCAGAGAGCAGGGGCAGGCGATGGACAGAACGGTGATGGACGCCTGGAAGGCGAAGCGGACGATGACTTCCGTCTTGGAGATTTTCTGGTTGTAACCCTGTAACCAGGAGGAGGAGGAGGAGGAGGAGGAGGAGGAGGAGGAGAGGGCGCTGAGGTCACATCCCTCTCGGTGCTTCATGAAAGCTGCCTTTGTTCGCGTCTGTGTGTGTGTGTGCACTTACCGGGAAGTTCTTCTTCACAATGTCAAAGTCGAGGAACCCGATAAGCAGCCAGACTACGAGCGTGAGCACGGAGATGCTGACTATGAAGGGCACGAAGTATCCGCTGAGTCTGTCGGCAAACTGCTGGATGGGCGCCTGAGGAGCGTCAGGGAGAAGACGATGAGCCGGCCAGACGTGAAAAATTTCAGTTTCAATAAATGTTCCTCTTCTTACCTTTGAGGTTTGTGCCTCTTCCACTAGTTTGACTATCTGTGACAAAGTTGTTTCGGCTCCAACGTGAGTAGCCTCCACCAGAAGAGCGCCCTGACCGTTAATGGAGCCGGCGATCACCAAACTACCCAGCTTCTTAATGACGGGCATCGGCTCACCTGAGAGAAATCACACTTACAGCCTAAATGATGATTTAAATCATCCTGCAACCCTTTCCGAACATCTATTACCTGTGATTAAGGACTCGTCTGCCATGGAGTTCCCCTCAATCACTTTCCCGTCCACGGGGAATTTACCCCCGGGGCCGATCTTAACGACGTCGCCCCGCTGGACCAGCTCCACCACCACCTGCTCCTCGCTGGGGGAGGCAAACACACATTAGCCGCTCAGTCGGCGAGCCACAGAGCTGGCGTTTGCCGGTCGTGTCTTACCTGATGATGGAGTGGCCGGGTCCGAGAGTGACCACAGTGGCTTCGGTGGCTTGGAGCGACATTAATTTGGCCAAAGCCTCAGAGGTTTTACTCTGGAAATGGAGAAACAGTGTTCAAGGATGCACCGTGAGGAAAATAGTTTGAGGTCGTACGCACAGATTTTATGACTGATATGACTGATTAGACTCCACTATTTATTATTTTAAAGGTGCAACAATCTGGGATCAAATTTCCTGGTTATAATTTACGCTCAAAGCAAACACGATCTAGGTCGGATATGTTTTCATTTTACGTCTCATGACGTTGTTACAAGCATCAGTAAAACATTGGCCTAAATAAGTCCTGCCGTGACCTGCAATAAAATGACACGGCGATAAAACGCTCAGCAATGAGTCATGAAAATGCTCCAATAAAAAGTCCGACTGCAGAAAGAAGTGCTTGACGAGGACTAAGGAAAGTAAATGAAGCTCATAAACACGGTATTTAAAGGTTGTTTTGTCAGTTTCATGCAGCTTTCATCTTGGGAAAACTCTGACTTAATCACGTCCGTATTTTAAAGTGAGAGCAGAACAGCGGGATACGAGGGACTATTTAAACAAGTTTGTGTGCGTTTTATTTACCTTTGCTACGTGCTCCAGCCAACGCCCCAAAGCAATGAACACAAACAGCATCGGCGGAGTGTCGAAAAAGGTGACGGGGCTCTGGCTGGCCCGCTCGGCCATGGCTACAATGAGGACCACGCACGAGTAGACGTAGGCGATGGTGGTGGCCAGCACGATCAGCACGTCCATGTTGGCCGCGCCGTGTCTTAACGAGCGATAGGCCTGGATGTAGAAGTATCGGCCTCCAAAGATCTGCACAGGTGTGCAGAGGAGGAAGAAGGCCAGGTTGATTAGGGAGAGACCCGGCACGATGTTCTGCTCTTCGGGCTTTGAGCCTCCGTGTTGACGGTGCTGGCTGTTCATCACTATCATGTAGATCATGAGGCCCACAACAGGTAGCCCAAACACCAGGCTGAACAGGAAGGAGTTCTTCCACCTGGACAGGAAGAAAACACATGTTTTTCAGAGCCCTTGTAGCCTAATTGATAAGGCACTAGCCTCCTAAGCCAGGGATTATGGGTTCAAGGACCCATAACCTAAAGGTTGATGGATCTAAAGCATCCTCTGCTAGCTCTCTTCTTACGTATTTTAAGCAAACTTGCGATTAATTCCTTTAAAAAAAGACAGTTTTAAATGGGATACTTGCTGTCGGATTTCTTCTTTGTGGTCGAGGTTGTTTTGGTAGCCCGGCTTCACCAGAGCGGCCTCGAATCCAAGGCTCTGGAAGTCAGAACGGTAAGGTCAGCGTAACAACGTCACACACCGCCACACACCGCCACACACCGCCACTTTCAGTCCAGCGCCAAATACCTGAACGATGTTGATAATGTCTCGCGCTCCGATCACCTCCGGGTCGAACTGGACGTGTGCTTTTTTGGTTGCCAGGGCGACCGAGGCCCCGAGTATCCCTTCGGTTGCGACGAGCTTGGACTCGATGTTGTGGACGCACGACGCGCAGGTCATGCCCGTGATCTGGAAGAGAAACACGGCGGGAGAACGTGAGACTCTGTGAGCCGCTCGCGTCAAATCCTTTCACTCTGGGGGACTCACGGTGAGGTCCAGCTTCCCCTGTGCCGCTGCGTTGTCTTCTATCAGTTTGGCGCTGAAGCCCAAATCCTCGATGAGCTGGGTCACGGCTGCGGCGTCCATGGCGCCCGCATCGTACTTCACCTCCGCCTTTCCGGCCATTAATGACACCAACACTGAGAGGACTCCTGGAAGTCAAGGCAATTGTGAAATAGCGTCCAACAGACACTGTTTACTCAATCAATAACCCTCCATTTAACAAACTCAGACCAGGCAGAGTTTAAAAACACAAAAAGAGGGTCGTGTAACGATGCTCACCCTTGTGTTTGAGGAGGTGTCTCTCGATGTTGGCCACACAGGAGGCGCAGGTCATTCCCATTACGCAGATGAAGCATTTTTGCGCTCTAATCTCAGGGGAGCTCTCAGAGTCTCCCCGTGATCCAGTCCCGTTGGCGACCCCCGTCCGACGGGTTGACTGCAACTCAGAAAGGTCAGAAGGTCCAGAGGTAGACGGGCTCGATAGTTCATGACGTCTCTGGAGGCTCTTTGTGGGCTCTGAAAGCAGAAGGAGCAACGTCTCAGAGACAGATTCTGCTCCTTTCTGTTTTTAGCTTGAAGTTGTCATTGTTTTAGGTTTAGCTAGCTTTAGCTTTGTCTTCCCTTCCCGGCTTTGGGTCGTTAAATTAAGACTGAAATAAAGAACTGATTAGTTCATTAAGTCAATAATTTAGCGAGAACCTGATATCAGTCCAAAATAAGACCAGAAATCTTAGCATTCCGATGTTAGCATTTAGCTAAAATCACTAGTGCTAACCTTAACTTAGCAAGAAAATATTACAAATACTTTGGAATATGCAGGTTTTTGAAGATATAACCCAATATTTTCCACGCTAAGCTGTATAAGTATACTAAGGTCAGTGAGAGCTGCACAAAACCGTCCGGACAGCTGAAATTAAAAACAGCACACGAAAGAATCCGCGGCTTATAATCTGCCTCGGTTAATTCCACGTCTTGGCAAGCTGTTTTTGTCATTAAAGCCCCCGGCCCCGGTGTAAGAGCCCTTGAAGTCGCAACTGGAGAGCGTGCTCGTCTGGTTTCCACGGCAACCTGTGGATACCGTGGAACACCGGGCTGCATGTGGGCCGAATGTCTCACTGGTTTGGCGGCTTGAAAAAGCACGACGCAGTTTGTAGAATGAGTCTTTTTGCAAATAACGCACTTCAGGCGACTTATAGGCGAGGACATACTTCTTTACATATAATCTAAATGATTCAGGCTTGGGGGGGCGTACATTCCTTGAATGACCCAGACGTAAGGTCCTCGAGGGGAACAAACAATGGCTGCTTTACTACCTGGAGCTGGGGGGGGGGGGCTGAAAAACCAGTTCATTGCTACTCTGGTTCCAAAACAAACCTCTCTAGGAAATGTGAAGTAGATCTGGAAGGGGTTCTAGTTTTCCTGATCATTCTGTTAATGATTAGTGTTTTTTATGACTTCCCTTATGAAGTCAGAGACAGAACATGCCTTTAGTGAACTGTTGTTGTTTAGTATCTGAACAGTGGTTGATCTGCAAAATGTTATAAACATGCTGTCATTGAAGTGTAGAAGAGGAGATTGATGCAACCAGAGAAACCAGACCACACAAAACGTCTACAAAGACACGTACCTTCAAGAAACGCGTCAAAGCCCATGTCCTCGATAGCTGCCCTGAGCTGCTCCGGCTGAGTCAGACTGGGGTCAAAGGTTATTGTTCCCTTTTCCTCCTTCAGTGACACCGCTATGGATAGCACTCCGGTCATCTGAGAGATCCTCCCTTCTATGGACTGCACGCAAGAGTTGCAAGTCATCCCTACGATCCAAACGGTGGTGGTCTGGGCGCCCCGACTCGGCGTGTCCCTCTCCCAGTCGCTTGTATCCCCACCAGCTAATAAAGTGCCAGCAAACCCCATGTCTTCGATATTGTCTCTCAGCTCCTGTTGTGTAACTACAAGAGGCTGGAACACAATCACGGCTGTAGCCTCTTGAAGAGACACCTGAATGTGTGAAACCCCTGGTAGCTCCCCAATCTGTCCCTCGATGGACTGGACACAGGACTGGCAGTGCATACCATCCACCCTGATCCACACCAACGCCTCCACATTAACTCCAAGCGCCTGGAGCTCCAGGGCGATGTCTTTGGTTGCGGTGACCGCGGAATCATAGTCCACCTGGACCACGGCGTTGGGTGCGGACCAGATCACGGCCGTGACTCCGTTCAGGTTGCGGAGTCTGGTGTGGATGGCTTGGACCTGGTGCTCAGAGGCCGGGCCCGGGAGTTTGAAAGTGGCTCTGGAGGCAGTTTTGGGCGGAGGGTGGAGGTCAGTCTGGCTCCCATACTCGAAGGCCAAGTTTTCAAGGCCTCGTTTCCCAGTGCATTTCTGCAGGAAAGAAGAAAGTCTATCAGTTTAGCAATTCTCACTCCTCTAATCATTGGAGACCTTTTTATTACGATTAGATACAGAGCTTAGGATTTAAATTTGTACAATTTTGGCCTTTGTTGGGGTCAGTTTTCCGTAAGAAAATGAAAATACACCAGCCTCTTTGACTAAAAGCTCACACAAGGATACTCAGCTCTGGTCCCTAATAAGTTGGCGGGGTTGGAAACCTCTACAAACAAAATGGCGTCATTTTATAATCCAGTTAGAGGCTTTCTTCACATCTGTGCTCGTTATTTTTTGGCAGCTCTTGTTTGTTCAGACAAATTTTGACGCCGATGTCCTGTCTGGTCATGTAACGTTTATCAGTATATGAGCTTAAGACGTTAAAAGTTCAGCTATCTGTAAATCTAAAGTTCAGCTTTTTAATCCCGTGGGACACACACATTAATCCACGCATGACCGGACTGGTTCCTTCGTCAGGCTGTATTTTAGACCTCTCATCAAAGAGCGACTCCCACCCACTTAGCAAAGTCCGTTTGAGGCCTTAAAAAAAAAAAAAAACGATCACATGACTGGGCCGTCACATAAAGCTGCCCAACGTGACTCTGCTTAAAAACACCTCGGTGAACTGAAGTCAACTCACACAAAGAGCTGGAGCTGAAACAGTAAATCCGTGTGGAACGAGCACCAGAAAGTTAATTATAAGATTAGCAGAGGATGGTTTCGATCCATCGACCTCTGGGTTATGGGCCCAGCACGCTTCCGCTGCGCCACTCTGCTACCAAACACCCCAGATGGGATTCGAACCCACAATCCCTGGCTTAGGAGGCCAGTGCCTTATCCATTAGGCCACTGGGGCTCTGGAAAAGGGAACCTCTGTCGCTAAAATCCAAAAATCAGCGCAAAAACTCCAAAAAGTGACATGTTTCTGTAGCTGACACATTAAAAATATCCTTTATCTTCAACACCTGAATGATACAACATTCATATTACTACAAGAAATACTAGTAACGTACACTGTGTTTAATTTACGATATAACACTTTAGCCATACAGATAAACAGTCTTGTAGACTTCTGTGAAGAGAGTTCGCTCTCTATCTTTTTATTTTATCTGTATAAACTGAATACACTCCTCAAATTAAAAAAAAACAACAACAATCTGATGGAAATTCATTCAGTCTGAGCTTCATATTTTATAAAAACGGAACTACATTAGACAACGATCTGCGGCCTACCTGCATCATGAGCACCTGCCGTCACGCCTTGCCGTGTTGACTTTTCTCTCAGTGCCTGCATTTAAACACCGTCTTGGATGTGTTGTGCTTTCATAAAGGGTGAAAAGGATGGTTCTTCACCATTGGGCAGCCAATGCACCAATCACATCCATCCACGAAAACAGTATACCTGTTGTCCTCATGAAAAGGTTCAGGTACTGGAACATCCTTCAGCTAAACTCACTGGCTTTCATAATTACGTACCATCCGTTTGGATTATGTTGCTGCTTAGATTTTTTAGAAGTGTATGTTCAGTCTGGTTGTGTGCGACCATTTGAACAGCGCCCTCTTCCTTTGGTATTCACAACCTCACTGATGTAAATCTTTGCAAAATGTCATCACTGAAATTTGATGTGATACTATGGGTGCATAATGCTTGGTGTTCAACGTCATCCATAAGTTGTACGAACACTGTTGCTGCCTAGACGTCACAAAGCTAACAGTTTAGCAGTCAGCATTAACGCGTTGTTATGCGATCGTTAGCATTCTACTGTTAGCCTGTGTGATTTTGACCTGTGGCTACGTCCTGAACGGCAGCCATGTTGTTGTACAAGACTTTGATGCGTGACATCTGATTGGCTTCCTCCAGAAACCGGCCAATCAGATGTCACGCACGCTGTGGGCGGGACCTAGAATGCCCCATTGCTAGGCAACAACATCAAAGGCAAATGGTGATGTCATGCTCCGGACATTCTGGAACACAGCCAGTCGATTGTTTTGATATTTTGTTCGTGCGTGCGCAGTTCAAGTTACGTTTCTACAACAGTCTTCGTTTGAAAACACTTGGGAGAAACTTCACTGAACTCATTTTATTTAGCTACAACCTCTCAGTTATAAAAATGTCTGACAACCTCCAAGTCTTTAGAGGAGCCAAGCTCTCCTCCGCGTCTTCAAGCTACATAATTGAGGGCTTAATTGGAAGTGGCACCTTTGGACAAGTTGTCCGTTGCCGCAAAACAGCCACCAACGAGAAGGTGGCTGTGAAGGTAATGAAAAAACGCTTTGTACCTCAGGCAGAGGAAGAGGAAGTCATCCTCAGGACGCTGAAGGATTTCGACCTTGACAGGAACAACTTTGTAAAGTGGGAATGTTCATTTACCTACAGATCACATCTCTGTCAAGAATTTGAACTTCTGGACATGAGCTTGAGTGATTTTCTTAATCAAAGTGAAAACGGCATGCTTCAGATGAAAGAGATCCGCCCCATCATACAGCAGATGGCTACGGCTCTGACCACCCTCAAGAACTTGGGGATCATTCATTCGGATCTCAAACCGGAGAATATTATGCTGGTGGACCATGTTCAGCAGCCATGGAAGATCAAAATCATAGACTTTGGCAGTGCTTTCCAAGCCTTTAATGCTCAGCAGGAGTCATATATTCAGACCAGGTGGTACCGGTCCCCGGAGACAATTTTAGGTCTCCCCGTAAACGAGGCCATAGACATGTGGTCCCTCGGCTGCATTGCCGCTGAACTATTCCTGGGCTTCCCACTTTACCCAGGGAATTGCGAGTATGACATGATTTGGAAAATAACACAAACTCAAGGAGACATCCCAGACCATTTACTCAATGCTGGACTCAAAATCAGAAACTTTTATCAGCAGTTATGGCCAGACATCTGGAGACTCATGACACCAGAGGAGTATGGAATCAGTTCTTCAAACGACCTCATGTTTAGCTGCCTGGATGATCTGAAGAACTTCCAGCAGACTATGTTCAGTTGTCCGTCAGAGGCGGACAAAGTTGACCTGGATAACTTTGTGGACCTGATAAAACAGATGCTAAACCTGGATCCTGCTGAAAGAATAACGCCTTTCCAGGTGTTGCAGCATCCTTTCATTACAATGAGCCATCTGACGGGCTTCTTGGATTCCAGCTCCTATGTGAAGTCATGTGTCGATTTGATGGCCGTCTGCTGTCCTCAGAACCCGAATCAGGACAAAAACTGGACGGCCTTTCAGGAGCTACCCTCGGGAAACCAAGTATCCACCACCTTCTCCGGTGGGGCCCAAAATCGACAAAACCTGCCGTCATTGTTCAAAGAAGATGAACCTGACAGAGTCCAAATCAAGCCCTGTCTGAAGAGAAAGATGGCGGACGACAGTGCTACGCTGAGACGTGACAGCAGCTCGTTCCAAGTCAGGAAGAAGAGGAAGATCTCTGGAGAAAGATCTGCGATGAAAAGGCCCGACGGTCAAATATCAAGACGCAGTGATGACATCTCAAAGGCTCCCCCGCAGAAAAAGAAGAGGGTGACGATTACCACGGATGAAGAGGAGAGAGACTCCACAATGAGTCCAAGCACCTCTGAAGACGTCCGTTCTGTCAAACCCAAGAAGAGGAAAGCCTCGAGATCACCGAGTGTTGACGGAAGATCGGTGTATACGCCAAGAAAGAAAAAGAGGAAGAAGGACGAGACGGTAGCTACGATCTGGATTATAGGGTCTAGTTACGTTAAACGAGCAGAGGAGCCGGCCAGCAGTAACTTCGGGAACAACTTTGGACTAAACGCCAAAGTTAAGTGGTTTGGTAAAGGAGGCATGCGCTGGAGCAACGTCCTACCTCGCTTTTATGATGAACTGTCCACACAGAGTCCCCCTGACGTCTTGGTCGTCCACGCCGGAGGCAACGATCTGGGGCTCATGTCCACCAAAGAGCTGGTTTCACAAATGACGGTGGACTTGGCGCGGCTCCGCGAGGAGTTCCCCTCCATGAAGATTGTGTATTCGTGCATCAACGAGCGTCAAGCGTGGAGACACGGAAAACCAAAACACGTCAACAACAGCAGGAAGGCCGTCAATAGAAGGATGAGGAAGGCTGTAGGCCGCTTTAACGGTGACGTTATCGAACATCCCCTCCTGAGATACTTTGACGACTCTGTGTTTCTGCCAGACGGCGTGCACTTCACCAAGAAAGGAAATGAAATCTTTGTCACCAGCATACGCAACGTGATTAAGAAGATACTCCAGGAAGCAGCTCCAGGTGAGAGAACGTGGCGGCAGCAGCACCTTTAACCTGCTTTTATATGTTTATACACCGATCAGCCACGACTGATTGGAGGTATGTGCACATACAAGCCAGTAAAAAGCATTAGCGCAAAAATTGGGCAGCACAGCGGCGCGGCGGTTAGCGCCGGCGCCTCACAGCGAGAGGGTTCTACGTTCTTGCTGTGTGGAGTTTGCATGTTCTCCCTGTGTCTGCATGGGTTCTCCCCGGGTACTCCGGCTTCCTCCCACCCGTCAAAGACATGCGATTGTTGTCCGTGGAGGAATGGTTGCCTCTTTGTGTTAGCGCTGAGATCCGAGTGGAGACCTGAGCAAGGTGGACCCCGAGGGACCAGAGTCTCCAGATGACAAGCAGTTATAGAAGTTAAATGACTTTAATATTAACGCAAAATTTAAAAAAGAATAAAAAAATAAAAAATAAATTAAGCTTTAAGGTAACTGTATTTTGTCCTTTTCAAAATATCTGCTCCTGTCCTTCGCTCTGAGGCCAAGGTTTAGGTCATATCTATTCAATTTGACAAATAAATGCTGATATATTATTTATATTTAATCAAATGTTCTCTGAAAAGTTGTAGACTTGAGTAAATGTCCTTTCCCCCACAGCTGCCTCTCTGCCTCACTCAGAGAGAACTTTTTAAAAACTTTTAAACGTGCTCCTCCTCAGCAGAGAGAAGATGAAGATGTCCCGAGGTGTCCCGGGTCTTTGGGGGCCTACCTTCACGTCGGAACACCGGACGCTCCCGTTGCCGCGCGTCGCCGCCCGGTCCGTACAGGTGCAGTCCGGCCTGCAGCCGCACTCAACCAGGGAGATCTCCTCTGCGACGCCGGACGCCGACTTGAACGAGCTTCTCGGTGAAAACATGTTGAAGCCGCCGCTGCCTCTACTACCGCTACTACCGCCGTGCGTTCGTCTTTATCTCCGATCCGGTCAAACGCGGAGGGCAAAAGTCCGCAGCGGGAGATAAGAGCGGAGCGCAGCGCCAGTGCGCACGGCGGCCAGGAGCGTCATTTCCATGCGGTCAGCTGCGGCATTTTGATCAGAGCGGACTCATGAATGTGGGCAAAGTCTCCCATCAGATCACATGACTTCAGCACCGGGCTCCAGAAAGAAGAAAATAAAAAAAAACACGCAGGGTATCTTTAGAAAAATATGTTTTATTCAAGTCAATAAAACAGCCCCAGTCATTAACAGTTACCTTTCAAAATAAAAGACAGCTCTTAAAGTTGAGGGAGAGGGACAAAATAAAATATCAAACCAAATGTGCACATATTTACAAAAACCTTTTATTGAACTCCTCCAAAACGACAAAGGGCACATCTGTGAGTGGGAGGAGGAGGAGGGAGGTGAGAAAACAAACCAAACTAAACCCGACACGGCAGCGGGATCGATCTGTGCGCGCCTTAAAAACTTAAAAAGCTGATTTCTGTGCCAGTGAATGAGACTGCATAGGGAACTCGAAAGGCACACAGAGAGGGAACGAGTTGAACACATTCACCGGAGCGTCTCCAGCTCCTCTAACGGGACAAACTCCGGCTTTTTATTCCGATCTAAACGTAGGAAACTCTTCTTCCCTTCTTCTTCAGCAGAATGAAAACTAAAAACAAGCTACGTCCTATGAGACACACACACAGACAGAAACGTTCAAACACTTTTTTTTTTGTTTTGCAGCGTAGATCTGTACAACGGCGACTTCTTCTTCTTCTTCTTCTTCTTTCAGCGCTGTCGGTCCCAGCGCCAGATGGAGGCGTCGTCGCAGACCGCTATCAAGATGCTGCTGTCGCGGCTGAAGCTGGTTTGCCGGATGGCCGACGTACATTTAGGGAGGGTCAGCGTGGTGCACCTGAGGAAGAGGAGGAGGAGGCGTGATGAAGGGTTCCTCCTCACAGGTACTTTCACTCTACCGTCGGTAACTTACTTGGCTTTGTGCGGATCCTCCACTTCAAGGTCCCACACGTAAAGCTTCCCCACCTGGTTCCCCAGAGCCAGCATCTGCAGATGAGCGGCAGGTCAGACACGTGTTTGTTTTATGCTAATTTAAAAAGAAGAAGAAGAAGAAGACGAGAGCCGACCTTCTGCCAGAAGTCCATGGAGAAGCGCATGTACCAGATGTCACACTGGCTGTAGTCGAAGCGTCCCAGGATCGTCACGTTTGACTCGTTGGGTTTGATGTGGTCGATGTCGTCCTCCATCTTCCCCGGCTTCCAGCAGACGATGGCGTTCTCGCACGACTGCAGGAGCAAACTCGTTTATTCATTTATCTATTTATTACTGTGTGCACGTCACCACGCGTTCGAGCCACTTGCCTTGGACAGGATGAGGTCGCCCAGCCACCGCACGCAGTCCACGTAGTTCCTGTGGATGTCCCGTGTCGAGAAGTCGGGGAAGTGGATTTTCTGCGAGACGAAGGGCCGGTTGGTCTTGGACGGGTTGTACTCGTAGGAGCCGCGGATGGCTTTCTGCATGCGCTCTGAGTTGATCCTCCACAGCTTCAGCGAGTGGTCCATCCCGCACGACATGATCTTCTCGCCCAGGAGGTCAAAATCCTGCAAGGGGGACGAAACGAGGACGGGAAGGGATTTGAGTTTGAGTGCCCTCCATCCGGTTGCCTAGGTAACCCTAATGTACAGTTACACTTGACCGCAGACACTCACAGCGCTCAGGACTTCGTCTCGATGACCTTCCACGCCTCCGAATATGGCCACCAACGTGTCCGTCTGGATGTTCCACAGCCGCAGGGCGTGATCTGAGACGACAGGTTGACACGCTCAGATAAAACATTAACTCCGTCCACGTGACCTTTTCGCGGCCGTGTGCTACATTCTCAGATTGAGGAACTGCCTGACGATAAAACGGAGCAATAAAGGAAAGGCGTTGCTGACCTTACATCAACCTCTCTTCCTCTTCCTGTTTATTGTTTTTACCTTTGCTGACAGACAGGAGGAGGTTCGGATCCCTCGGGTGGAACTTGAGCTCGTTGATGGCGTTCCCGTGACCTACATAATGCTGGACAACAACAAAGACACGCCCACAGCGTTAAGTCTCTAGCAGACTAGTTAGCCGTCTCCAGGTGGGGGCCTGAAAACGCCGCCGTTACCTTGATGCACTGCATGGTGATGTGGTTGATCACCCGGATGATGCCGCGGGACCCGGCCACGGCCAACAGGGGGTGACTGGTGTTGGTGTCGTAGGTCCAGGCGCACGTGTAGAAGTTCTCGTCGGCCTTTAGGCGTCGCCCAGTCAAGGAAACCTTCGCCTTATAAGGACGTGACGTCTAGCTAGGGTCGCAAAGGGGTGGAAAATGTCCGGTAAATTTCCAGAAACTTTCCATGGGAAGTTAAACTGGGGAATTTTGGAAATATTCAAAATTGGAAACATTGGAATTATTGGGAATTTATGGGAATTAACTGGAAATTGGGGCTAATTTAAACAAACTGTATCATATCCAAACATAAATGTAAATGTTTTTTGTCATGAGTCACAAGAAACAGCATCAAACTGTGAGGTAGCTACCACCATAATTAGCTTAAATGGTCAATGAAATGAAAAATAGCACCTAACTTACCAGCTAGTTAGCTACTGTATTAATACATTTTAATATTTGCAAGTTAAACATTAATAACGTTATAGATCAAATATATTTACCCCATGATATTATCAAAACGTACTTGACTTACTGTAGGGGGTGTGGCCTCAATAGCCCTGCAGTAAGCAGTGTGCATGTGATGGAGGAGTGTACTTGCATTAAATCTGGTTGTTTTAGCCAAAACTAAGCTACAATATATTCCCCCCAACTATATGTAAGTTCCCTGTTAAGGGCCAGCCTTCAACTTTGTAAATTTCTTGTTTATTCCCGTTAATTCCCATTTAAAGTTTCCAACTTTGAGAATTCCCGGAATTTTGCAACCCTACTTCCAGCTGTGAACTCTCAGAGGAGTCGTCATAACAAAGAGCACATTTCATGCTTGATCTCGTCTTAATCCTCATTGTTTGGGTTCAGATTGAGCGTTAAAGTCTCAGATTTGAGATTTAAAGATGAAAGGATACGTCGGCATCAACGTAGGACTGCAAGAGTCTTATTTCTCCCTGAGAGTGACATTCATACAGAGTTACCTGCAGAGGGAAAGAGACAACCGGTTTATTTGCAACGACACAAGATCAGGAGATCAGTTTGGCTGTTTATCGCTCGCTGGTCGCAGAAATTATTTACCCTGTTGCTCCCGACTGTCGCAAACACCAGCGGGTCTCCCTCCTTGCTGTGCCAGTTAAACTGCACCCCAAACAGCGGCTGCCCGTGGTCCTCCTAAAAACACGATTAAGTTACTGCACATTTATTTTTCCCCCCGTAACGTGACGGAGCAGTGCTCCCATGGAGACGCCAGCACTCACCCTCAGGCTGTTGACGCACTTGAAGGAGTATCTGCACTTCTTGGACTTCCACTTGCCCTTGCCCCAGCTCTTCCTGCCCGGGGCGTTGGCTGTGTTGGTGGGTGTGTCCGGGCGCTCGGCGTTGGTCCCGCTCTCCACGCTGACGGCATCGTCCTGCAAAACAGGCGGCGAGTCTCGTGAGGCCAAAGACAACAATAATAATGTGGTAACAGAGGCTGGAAATTGAAAATAAAACAGAGTGTGGTGATGATTTACCCTTCATCTTTACTGGCACACACAATAAAGGCATTTTTATTCTGATTATTAGAGGAATACACGTCTGAACAGGTAGTTAAGCAGGATTTGTGAAGCATTAAGAGCTGTTATAGAGCCTGTTTCAACCACGTGACAGGAAGTGGCGCACAGATACCATGTTATTTATCGTGATAAAAGCATCTAGCACGAATTTCTGTTATAAACACAAGTGTCTTTGCTTTTAATAGCAACAAAAACACAACATCATCCACTTCAGTCACCGATTTAGCACAAAACGTGTCAGATATTTAACTTTAACGGTTTATTTTTGCTAAAATAAGCTAACTAGGGCTAGCTAGAAACAAAGCTAGCTCTGATTTAGCTTCCTTGTAGGCAACATTGCACATCTTATTAATCAGTTAGCACATGAGCATGTCTCTGCATGAAGAATTAATCCAACAGCACCTCCAACAACCCTGCAACTCGTTTTAAATTCAAAACAGATTCATTTAGCTGCCACTGCTGCTAAAGCTAGCTCATTTCAGCACGTGAATGCATGCGCCCTGAACCCCGAATAAAAACGGACATCGGCGTGAAAACGAAGAGAAACCCGAGCGGCTCTTTGTGCGGTGCATCCCGCAGATTGCGGCTGTTTTTAAACCAGCCGGTGCGCACGGACAAAGCTGCTAGCTAACCGCTTTAGCCGCTCGGCTACTTGTAGCACAAACGCTAACTCGCTGGAGTCGCGACATTTTTTCGTGGCATTAACGACACGGTTTGAGCGGCTTACGTTCTCGTCTCCTGATAAATCGGGGTTACTGTTCTCGTCACTGCTTAATTTTTGCTTTTTCGCCGGTACTTCTTTTCCCGCTTGAGACGGGGACTCGGACATGTTCTTATTTTCCCTCATTTTGGCTTAAACTGCGTCGCTTCCGTTCCGGAAGTCCCGCAAGTGCTGCTGGGAATTAGAGTTTTGACTTGATCGCGGCAAAACAATAAAAAAACAACATATTTCGCGTATTTATTTTATAAATATATTTTTATTTTCTATTTTTATACCATAAAATAATTTAGGAACAACTCAATTAAATTAATTTAGTACAACTTCTTTTTTTAATATTATTTTCTACATTTTCTGCCTTTTATTGTCAATCTCTGGTTGAACAGGATGGCAGTTAAATTTATGAATCATTTAACAAAAAGAAAACAAAGGAAACAGAAAAATCCTGCACATTTACAAAGGAATTTATTTAAAAAACAGCTTACAATCATAAAGTACACAGAAATATATTTGCTCCTACAGTAGCATCTCTGCATCCTCCACAGACGCCACGCTCATGTTCTCAGACAGCTCTTCATCCTCCTCCTCCTCCTCCTCTACCTCCTCCTCCTCAGCTGCCCTCTTCATACCCCTCTGCTTTGAGAGGGCCTCGGCGTAGCGGATGTTATACATGTTAAAGTCGCAGCTGCAAAAACAAAACGCACATTTTATATTTAATCTACTCGGTGACGTTTGATGCTGCAAAAATGTTCAGACTTACAGTTTGGACAGGTTGTCAAAGTGTCTCTGGATGCTCTTCTGCAGCGCCTGCAGCGTCGGTAGGATGGTTCCTGACCTGGAAAGGGAATTCAAATGAGAGTTAACGGTTAAATGTGAGTTTTACATCCAAATATAATAAAAACCCCTAAAGATCTGCACCTGTTCTTCAGTTTCTGTCCGTGCAGCATGAGCAGACTCTGTGCCCAGGTCATGTAGAACTGCAGGTGGCTGGACTTCTCCAAAGACGAAGCCACGAAGCCCAGCAGCTTCTCGACGTAAATGTCAGGAAGAGAGCCGCAAACCACCGGGACTGGACCACAAACACAATCCACGTCATTCTGCCGTTCTTTTCTTTCTTTGCAGGTAAAAAAAATCATTTACTCACTCTGCTCGTGCGGCACCGTCTCCAGCACTTCCTGCTTCAGGGCTTTCTCGTTGAGCCTGAACGCCAGGACGATGGCGTGCACCCACTCCTGGAGGCGCAGCTGCTTGCGTATGCTGGCCGGCGTCACGTCCAGGTCCAGGTCGTAGGGGTCGAAGACGAGCGAGCCGTCCAGGGAGTAGACCAGCAGGCCCTCGGTGGAGGTGGCCGCCCAGCTGCGACCTGAGAGGAGAGTCGAGAAGCTTTAATCTCCTTTAACGTCCCTCAAAATAAAAAGCTTTCTGAGATGAGATGCTGTAACGAACCGGTGGGAGAGAACCGCAGCGACGTGACTCTGATCTCTGGCTTGAAGTGTCGAGAGCTCATGTCGCCTTTAAGGGAAGAACTTCAGTTAAAAAAACACTGAAAGATAAAAGCTGACGTAGCAACGACGCGCTGCGATGCTCACACCTTTCCTGACTCCAGGGAGGCTGATGTTGACCCCGTCTCCGTCCCCGGCTCCGTCGTCCACCAGAGCCAGGCTGCCGAACTCTGTCATCTTCCTCCGGTCCAAAAACTCCTGAAGAAGAAGAAGAAGAAAAATGAAAGGACAGCTCACACGACGTCAGCCTGCTACGTCGAGAACGCCGTACCTCCATGGCGTCGAAGGACAGGTTGCAGGAGATCTCAAACTTCTTCATGAGGATCTGCTCCTTCACGTTGTAGATGCAGACGAACTTGGAGTGTCCTCCCGCCAGAATGGACTCCCCGTCCGCCGAGTAGCACAGCGACGTAAACGCCCTGGACAAATAAAAAGAAAAAGTCACGACTGCTCGGGCGCCGTGGAGCAGCAGAGGAGGCCGTGACACTCACTTCCCCTTGGCCAACTGCTTGGCCGTGATTTTATCCGTCTCTTTGCGCCCCGTCTCCAGGTCATGCCGTCCCGCCACGGACCTGGTTTGCGTGGCCGTGTTCGGGTTCCAGAAGGAGATCTCCCCGTTCAGAGCGGCCACGGCTAACTCCTGCCCGTCGGGCCGGTACGTCACCGACAAACCTGCGGGGGGACGGAGGGCGGGGTGAGCCGCGGAGACGCTTTCTGAGACGCCTCAGCGAGGGATTCGTATTTACCGTCAGACGAGAGCGGGAGCGTCTCCTTGACCTGCCAGCTGTCCAGCATGTCCCACAGACGCACGGTGCGGTCCCAGGAGACGCTGGCCAGGATGGACTGAACCGGGCTGAAGCACAAGCAGCTCACCGGACCCTCGTGACCTGCAAGGACCTGGTCAACCGCAGGCGGGACGGCGTTTTAGCGAGGTGTAAGACAGACAGACAGAGAGACAGGCGTAGTCATGTCCTCACCTCTAGCAGCCTGCCCGTCTGCATGGACCAGAGGAAGATCTCAAAGGAGTCCTGCGCTCCCGCCGTCACCAACTCTCCGCTGACATCTACTGCGAGGGAGGAGAACTGCGCGGGACGAGGCGACGTGAACGTCCTGAAGTTTCGGTATCTGGAAAAATAAAAAATAAAGTCACGATTGGTGCGTCTCTCTTTAAACTCCCGGGCAGCGTCTTCGCCAAAGTCACCCACCTGTGCAGGTCGAACGCCCGCACCGTCCCGTCCAGAGACGCGCTGACGACGACGAAGCCGCTGGAGGTGAAGGCCACGTTGGTGACGCTGCTGGTGTGCTCGGTGAAGGTGACGAAGCAGAGGCCGCTGTTGGTGTTCCACACTTTCACCTGAAGAAACAAACGTTCTTTTAAGGGTTCGTTAAAGAGACGCTGGGGGAAAAAAAGAAAGAAAAGAGACTCGCTTTGCCGTCGTCCCCTCCCGTGGCGATGTACTGCCCGTCCGGCGAGTACGCCAGCGACGCCATGTTGTTGAAGTGTCCCTGCTGCTTGAAGACGTACGACTCGCTCTGCCACTCCCACACCAGCAGCTGGCCCATCCCTAAAACAGTCACCGCCTTAATAAACCTTATTAAACGCACGTTAAATCACATATACACACAAAAAAAATAAACTCTTACGGGAGCAGCCGAAGCCGATCCAGTCTCCAGAGCTGTTTATAGACACCGAGGAAATCCTCTGGTCTGAAATACTGCACAAACATTCAAACAATCAGTAATGGGACTTTAGAAAAAATGACCAAAGCAGAATAAACGACTTCCTCCTCCTCCTCCTCCTCCTCCTCCTCCGTCGGCACCTCAGCGAGTGAATGAGGTTAAACTCTGGGAGTTCGTGCAGGTGGAAGACGCCAGAGGCGAAGCCCGTGACCAGGATGTGAGTGGGCTTGTGGTAGGCGGCTGCAGTCAAGTTGTTAAAATCTCCCTCTTTGTTGAAGAAGTGTCTGCAAGAAGAAGAAGAAGGAGGTGATTTTAAACTACTCGTGAAGAAGACGAAGAAGAAGAAGAAGAAGAAGAAGCGTCTTACTTGCTCTTTTGCTTGTATCGTACGTTCTTGGTGTTCCTCCTCTCTTTCGGAGTCTCCACTTTCCCCCTGATCACCTCTCCTTCCTCTCCCTCCACCTTGCCCCCATCCTCCTCCTCCTCCTCTTCCTCCTCCCCCTTCTTCTGGGGCTTGGGTTCATCCCGGCTCTTGGTCAGGACCAGGCCGTCCAGCTCGGTGTCGCTCTCCCACACACAAAGCGTCCCGTCCTGGCTGACCGTGTACAGCTTTACAAACATTTGGACAAGGTTTTAATTCTCAACCAAAACCAGTTTAAAAGCAAAACATCCCTATAAGCTACGAGTAATTAAACGTACATCTAGACTGTCCTTCTCAAAGAAACAGCCCATTATGACGTCCTTGTGTCCCCCCAGGGAGTAGTAGATGAGGTTGGCCCAGCGCTCGGCGCCAAACACCCACGTCGACATGTCTTTGCTGCCCACCACAAAACACCTGAAAGAGAAAAAACACACAATCAGCGTTGTTTTTTAATCCCACCATCAGGCGTCCTGTCCGCTCGTGCTCTCGTCGCTCACTTGGAGTCGTCCGTCCAGTCGATGCAGGTGGTCTCGTCGTACGGGCCGTAGTAGCTCTTGTCCAAAACGAAGGCGTTGAACTCCCGCTGCTTCCCGGGAGCGTGGTACATCAGCGCCACGTTCTCCTTGGTGACAACGAACTTCCTGAGAGGGAGGAACGCGGCAAACGGTTTAGTCACACGGGGAAACCTCCTTAGTAAGATTAAGTGGCTGCATTAGCGTTAGTTAAAGGTGAACTACTGTTTTTAAACAAAATATCCATATAATGGGAGTGAATGGGGCACCGAAACATAGCCTCTAAATAACACATTATCTGCTTCAAAACTCATTCATTTCACTAATATTCTGTTATGATACGCTAGTGCTATTCAAGCTAGCTTTTTTTCCATGCATAGCACTAGCGTATCACAACAAAACAAAACAACAAAATATTGTTTCGTGGCAGATAATGTGATATTTAGAGGCTGCGTTTCGGTGCCCCATTCACTCCCACTATATGGATATACACATTTTTTTACAACTTGGACCTTATTTCTAGCATAAATATAGCTTTTGTGTAATATGTATTCCCTCAGGAGATATTTACATTAACGTATATCCATATAATGGGAGTGAATGGGGCACCGAGACGCAGCCTCTAAATAACGTTTTATTTTCCACAAAATTCGTTCGTTTCACTTATATTTTGTTATGATACGCTAATGCTATTCCAGCTGTTTTTTTTTCCAACATAGCCGAATATTTTTCTGAGATTGTGGACGATGCATAGCAGAGGCAGAAGACATGATAACAGGTGACTCCAGACTCAATGGGGAGTAGCACTAGCGTATCACAACAAAATATTATTGAAACAAAGGGGTTTCGTGGCAGATAATGAGTTATTTAAAAGCTGCGTTTCGGTGCCCCATTCACTCCCACTATGTGGATATAAGCATTTTTTTTACAACCTAGCATAAATATAACTTTTGTGTAATTCGTATTCCTTCAGGACAAATTTACATGACCATATATCCATATAATGGGAGTGAATGGGGCACCGAAACATAGCCTCTAAATAACACATTATCTGCCACGAAACTCATTAAATTTACCAATATTTTGTTATTATACGCTAGCACTATTCCAGCTAGTTTTTTTTCCAACATGGCCGAATACTTTTCTGATTCTGAGATTGTGGACGAAGCACAGCAGTAGCACACTTCAGGTAAACAAGCCGCACGCTGCCCAGAGATGTAATCATCCAGGTCAGAAGACACGATAACAGGTAATTCCACACACAACGGGAATAGCATTAGTGTATCATAACAAAATATTGGTGATATGAACGAATTTCGTGGCAGATAAAGCGTTATTTAGAGGCTGTGTTTCGGTGCCCCATTCACTCCCATTATATCGATATACGTTAATTTTTGCTAGAAATTTTTGCAGATTGTAAAAAACAGTAGTTTCCTCTTTAAAAGACAGAGGTGTCAAACATGCAGCCCTCCAGAGAGGGTCCAATTTGGTCCACAAAGGAAGAACCTAGCGTTGTTGTCATTTTTATATCTTAACATGCTGTCCTGTTACTGGTCTGAACTAAAATGAGCTTGACACACCTGAGTTAAAGGTTATAACTGGATTTAACTTGTCTCAGGGAAGCAACTCTGGACAGTTTTCGGGGGTTTTCCCGACAAAATGACAACTCAAGCTGGAGAAATCTTCTTCTACTCTGTCAATTCAGCGCCAGTTAAGTTAGGAAAACGCTCCTTCTTCTTCTTTTGTTTTTATACCTGCACATTTAAAGCTCCACGGCAGCGCAACCACACTGTCAATAAAGTTACATACGAGCTAAAGAGCGACATCTTTACCTGCCGTCAGGTGAGAAGCGGATGCTGCTCACTGGCTTGTGGAAGTGGAAGTGATGAAGGACGGCCCGGGTGACCAGGCTGACCAACAGCGCCGCTCCGTCTGTTTAACATCAACATGAACATGTGGATTAAAGTGTGACTGAGCTGCTCCTCTGATCACACGGGGATCAGGTAAACCTCTCACCTTCGTCCACCACGATCGCCAGGTTGCCATCCGGGGACAGACCCACGCATGTTATATTCTTTGTGGTGGAGACAGGCAACGTCTCGGAGGTGTTGCTATAGGACGGATAAGGACATAAAAGGTTTCATTATTACAGCTGTTTTAGATTCAGATCCAGATGTTAAGGGCTCACACTTACTTTTTCAGGTCGAAGACAGAGACTCTGTTTCCCACCGGACTGATCACTGCGTTTCCATCTTTGGAAAAGTTCAAATTTCCCTGACGATAAACGGCTCCTAGTAAATTGGAAAACTACAACAAAAACAAAAAAGGTTTTATCTTATAAGTCGCGTTTAAATCCTTGTGAGCGTCAATTGAAAAGCGAAGCAAATACACTAACTAAACAATAACTAGCATAAATACAATAGTTTGATATCATATATGTTCGCCGGTGAAATTATGAATGCTTACACTTTGCAATATTAAAGTCTTAAATGTGATGTATGGCGTGTACAGTTGTCAATTTACATTAACCTCTTAAATGCGACAATTTTTGAATGGGGTTTGGTGTGACGTTCCCGAACCCAGCGAAAACACACAGTGCAGCTAACGGCGCCGTACTCACCCTATAAGCAAACTTCATTTTGACAAATATTCCTTAATTTACGCGCATTTATCTTCCGTTTAGTTATTTAAATGTCCCAGTATGCGCGTGAAATTGAAGCCAGTGCCGCACATGCCTCTCCTTCCTCCACATGCGTTTAAAGTTTTGTTGACACTTAGCACTTCCGGTTTGAGCGTCGCTAGAAAAGAGAGCACTGCGCCCCCTGGCGGAAAGGAGGGCGAGCATGTCAAAATAAAAGCATGGCAATCTTTATTCCAGATGTTTTGTACTAAATAATCAGATTAAATATGAAAAATAATTAATCATGTTAAATAAACAACAATAGATCATAATGATGCATTCAAGTCTTATGTGATAACAGGAAGTTGTGAAGTAATGTCTGTATTTAAGGAAATTTGTGTCTTCAGCTTGTTGAACTAAACAATAACTTACAGAAACATTAGACGGGAGAGAGGACTGTGTCTGAAAGAAGAGACACCTGACATCAGTGCTTGAGTTTGGTGACTTTATGGCTCTTGCGTACAGAGGTACATTTGCGATTCAAGTCAGACACAGTGAGAACAAAAAGTCCGTGACACACTTGGAGCTGAGCAAGCCTTTCTCGTCGTTTCGTCGCTGGCCCTTCACACGATCCCTCCACCCTCTTTTAATTCTTAATGCCCTCTCTGAATAATTCATCAGCTGGCAGCTACAGTACACACACAGCACACGTGTGGCGGTGGGACGGTGCCAAAGGGTATCGTCTTTTTCTGGGGCAGTCGGCTGCTGCTGGAGTAATGGCGCGAGGCGTTAATGCTGTTTTCTTTCTTTTTTTTTATATGACAGCTTGGCAACAGCTTTTTCACCTCAGGGTTTTGTGCCAGAGATCGAAACAGGGCACGACATGCAGCCGGACATATTTCTGCCCCCCGCTGGTGCACTCCAAGCAGCCGTAGACGGTCTCCCGCCGCTGGGACCCCATGCCACAGAGCGCACAGGGGCCCTTGGGGATGTTGTGTTTGAGGAGGTTGACCCGCGTGTGGGAGCTCTCCCTCAGGTAGCCCGTGGACACGTCCGTCATGCTGGCCGCCTTCTCGTAGTAGTCTGTCACCATGTCGTCCATGTAGGTGTCGGAGTGGGTGAGCTCCTCGAACGTCCGGTCATCTGGGAGTTGGATAAAAGCAAAGCAGGTGTCAGAAAAGTGTAAAAGTATGGATGAGTTTGACTGATTTGAAGATCGTGTGGCGTACCGGCTCTGAAGGGGTTTCCGTAGATGATCCCAGACAGGAACCGGCGCAGTCGACCCATGGAGAAGTTACCGATGAAGCCGCCCAGCTGCTCCCGGATCTGCTCCCGCTCAAACCCACCTTGAGACTCGGGGGCTACACAGATATCTGACGTAGAAGGAAGGAGAAGATACGAGAATCAAGCTAACTGAAGCTAACTGAAGCTAACTGAAGCTAACCAAGCTCTGTCGGTTGGGCAGTTGCAGGTATCTGGCACCTCAATGATGTTTGTCGTTGTAGTTTTATTGGCGTGACCTCTGTCAGCGACTTTTTAATGGATTCAGGATGTTAAATGCAGAGAGGAATCACTCTGATTGTTTGACTGGGTCATAAAAATACTTCACTTTCCTAGTAGTAGGCAGTCCATGTACAACAAGTGAAACTAAAGATATTTGTTGAACAATTGAAGGTGCTGTCTTCTAGACAACTGCAAACAGCGATAAAGAAGGTCAACCATGAAGGGACTCGAACCCTCAATCTTCTGATCCGAAGTCAGACGCCTTATCCGTTAGGCCACATGGTCACACAACTACCACTAACGGGGCGTACAAACAGGAAGTGACATGATGGGTTGAAAGACAACAAAAGCAAACATGTTCCTGTGTTTAAAGGCGTCTAAATAGTTTCTACTTTTCCCTTCTTCCTTGAAAAGCGCCCACTTTGGGGTTTGAACAGGTGACTCTTAAAACAGTTCACTCAAACCGATTGGCTTTAGCGCCAACTTTAGTGCCAAGGCTCACCAAGTCGCCCGTCCAGTCGGACAAACAGCTCGCAGGTGCTGAAAGCGATGGTGGTGTGAGCCGGGATGACGATGGCCTTGTCCCGACCTTTGGGGTTTCTGCCATCGTCGATCTGAAACTGCAGCAGAGCAGGAAGACGATTGAACGTGACACGTGTATGGTAAGAGACGTGGAAACCGTCCACGAGCGTCTTTACCCTCATCGTCGTCCCTCTCATGCCGGCGTGGACGGTCAGGGAGCACTGGCGGGTCGTCCGGATGCTCTCCACGACCACGCAGAGGACGCTGCGCCCGCTCTCCTTAGACTGACGGACGAGGCAGTGGTCCAGGTCCACCTTCCTGGAAGATGGAGGAAATGAGTGTCCACCTTAAACCTCTGCACACGTGCTGTTGGTATGTGTGACATGCATGCCGGTGTTGAATAACGTGATCATTTATTCACGCTTACGGGGAAAGCCTGTTCTCACATTCTCACAAAGAGGTCAAAGGTTAGACATCGACTTCAGTTATCTCTAGCTATGTCTCTCTTTTCAAATGGATGAATTATTAACAAAGCATCACTTATGTCACTTGATCCAATCAGACTTGGCAGGCCACGATGATGGCGGTGCCTCGACGTCCAGCTGGGTTACCTGGAGTTCAGCTCTCGCAGTAAAGTCGGTACTTCCAGCTCGTGTTTGGTCACGATGCCGAAAGACGCCTTGACCGCCACAGAGTCCGACCCGCTGATGTTGAACCCCACGTCGTTGATGATGTGGTTCCCTAATCGGCCGCTCAGGGCGACGTCGGATTTGTCCTCGTAGTTGAGGAGCTGATAAGAGGACACTCCTGAAAAACATTCACAGGCTAGCGTATGATGCTAAATGATGTGAAACATGATTTGTTGGTAATAAATCAATCAGCTGTACCTGCTGTGATCTCTTTTTCCCCAACCAGGATGTCTTTCAGGGAGAAGGGAGTTGAGGCGTATTTGTGCTTCTTCCAGAAATACCTCTTCCTCTTCTTGGTGACCAGGCTGAGGGGCTGGTAGCGGTCGGCCTCGCTCAGGCCCGGGACGGGGATCAGCCTCCCCGTGTCTCCGACCTGCTTCACAAAGTTCTTGGTGGCCGCGGCGAACATGTCGACCCCGTCAGAAGCTCCAGGTAGAAAGACACCTGCCGGGCTCTCGCTCCGGGCTCGTCAGAGCTCTTCTCGGCGAGGCAGATGATTCGGGAGTGTTCTTTCAGGCCCGTGAGACGTTCAATAATGCAGGGAGTGTGTAAGGGAATACGGGACGAGGTGTGTGTTAACCTGATAGGTTACTGTAGGCCTGCAGCTTCCTGTCACCAAGACAGACACAACTTTATGAACCAATGGAAATATGGAGTGTATGAGAGAATTAGACATACGTGTTCATGGGGGATGCACTGAAATGAAAATTTTGGCCTAAACCGAAAACGGAAAATGAAGTGCCCAAGGCCGAAAACCTGAAAAATAAGTTGCCCAAGGTCAAAAATGAAGCGCCCAAGGCCAAAAACCTGGAAATGAAGCACCCGAGGCCGAAAACGGAAAATGAAGTGCCCAAGGCCGAAAACCAAAAATGAAGCGCCCAAGGCCGAAAACGTGGAACTGAAGCACCTGAGGCCAAAAACCTGGAAATGAAGCGCCCAAGGCCGAAAACCTGAAAATGAGGTGGCCAAGGCCGGGAACCGAAAATGAAACGCCCAAGGCCGAAAACCCGAAAATGAAGCGCCCAAGGCCGAAAACCAGAAAATTAGCTGCCCAAGGCTGAAAACTGAAAATGCCATTTTCGGTCGCCGAAACATTTTGGTGTCCGAATATTCGATGCATCCCTGATGTTCATACATACACGTTCCCTTTTGACTATCTTTAGAAACTCTCTCTTTCTTTAAGGGACGTCTCCACAGTTTATTTTGGACAGCGTCCACCTTCGGCTGGTGGCCTCCACTGGTGCGTGTTCTTGGGCTGATCTCTGCTGTGGTTGCGCTGCTGTCTAGTCCTTACAAACTAGAAATAGCCTGTTTGTTTGAAACTTTTCAGCAGCTCTCTCACCACAGCAGCTGAGGCCAGTGATTTATATATATATTTTTTCTGCATGCTGCGTTCCCCTTTAATTTCCACGTCTTTGCCAGAGCAGGTCAGGGCGATAACTTGAAAGCGCGATTCGGTCATGCTTTTAGATTTCAATGCCACCTGGAAACGCCCGGTCAGGCAATCCAGTGGAAAAATAAATGAGGGAGGGGCAGAGTTTGGGCGTTTTGAGCCATTTTTGGTCCTGATTCATCAAACCTGACATGTTATTTATAGTGTATAAGAACATAGTCTGCTAGAAGCTGCTTAATTCCTGCCAACGTCGTCTGATACGTGCTTATAGGAAGTGATATTTGCAAAATGAACCCATTAACAGAGTTGCAGGGAGGTGGTCAGGGTGGAGAGTGGGTCCACGAAGCTTCAAACCTTAACTGAAGTTCCCATCCTGGTCTCCAGCTGTGGTTAAGACTCAAAAACCAGACATTTAGCACTTCTCCGTAGCTGCAATAGGAGGATATTGAACAAAGCAGCTTCACGGCCTCTTGTTTAAATGAACATCACGGTTTTAAAAAAAAAGCTACGGATGTGCGGAAGCTGAACTGTCCTCCCAGCTGCTTCAGTTATTTTTTTTTGTCCCCTGCGACTCCTTAATGAGAAATCAGCCTGTTCCTCAAGCACCTGAAACACTTCCTGTCTTGTTCGGGTAAAGGGAAACAAGCCAAATGCAAATCACCTCAGTTCAAGCTGAAAGCCGAAGCTGCGTGAGAATCTAAAGACGGCAACAAACGTGTGTCAGGATTGGTTTTTTTTTGTTGTCGACGTCTACAGGGGCATCACCTCGGGGGCCGACGGCTCGCTTGACAAAACAACTTGGCCGAGCTTCGCCCTGGAAAACACATCAGATGGATGTAACATGCACGCTGTAAAGCACAGATGTAAGACGGTCTGACACAGGAAGGATGTAAAAAAAAAAAACACACTGCAGATTATTCCTGACACACAAACTAGCCAGTGAACTGCACCAAAGTAAATGACAGTTATTTGGGATTCCACGTATTTTAAGGACGGAGTTTATTCTCAAACTTGAAAGGTGACCCAATGCAACATCTTCCCTCGTCGTGTCTTTTGCACGGACAAATCCTGCAGCCTCTAATTAGCGGGCACGATCCAAGGCAACTGCTGCAGCCTAAGGAGGAGGCTGGGTTTGAAATGAAGCAAGAAGAAATGATGATGAGAGAGGAGACGAAAGAGAAAGAGAGAGAGAGAGAGAGAGTAGGAGGGAGCTGCTGTCTGGGGGGGGAGTTTGAAGAGGGAGCTTGTTTCAGTTCGCAGTGATCGCTCATCCAGGAGCCTGTCGCACTCAGGGATATTTGGACTTTTCTCTTTTGCTTTCTGGATGCTGTAGTCCCGGGTCGGTCTCTCTCTGACTTCCTCGTCCGTCCGTGAGGAACGCTGCATGTCTGGCATCCAGACATGGGCCCCTCGTTACGCTCTGGGATTACTGTCTGCCTGGTCATCACCTTGGCTCAGGTGATCGCCGTGAACTGCCAAGAAGACGCCAAGAAAGGTGAGCGACCCAAATATGACTTCTCCCTGATGTATGCTGCCTCAGATAATATATACAACCTTCAAGAAATAAATCACACCTGGTCTAAGTCAATGTTTTCAGAAATTTAAATGTGTAATCATGACTTTTGTTGTTTTTTTGTGATTCCTGACTGAGAAACCTTCGCCTGTAAAACCACTTCCATGTGTATTTTTATCAAACTGACATTTGTTTCCCCCCATTACATCAGGTTTATTCTTTTTTTCACATTTCAGGATGTGTTTCCGTGTTGTCATGTTAAAATTAAACAGCCTCTTTTGCGTCTAACCAGACACCATTTTCCCGTTTGTAAACGAGCGCGTTGTCAGGTGACGTCTGAAACTTTTCAGGAATTAATTGCAAATCTGTTTTGCGCAAACGTCCCAGTGGATGTGATCCTGCAGCGGGTCAAAAATACTTCGCCCCCCCTTTGCTACAGGCGGCAGTGCACGCTAAAGAGTGTGCAGGGCTATTTCAGTGCGAGGTCGAGGCTGAATGACGGGGTTCTGGGTGCCATGGCTATAATGATGTGGCCTTGTGGATGGGATGGACAAAAGCAGGCCACTAATTTTGGTCAGACTTCGGGCCAGAGGCAGACAAGACACACCCAGAGTGAGACCATGCTGGATATGAAATACGCCTCGCTCTCTTTTTATCCAAAAGAAGTCCTCCCTCCCTGAAGGGAAAGAAAAACAGACCATGATGATATCCACCTGAGTAGATGTTCAGAGGTTGTGTGGCAGCTATTTTTAGCTCTGAATCTCATATTTATCTGTAACAACACTGTGCAGACACAGTTCCTCTCTAAGGGGACTGACAGATGTGTCCGATATGCCAAAACTGAGGCTATGAGATGAGTCCAGCAACAACAAAGTGGAAAATAAAAAGAAAGTGGAAGTTATAACTTTTGTTTTTGTGCACTGAGATGCATTCAAGTTAAACAGCTTGGAATACGAGGAACCTCGTGATCAGTCCGACTGCTAATATGGAAGCTATCTAGCTTAGCTCGTTTTAAACAGAAAAATAGGTAAACACTTGGCTCTTTCCAAGTCTTTTAACTACTTCCCACTGTTTCCAGTCAGCGTGCTAAGCTAAGCTAACTGGCTGGTAGCTAAAGTATACAGACGAAAGAGTATTTGACCACCTAAAGTCTTGCGAAGTTCAACTTGAGTCATGTAATCCCATCTCACTGTTTTCAGGCTACATTGCGAAGCTAAGCTAACAGGCAGCTGGCTACACCTTCATACTTAGTACACAGAAGAATAAGTGGTATCAAATTTCTCATCCAATGCTCAACAAGAGAATTTGTCTCTGTGCTAAGCTAAGCTAAGCTAAGCTAACAGGCTAGTGCCTAAAGTATACAGATGAACAAGTTGAAAGGAACTTCTAATCCATTTGACCAGCTAAATTAATCCCTTCCTGATGTTTCCAGGCTGTGTTGCTAAGCTAAGCTAACAGGCAGCTGGCTACAGCCTCATATTAAATACACAGAAGAATAAGTGGTATCAAATTTCTCATCTAATGCTCAACAAGAGAATTTGTCTCTGTGCTAAGCTAAGCTAAGCTATGCTAAGAGGATGGTACCTAAAGTATACAGATAAAAGAGTGGAATAAAACTTCTAATCTATTCGACCACGTGAAATTGAGTTATACAGTCCCGTCCCATTGTTTCCAGGCTCCGTTGCTAAGCTAAGCTAAGCTAAGCTAAACTAAGCTAAGCTAACAGGCAATTGGCTACAACTTTTTATTAAGTACACAGAAGAATAGTTGGTATCAATGTTCTCATCTAATGCTCAAGAAGAAAACAAAGCCTCATCTTTGTCTTTGTGCTAAGCTAAGCTAAGCTAAGCTAAGCTAACAGGCTGGTACCTAAATTATACAGTTGGAAGAGTGGAATAAACTTCCTAATCTATTTGACCACCTAAAGTCTTGCTAAGTTCAAACTGAGTCATGCAATCTTTTCCCACTGAGTTGCTAAGCTAAGCTAAGCTAAGCTAAGCTAAGCTAACAGGCAGCTGGCTACAGCTACATATTAAGTATACAGAAAAAATAGGTGGTATCAATGTTCTCATCTAATGCTCAACAAGAAAACAAAGCTTCATGTTTGTCTTTGTGCTAAGCTAAGCTAAACTAAGCTAATCTAAGCTAACAGACTGCTAGCTATGGCTTCCTGTTTAACTTGAATCCTTGAATTCAAGGAATTTTAGCAGCTTAAAATGAGAAAATATCTAAAAATACATTATAAAGTTTGTTAAATTTGAACACTGGGTAATTTATTTACTTTTTTGTCATCACTGCTCAGACATAATCACATTTAAAGTCTAAAATCCTTTTCTAAAAAAATATTTCTATGTGCAGTTTTGTAATAAAACTAAAGGTTTCTATGCAGCAGCCTTCGGGTGAAGCAGGTTCCCTGGCAGGAGGTTTCTTGTCCGGGTGTGGCACCCCAGCGCTCTCCCAAATAAAGTCAAACCACAAGCTCTACCCAAGCTCAACATATAATACAGCCGCTGTGGTTTCCCTTGAAATAACTGCTGCTTTTGAAAGCCAGCCTCTCTGGTGGGGAGAGGCTCCACCACATAATTGGTGCTTAGGATGTCACTAAACGGCCCGGATTAAAATGCTCACAAAGGCCGTAGCAGGTGGCCATGTCTCCTCGTTTTTATTCCGGTGATAGTTTTGGAATGAATTTTGCAGGAAAGCGTGAAAACTGTTTTCTCAAACTGCAAAAAAAAAAAAAATCAAAAAAATATCATTTTCTTGACACAAACGTCTCTTTCTAACTGATTAAATCCCGCAGGCTAGTTTAGCTAGTTTACAGCTCTCCAGTAAACAGCTTGCTGATGGATGGTGGCGTGCTGATAGCAAAACTACAGGCCTCATCTCGTTTCACCTTTAATGTCGAGCGCTGATTGAGCAGCGACGTCGCTGTTTGCAGAGATGAGTGCATACCTGCACCCAGACACATTTATGGACGCCTTCACAGCCAGGACTTGTTCAACCACAGTCTAGTCGCTAATTGAGGAGCCCCGCAGCTTAGCGGCAATTTGGAATAGGGCGCTCAGTTTTGCGTAATTTGAAGCATCACAAGTATGCAGAAGATTTGTAGCAGCGACACTACAGATCCCATAATGCATCTCATTAAAGGCCACGTCTTTGAGATAGCTCTGGCACACCTCAGATTCTGTGGAGTTCCCCCTTGAATTTACGAGGTCTTAATGGTTATTCTAAAGAATTTATTGGACCTCAGTGTAATTTATGTTATTTTTTTGTGTGTCATGAGCTTCTTCTATTTATAGATACGTCAGATGATGGAATGGCAGTTTTATTTTTACTTGAGGACTGAGTCTACATGTAGTTTTGACGTTGTTATATTTGGGATTTTATGCAACTTTCAGATTCCTGCAGATTTTATCATCACTGCCTCTTTTACACGTTGTAAAACTGCGTTAATCATCGATTGGTATAAGAGTTCAAGCAAGAAAACCAAACATTTGCTTGCTCCCGCTTTGCAAATGTGCAGACTTTGCTGCTTTTCTTTGTCAAAAGAGCAACAAATCCTGTTCCTGCAGTTCCCCCTGGCGGCTTTAAGCAAAATTTGCTGTTCTTTGTGAAACCAGTGCGGCCTTCCCATTTCCCAGCTAGGGGACCTGATCTTCAGGCACCACTCTCAGCTACGTTCCCATATTTTCAGGAAAAGGGAAGGAGCGCTAGAAGGAAGTCCAGCAGCTTAATGGAGAAAGAAACTGCTCTTCAAAAGGCTTAGATTAGATCCGTTTGATCCGTCTGATTGCAGAGTGAATGCATTTATTCATACATGAAGAGCAGCTGGTGCAACCTACTGGTCAAATATGGAAAATACAGTTTTACTTTAAAAACAAACTGCACATTTACTGTTTCACACCTACACCGGCCTCAGTCTCTCCCAAGTACGCTGACGTAGACGCTGATTGCTGCTCTGCTTGACTCAGACGGCTGTTCACAAAATGGGAAGGTCTACTCCAACAATCAGATCTGGAGCCCAGAGCTGTGTCGGGTCTGTGTGTGTGACTCGGGGGCTGTAGTGTGTGAGGACGAGGTGTGTGAGGAGCTCAGTGGCTGCCGGGTGACTGTGGTCCCGGAGGGCGAGTGTTGCCCCGTGTGCTCCACCGCAGCACCGACCCTCAGAACAGACACTGAAGCAGGTAAATAAAAAACAAAACAAAAACAACATACACTGCCGCTGTACGTTCATTAAAGGGGAATATTCAGCGCCTTCAGCTCCCTTTCAGCTGCTACCATTATGGGGGGTTCACTCCAAAAATGTCCTGGTGGAAACCTCAAAGACAATCAGACGTGTGCTCTTTGTCAAATGAAGCCTACTATCATATAATTGTTAGTTTACATCATCTCACCGGCTTTTATGTTGAATTTCAGACTAAATAAATGTGAAGCCGGCGTTAAAAAGCAGTCAGAGGGGTCCATCTGTCTCCGGGCGACATGTGGTTGAAGCTAAACGCGACGCTTTTAGCTTCCACGACGTTCACTTCACATCTGGATGGAAACCACTGAAGACATTTCAAGTCTAAACCGGGGACGCCCCGGATTTATTTGAGGTGGATTTTAATTAAAAATGCAAGGCAGCGCTTCTACTCTGCTTTTTGCCAAGTGTCCTACATGAATAAACCTCTACAAAAGCAGCATTTTCCAAGGCATTGACAAGGAATATCACAACATAAAAGACACAACTAAAAGAAAAGACAAGGGATCCAACAAGAAAACATAAGACGAAACACATTATAATTTATAATACAATAGTAAAGTGAAAAACTTGGACCTGGACCTTATTTCTGGCATAAAATATGGTTGTTTACTCACCCATATAAGTTTTCTGTCTGTAAGTTTTTTTGCCAAAAAACTAGCAGTAGCAAATTACAGATAAACCAGCCAACCGTCACAGGTGTGCGCCTGGCGCTCAGAGATGACATCATCCAGGTCAGAAGACTTCATCCGGATGATGGTAACAGGTAATGGCAGACTCAGCGGGTAATAGCACTAGCGTACGATAACAAAATATTGGTGAACTTAACAAGTTTCGCGGCAGATAATGTGTTATTTCGGTGCCCCATTGACTCCCACTATATGAATATATGCTGATCTAAATATCTACAAAATCTTAATATTCACAAAAGTTATATGGGTGAGTAAACAACCGTATTTTATGACAGAAATAAGGTCTTTTTTAAAAAAAACTCAAAGATAAGTCATTAGTACGGTAAAGGCTAACGCTTGGAAAATTTTTGTAAAACTTAAAGTGACAAACCCAAATTGCAAACGGGAAGGTGATTATTTATGCTAGCTAATCTCATGGCTGTTGTTTCTTGTTGTATATGTGCCATTATTACATGTTACATACTATTATACCAGCACTCCTAGTTTTGTAAAATGTTTATCTTAAAAAATCCGTTTTTAGACTTCATGGCTTTAAACAGGAAACGCAGGGTTTGCTTTGTTTATAGGTTTTCATAGTTTAGTCTCTCGGTTACTTTGCGCAGTAAAGCTTGGATTAACTTTACTGAAGCACAAAATATCACCTCTCATTTAAAAATAGCTCATCTGCTAAGTTTAAAGTCCCAGGCAGAAAACCCCATAATGGTGCACGCGCTGAAAGGGAATCGCCCACGATACTCATGTGGTTGCTGTTCTGTCTCATGAAGATGGCTGCACAGAAAACGGCACAACCTACTCCAACTATCAGATATGGAGCCCAGAGCCGTGTCGAGTCTGTATATGTGATATGGGGACGGTGGTTTGTGAGGACGTGGTGTGTGAGGAGCTAGGGGACTGCGAGACAACCGAGGCCCCCGAGGGCGAGTGTTGCCCCGTGTGCTCAGCAGCCGCACCACATCCTCCTAATGCGGACAATGAAACGGGTAATAAACATTTTGATTGTTTTGGAAGAGCAGATTTAAATGTTGGGCTGCCTGTTCCACAAATGTCCACGTTCAGTCTGTTTAGTTAGATTTAAGTTTATGTTACTGAAGCAAATCTGAAGACTTTCCACCCTCAGACTCTAACATATCTCCCTCTCAGTGTCCACTTTGTCCACTTGCTGTCACCGATGCGTCTCCTTATAAACTGTGAAGTTGTCGTAAAAAGAATGGTTTGTCCCGTCTGAAATGTGATGGAGAATGAGACACAGCTGTAATGTCCAAACACTATAAAAAACTTCCACTGTCTCATTTAATTCAAGTGAAATTGATGTTTAGGCTAATAGTAGGCTAATAGCAGGCTAATAGTATGCTAATAGTTAGCTAACAGTCGATTAATAATCACTTCCTGTTAGTGTTAAAGGAGATATAACCAGTCATATATTGATTTTCTTCGCCATCTTACTTTAGCGTGTTAGCATGCTAGCATATGCTCAGTATTAGCAGCTAGCCAAAGTACAGCTGAGGCTGTTGGGAAGTCCGTTAGCTTTGCAGCAATTACAAACGGACAAATGAACTTTTAATTAAGAACGAGCAAATGTGGAAGCAACTTGCGCATGTGGAGGAGGTTCGGGTGGATGGATGGGCCAACAAACCGGGTTAGTTTCTCTTTTCAGACTGCTTATTTTAACCGTTCTGTGTATTATTGTGACACTTCTATATGTCAGATTGGGGGATTTAAACTTTCTGTGCCAAATTCTATGCCAGTCCCTAAAAAACCACAAAGAGCAGATAGCAAAGTTTACCGTTGCTTTAAATGGACTGTAATCATGGCTTTCTCAGTCTTGAGAGGCCTTTTTTTTGTGTGTGGTACAGTTGCCAAGGCATGGCTGGAAACCAATAAACTGCTGAAGCCATAATGATGTCTTTCACTGCCCGTATCAGCCACTGACGTCAGCTGCTGTTCTTTTTCACGAAGATTCCTGTACGGAGGACGGCAAAGTCTACTCCAACAATCAGATATGGACACCAGAGCCGTGTCGAGTCTGTGTATGTGATATGGGGACGGTGTTTTGTGAGGACACGGTGTGTGAGGATGTAGGGGACTGCCAGACCCTTGAGATCCCAGAGGGCGAGTGCTGCCCCGTGTGCTCGGCTGACGCACAGCGGCCTCACACTCACGCTAAAGCTGGTAAACTGGAATGTAACCTGCACATTTGTTCCTAGTTTCTTGGCGGTTATGCTCTTTGTCGCCTCCCGCAGCCTGAAGCCCTCCTCTTCAGGCTGCACCCACTGTGAAATGTCGTGTATCTGAATCCACATTATTGTCTTTCATGTTTCCCTTTGACTGCGTGAAAAAGGAATACATTTACTTTTTGCCAGATAAGCTCACTTCTCAAACGTGTGCGTGACTCTGGCGGCAGCTTCGTGGGCAATGAATGAGTGAAGCCGCAACCAGTTTTACCGCCACACAAAGTTGAGAAAGTAACTTATTTACCAAATAAGGTGTATTCCTCTGGGAAATCACTTCCTCCTTTATGTATATATATGCACTTGTAATGATGTGTTTTTCCTTCTTTGATTTTGTTTTAAGCACAAACGGAGGCTAAATGTTGCACCATGAGAATGAGGCATGGTCATGGGATTAAAGCATGTTAGAGTAAGTCGTTTAAAGCACCAGTATGCGTGCAGATTGGTACCTTGTATACTCTATAAGACGGTTGGTTTGTGTTGCATTTGTGTGTTTCAAAACAGTAATAGTCCCAAAACAAAAAATGAATGAAAACTGATTTTCCCCTCGTTTCTGTTTCGCTGAAGACACCTGCACGGAAAATGGAAAAGTCTACGCCGACAACGACATGTGGAGCCCGGAGCCGTGTCGGGTGTGTGTGTGCGATAAGGGGACCACAATGTGTGAGGACGTGGTGTGCGAGGACCTCGGGGACTGCAAGAAAACGATGACCCCGGATGGCGAGTGTTGCCCAGTGTGCTTGACTGCGCCTTCGGTGTTAACTCCCGGTGCAGACCCAGACACAGGTAAGAAGCTCTTTTAAAATATGGGTTTAAATACTTACTTTGGAACTGCAGTTAAAAAAATAAATTGATCTGAACATAATCTGATTAAGGAAGTGGTTTTAAATTGTTTATAAGTTCTGCAGTGGTCCAAAAAATGAAAATACAGTCACTGGACTGGATTTAAAGCTTAAATATCAACATTATTTGTAATTACTGTCCTGTGTTGCAGCTCCAGATGAGAAGAAAGGGGAGAAATGCACAGTCGACGATGAGGTCTACCATCACAACGACATCTGGAAACCCGAACCTTGCCGAGTGTGCGTCTGCGACAACGGCGTCGTCATCTGCGACGAGATTCAGTGTGAGATCCTGTCGAACTGTCAGAAAGTGGTGACCCCTGAGGGGGAGTGCTGCCCCGTGTGCGACAGCCTTTCCAGCGCCAGCAGGGTGATAGGTGAGATGGATTTACCTGTTTGACAAGTAGTTTACTTTATTTAATCAGCTATATTTGTTTCACTGTAATTGTCTAATGATTTAAGACTGATATTGAATACTGAGAGAAGGATTTGCAAGAAGTTGTGTGACCAAAATTAACTTTCCTTCTTGTTTGTTTTCCTCAAGAACTTATTGGTTTCAAGGTATGTATTTAATCTCACTATGAATTCATTTGAATCTTTGCTTCACAAAAACGATTACTTCATAATGCTGATGTTCTTCCTTTAAAGGGACAGAAAGGCGAACCAGGTGACATCCCATATGTGAGTAAATGCATTAAGAGTAGTTTTATGTGATGTATTTATTTTTTTATGCAGCAGCCAGTAAATAAAGTTTTCTTCTTCAGGTGGTGGGACTCCCTGGACCTTCAGGACCAGCGGTGGGTTTTTATTTTAGTGTTTGCTGTGACAAATGATATCTACTGTAGCTTTTACACCAAAGTGACTCAAATTCATGTCTTGATGGTTTATCATTGGACTTTCGGTTTAGGGTCCTCCAGGAGCACAGGGACACACTGGACCACGAGGGTTTAAAGGCAGACGGGTAAGTCTGAATCAACGCTGAATCATTCCTCGGTGTAAAACATGTTTTTTCTCATTAGTTATGTTTTTCCACACAAACCACAGGGATTCCCAGGGCCTCCCGGATTCGATGGGGAGCCGGGTATACCAGGAAATCCAGGAGCACCAGGACCCCCTGGCCATCCTTCCCACCCTGGGGTGAGCTGTTGCACAAGTCTTTTAAGGGGTTTGTTTTTAAAATGAGATTCACTGTTAAAATAACATGGATTTTTTTTTTTTAACAATCTCTTCCCATAAAGGGCAACCTGGTGTCACAAATGGCTACAGGTTTCAATGACAAGTCAGGTCCATCTGGGATGTTAACAGGATCAAGAGTGAGTATGGCAAAGCTGTACAGGAAACCAATAGTACTATATTTTAAAAATACAAAGAATTCACACCTTAATTACGCCATTTCAGGGTGAACCTGGGCCACGGGGACTTCCAGGATCACCTGGATCACAAGTAAGTTTTGGCCTTGAGTTAAAGATTAATCACTACATTTGTTTAAAAGCTGCTTTTTGTCATTAAGGATTTGGTTTACAAGCACTTTGAAAATATAGCATCTAAAACTGTTACCTGCTACATTATTCAGGGTCCACCTGGTGGTCAGGGAATTCCCGGAGAGGCTGGAGATCCAGGACCAATGGTAAGGTCATTTCTGCATGTGATACAAATGTTAAAGACCTGAGATGTTGCGGAGGGAAATTTCAATGATGGTTGTGCTTCAGGGGGAGCCGGGTCATCGAGGACCAGATGGACCACCAGGAAAACCTGGACTTGACGTAAGTCAAACACATTTTCTTGAAAATATACTCCATCCTACTACCTACTTTATCAGAGACATTGAGAATATTATTTTTTACTTTTTTGTCTTAGGGAGCATCTGGACCTGCAGGTTCAACAGGCGAACCAGGATTTCCAGGCTCACCGGTAACCATAGAGTTCATACAGAATTGATTATAATCCATAGATATTTACTTATTTAAGGGCTGGCAGGAAATAAATGCATGGAAAACACAATGTGCATTGGTGTGATTATTTGTTTAAATGCAGGGCGCAAGAGGATTCCCAGGACTTCCGGGTCTTCCAGGACTGAAAGGCAACAAAGTAAGTCCTAAAGTTAATTAACAATTATTTTTCATAATGTAGAAAAATAATCTAAGATGTTCTTGCAAATTTAATTTAAATCTTCCCAACAGGGACCTTCTGGGCTTGCTGGGCCAAAAGGAGAGTCTGGAGCTGTTGGAAGCAAGGTATGAATTTGTGTCTGATCTTGTGTCTTTGTGGTACTTGCAACCTTAGCATGTAGCATTTGGGATGCTAAGAACCTCTTTAAGATGCTCTTTGCCCACTATCTGCCACCACCTTTTGTTTGCTGGGCTCATTTCAGACCTACAGTACATTGTTGTGTTTTACAGGGTGCATCTGGTACTCCTGGTGCAATGGGTGCTCCCGGACCAGTGGTAGGTGAAAAATAAAAAGAGTATTTGATGCAGACTCATGTGTCAGTCACGCCGATTCTAAATGTCTTGTTTATTTCAGGGGCCAGCCGGCTTACAAGGAGAAAGAGGCAGAATTGGAGCAACTGGTCCTGTGGTATGAAACATCACCATCAGCAACAGGATAAGGACAAACAATGTCAAATGTTACAGGATTAAGACATTTCCTGTGTTGTTGTTGTTTTAGGGTAAACGTGGTGCATCTGGCCATGTTGGTAAACCAGGTCCTCTGGTAAGAAATGAATCATCGTTCACGGCACAAATGCACTTATGAATTCGAACTTGAAAATGAATTTCTTTGAATAGTAAACACGTTTTCTTATAACTTCAGGGTCCAATAGGTATTCCCGGTATGCCAGGATTTCCTGGTGCCCCAGGAATGAAGGTGAGCTTAATCTAATTTGCTCTACGAGTCCACAGGCCTATGACTTGTATTTAAATGGAAGTATAAGCAATCGTCTTAATCGTTGTGATAGTAAATAAATAATAAATAAATATTATACTAATTTTCTAATTTCGTCCAAAATTCTTAAAAATTCCCTAAACATGTCCACCGTTGCAGGGCGAAGCAGGACCGACAGGAGTTAGAGGAACACCAGGACAGCAGGGACCCAGGGGTGAGGCTGGACGCGTAGGACCACCTGGACCCATGGGACAGCAGGTGCCAAACTATTTCATCATTCTGTCAATTAAAACACAGAAGTGAGTACATTCTGTTAGACTGTATTAAATCTTTTCTTTTTCCTGACAGGGCGCCGCAGGAACTGATGGAGCACCTGGTGCCCGTGGCCAATCGGTAAGCGTTTTAAAGACTGTGAACCAACTCCCACCAAGCCTTGACAGTTTGATGCTTTTCATTAACCATGTTGCTGCACCTTCTCCCGCTCAGGGTCTAGCAGGAGTCCAAGGCCCAGCAGGGCTGCTCGGCCCGCCTGGTCCCCCCGGCCCCCAAGGAACTACAGGAACACCAGGACCTAAAGGCCAACTGGTACAAGCACTCAATTAATTTAATTTCAACTTTGCCCTTTGCTTGATTCTGTCTCTATTTCCATTCCTCTGTCTTTAAATATATGTTTAAAAGTTCAGGTTGTCTAATCTTCTTTTACAGGGTGATGTTGGATTTCCTGGATTCAAAGGAGAAGCTGGTCTGAAGGGAGAAAGAGTAAGTCAACAACCACCAAAGATAAAACACCTAAACACTCATCCTAATGTCATTTTGATGGGTTAACTGGCAGACTGGCTCATTCATTGGTTATTGATTTATGTTAGGGAGACCACGGAACTCAGGGTCCATTAGGCCCCATGGGAGATGAAGGAAAGCGTGGACCAAGAGGGGACAGTGGTTCTATTGGGCCTCCGGGACCTCCAGGAGAGACAGTGAGTCTACAAATTCACCCGGCTTTTAAATGCATGTGCTTTATGACTTCCTGTGTAAATTTAACTGATGCTCAAAACTTTAGTCAGACTGATCCTTCTTTTGTTCTAGGGAGCGCCAGGAAACAGAGGTTTCCCTGGTGCAGACGGTTTACCAGGACAAAAGGTGAGTAATTATGAATGCCGGAGACCCTCATCATCGTCGCCTGTGTTTGTTGTAGTGTTCAGTATTGGATATTTGTCTGAACAGGGTGCCCAGGGCGAAAGAGGACTGCCAGGGTCGAACGGCGCCAAGGGTTTGGGTGGAGATCCAGGACGCAACGGAGAGCCAGGTTTAACAGGAGCTCGGGTAAATCACGTTGATCAATTTCTGCAGCACTTTTATATAATAATACCTGTAAAACAGTAAAACAATGTTGTAGTGATTATGGTTTCAATATAGAGCTTCCAGTATTACTGAATAATTTTTATAAAGTGTATTTTTGTTCTTTCACAGGGTCTCACTGGACTTATTGGTGCTCAGGGACCAGAGGGAAACCTAGGACCAGTGGTGCGCCATTTTCCCGCAACTAGAGAACAAAATGTATTTGTGCAATTTGTTTCGTGGTGGCTTGGATGTAATTTTTGCCTTTTTCCAGGGCTTAGGAGGAGAGGATGGCAAACAAGGGCCAGCTGGTTCTACTGGAGGTAGAGGTGCAGCTGGACCAATGGGCCTGCCGGGACCAAAGGGCTTTGCGGTCAGTTTGAGATTACTTGTTTGAGATTTTGTTTTAAGTGAGAAGTAGAAATGGACACTTTGCTTTGGTTGAAAGTTTCTGCTATTCATGCAAATAAAAGCATTAATAAAAGCTACAGAAAGACAATAATGTACAAGCTACATAGTACCACATGCTGTTTGGGTTTCTGTTGTCTTTTAGGGCGATGCTGGGAAAATCGGAGAGGCAGGTAGTCCTGGACCTCCAGGTCAAAGGGTAGGTTTGTTTCACTATTAATTCAATATAATTCATGCTTCTTTAAAGTACAAATACATAAATAAATACTTTACTTCAACTGTCCTGCAGGGAGTAAATGGAAAAGACGGAGAGGAAGGCGCTGCCGGTCCAGCTGGTCCAGCGGTAAGCACCTGTCTCTGTTGAGAAAATGTTAATATTCATTAGTTAATCTTTATATAATGTCAATATTTCTAATTGCTTTTCTCTAGGGTCCTGCAGGGAAAAGAGGCGAGCAGGGACCCCAGGGAGTGAGCGGTTTCCAGGTACGCTGCATATCTGTGATTTTAATTTATTAAACCTTAACTCAACCAGATCTTTATCTCTTTATTAAGCATGACTTAGTGGCATCACAGATATAACTCCATCCTCTTTATAACATCTTACACTCTATAGACTAATTAAAATCTATAATCTGGCTAAGAAACATACCTGATTAAAATTAAAGGTGAGCTGATGTTTTCTAGGGGTTGCCCGGACAACCAGGCCCACCTGGAGAGTCAGGAAAACCTGGTGACGAGGTAAGACAAGGAAACACATACAGTGTAGTTCACAGAGATGATATTATTATTAATTATGCATCGTCAATATACCCCCTTCTTTAATGTTTTATGCAGGGTCTTGCTGGAGAAGTTGGTACTGCTGGAGCTTTAGGTCCAAGAGTAAGTCCTACATCATTCACAGTGTTAATAATATATAAGCACATTGAGGTTCTTAGTGCAGTAAATGGTTATTGCCTGATATCACCTTGTGGTTTTCTTTGCAGGGAGAAAGAGGCCCTCCTGGAGAAAGAGGTGAAATTGGGCCTAATGGTCTTCAGGGACCAAAAGGTAGTCCAGGTGGACCAGGACCAGATGGGCCAAAGGTATTGCAACTTGAACCACTACGTGTGAAATAAAAGAACCAAAACCCCACCAAAACAACTTCTACATAATGTTTTTTCACAACAAACCTTACTGTGTTTTATATATTTTAGGGTAACCCTGGTCCAACAGGTTCAGCTGGAGAGCCTGGAGGTCCAGGACTTCAGGGGATGCCAGGGGAGAGAGGCATACCAGGAACTCCAGGCCCAAAGGGAGATGCTGTAAGTTAACGTATACGATTTGATCGTCTGCAAAGAAAATTATTTACCGGTTTAATCCATTGGTAGTTAAGAATGTAAATATGGAAAATGGAGCCACTAAAAACTGATTCTGATTTCTTTGGACAGGGCTCTGCTGGAGAGAAAGGGCCTGAAGGCAAGGCAGGAGCAGATGGCGCAAGAGTGAGTCATTTCAATCTGATGGTCAGAGCACAAATTAATCTTTTGATCAAAATAATACATTTTTTTTATTTTGTCTAATAAAGGGACTTCCTGGTTCAGTTGGACCTGCTGGGCCTAGTGGACCAAACGGAGAGAAGGTGAGTTAAAGAGCTCAGCTTATAGTGTGTATATTAGAATACAAAATTACAAAACGTGACTGTACATTCATGATTTTTTATAGATATTTAAGATAAGACAAGAAGAGATAATCGTTTATTTATCCCACACCTCTCAGCATCTTTGTGGAAAACAGTCTGACCAAACTATAACTGCTGCCATGTAACTTCAAACCTCTTTGTTGCTCATCTTCAGGGTGAAACCGGCCCACCAGGACCTGCAGGACGTCGAGGCACAAGAGGAATTGCTGTCAGCACAACATCTTATTTTCCAACTAATATGATATTTATCCCACTGTCCGTCCATCTCTTTTTGATAAAGCATGTATATGTGTGTGTTGGTGTTTACAGGGTTCCACAGGTGAACCCGGTCCAACCGGTCCTGTCGGCTTTCCTGGACCTTCTGTAAGTAGCCACTAAACATAGTTAAAGAACTAACCAAAGAACTTTCTAATGTAAATTTCCTGGGGTGTTTCTTTCCCAGGGTCCCGATGGCCAACCTGGGGTCAAAGGTGAAACAGGTGAGCCCGGCCTGAAGGGAGAAACAGGAGCACCTGGACCTCAAGGGACGGCTGGGAAACCAGGAGCACAGGTACACATTTGAACATATGGAAACATCTGCACTGACTTGACTGAACCCCTTTTTGGTCACTAGGGCGTTTTCTACATTTGTTTTGGCCCATGAGTAATGTTCAAGGGGAATTAGATTAATGAACATTTAAAGATATGTAAGGTTATCTCATCTGTTTCTAGGGACCTGTTGGTGTGAATGGACTGAAAGGTGGCAGAGGAACCAAAGGTCCAGCGGTGAGTGAGACACCAAACATATGCATGTATTGTGATAATTAAAGCACATATTATATGGTGTTTATTTCTTCCAACAGGGCTCTCCTGGTTTTCCTGGGTTGGCTGGTGGAGTTGGTCCAGTCGGCCCTCTTGTAAGCTACTTTTTTTTTACTCTTTCCAGCATTTAAGTCTCAAACCTGCAGTTGATAAATATCATCTTTTGTATTTGTGTGTTTCAGGGTGCTGTGGGGGCTGACGGGCCTATTGGCACCCCTGGAAAGCAGGGTCCTCCTGGAATTCGAGGAGAGAACGGGGCTCAGGGACGTCAAGGCGAATCTGGACCTCCGGGTCCTCCAGGAAGCCCAGGAGAGAAAGGAGACTCTGGAGAGGATGGACCAGCGGTGAGATGCAGAGCCTTTGCCGTTCGGATCCTCCAATAAATCCTAACGTGTTTCAGCTGCTTACCTGCTTCTGTGTTTCTTTCTTAGGGACCAGATGGACCTCCAGGACCTTCTGGTACTTCAGGGCAGCGTGGAGTTGTCGGTCAGCCTGGAACCAGAGGAGAAAGAGGCTTGATGGGACTTCCAGGTCCTGCTGTAAGTTTTCCTGCTGAAAATGTTTCCTGTTCATTGTCAGCCTTACAATGGCACCACACACCTCACTAGCAAGGTTACTGCTAGAAGATTTAAGTTTATTTATTTCTTAGGGTCCACCAGGGAAACCTGGATCTGCTGGAACTCCGGGCAGTAAAGGTCCACCTGGTGGGGTTGGTTTACCAGGAGCCACCGGGCCAAGAGGGGACGCTGGCCCTGAGGTTAGTCCCACCAGTTTCAGTTATGCTATAGCTTTTAAGATGGTTATGGATGTGTGCACAGTTTCCCCTAATTCAGATCTTCCTGGATGAAGTTTCTCATGTCATTATTTTTTGTTCAGGGTATTGCTGGAGCAGAGGGGTCTCCCGGTAAAGATGGCCTCGTAGGAGAGAGGGTAAGAGCAAACATGTGGTTGATAAGCGTGTGCTTGTGTTAAGTTATGACTTTCATGTGCACTAATAACTGGCTTGTGCGTGTCTAGGGAGACAAAGGCGATCCTGGTCCAGAGGGCCTGGCTGGTGCTGCTGGGTCTGCTGGTACTGAAGGTCCGGTGGGAAATACCGGTGGTCCAGGAGAAAGAGGAGAAAACGTGAGAAATAGTTAAAGTTTCACATTATATCTGCCAGTCACGTATCAGAACCTCTGTAACTAACAACTGTGCAATCATGTCTACGTTTATTTTGAGTTTAGGGTGCCAAAGGTCCACCAGGACCACAGGGACCAGCTGGAGTACGGGGGAAAGTGGTACGACCGTGTTTTCAACCAAAATCAAAAACGATTTAAAATCTACTTTTGATTGTTTTCCAACGATGTGTTTAACGCTGTTGTGGGTCTGTTCTTAGGGTCCCCAAGGACCACAGGGAGATAAAGGAGGAGCTGGAGAGCAAGGAGAGAGGGGCCAGAAAGGTCACAGAGGTTTCACTGGACTCCATGGCCTGCCAGGAATAACAGTAAGAAAAACTTACTGTTGTTTATTGACCTAGTGTTGTAGGTACTCGTTACTTTAAGAAAACGTAATCATGGAGGGTATCTGAAGAGTGATTACTTCTTTTCCAGGGCGCCACAGGAGATCAAGGAGCTACAGGGATTGTTGGACCAGCAGGACAGAGGGTAAGAGCATGAAAACCTCATGATAAAAAAAAAAAAGTATGTCGTAGTATAAACCTCTAACTAGCTAATGATCACATAGGGTCCTCCTGGAGTGTTGGGTCCTCCAGGAAAAGAAGGAAACATCGGCCAGCCTGGACCAATGGGTGCTCCTGGAACCAGAGGGTCCAGTGGAGACATTGGAGCTCAGGTGACACAAGACTTCATTTGTCATTCCTCAAAGCATAGCCAATTATCCAGACAGTCTTTTCTAAAAATGATTGGAAGGTTAACATTTCTGGACTCCTTTATTCAATCAAATAAAACATGGTATTGTTTTCTCTGTCAGGGTCCACCTGGTGAACCTGGACCTCCAGGCCCTCCAGGCTCCCCAGGACCTCCCACCACGGCTGTGGACGACTTCTTTGCTGGCCTGGTCGATTACGACGAGAACGGCGGTGTCCCGGACGTCCATGAATTTGGTGAGGACGATCTGGCCGCTGATCCTCCTCCGCCGCCAGAGTTCAACAGGGACGAAGCCCTTCCCAATAAGAACTCCGCCATCCTGCGCTCGGAAACCGGCGTCCACGCCACGCTGAAGACCCTCAGTGGTCACCTGCAACACCTCCGCAGTCCTGACGGCAGCAAGATGAACCCTGCGAAAACCTGCCAGGACATCAAGCAGTGCTATCCTCAGAAACAGTCTGGTCAGGATCCTCTTCTTTGGACTTTTTATTGATCATTCATCATTTTTAGTTATTTTTCTCTGACGTCTCGGTTGTATGCTTGATACAGGCGACTACTGGATTGATCCGAACCAAGGCAGCACTAAAGATGCCATTAAAGTCTTCTGCAATATGGAAAGTGGTGAAACCTGCATCTCTGCCAACCCGGCCAATGTTCCCCGCAAAGCCTGGTGGACGAAATCTATTCCCACTGTCAGCAAACCCATCTGGTTTGAAGCTGACATGAACAGTGGAAGCAGAGTAAGAAACCTGCAACACACTGTTTGGTTTAGTAAAAGAAGTGCAATTAAGGCTGCATTTATTTCCAGCATAAATAATCATGTCACACCGACGTCTCGTTACAGTTCCGCTACGGGAATAAAGAGGAGCAGCCAAACGCGGTAGCAGTTCAGCTGAAGCTGCTGCAGCTTTTGTCCAAGGAGTCGCACCAGAACATCACCTACCACTGCAAGAACAGCGTGGCTTATAAAGACGAGAAGAACGCCAACCTGAAGAAAGCTCTGGTCCTCAAGGGCTCAAACGGGCAAGAGATCAGAGCACAAGGCAACAACCGGCTGCGGTACACCGTCCTTGAGGACGGCTGCTCGGTAAGTCTCAAACAAAAGAGGCTTTGAGTAAGAACTTGAAGGCGCTCCTGCTGATTATTATTTTTCTTTTGCCTTCAGAAATCAAATGGAGACTGGGGCAAGACGGTGATTGAGTATAGGACTCAGACTGCGGCCAGGCTGCCCTTCGTGGACTTGGCCCCCATGGACATTGGAAAGGCCGAACAGGAATTCGGCCTGGACATCGGCCCCGTGTGCTTTTCATAAAATCCCCAAATGCAAGGTGGACACAGTTAGCTCTTTTTTTTTAGAGGGGTAACATCATCATCATAATAATAATATTCTATGGACTTCTGTGAGCGTACACGTGGATGAAGGTTAGATGTTCGATTGGTGTTGTTCTTCACAACATGGCTGCGTTTTCCATAAGCCGTTGGCGCGCGTGGTGTACGTACTGCAGGCGACAGCTGTGGTAGGATCCTGACGTAATTTATTCACCCTGTCAATAGAAAAGAAACAGACAGCCTTATCTAAAAACTGAGTGGCGTTTAGGTGTGTTGTAAGCTCGCATAACTAGTTTACACGAGAAGCGAAAGTTTAAAGTGAGTAATTCATTTTTAACTGGTCGGCTTTTTTCCCCCCAGTTAATGCGCATCTATCCGGAAGAATGGATGCAGCAAGAGTTGACCTGACAGTAACTGTAATTTATGACGGAATAAAAAACAAAAAGTCATGCTTGAACCTAAATTATTTTATTGTTCTTTTTAAACAGGAAACCCTTAGTATCTCTTCTCTTTTAAGTCTTCAAATGTAAATGCAACACATGACTGTAAATTGTTTATTGTTGATTTTGGATGTGGAATAAATGTCTTTCTTTGGACTGTGGCTGTGCTCCTCTCGGATGAGCTCAGGCGGCGAAGCTAAGCCTTCCCGCCGCTAGAGGGAGGCAATGCTTTTGACTCGAGTGGAGACGGGGTGGAAAGGTTCCTCACTGGGTGACAGAAATGAAAACCAGCTTGTGCTTTTAAAGGATAAAGGAACACATGTTGTAGTGTTACCTTACATTTAAGCTAGCTGTTACTTCAAAACCAGCATGAATGTCTAACGTCACCTGGAAAATTTGACTCTTGTATTCAGCATCCGTGTAGGTGGGCGTGATTGAGCAAAATAAAATAAAATACATAAAAGAGAGCCAGGGAGAGAGGGAGGGAGAAAGAAGGCGTCCTTACAGGAAGAACGAGAGCCAAAGGTCAGGCAGCACATGTTTCTGGGTCGACCTCTCCGCTCCTCACCCGCTGAAAGACGTGACACTCTCGCCGTTTCCTGCCGCCCAGGCTCGCTGCACATCTGTCGAGGTGGTCATTTTTAGCCGGGGGCGGCTATTTTCATTTGCAGCGTGGAAAATTTAACGCGTACGAGCGGAGGAGAAGGAATCCTCACCGCCTGATTTTTCCAGTAAAGGTTCTTCACGCGAGACAAACACTGAGTTACTGTGGAAGCTGGTGTTGCGGCTAAATGGCAGAACTGCCTCGTAGAAAATGATGGAGCTCCCCAGTCACTTCTAACGAGCCTAAAAGGTCAAAACATACATTTTAGTAGCTCTGAAAACTGTACTCTTCCTAAGTAGCCTGAGTAGTAAACATAAAAGAAGGTATGGTGGCTAGGAATCACCTCGAGAAGGTTCTGGGTTCAAGTCCATGGGCCTTTCTGCGTGGAGTTTCCATGTTCTCCATGTGTCTGGTTCTCTCCAGGTTCTCCAGCTTCCTCCCACCGTCCAAAGACATGCTCGTTAGGTTCATTGGTGATTCTAAATTGGCCGTAGGTGTTTGTCTGTCTGGTCCTAATGACGGACAACAACCCTCCAGAGGACAAGTGGTCACAGAAAATGAATGTTTAGCCACGTAGCTGCCTGGTGAAGACAGTATTTGCTGATTACTTTTCATTATAGGGAGACTTGAAGGCAGGAATCTGTAGACTGCTGGTGGTGTAAAAGGAAAAGTCAAACATTAGGATTCATCATCTGGAACTCATGAGCGATCAAGGATTCACAGACATGCAGCTAGAACGCTTAAATGCCGAATGTTGTGAGTAATTATTGTTGTTTTGTTGTTTACTTTGGCCTCATTTCCTGAGGAAACATTAAGTCCTCCTCCCTTTCATCTTCTCCTTCTGCTTGCATGCTCACTTTAAGGCCTGACGTAGCCTGCGTCCAGTTCTGAGAACTCCCGGGGCTATTCCTCTTAATGTGTTTGTGCCGGCTTCGGCTTCAGCGAAAGCCGCTTGAGTCTGCGACCCTGGGATGACTTGGCAGCGACGCCCAGATCCTGACTGGGGTGTCTCTTGTTCGCCGAGGAGCCTTGATGAGATTTCCCAGCTACTCCTTTTCCTTCCTCTGCACCCTCCAACCCCACCTCACTGACGCCCCCTCTAAAAACACTTAAAGAACACGGGGACAGGATCATGAGAACGGATCAGACCACCGGTGCAAATTATCCTCACTGGCATGAGACGTCTGGGACGAGAAGAAAGTTCTCACAATAGTGGGAAACGTTTAGTGACTGTTTGCTCAGACAACAACGTTTGTGATTAGATAGATTGTACGATAATTAATGGGATAATGCTAACTTTAAAGCTAACAAGCTAAGAGCGCAAATCAAATAACATCTAGAGGATCTGTTGTTAGTAGGGATGATCGATAATATCGGAGGGACAATATTATCGGCCGATACTGAGTTAAAAAAAAGTAATATCGGGAATTATCGGTATCAGGTTTTTATAACCGATGTTTGTTCTGTAGGCATCAGCATTTCTGAGTCTGCATGAACGCAGCATGGGACGTTAACAGGCGCGTGCTTGATGAACGATAACAACAACAACACGCTAGTCTCGTAGGTCGCTAACCGTGGCTAACAAGCTAGCTTGCCCGGTGTATGAGATGTCCGTGGTTTGGAAGTATTTCCAAGTGTCACCTACTAACAGTAAATTTGCAATTTGCAATGCCTGCAAAGCAAAGGTGGTTATGAGAGGAGGAATCAAGGCGTCTTCCTTTAATACATCAAATTTGATCACCCACCTCAAGAAGAATCATGCAGAGTTATACGCTACATTTGTCTTCCTTGTTTTGATATTGTCTGTAGTGTTGTTTGAGGCAAAATATTCTCTCTAAAAACACAAAAAATAAACAAATGGCACTTTTTTTGGTAACTTATTTTGCACAGACAGTGTTTACATTTGAAAAGCCATGTTGCATTTATGTTTGCATCCAGTGAGACATCGCATTAAAATTAGGCATAATGTGTTAATTCCATAATAGGTGATATGTTATGTTGTTACTTAACAATTTGGTGTAAAAAGACTGAATATATCGGTATCGGGTGAAATTAGTTTCGAACAATATCGGAATATCGGATATCGAGAAGCAATATCGAGCATCCCTAGTTGTTAGCTAGCTATCATGTTTTAGGTAGAAAGCATCCACAACCAAGCAAGATGTTCGTGGGATGTCGCTAGAGCAACATGGCAACCATTATTTCTGTCACGTTTTCACCATCTTTGTAGCTTTACAGTCTATGGTAACATCTTCTGTAACTGCTAGTCCTGTGAAAGGTTGAAGGTGAAGCCTATCCCAGCTGTCATCCTGAACACCCTGAACAGGTCTCCAGTTATGACAAGCACATGCAAACTCTACATAACCAGCAGATGGATTCGAGCTAAACGTTACCGCCACCGGTCAACGACATCACCTCTGATCCCTTATTACTGCATGTTTTCTAGGTGAAATCCTCTGGCACGGTGAGACAGGAAACTTCGAGAACAGACTGTAAACACAAACTGTGGGAACTAGCAAGGCGAGCGGGCTCGTAGCCTGACAGATCTGCATCACCGTGCTACGATCGGACCTAGAGGTTACTGTTTATCAGCAATAATACCACGGCGTTCAGAGCACTGCGCAACCGCCAAGAGCTTCTTCAAGGTCTGTGCAGTTGAGACGTTTCACCTATTTGTGAAGAAACCAGCTCGTTTGAAGTGAAGTGCTCAGCTTATGCATCACTGGGATGCCACTTGCACCCCTGGGTTCTGCCTCTTCCCCTCTCACACACACACACACACACACACACACACACACACACACACACACACACACACACACACACACACACACACACACACACACACACACACACACACACACACACACACACCCCTCCTAAAGGTCGAAGCTGATCAAAAAGGGAAATGGACCGCTTTAACATCCCACCTTTTCCCAGATCCTGGGAGGAGCCTGCGCCTGGTGGCAGCGGGAAGAACAATGGCAGGAAACTGGGAGAGGAGTGAGGGAGTTCCTGTTGGCAGGGCGACGCTGAAGACGATGCACCTCGGACCAAGTGGATACTGGCCTGCCGCCCTGCGCAGGAGGAACTGGGCACTTTAAAACTTGAATTACCTTATTGTTGGCCGTGTTTTGGAGAGACCAAATGTCTGACGTTCTTCGGGAGGGACGTCTTACATGTCCTGCTCTTAGATGTGAAAAAATCAGAGAACTGCTTACAAAGCAAACAACCTTTTACATAAATCAGTGAGGTAATTTATCCTAAATAAGTCAAATTAGCAAACAAATGCCTGGTTGACCAGCACACAATCTCAACCATAACCTCCTGCTCTGAGCTCACTTTTGGTTTTCACTTTGGTTTTTTAGATAAGCTGATTGATCAAGCGTCAGGTGTGACGCAAATCTAACGTGTAAAGATTATGGCCACAGCTGTAGGGAGTAATAAAAAAAAAAAGGCTGTCAGGGGTCGTCCTAGCTACACCCCTGCCTGGCTAGCTCTCCGGAAAACGAACTGTCCTCGTGACACAGTCGCACATTTGATCATGACGTCCCTCCTGAAACCACCAAAGCGTTTGCCGAGCGTTGAAAGCGTTGACATCACTGCGAGATGAGCCGCTCGGATAATTCACGACCCCGCGGCGGTCTGCAGACTTCCCGCCGTCCCACCCAGGCCCGGGTCACGTCCATACAGCCGGGGGCCACATCGCTCACCCCAACCCCTGCACCGTGGGCCCTCCACGCCCTCGAGCGCAGCCAAGAGCTCATTCCATTGTTCTCAAGAGCGAGACATCCCCGCGCACAAGCGGCGTTCGCGCTACGAACCAGATGTGTATGTGGCAAGGCATTGTTTTCTCAAGAAAATCCTGCAGAAGTTTCTGATGAAGACAATTTACTGGAAACAGTGGCTACATATTGTTTGAAGCCTGAGTCACTCTTCCTTAAAAAAAAAAAAGAAATATAAAATGAATTTAAAACATATTTTGATCTCTTTGCCAGATGAGTGCAACCTCCTGTGCATTCCTAACATACCAGCTTTGTGGCTGCTGCTTAGGTGAAATGCACCACGTCTCGCGCATTAGCGGGTTTTTTTTCCAGAGGAGGTTCTCGCTCTCATGGAAAGACAGGGAGGAAACACCCACCTGAATAGAGCTTTCATCTGAGCTTCTGGAGTCTGTCTTCTAGAGCCAAAGAGGAAGTAGATTTCAGTAATATTGTTGGCATTATTAATCAACAGCAACGTGCACGTGCGCACAGTTCAAACAGTGCCTGCAGATTATGGAAAAAGACGCCAAGATCGACGAGTACAAAATGAAAAGCAGCTTTAAAGCGTCAACAGTGGATATTTAGCGGTAATTATGACGTTTGTGCAGGAATAATTAGTTGCAGGCTTTTGAGCAAGACATCACAACTCTCTGCAAAAGAAAGCAAAGTTAGCACAAAGCGCAGAGCCACAACAGGAAATCCACACAGCTGATGTACCCTTCAGAGAAAGCATCTGAAGTTCTCCTTTCACCTCTGATTCTGAGATGATAAGATCATTTATCAGGTAGCCAGGCGCTGACAAAACAATAGCCCAAAGGTGCATTGTGGGGAATGTAGGATCCAGGTCAAACGTCAGGATATTTCAGCCTCCTGCTTTGCATCATTGCTGTTTTGACATTAGCTTTCCTGCTCAAGTTGTGTTGCTGTAATGAAACGCTGCTGCGCTGACTTCATCGTGGCCCGTCTGTCACTGAAGGGAAACGACTCCGGATCAGTGCATCAGCTGCAAACATATTCAAGCTAATTGCGGCCGTGGAAATAAGCAGCAGATTTCTGTGAATTGGATTTCTACGGCTGCAGTTTTGTCCCCAAGCGGGACGGCACATGTGCGTCCCATTCATTTTATGTCCTGTGGAAATGTCCTTGACGAATTCACAGAGGCGTCTGAATGCAAAGCATCGGCTAAAAGCTTTAAGTTTCAGTGGAAGCATGCGGAAGTGAAGGCAGTAAACAGGGGTTAGTCGTGAGGCTGAGGAAGTGTTTGCTACCAGGACACAAGAGCCGACGGATCAAGAGTTCAATGGCAATGTATTCTTAGAAACAGGAAGCCTGCAATACATCCACTGGCCTGATTTCCACTGAGGTAAATAAAGGGAGGCACAGCTTGGTGGGACAGTGCTGTAACAGGTAAACAACAACAACACTGCACAGATCTTTCGCATGCTCGTGCTTCAAAATGAGTCTAGATAGACAGATAGACTATCTCTCACGCTGATGCAACAGGATGCAGATTAAACCTGTGGTTAGAAGCATGTTAAAAATGTTGCATGCTTGTTTGTTTTTTTTCTTTTGCACATCATTACATGGGAGGGGACGGTTTCACCATGATAGAGATGATGTTCCGAGCACTGTCCATAAACCACAGATACCAGAGTCCTCTGTGGATTGAGGTCACGGCTGTGAACGGCACGCAAGTGGATCATAAAAATCGCTCTCAATGGTGAACACACATGATTTTGATCACATTTAACAGGAGGAGAAGTGAACTTGATGCCCTAACCCAAACCCTAACCACTGAAAGGACAGATGCAACACTTTCCCTTTGGGACGCCATTGTACCTGTTCATATACGTTATGGAGCAGACGGTCACACACCCAGCTATGCCTGGAAACAATATTCATCAACGGCCAGACAAGGAAATCCCACCCTAGGTTAAATATGTTGGAAAGAGAACAACAGATATTTGTTTGGAATGAAACGGAAGAAGAAAACCTTAATGAAAATAAGAAGCCGTGAATGAAATGGACAGTTTTATTTACAGCATTATTACTTCGGAATAAACATTTAATGAGAAAATTATCTTACAAACATTAAAAACTCTTTTACAATGGAAAGCGTTTGTACAAATGGATGGTCGGGGTCCTTTGACATCTGCAAATCTGAAAAACTATTGCAAACTCAAGCTTTCAAGCCAGTGGGCTTTTCAGAGTAGAACCTACAATACACCCCGCGTTAAAAGCAACACACAGCCTCCATCATTACCTAAATTCACCACAGTGCACATTTTTTTTGAAAATATGTCCGGCTGCTGCTTATGAACGGAACTCATGTGCAGAAAACACTTGAATTCATTGGCCTTCAGTCGTGGGAACACTGAGACTGAAGCTCCCGGCCACTTTGTCGCTAATGGTTGGTCGCTAACCGATGCTCTGGGCTCTGGTTTACGAGGTAAAACTCACAAATATCTTCCAACCCAAACGTTTTTCTGAGCAGAACCAGCAGAGTGTAACCCTCCAATGTGAGTCCAAGGCCGCTGTCAGCGCGACTACGTGGTGGGAAGAAAGCTGTCTCGCAGTTACATCACTACAAATCACAGTGTTTCATTAACCTTCAATGTTTTCTTGTTGCACAAGTACGTAATGAAAGGAGGAAATTGAGATTTTTAACTAAATTACAACCACTACGGCCATTCTGAACAAAAACTTTGAAGGCAACGTTTCACAAGACGATGAAAACCAGCATTAAACTCGCGGGCTAATGTTAGCCGGCTGCAATGTAGCTTCACAAGGTTTTCTTTGTTGTTTTTGTTTTGTTTTTTAAAAAAAGCAAATAAAAAAGTTTTTGTTAAATTCATCACTGAAGTCATACAGTGTAATTTAAAGAAATTAGCTTCAGAACAGTTTTAATGTACTTAACATTTACATAGTTAGTGCTCCATCAACATATCGTTAGCCTCCTAGCATAGTTGCCTAAGTGTTATTTTACAGAAAACAAGAAAAAAATAAATTTTTTGTTGATATTGTAACAGTGGCCAAAAAATGACTATTATGCAACGAGGCTAACGATATAAGAACACCAACTAGCATAACAGTGCTCGTTTGTTAGCTTTACAGGTGCTAGTAGGGGACATTCAGACAGCTTTCACATAACCAGGAGAGTGACTTCTAACATTACAGTTTACTAGTTCCTGTTTTTGAAGGCTGAAACCAGCAGCTCTTCACTCCTGACAGGAAAGTTATCGCCAAATGGAGGGCGACACTCCATGCTAATGCTGCTAGCGGCAATGCGAGCATGTTTGAAAACAGTGCATGATTGTAATTCGAAATTTGTTGTCTGGATAAAAAATATTTTAATTCACGTAAAAACCCAACAACAAGATGATAATTACTCTTTACACTATTAACTAAATTACCTAATAAAAATATGTGTACTTCATTGACCACGACATAAAGCAAAGTACATTAGCGGCTGTCTAAATACAGTGCACAAAATCACACATATGTACAAAAACATGCCCACGTTTCTCTCACGATCGTCTACAGCATTTTGGAATAATCTGATACGTAGTGAAGTAAACTTAAAATCGCCAAGCCGCACACAGGTTAAGCTTATTTTTCGAACAAAACTTCAATGTTTGTTTAACTTAAAAAAACGAGGAAATAATACATAAATAGAAAATCCACCTCGAGGCAGAGTTCAGCCCATAATGCTGTGTGTTTTTGGTCTACTGTTTGGTACACACACACACAAATATATAATTGTATATTATGTGAATAAACATTGCCAATCTTATAATAATGGCACTCTATTTGACTGCATGCTATGAATTGTCTAAGTTTGAGATCTTTCTTTGCTGTTATCTGTGCCATTTCGCTTAACTCCTAATAAATGTGCATCAATAAATGAAAATTATTCAGACCAGAAAGCAGCAACCTTGCTGAAAAGTGCCAGGAAGATAATTTTAACGTCTTCTTCTTCTTTTTTTATTATTATCTACTTACATATGTTTTTTGCACTTCCTTTCCACACCACTCTCTTTGCAAACTATGTCTTTATTTAATATCCTTGAAATGTAATAACTTCAACAGCAAGTTACTCTTTGAGGACTTTTCAAGTTATATCCACAGGATGCCAAAATGATTAAATTCCTTGTGTAAATGCCACGCGCTGAGGCTGTTTGACTCATGGTGTCATCTTCATGTCCAGCAACAACCTCTGTGAATAGTCCGGGATGAAAAGTAATTTTGTCTGGGAGAAAAAAAAAAACTCAAAAGAAGAAAAAGTTGACGTTACTCCAAGAAAACATCGACTTTTTTTGCCGAACGTCGCGGGTCGCCCTTTCACACAAAGGGGCTGTCCGATCTGAAGATGTCTGAGTAGCTCTTGCCGTTCATGTGCTCGGTGTGGCTCTCGATGCTGTAGCAGCGGTGGACCTCGGTCAGTGACGATGCCACGTAGGAGGCCGAGCGGAAGAAGTCGGCGTTGGCGAAGGTGCCGGCAAACTGCATCCGCTGTAGATTCCAGTGTCTCCTGAGGACGGTCTGAACCTGGAGGAAGAGACGGGTCCTGCAGGTCAAAGATCAATATCCAGGAGTCCTTCTAGGGTGAGTTATTATCTAAAGTTGGGAGTTTTGGTTCTGCTTGGTAAATGTGACTTCTCTCTAAATCTATTTTTGCAGTAATAAACTAAAAAGTAACTTACCTCCCCGTTGAAGAAGCAGAATATTGTAGAAACCAAGAGGCCCTGCATTAAAAAAAAAGAAATCCTTTCAACAAGGACCTGAAAAATATGTCTTTTACCATGCTCCTTACGCATGAAGAGCATTTGCATGAACTGTTGACACGTATGTACTGACCTGGTAGTGCATGAGGATTTCGATGACGTACAGGTAGATCTCAGACACCCAGTGCTCTCGGGGCTTGTACGGGAGCAGCACATACTGGATGCCTAGCAAAGGGATGAGGATGAGCGTCGCCCTCACAGCCCTCATGTAGAGGCTGGACTCGGCCTGGTGCGTCACTTGCAGCTTGGTGATGAGGACCCGGACGATGTTGAGCAGGAAGAAGAGGTTCACCTAGAGTCCCAATGGCCACAAATGGTACTTGTTAAGCAGATTTGCTAATGTGAAATGTGAGCATGTAGCGGCCTCTTTCCAGACTTAAAAGTTTTATGTTGATCAGATTGAAGGCTTTGAAGGCTACCTGAATGTATGAACGGAAACGTATGGTTACTTGTGCTTAAATAAAGTTTATGGGCAAAAGGAAAGCAAGCAGAAAGTAAAGATTACTCAAGATGATCACGTTAGCTAGTTGGGGATTTAAAAAAAGAGCTGCAATTGGTAGTGTTTATTTGGAGTGGATGAAGATACCCTCAAATTCAGTTCAAGTAGTCCGGTTATTAGGCTTTTCTAGTCTTTTCTAGTCTTTGGATGGAAGTTTCTCACTTGTCACCACAGTGTTTGGCAACAACTGAGCAAACTCGTGAAGGCCATGTGGTTGAAATGGACTTTAGGTCAGAAATTCCGTTTGTTCCTATCATTGTTCATGCGTGACTGTAGAGTTCAGGGCTCACCACCAGTGCTGCGCAGATAGGACCATGGATAATGTACAGCAAGGACGTAGCCGAACTGACCCAGCACCTGTAAGAGCATGAATCAGATGTTACACAGTGTGGAGATACCTGGTACCTTTAGAAATGCGTACAGGTGACGATCAAAGGCACACTCACTGGTCGTTGTAGTAGAAGTAGCGAGCTATTGAGTGTATCAACGCAGGGATGATTGGAAAACCTGCAAAATCAAATTCCATTAACCCCTCTGAGTGTGTGCACGCCAAAACATTCACATATTCACCTCTACTTACCCCAGCCTAGAAGGTAATACCACATGAGGTGCTGCTTTTCCGCAAACACCGCCACGACAATGAGGGTGTGCAGGTAGATGCCCTCGCAGAGCATCCAGAAGTAGTTGCAGCTCAGCAGGTAGAGGTGGAGAATGGCGAAAAGCTTACAGATCACCTGGAAGGAGAACGAGGCGGCGTGAGAACCCAAGAACCGAGCAACACTGGGGCAGGTTTGATGTGAAACGCTGGAAGTCACTCACAGAATTGCTCGAGATGTGCGACATGTGTTTCTGTTGCATCGTCAACCAGACAACGGTCAAGATGGAGTTCAGCACGAACGAGACAAAGAGGTTTTTGTGGAGGGTTATCCTCTGGCAGCTCAGACTCCTGAGGGACGTTAGAAGAGACAAACACGTTGGATGGGCTCAATGAAAGCTCAAGGTTTAATTCAGAATCAAAGCAAAGGAAGGCTGCGTCACACTTACTTGAAATGGAAGAATATTCCCAACGATATCAGCAATGATGCCACAGATAGACCATGACCAATCATTACCAAGTAGAAGTGAGTCATATCTGCCTGATAGGAAACACAGTAAATACGACTTTAGGTTCACAGAGCTGCTGCAGCCTGTAAAGTTGCCTCGCTGTGCTCGCTCCAGCTTACCGTCCCGTGATGTGCGACTTGGCAGTTGGTATAGTTGGTCCACGTCCTGTTGCTCTCCGGGTGCCGTCCCCACTCGCCCGTCTCTGTGCAAATTTTGGACGCCATCGCTGTGGACGAGTTGAGAAGCTTTATAAATCGGCAATTCAGAAGACAAGAGTTTCAAAGAGGAAGTGTTCCTGTTGACATCTATTTTACTTGTGGAGATTTTCAAGTGATGCCCCGCCAAAGGAAGAAAGAATTTGGTTCCAGGAGCGCTTGGGCCGTGACCCTCTGACGCCTCAGCAGATTCTTTTAATATTTCTGGGTGACGCCTCGCTTCAACACGAGCTTTTAATCTCAAAAAAATGCAACGTGTCTATAAATGTCCCCAAACTTAAAAGTCACATCCACAATAAGAAAAAAAGCTTGTTTAAGAGGTTTCACTTGAAAAAAGGGAAGCAGAACAAAGGTAAAATGCTCACCGCCTTGCCTTCTATAGTCTCAGCCTAATACTGAAACAGCTGCATGAAGTTTATGAATGTTAATAAGTGTTGTGACACAGCAGAGAAATTCACCATGAGTGTCAAAGTCGTCGAAGTAGTCTGGACAGCTCTGCTCTGTGAGGCCGGCTTCGGTTTCGTCCCAGCAGAGCCATCCATCCCATGTGGCGTTGCACACTGCGCCTGCGGACAAACAACAAACATTTCACTAAGACTAAGAAAAAGGAAATACAAAAGGCTTACTCACACCTTGGCATTTCCAAGTGCTCACCGCTTGCTTTTGTCTCGCGGTGCGACCCTTTTATGATCCCCTGGAAGCATTCGAACTGGGCCAGGATGACGGGTAAGTGCTGTTCACCCGGATGATTCACGGCCTCCGGGTGCTTGTCTTCGGGGGTCGCCGCCTCCGCCGCCTCCGCCGCCACCGGTAGCTGAGATTGTTGAGAATCGGCAAGGAAACACAGACAGTGAAAGGGCAAGAGGTGAAGCCGTAAGTGTCATAGCAGATTTAGGGATTCACAGCGTTTTAGTGCTATTTGTGACGAAGGTTTTCACAAGTAGCATCAAGACACCATCGATCTTGTTCCACCCATGTTTTATGAGATATTCTTTGGACACAAGTCCACAAAAAGGGACTTTTTAGCAACTGCACGGAAGAGCTGGAGAATTTAGTCCAGTGGGACAGCTTAAAAACTAACTTCATGATCTGTGAAAAGTGTTTGTCCTACCTTGTTGAGGGAGCAGAGGACCAGGAGAAACACGAAGCAGTTCAGGTCCATGTGTGTCCCCGGGCTTCAGCGTTTTTCCGAGAAAATCTGACAAAGAGGTGGATGTTAAAGGAGGAAACGGCTCGAATATATCAACACTTTATCTGATCGCGGTCTAGAAAGTACTGGCGTCGACAGATGAGATGTAAAGCTGCCTGGCTCCGTCGGTGTGGGGGTTATTTTCGTGTTATGTCGGAGGTTATTTTTATTTGATTCGGAGGAACAGGTAAAAATTTCACCACTGTCCCGAATAGTTTTCCCCAAGAGCTCAATAATAAAAACGCTTCCTGAGCTGCAGCAGCTGCTGAGCACGATGTGTTGACAGGAGCTGGACTCCAGTTCCCGAGCTCTGCACCGTCACACCCACAGAAACACACATAACTCTAATATCGTTTGGCTGTTTATTTCTTTTGGCACGCAGCTTCCAAGCACACTCCACGTTTACATTATCCCGTATCCTTTACCTGGGTGGCATTACATGTTAATCGAACCGTGCAAATGCGCCTCCAAACCCGTGTTTTTCTATTTGTAATGGCAGGTCTCCCCTTTTTTTGGATGTCAGGGTCACAGATGTGGCCCTTTTGCTTCCTCTGCTCCCCACAGCTTCCTTCCTGCATGCTTATCATGCATGTTGAGCAAGTTTAACCAAGGTTTAGCCAAAAGAGAAGAAAGGGTGTGACGAAAAAATGAAAAAAAATAATGAAAATGCAGCATGTAAATCCACACTTTAAGCCAGTTCTGTGACGCAACCAAACGGTACCTCGACACTTCAAGAATACAACACGCGGGTTGGCAGGGATTCAGCCGGGGTGAAACCAGAAAAGAATAGATGCCCCATTAGGGATGAAATCAAGAGTTTGACTTGTGTTAAAAACTTGACGTTCACCTTTCTAACAACCGCTGTAGGTTTCTACAGCAGCAAATAGAGATATAACAACTGTATGGCTGAGACCTAAAGGTTGCACAAGAGCTTTTCTTCTGCCTCATTTCTGTTCCCTTTGAAACGTAAAGAGGAATAAAAACTAGCAACACATTTTCACTAAAGTCCCTTGACTGTAAACTCTGACTAATATCTTCTCGAACACACCCAGAGTCGCGCAGTATATCTTCCTAATGGTCCACAGTTAATAACTCACAGTGGAGTAACTCACTTATTGTGTGACCCGTCTGTTTTCAGACCACGATTTACACACTAAAATACCCAGTGGACGTCCCTTTTAATCATTTTAAGTCTGCCATGTGAGCAGCTTTTTGCTGTTGTGTGTGCCTGAATTGTCCAAACACTATTTTAGCACTTTGTATAAATATAATATATAATATAAAGTATGGTTTATCTGCTGTTTAATGGTGTTATGTGCATCCTTTGCTATGTTCCTTGCAATAAATATAAAATTCTTGAAATTCAAAAGTGAACATCCTACTCCTTCCTCTGTTTCCACCTTAAACACAACGGCTGAATAATAATCACACTGTCTGTGCATTTTTGTGATTATCTTACCTTTGTACAAGTAGGAAAACAAAACACAGTGATTGCCAGAGCCAGCAGTAATCCTGTCTTCTCAAAGTTGTACAGGAAAAGAAAAAACAAAACAAAACACTTTCTTTTTCTCTGCTTGTTTGTTTCCAGGAGTAGTTCTTCAGTGTGCGTGTTACACACCGGAGATAGAGGCGACACTGAGCTGAGCTGTGGTGATAAAAACTGCCTGAGGCTGACCGAGGATGACATCACATGCTTGCCTTTTGTGGTGGGACATCCCTGGAGAGCAATGACGAACACAGAGTGCAAAAACGTGCACCAAATTAATAAACAACTGATTAAATATTGCGTATATACTTGTGTAAAACAATAAAAAGCATGATTAAATAATTTCCCATTGTAAATAACAAGAGACTCACTGACTCTCCCTTTTGTATTGCTGTTGCGCTCATGACTAATACTATTGCTGCAAATGTGCAACACTGAACAGCAACATTAGTTTACCGGGCAACACAAAAACATTAACAGCAATATTAGTAAAAAAATATATAATAAATAATAATTAAAGTTTGGCTTCATAACTGCTGTAAATGTGGATGCAGAAAAAGGACCAATCAGCGCGGAGGATTCTATTGCTAAGCAACTGCGCCCTCTGCAGGCCACAAACGCTCCCTGGCGACAGTCGCCATGGCTACAGTGTACTCAGACGTTTGCCTCAACTACGACGGTGAAGTATTTAAGTGACTGCGGCTGCTTTTTAGGATTTTATGAACAAACACAGGTAAATATGGGGTTATTTATGAGCCGTGAACACCTGAGGAGTTAGTTTGTTAAAGTTTATTTAGTAATTAAGTGTGTTTTTGGGCATTAATGTGTTGTATTAACCGAAAGTTGTGAGCAGGTGTCCGTTAATTAGCCTGATTAATAATAATACGCTGGCAACGTGTTGCTTGTCCTAAAGTGAGACAACTTCTGGCTTCCTTTAAGATAAAATTAGAAATGTTTTAATACACTTGAAGACTTTGAGAGTTGTTTCCAGGTACAGTAAAGTCGTCAGAGCCACGTGACCTGACTTCCTGCTCGTGTTTACCTGTTTTACCTGGAGTAGCCTGTGTTTTGCTTGTGAAATATGTTTTAAGTTGAGACGAATTAAACTGGTGTACCTTTCAGGAGTATTAGTAATTATACATAAAACAAACAAATACAGAATACATTTTTCATCCTAAACATCTTTTATCTCAGTGGGTTTTTAAACCCTGTACGGCATACATGTCAAACATACGGCCCGGGGGCCAAAACCGGCACGCAAGAGGGTCTAATGTGGCCCGTGGGGTGAATTTTCGAATTGCAAAATGTACACTGAAGACATTAACTGCAGTTTTTCCAATAAAAGTAATTGCTTGGACATAACACAATACTGAGTCCTAGAACTTTTTTGCATTAAAACAAAGAACATTTGTAGTTATTTATAGGTAAACGTCATGTTATTGGTTATTGGTTTGTAAACACAGCGACAGGATGTTCAGGAAAACCACCTGGAGGAACACGGTCAGTGATGCAGTGAGTCTCCACCAGGACCAAGCCCTCAGCACGACCATGTTGCTCCTGAAATGCTTTGGCCCGACGGGATTTCTGCTCAGAGAAGACGGCGACGCCAGAAACTTCAAGGTTAATCCTGCAGCAGTTTGCACTAAACTAATGAAAGGAAGGAAAAAAACATTTTTTAATGTGGTATATTCTCCTGTATGTGTTCAGGTGTGCTTGGGCGACCGGCATACATGCAACTGCCCCGTGTTCACCAAGGAGCAGGAGCCGTGCAAGCACATCTGCTGGTATATGTGACAGCTGGGTGTTTGAGCCGACATTATTATTATTATTGTTTTAATGTATTGTGAGGAAAACGGTTCCATTTTATTCATCTGTGAGTCTGTGTAGCAAGAGGAAGGCTTATTTTTTCACTTTCTTGTAGTTGATGTGCAAAATCTTTACATATTTATACATCTGTTGTTGAAATAAGTATTTTTTTTTAATTATTGCAGAACATTTACAGATTGGGTTAGTTTGGATTTGTGTTTTTTGTTCTGGCAAAAACATTTTTAAGCAAGAAGGAGCCTGAAATCTCTATCTTTACAGGGTGTTACTGCGGAAATTCAGACTACCCAGAGAACATGAATGTAAGTTCAGGTATTTAAATACTCACTTAAGGACATTGAAATAGTTTTTCAAGGTTCAATTTTATGTTGTTTCTTGCAGCTTTAGCCGTCTAGCTTCAGAGTAATCATAACAGTGACTAACGCTGTGTGGTCTAGCCCTCTTGTTGACATGCCAAACCAAAAATAACTCCGTTCCAGATTCATTCCAGCGTGGACTCGTAGAGAGACAGATCTCAGAAGTGCTCCGCGGTGTCCACCAAACCAGAGCACACCTGACAGATGATCCGTCCGCTGCTTCTGGTGCTCCGAGCCAACCAGCAACAGCCCAGGACGCTGGAAGCGTCTGCCGGAAAGCGATCCAAGCCCAGGATGTGTGTCCCATCTGCCAAGAGGAGCTGCTGGAGAAAAAACAGCCTGTGTCTTACTGCAGGTGTGTTGGCAGCTGTGGTCGGATACAGTGGTGTATGCTCTCCTGACCAGAACACGACCCCCTAACAGAACTGTTAGTCCCGCTTCTGCTCATCCAGCTCTTGACACATGACATCTCTTGCGGAAGTTTTGGAGGTTTTATTTTAATCGCTGTTATTTTGAGCCGTTTGCTGATAGATTTTCTGCGCCCTCGCACGCTGTCCCCCGTCTCCCAGGTACGGCTGTGGCAACAATGTCCACGTCTCTTGCGTGAAGGTGTGGGCAGACCACCAGGACCTCTGCGGCAGAGAGGAAACGGTGAAGTGCCCTCTGTGCAGGGAGGACTTTTGCTCTTTGAAGCTGCTCCAGAAGCAGGTGAGGAACTCGGCGATGCTTTTCACCGCTGCTGAAAAAGAGAAGCCAGACAGACACCTGGGAGTTCTCTGTCAAAGCTGCAGAGCCTGCCCCGTCACTGGCAAGTGTTTCAAGTAAGGGATTAGCACGATGTCGTGTGCTGTAAGTCATTTGACGTTTGTGAGATTTTGTGATGCTGAATAATACGTTGTGTGTCCAGATGCACCGTCTGCAGTTATTTCTATCTTTGTGAGGACTGTGCAAAGAAGGGCTGCCACACTCAACACCCGCTCCTTTCACGAGAGGTTTGGATTTTATTAATAAACACAAATACACCTTCCTCCTTTCCTACCGTGCTTCCCTTTTTTCTTCCATCATTTCTTGCAAAGCATACCGCATAAAAACATTACTGTAAATACTTTTGTGCACTGAGAGCTTCTAATAAAAGCTCTGAACTCAAAGCAGAAAAGGAGAGAGAAGTGGCGTCCTGTGGAAGAAGACCTGATCAGTGAAGAAAAGGGAGCAGCCTCTAAAAAAGACAGGCAAGTTATTAACACATCTATTTCATCCTGGAGTGAAAGAACCACTGATCAGATTTAACAAACATGTGTAGTACTTGTCTAGAATATAAACTGTAGAACATCTTTGCTACGTCTCCTCTGCTCCTCAGCATAGTTCCAGTGACTGCAGACCCTCTACCAGACACTGTGTTGGGGGCTCTTCCTACAGTCAGGGTGAGATCAGGGTCACGGCTCTTGGACGAGGGACAGCAGTGTCGCATCTGTCTGCAGAGTTTTACCCTGGGCCAGAGTCTCCGAACTCTGCCCTGTCGACACAAGGTAAAGCTCTGCCCGTCATAATATGAAGAACTTAGAACCATAGAAGCTAAAATATATCACTTTATAAAACTCAATCTAGATAAAATAAATAAAAATAATGAATAAATCTGAATCTGTGCAGTACGTCAGGTGACCTAAAGACTGAATATATCAGAGTTCCCTCCTCTGTCTCACTTTCTTCTTCATATGTGGACACGCTCCAGTTCCACATGGACTGCGTGGACCGTGTCCTGCAGAAGTCAAACTCCTGCCCTTTGGATGGGTACGTCATTTATAATCCTTTGACCTGGAGAACCAGTGACCGGAGGACCTCCCAGCACTTAGCCTCCTGCCTTTCCAGCTCCTCTGCCAGGCGACCAGAACATAACCTGAAGGATCTGTTTGTTCCAGGAGTGGCTCTGCAGCACAGGAACACTAAGGTCACTCCCTCACATGGAGCTCTTAACTTAGAGGTGCTCACGGGTTCCATAACGCTCTTCAGCACCACACCAAAGTTAACAAGCGGCAGGATTCAAGGCAAGAAGACGTCAACGAGATGCACCACTGCTCCACCTAATACATGTGCTGCTGTGACAAAGCTTAGAGAGCAGCCACAGTTGAACCTTTTTGTTGGATTGTGTAGACAAGAGCCAGAACATACAGCTGCTGTGACGGTTCCTACCAGGAGAACAAGACTGCAGCCCAAGAGGAGAGACGTCAGTCAAGAGTCAAAGGCTTCAGAGCTGAGAATGACTGGAGTCCTGATAAATGCACATCATCAGATGGAGACACAGTCTTAAAGTTTGGAGAAGAGCCTTTTGAGCCTCGTCTTGAAAATAAGAACTGAGGAATCTCTTATTGAATTGACATATTTATTTATAATGACTTGAATAAAATGTCATTCTGTAGTCTGAAGAATGTGTTAAGTCAGTAACAAACGTCTCAGAGGAAGACGCTGCCAAAGGACTCAGTGATGACTCAGTGTCTCGTCCTGGCAGCATCTTTCTCCTCTTCAGACACACATCAGTGGCTCACACACCTGAGTTTTTTTTTAATGTTAGACATCATTATTATTATTATTATTATTATTATTATTATTATTATTAATAATAAATTCTAACTTTGTCACGTTGTCACCACCAGGGGGAGACAAATCTCCACATCTTATTTAAAACTGAAGTAACGATAGTAGCTTTTATCTCAGGTGTGCATTTGTTTCGAGGATCTGTCTCTTTCTTTGTACATATTTATGTTTTAAGTAAATGTTAACTTGTACAATGACTCCTGCTCCAATTTGAGGAAATTGGTGATGTGTCTGACTTACAAGGTTCCTTAAACGCATCCTTGGCTTTCCGGTTCAGTTTACTTTCACTTTCATCAACGTTTCTCAGATCTTTTTCTCCGTGTAAACCTCCGTCTGAAGGTAAAGTCTGCAGCAGTTTCTAATGTTTCACTCTTTAACATCAGATGTCAGCAGCTTAGCTCCAGTAGAAATCTGATCGATATTTAACTGAGTCACAGCTGATGGTTAGAAGTTGGGACGAAGGAGGCAACGGTTCAAAGCTGAATATCCGCCATTTTGTGTTGATGTTTGTGATTCAGAGTACGTGGATACGATCAGCTGTAGAGTTGTTGATGATGATCAGGTGAACATAGAGTGGTTGTTTCTGTGTAGCTCCACTTTCTGATGACTGGAGGTAGATTTTCCTGAATCAGTCTGTGGAGGAGGTGGAGAGGAGCCGCTGATCTCCTGCTGTCTGAGCCACTAAATGAGGCCTGAGCTCTTCAGACAGACGCTGGAGAACAGATCAGACTTTATCTGTCATTATATTCACACTACAGAGCTGAGTGATCAGAAGGAGGAAATAAATATGCATGACATCAATATAAAAACATTAGTTAGAATGAACTGGAATTCACAGACTGATCAAATGTCTTTTTTATTAACCTCCATCACAGCCTGGCTCGTTCCAGTAGCTCACCTGTGTGGACTTAAATTTGTCAACTTGTGTAATGTTACTGTTTGTTTCTGCTCTGTGGTGTTTGTAGCAGATGCTTATTTCATTACAAAGTTTGGATTATTCTTATGTTTGAAGATCAGTCTACTTTATTATTAGATGATTGATTAACTGGAATCAAACAACGTGACCATCAGCTGATTTTTGTTTGTTTCCTTCACAAATCAAACTTCTCTGTGTTTCATAAAACCACCATCTCCACTATTAAAGTCAGACACAGTAGTGTGCTGCTGTTTACTGTGAAACCTTTTTTAAAAAAAAAACAAATATGAAGTTTCAGAGTTGGTGCTTGTATAACTGCTACAGCTTCATTGGCTCTCATATTTATAAAAAAAAAAAAGTCTACTGGTCACTTTACATTTTTACATAGTTTATAACTGTCTAAAACATTTTATTCTAGTCACTTTCTATTTTTTATAGTTTTTGTATTGTATGTATCTATTAGGGCTGCACAGTTATGGCCAAAATGAATCACGATTATTTTGATCAATATTGTGATCACGATTAATTATCACGATTATTTGTTTATTTCAACCAAAACAAATTTTATTGTCACATAGTTTATTATAACTTTCACATCCACATTTTGCACTCTAAACCCAATGGATGACGATCCTGCTACCTTAGACCTTTTTTGTTTTCTTTGTTTAGCCTTATGTACGCCCGCCGATACGGGCGGACAAACGGGTCTGCTATCCCGGGCCTAGGGTAGAAGGGGGGCCGGGGCCCAGAACTAGACTCTCATTAAATTATGGAATAATCGTCCCGGGCCCAGGCAAGACTGTCAGCTGGTCTGTTATGACCGACTGCTATCTGTTGCGAAATTTCCCCCACGTTACTCTGGTCTCTGTCACTGTCCACATCCACACATTAACTACACTGGCACCATCTAGTGGACTGATAGTAGAAGAACAACAGCAGATAGTAGAGTCTCTGTCTCAGCCGCCTGACTGCATCCAGCTGAAATCTTTACAGCAGAAATGATCCAGGATGATTTTCAGTTGATGTTCAGGTGAATGGTTTGTGTTTCCTCTGCAGGTGAAGGTAGAAAGTGTGTGTGAGCTGATGTGAATCCAGCAGCATGGATCAGAGTGAGGACAAAGAGGAGGGAGTACTAAGGTAAGTTGTTAATGTCATTTCAAAGATTTAATGATTTAATCCACAGAGCATTTATTAAACAGTTGAATTAATTTAATCAGGTCCCATAAGAGGGGAGACTCTCTTGAACCTGGTCCCAGCTGTGTGTCCTTCAAGAGCGACAGGTCGATGGGTCGCTCTGTTGAGTTTAACCAAAAACAAGCCTAAGCATGTTTGAATCCAGTAATAAATACTAATTCATTTTCTTTTAACACTGTTCCTTTATAACTGATCTGTAAAAGTATCCAGGATGTTTATTCTGACATCAGAAAACTTTCTGTGTTGTGTTGAAGAACAAAGCAGCAGTTCAGACCAGAGGCACCTGAATCTGAACCTGGTCCCAGCTGTGTGTCCTTCAAGAGCGACAGGTCGATGGGTCGCTACTTTGAGTTTAAACACAAACATCCTTCTGCTGCTACAAAGAGGTAAACTGTTAATAAAACAACTTTCATCTCTCTTCCTCTCTTCGTTGGGTTCATCGTGTTCTGTCAGTTCGTGAAGCTTTGCTCTCATGGATTTTACAGCTGAGGTCCTCTATAAGCCTCCATGTAAACATGTCCATCATTATTTCATTTAGTTGTGATCTGTGTGTTTGTCTGCTGCTCTTTTATTGGGACATCTAATTTGTCCATGAAGTAGTGTTTCCAGATTTAAATTATACTATAGCACAATTCCAGTAGGACAGAAATTTCCATACACTCAGCTTTGAAAACCACAGAATATCACTTCATGGACTGTTACCTATTTTTAGCTCTCTCTGGACCAGAGATTGTGCTAGACTTTTTCGTTGTCTGTCATTTTGACTGACAGGTTCATAAAAATCCCGTTATAATCTATTTTTACCCGTCAATTTATTTTTTTAAATTGATAATAAATACATACTCAATAGCATTTAATTTTTCATTAAAGTGTAATTAACTTTTTTTAGAACAGTATTGACTTTAAATGGTAACAAAAACACCAACAAAAGTTTCGGCTGCCGATAGTCAATGCTGCCGACACGTCTTGTCCATACTCGGAACGGGACTGCTAGCCTAAACAGCTCTTGGGCGGTCAATGGCGGTACCGTAGTGTTGAAGTGCTTCGGTGGCACACAAACACCATTTTGGTAGCGGTTAGCTGCATAGACATAGACCATTGACTGTATATACTAGACGTAGACATATGGTTAGCCGAGCTCTGACGTGTGCGTCAGTATAAACGGTGTACCAGGAAATCGTGCAGTGGTCAGGGGTGTAAATTGTAATCTGTCAAAGTGACGGATTACCTTCAAATTTTTTCGTCACATTTAACCCTTGTGTACTGTTGGGGACGAAAACAGCCACTTGGGATAATTTTTTGCTCTTAATTTGACCATAACTTTCACCCTGTTGCAGCAAATGGACTGATTTTTGCTGAGGAACCTTAATTTTACATACATTTTGAAAATATGATCTCAAAATATTCAGTAGGCCAATAATACACTGTGGACAAATTTACTACCCTTTCATACTGTTAGTGGCTGATAACAGAGTGGCTGATACAGAGAGTCTACATAGAGTAAACACAAACAAAGTAAGGTCCCAGTAGTCACTTTCTCGTGAGAAGAGCAAGAGGAAACATGAAGAGGCACTTCAGTGTCAGAGAAACTCTCAAAATTATTATGGAGACTGAATTCCCATGCCAGTGAGCTGCAGGATCCATGAGCTGCAGGAATGTCATCCTGCTCAGCATGAGGCACCAGTAGCCAGCATCGACACAAGGCCCAAAGAAGAAGCCATCACCATCGCGATGCAACAACCATGGCAAAGGTGGTGTCAACAATCTTGATAAGGTATGCACCAGAACATATTTACCACATGTATCCTATTCCGGTATTTATTTTTCTGAATTTGTGTGCTTGTAAGAGATGCATTTTGTGTTTTGATAATGTTTGCATGATTATTCTCACTGTCATGTGCAGCTTTAGAAAAAAAAAAAACTTATCGTTAATGAAATCAGTACATATTGGTTTCTTGTTGTTTAAAGGTTGTCGGCACCTACAACATCAAAAGGAGGACGAAGCGGTGGCCACCGTTATTTTTTAACATGGTGGACATCTGAGCATATAATGCTTTTGTTATTTTCATTGCTGGAACCAGAGAAAGCCTTTCAGGACGAGGCTTTCCTTGGAAGATCTGGGAAGCTCTTTGGTGTCTCCAGCAATTCTAAGGAGAATGCTTTCTGTATGCACCAGTTGCTTCAGCACTGGTGAGAGAGATGCGGGCTGCTACAACTGCCCCATCAGAACCAGAGCCAGCAGCAGCCACCAGTAGCTCAGGAGGGAAGAGGGGAAGCTGCATGTTGTGCAAAGGACTGAAAAGGAGAACGGTCGCCACTTGCATTTGTTGTGGAGAACACACATGCAAAGTGCACTGGATGAGATGCTGCAAGTCTTGCTTTAAAGACTGAACACACACAACCCTCACACAGACACATGTTCAATGTCAGTAAACACACCCCTGACATGCAGACAAATAAAATAACATGACCTGGCAAGTACAGTATTGTTTCTTTTTTTATTCAGAAGCTAATCTTTTTATACAACAGGCCTATGTAAAAGGATTTGGTGGTTGTGACGGCCACCTGCCACTTGGGCCTGTGTTTGTGTTTTTCCCCCTTGTCTTGTTTTGTGTGTTCCTACGGGTCCAATTTGGAACAAGTGGGAGCACCTGGCCAGTCTCCCTGAGTTGTTAAAAGCAGGAAGTCACAGTCCTTTCTTTCTCTCTCTCTCATCTGCCGTCTGGATTCCAATCCTGGGTTTTTGGTTCTGTTGGCTTCGGCTGGTTTGCTTTTGTTAACACCTTTCAACACTACACATACATGATCATGCACCCATCAACAGACATACTGACTCTCACCCTCAAATATCATTAGTTCTTTTGCTTTATTTTAATAAATCAGTTTACCTTTACGTTTAGACCGTGTCCCTTTGTATTTTGTCATGGCTCATGAGCCAGGTCGTGACATGGTCAACAGTAAAATTGCCAAACCTCACACGTACGCACACCCACACCGACCCCCGACATCCACCACCACCACCACACACCCACTAATATTCTCATAACTCCATATATCAAATGCAGAAACTAAGCTTGTTATACAACATGCCTATGTAATGGGTAAATGGCACAATTTGGTGGCCAACAGTAAAATTGCTAAATTTGAGTCCTTTTGAACAGGGGGATTCACCAAGATTGTAAAATGCATTGTGTCGTGTCATGTCTGTGCATTCAAATAATGTGGTTATAATGGGAGTCAATGGGGCAAAAACAGCCACTAACGGTATGAAAGGAAGTTTTTTTGAAAATCTGATGCTGCACAAAAACTAAATATGCTTCCAAGTCAATGATGTTACTAATCTTTGACATATCCAAGACTGTGATAACAGGTGAAAAATCTCCTGTTTTTGATCATTTTTTATATTGAAAATAGGTCATTTTGTATTTTTCCCCACCCAAAATCAGTGACTTTATTTTTTAAATTGGCACTTAAAGGGTTAAAATCCTGACTTATTTTTTTTTTTTTAATTTTGTAGTTTTGATGAGGACTGAGATTGATTAACAGATTTATGCAAAAAAAGTTGAAAAAAATATTTATCTTTATTACAGCAGTTAAAAGTTAGTGGCTGTTATCAGCCACTAACGGTATGAAAGGATAGTGTTTTCTAACGGTACACAAGGGTTAAAAAAAACAAAACAAAACGTCAATGACAGAAAATATTCGGTTAACGTGGGCCCTGCTCTGGACTGATATGATGTGAACTAATTGTTGATGATTCATTCACAGAGTGGAGCAGCAGAGTTTAAATGTTCTCAGTGGTCAGTCTGTTGATCAGCATCAAACACACCTGGACTCCATATTTAAGGTCTGTACATGGACAACAACTACTTTCCATCATCTCCATGCTGCTCTTTGTAGACCAGTGGACTGTCAGTCTGTCCAACATGGATCTGATGTTTGTCTCCATGATTTCAGTCTGGTTGTCATTCATATAGTTTTCTGTTCCAGCTGCTGGAGGACAACATTGTGACTTTTGTGAAGAATGAGCTGAAGGAGATTCAGAGAGATCTGAGTCCAGATTACCCAGAATGCTTAGAGAGTCAGAGGGAGGATGAGGAGGTGTTGGAGGGTGAAGATGAAGAGCAGAGGAGGAGAAGCAGAGATGCATTTGTGAAGATCACACTGAACTTCCTGAGGAGAATGAAGCAGGAGGAGCTGGCTGATCGTCTGCAGATAAGTAAGAGGATTTCTCTGAACATTGAAACTGAGGAAGAAATTACACAAATTTCTATTTCTATTTACTAATGTCTCAAGAGATAGAACAAAATATATTCAAAGGCTTATTCTTTAGGGGAATGAAACATAAGAATATTTTCAGTGTATTAATAATATGTATATTTTATTTCTTGTTTGTTTCTTTAGAACATTTTGCTCCAGTTTGTCAACGTGAACTTAAATCTACTCTGAAGGAGAAGTTCCAGTGTGTGTTTGAGGGAATTGCTAAAGCAGGAAACTCAACTCTTCTGAATGAGATCTACACAGAGCTCTTCATCACAGAGGGAGAGACTGCAGAGGTCAATGATGAACATGAGGTCAGACAGATTGAAACAGCATCCAGGAAACTAGACAGACCAGAAACAACCATCAGACCAGAAGACATCTTTAAAGCCTCACCTGGAAGAGATAAACCAATCAGAAGATTGATGACAAAGGGAGTGGCTGGCATTGGGAAAACAGTCTTAACACAGAAGTTCACTCTGGACTGGGCTGAAGACAAAGCCAACCAGGACATCCACTTCACATTTCCATTGACTTTCAGAGAGCTGAATGTGTTGAAAGAGAGAAAGTTCAGCTTGGTGGAACTTGTTCATAACTTCTTTCCTGAAACCAAAGAAGCAGGAATCTGCAGGTTTGAAGAGTTCCAGGTTGTGTTCATCTTTGACGGTCTGGATGAGTGTCGACTTCCTCTGGACTTCCACAACACTGAGATCCTGACTGATGTTACAGAGTCCACCTCAGTGGATGTGCTGCTGACAAACCTCATCAGGGGGAAACTGCTTCCCTCTGCTCACCTCTGGATAACCACACGACCTGCAGCAGCCAATCAGATCCCTCCTGAGTGTGTTGACATGGTGACAGAGGTTAGAGGGTTCACTGACCCCCAGAAGGAGGAGTACTTCAGGAAGAGATTCAGAGATGAGGAGCAGGCCAGCAGGATCATCTCCCACATCAAGACATCACGAAGCCTCCACATCATGTGTCACATCCCAGTCTTCTGCTGGATCACTGCTACAGTTCTGGAGGATGTGTTGGAAACCAGAGAGAGAGGAGAGCTGCCCAAGACCCTGACTGAGATGTACATCCACTTCCTGGTGGTTCAGACCAAAGTGAAGAAGGTCAAGTATGATGGAGGATCTGAGACAGATCCACACTGGAGTCCAGAGACCAGGAAGATGATTGAGTCTCTGGGAAAACTGGCTTTTGATCAGCTGCTGAAAGGAAACCTGATCTTCTATGAATCAGACCTGACAGAGTGTGGCATCGATATCAGAGCAGCCTCAGTGTACTCAGGAGTGTTGACACAGATCTTTAAAGAGGAGAGAGGACTGTACCAGGACAAGGTGTTCTGCTTCGTCCATCTGAGCATTCAGGAGTTTCTGGCTGCAGTCTACATGATCCACTGTTACACCAACAGGAAGACAGAGGTGCTGGAGGACTTCCTGGGACAAAACTACAATGACTCAACTCTGGATGTCTTTCTGAACAGAGTCATGGAGAAATCCCTGCAGAGGAGAAATGGTCACCTGGACCTGATGGTTCGCTTCCTCCATGGCGTCTGTCTGCAGTCCAACCAGAGACTGTTAAGAGGTCTGCTGGGTCAGACAGAGATCAGTCCACAAATCATCCAGAGAGCCATCAACAACCTGAAGAAGATGAACATGTCCAACATTTCTTCTGACAGAAACATCAACATCTTCCACTGTCTGATGGAGATGAACGACCTCTCAGTTCATCAGGAGATCCAAGAGTTCCTGAAGTCAGAGAACAGATCAGAGAAGAAACTCTCTGAGATCCACTGCTCAGCTCTGGCCTACATGCTGCAGATGTCAGAGGAGGTTCTGGATGAGTTGGACCTGAAGAAGTACAACACATCAATAGAGGGACGACGGAGACTGATTCCAGCTGTGAGGAACTGCAGAAAGGCTCTGTGAGTCCAGATGTGATAAATAACTGTGTTTCAATTGTTTATTGCAAACATTACATGTTAATTGTATTGTTTTGTATATTTATTTATTTCCATTAGAATGTAATTTTACCTGAAGCAGCCTCACGTAATAACGATCGTATAACTGAGCCTGCAATGTGCGTTGAACCCTTCAGTGGAGCATTTTATAGACTCTGAATTTAACATTTAATTTTAAGGACAAATGTCCTTTTATATAGTCTTGTTTCGATATCTTTCCTTCTATTGAGTTACTCGCAGTTTTCTCTCTGGTTGGCGTAGAGAAGAGTAGTAGCAGGAAATGCCAGAGGTCTGAATATTTTAGAACAGGACAGTAGACCTTTTAAAGAGATTTCAAAAACAGAAAAGTCATATTTTTCTTTTAATGTTAAAACTCTGATAACATGTTTCTGGGTTGAATGGGATTCAACTATATTGTTCAAGTGTGTTTGTGTTATTAGTTTAATTTCTGTTTGACCAACGACTAAATGTTCCTCTTGTTGATGTGAAGCTGACAGCAGCAGCTAGACAAGCAGACAGATCCTCTTTCCATTTGTAACTGTTCACTAGGGATGGGCAATATGAACTAAAAAAATTATCCCGATAATTTCTGGTACTTATCACGGTAATGATAAAAATTGCAATAAATAAATCAATTCAGCCTAATCTTTTTGACTGCAATGCATCAGCAAGTTTTATTGAGTTGTTGGTTTTTTACCTGACTCTTTGGTTTAAATCGACGCTGCTTCTGCATTCTTGTGCATTTTCTGGCCGTCTTCACATTCTGGTTTGTGCTTGTGTTTGAGGTGGTAGAACAAATTAGTAGTGTTACTGACCTTTTTATGCACTATTTGTTTGCAAACCTTGCATGTTGTAAATGCCCTTGTGTCGCAAATTCGCGATGCACTGTTTCTATTCAGACTGCAGCCGGAATAACGAGCTCCTTACTGCCCCGGCATATCTGCCCTGCCTTCCGCCAGTTTGTCAATATTCCACACGTGTTGGGCTGCGAGTGTGTCACACACATACGTTATCAATGGGAATTTATTGTTTTTGTTGCAGAATGACATATTCTTACCGTGGGTAATGTTTTTGACGATATATCGTAAATGATGAAATATTGCATATCCCTATTGTTCACTGAGCTGAACTCAGTAACAATATATTGAATCTCATAAATAGTAGACAAGTGTTCACAAATTAACATAACTCATGTATATTTATGTCTCATGACAGACTTACAGACTGTGGACTCTCAGAGAGTCGCTGTGAAGTTGTGGCATCAACTCTGAAGTCCAACCCCTCCTATCTGACAGAATTGGACCTGAGCTACAACTATCTGAAAGATTCAGGAGTGAAGCAGCTGTGTGTTGGACTGGAGAGTCCAAACTGTAGACTGGAGACTCTGAGGTCAGTTCACTGAATGTTTTGACCGGGTTAAACAGTTTTCTTGTTAGGATGGACAGATAGAAAATGGACCGCAAACAGCAGGTATCTCCTCAGTCATTGGTGGTTGGTTTGATCTCAAGAAACCCATCAAGTAATTTCTTACAGTGTTGTGTTAGGAAATGACCACTGTCCAAACTGTCAGTTTGGACAGCAGGAATTATAAGAACTCTGTAATGTACATGTGACACGTGACTGTTTGAAGACAGACTTGAACACAAACCTACTGAGATACCAAGTACGGGAAGTACTTGGTATCTCAGTAGGTTTGTGTACAGGAAGAAGAAGGTCATGGAATCAATGAACTAATGAACAGTTTGTTTTTCAACATGTGTGATTTGATATTGATCCTGTAATGAGAGACTGGACTGAGGTCAGCAGCATGTTGTTGATCTGTGTTGACATGAATAGTTGTCTGAATGTTGTGTTGATGTTTGGATGATATCTGTAGAAGACTGACATGATAATAATCCACAATAACACAAGGACAAAGTCACTCTACTCATTTTAGAGAACAGCTCATTGATTAGGACGTAGTGATGTTGATCTGAACATTAAAACCTTAACACATCTGATTAATTATCAATGATTTTATTAACATCTTTTGTTCTTTATTCAGATTGAGTTGGTGCAGTTTGTCAGAGATCAGCTGTGATTATCTGGGGTCAGCTCTGAAGTCCAACCCCTCCCATCTGAAACATCTGGATCTGAGTCAAAACGATCTGAAGGATTCAGGAGTGAAGCATCTGTGTGTTTTTCTGAAGAGTCCAGACTGTAGACTGGAGACTCTGAGGTCAGACATTCATTTGTGTGCTCAGATTAATGATGTGTTGACACTAATCTATAGACATCAGGCTAATATTCTGCTGATCCGTACTGAGTATCTTCATGGTAAAGTCTGTTTTCTTTTTGAAACAATTATTGTTGTTTATTTGTAATTCCACCAAATTCATTCAGATTAACTTTTTATTTCTGAACATTGAGTAGATATTCTTCAGCTCTGAACAGATGATGAAATTATGGATGATTGATTTTAAGATAGAACTTTGTCTTAAACTGACATCTTTTATTCTTTATTCAGATTGATTGACTGCAGTTTGTCAGAGATCAGCTGTTATTATCTGGTCTCAGCTCTGAAGTCCAACCCCTCCCATCTGAAACATCTGGACCTGAGTGACAGCAAACTGCATGAATCAGATGTGAAGCAGCTGCTTGATTTTGTGGAGAGTCCACATTCTAGACTGGAGACCTTGAGGTCAGTAGATCATTGGAGTCATTGCATGCTTCTTTCAGTAGTAGTGCAGTGAACACAGATCTGGTATTTCCTGTAAATCTGCAGCTGATTTCCTTAGTGAAACTGAGTGTGATCTCAGACTGTTTGTTCTCTCACCTCAAAACTAAAAAACTGATCAGTTTCATCTTCTCAGCTCTGAGATCAGTCTGACTGAATCCTGTAAATCACAGAACCATCATTACATTTAGTAACCATGTGGTCTTTATACAGAGCAGAACCTCTGCTGAGGTCCAGTCATCACATCTATATCTCTGTTATTAGTTTCATCAGATATATTCAATGTTTATTAGTCAGCTGATGCTTCAGAAACACATGAGATGTTCATCAACACACTCAGACTCTTTATTTAAATGGAACAGCTGTAAATCCATCACTAAAGTGTTTGTGCAGTAATGAAGCGTTCATGACTCTCAGCAGTTTATTTCCTCTGTGGACTTGAGAGAAATCTGCAGAGGAAACAGACTTGATGCTAAAAGTCTCTGCAGGTCTGTGAGCTTCCAGCTCCAACACGTTAACATGAGAGCTGAAAGGAAGCTGGCTGAGCTCCACAGCTGCTCTGAACAGGATTGAAGTCCCTGCTGCTCTTTATACTGGATGTGCTGCATCACTGACTGACACCTGATGAAAAGGAGACTCTGGAAACACTAAATCATCTCCTCTGTTTCTTATTTTCTTTATAGGTGGAAGTCATGATGGTATGTGTGCTGAGAGAGGATGAGCTGAGTCCTGATGATCCAGAGAGGTTGAATCAGCAGCAGCTTGTGTAGAGAGACTGACTGGACCATGCTACTGGGAGAATGAAGAGGAGAGCTTCATCCAGATTTAACATCATGAGCAGAGCTGCTGTTATTTATGTATTTATTTGTTCCATCTGTATTGTAATTTGTGTCAGCATCTGGTGTGGTTGTCATTTTATAGTGTATCTTTGTGTGTCATTTGGTTGTAAAGTATATCTCCTGGTTGTATTTTTTACAGTACATCTCCTGCACTGTTAAACTTTTTAGCGTAAATTTACAGTAATTTACAGACCGCAACTTCGCCAGCAAACTACTGTAGTTTTACAGTATCTCGCTGAATTTCAGAATTACAGTATATTACTGGAAATAAGTCCAGTTCTTTGTTTTAAATTTGCGATACGTTGATATTGTATATTTACAGTATTTAAACCAGATCGTGAAGGTATAGATCAGATGCCATTGAACTAATATTACTACTACAACTAATAATAATAATAATAATAAAATGACAGTAGGACAAAATTCATTTTCAAATATTTATTAAAATAAAAACAATGCAACACAAGTAAAACTAACTGGGCTGACTGATTCACTGATGTTGGCTTCTTCTCACTGCTTGGTTTTGTGTCCCTCTCAGGACTGATGTCACTGCAGCTTCTGGAAAACAATATAGAAAGACATCAAATAAAAACATGTTCAGTACAAGGTAGTGCAGTACAGAGATACAGAACTTTGAGCCGCGTTAAAAAGATAGAGTATCGGCCTTAATCAGTGTTCGTTAATATGAACCGATAAACAATGCTAACATTCGCTAATTTTAGCTAACTAGCACATTGCAAATAGAAACTTTTCGTGGCTGTTTCTATCCATGTAGAAACATACAAAGCACTACAGGTTAAACTTGCTCCGGTATCTTCCAGCAAAAGCAAGTTTTGTTTAAATGCTGTTATAAACTGAGAAAAAATGCTGACGGGGGCAGGCGAAGGCAAGAAATAATTTTAATGAAGAAAGGAAATAAACTTACAAAAAAAACAAAAAGCGCTGCTAGGTTGCAGGATTTCCCAAGAAAACAAAAACACTTTATAATATTCAACATGGAGGAACACGGAGGAACAACGGAGCACAAGTAACAGGTAACAAGTGACCAGTGTTGCCAGATCTCGCGAGACAAATAAGCAACCAGGCCTTTTAAAACAAGCCCAAAACAAGCAACTTTTTCTACGGAGCCCCCTTGGGTTCCGGGGAGAGAAAAACAAATAAATTGTGTGCACGTTTTTACAATCTGTGTGGACGGATTATAAACTGTGGCTACTACAGATTGCCAATTTGCATCCATGTGGACAGAACTGTGCGCAGTTTTATTTTTCTCCCCCCTGAGCTTCAGGACAATGACCACAAGAGGGAGTTAAACCACCTTTTCATATTATTAAACATTAGAAAACAGATGGGATATCACATATAAACTGATGTACCAAGTACATTATATACACAGTAAAGCTCCACAAATATCCTGAATTCACAAATTCTTTATTGTTTCTTTTATGCACTCATCTTCCTTTTTTTCTTTTAGCTATGACTTTGAAACAATGTATAGAACATAACTCAATAGAAACTTCTTTCTTTCAGTTTAAATATATCTCACAACAATAAACAAAGGCAGTATAAAGTGACTTAAGCCAGGACATTCAAGTCGCGCTCTTTCATTTATAGACGGTGGGCCGAGGCCCCGTATCAGCTTTAGATTTTGAAAATAATGATCCCCATGGAGGGAAAACCTGGATCTTTTATGATTTAAAGTTTATTTTTTTCCCAATCAGATTTTCCTTGTTGGCACTCGTAATTCTTGCACATTTTTTCATAATCATAGTTTAAAGTTCGTTAAATTTGCAGGCAAACGCCGCAGCCTACTATATCAGTTGAACCAATGGCACGCAGCGCTACAAATCACGTGACGTTATTCAACCAATCAGACCGAGATGCGAGGAACAGCTGTTGATGTCAAAACTTACCTGGTGGACACCGCGTAGAGAGGTGAAGACGGCGATAAATCACGGAATATTACAAGCTAAATAAGAAGCTTACATGTGTGTGGGTAAGTATTAATGTTGTTGGAAAATGCTAGCTATGCTATTTATTTGTATAACCTTTGCGAGGCGGCATTTATTACGTTTAAAGGTAGCGCTAACTGTTAGCCGTTAGCCTAATCCTGGCTTTTATCATCAATTGTGCTGCTTGAGCTTCACGTGTGAAGCATAGGAGACATGAATCTACATTTTAGTATCATTGACTATTCTTGTGTTTAGACAAAAACTCAGATGGTGTCTCTCACCAAAGCGGGCGAGAGACACCATCAACTGGGACGAGGGGGCATACACCCTCTCGCACACCTGGGATTCCCTGCTCCAGAGACCATCCAGGGTGGAGGGGGAGCAGCCAGGAGCATCCAGCGAGAAAGTTGTTATACCCCCCCTCCTCCCCAACATAATTCTAAGAAACAGTGCAACAAACTTATGTCATATGAGACAAAGTTTGGTTCTCAAATGTAGTTTGCATAATGTAATTGTGTTTTCATATTGTTTTCCTTCACAGATTCACAGCTGAAGTTCAAGTTTCACATTTACATGACTATTCTTTTCTTATTGGACACATACCCTCTTTTTCAGCCTCCTGGTGAAATAAAGGTGCCTTTTCAAATCTTCTCTGGGCTCGTTTTATGTTTGTGATGTTGGTGAAGTGGCTGTAGCAGTCTCTGTGGTAGCCACAGTTAGCTGGAATAGCAGCAGGTTCCTGAGGTTTGAGGTTCACAGTTAACTTATTTAAAAGGACAGATAATGAAGGTACACACATAAGAAGTAATATATATATATATATATATATATATATATATAGTCAAAGTTTAGTTACATTTTCAGTCTCTTGGCAAGCTAAAGCTATCCATATAACTATGTAGTATGACAAACAAACCTGGGTTGTAAGTTTAAATCTCAGCACTGCCTCTTCAGCCACAGTACTCTCTCTAGTACCAAGGTCTTTCCAGAGAAACACAGCAGTAATAAATTTCTTCCATCCTGTGTCTGTAAACGGGGTTACAGGACCATTTTTTTCAAAAACATGCATACAGCACTCCATTGTTGTGGTGTTTGCTAGCAAACATAGTTTGAGAGAGAAGTGTGGCTAATTTTTGTGACGTTATGCTCATCGTTTTTGTCAGAGGATTGACAGGTGGAAAGAAAACTCACTGGACCTCAGATGTTGGAAATTGTTAATATTTATTATGTGCTAAATTCACAGTGACATTTTGAGGACATCATTGTTACAGAAGACTGAAGTTTTCAAAAGATGGGATGACAGGACATCCTACATTTTCCTCCTTTCATCAAGCTTAACGAACTTAAGGGCCGTTAATTTTACCTCCTCTGACTAAATGTGATTGATACGCAAAATCCGTGTTACATTAGCAGTAGTAGTATGTGTGTGTCCTAAGTGTTGATGTACTGTACGCCGATGCCGGTACTTGACAGCAGTTAAACAATAGATCCATGGTAACTGGCAAACAAAGAAAAAAAATTTAAACCCCCGGGAAATTTCGAGGCGTGCCATTGGACAATATCTACAGTGACGTCATAGATATCGGACCCCGAGTATAGCTGCCCGCTCGGTTTGCCGGAGCCAGTAACTCAGACAAAGTTACCGATAAACAAATAATGTGCAAGAGGTAAGAGTGCCAACAATTTTTGTTTAATTTGTTGAAAAATTAAGATATTGTACACAGAAAATTACATCCTCCCTCGGTGGGGATCGTCCAAATACACGTAATCTCCCCTTGGCCCACCGTCTATTAAACATCAACAACGTGTTTCTTCTCACTTCCTAAACAGAAAAAGACTGCCCTGCTCAGCCTCTGCTCTGATTGGCTAGTACTCGTTGCTATCAGAGCCAGAGCCAATTAGAAGCAGGATGTGGTGGGTGGGGAAAAAAACTCTGCTCCTCTGTGTGTGTGTGAGAGAGAGAGGGTGCGCAGGGGCGGGGGCAGTTCCTACGTTTAAATAACATATCGAAAATCAGCTTAACAACTTATTATGGAGCTGGGAGCAAGCCCAAATAAGCAACTACACTTTAGACAAAAGCCCAAGAAAACCGCGACCCGCGACTACCAATATTTATAAGCAACTTCACAAAAAAAGAAGCCCAAAGTCGCGTATAATACGCGGACTTGGCAACTGTGCAAGTGACATGCAACGACGCGACAAGGAACAAAGGGAAGGCAGGGCTATATATAGACACATGAGGACCAGAGGGATGACGAGGCACAGGTGAAACAAATCGGGAGACAAGACAAGGTGAAACCAATGAACTAATCAAGGCACGAACAAAACCAACAGGAAATCAAGAACTTAAAATAAAACAGGAAGCTGAACTGAAAACTAAACATGACTGAAAAAACACAGAGGACAAGACAGGGGACATGACAAGGTCTTCCTATGTCGGTTCAAATTTTAGTTCCCGCATTTTCCTTTCACCTTCCCATGATGCTCAGCTGTTTACAGTAAAGTTTACAGTATAATCCTGTAAAAAATGGCATTCTCTTAAAGTGCTGTAATTTGCCGTAATCACATCGCATTGCAGTTTACAATATGATACTGTATGAATACAGTAAAATACTGTTCAGATTTCACTGTAAATTTACATCAAAGGTTTACAGTGTAGTCTGAAGAATGTGAGGACCTCCTATGTTTGAATATTTAAGTCAGTAACAAACGTCTTTTAGGAAGACGCTGCCAAAGGACTCAGTGATGACTCAGTGTCTCGTCCTGGCAGCACCTCCTCTTCAGACACACATCAGTGGCTCACACACCTGAGTTTAGATAATATATATATATTTTTTTAATGTTTTACATTATTATTATTGTTATTATTAAATTCTAACTTTGTCACTTTGTCACCACCAGAGGGAGACAATCTCCACATCTTATTTAAAACTGAAGTAACGATAGTAGCTTTTATCCCAGATGTGCATTTGTTTCCAGGATCTGTTTCTTTCTTTGTAAAGATTTATGTTTAAAGTAAATGTTAAACCGAACTTGCACAATGACGCCGGCTCTAGTTTGAGGAAAGTGGTGATGTGTCTAATTTACAAGGTTCCTCAAACGCAACCCTGGTTTCCCGGTTAAATTTACTTTCACTTTCATCAACGTTGTGTCTCAGATCTTTTTCTCCGTGTAAACCTCCGTCTGAAGGTAAAGTCAGCAGCAGTTTCTAATGTTTTACTCTTTAACATCAGATGTCAGCAGCTTAGCTCCAGTAGAAATCTGATCGATATTTAACTGAGTCACAGCTGAAGGTTAGAAGTTGGGACGAAGGAGGCAAAGATAAAAAAACTGAATACCTGCCATTTTGTGTCCGTGTTTGTGATCAGAGTCACGTGAGTAAAATCAGCTGTAGAGTTAGTTGCTGATCATCAGGTGAACATAGAGTGGTTGTTTCTGTGTAGCTCCACTTTCTGATGACTGGAGGTAGATTTTCCTGAATCAGTCTGTGGAGGAGGTGGAGAGGAGCCGCTGATCTCCTGCTGTCTGAGCCACTAAATGAGGCCTGAGCTCTTCAGACAGACGCTGGAGAACAGATCAGACTTTCTGTTTCCTGTTGTTGATGTTTATATAGGTATAAAAACATTAGTTAGAATTAACTGGAATTCACAGACTGCTCAAAGGTCTTTTTTTATTAACCTCCATCACAGGTGAGGCCTGACTTACTCCAGGAAGTAGCTCACCTGTGTCTCTAGTCAGTCTCTAGTGTCCAGGTGTAGAGTGGAGTCTTCTTCTTCAGCCCTTGTTTGATTAAACAGTAAGTTTAGTTTATTTCAGACTTTAGAGTTTGTTTCTGATCTGTAGTGTTTGTAAAAGATTCTTATTTTATTACAGTACGTATAATTATGTGTATGAAGATCAGTCTGCATTATTGTTAGGTTACTGATTGATTGATCAGCTTTGTGATCAGATTTGTTTGCTTTCTTCACAAATCAGACTGCAGTGTGTTTTTTTGTTTTTTTGTTTTTTTATCTACCGCCATTGAAGTCAGACACAGGCTGTGCTGCAGATTTGCGATGCCTTTAAAAAGCTTCCAAGATGAAGTTGTTTATCTGCCTTTCACTTCTACAGCTTCATGACTCCATCTAGTGGACTGATAGAAGAACAACAGCTGATAGCAGAGTCTCTGTTCACTGATATGAAAAAGAAAATAAGAACCAGTCACTGGAGGAGCAGCTGATGTTTTTACAGCAGAAATGATGTCAAGGATTTGATGTTCAGGTGAATGATTTGTGTTTCCTCTGCAGGTGAAGGTAGAAAGTGTGTGTGAGCTGATGTGAATCCAGCAGCATGGATCAGTGTGAGGACAGAGAGGAGGGAGTCCCTCCCTCTAAAACCACTCTGAGTGGAGAACATGAGAACCAGACCAAAGATCAGAGGTGAGATGAACATCTCTAACTGTCCATGACTCTTCTACATGTCAGAGCTCAACTCTCAAATCACAGCTCATTTATCATTCACAGGAATGAACCTGGACCCAGCCGTGTGTCCTTAAACAGCTACAAGTTCAAGGATGGTATCTCTGAATATAGACAAAAACTAAGGTGAGTTCTTAGCAAAACTTCCTAAAGTTAATGATTTAATCCACAGAGTATTTACTGAACAATTGAACTAATTTAATCAGGTCCTATAAGAGAGCAGACTCTCTTGAACCTGGTCCCAGCTGTGTGTCCTACAAGAGCGACAAGTCGATGGGACGCTACTTTGATTTTAAACTAGAACATCCTTCTGCTATAAAGAGGTAACCATATTTAAATCCAATAAATATTAATTCTGTTTGTTTTAAACTATTAAATCTCTGTGCATGTTTAACCTTGAACTCCTGCAGCTTCTACATTAATCAGATAACATTCAGTTCAACACTGTTCCTTTATAACTGATCTGTAAAAGTATCCAGGACGTTTATTCTGACATCAGAAAACTTTCTGTGTTGTGTTGAAGAACAAAGCAGCAGTTCAGACCAGAGACACCTGAATCTGAACCTGGTCCCAGCTGTGTGTCCTTCAAGAGCGACAGGTCGATGGGTCGCTACTTTGATTTTAAACTAGAACATCCTTCTGCTGCTACAAAGAGGTAAACTGTTAATAAAACAACTTTCATCTCTCTTTCTCTTTGGGTTCATCGTGTTCTGTCAGTTTGTGAAGCTTTGCTTTCATGGATTTTACAGCTGAGGTCCTCTATAAGCCTCCATGTAAACAAGCCCATGATTATTTCATTAACAGTAGTCCCTCACTATAACGCGGTTCACCTTTCACGGCCTCGCAGTTTCGCGGATGTTTTTTAGTGCATTATGCATGTTTTTTTTTCTGCGTCCTGATTGGCTAAGGGACTGTAGACCATTGTCAATCAGTCTCCTCCGTACAGTGTCTCTTGTACAGTACAGAATGCGTTCAGCTTGCCAAGTATGTACAGTATCTGGCAGTGTGACTGAAGTGCGGTATGTTTGCAAGTTATTGAGAAAAGTGTATAAAGTGTGTAATGAGGGGTTTTGCAGCCTTTAAACATTTCTAATCATTGTAAAAAATAAAGCTGACTACTTCGTGGATTTCGCCTATCGATAAACGAGAGATCTGTGTGTTTGTCTGCTGCTCGTCATCTTATAGATTCTTCTTATATACATATAGGTGGGAAAATAGATGCACATATAGATATATAACACTCAGGTTGAACTATTGTAGTTGTAAACAGGATAACATCAGTTCAATAGTACAGAGAGTACAAATACTGCTAGAATAACTAAAACAAAATGAGCAGTAGTTTTAGTAAGTTTATTAGGACATCTAATTCATCCTTTAAGTAATGTTTCCATAACACAATTCCAGCAGGACAGGAATTTCCATACACTCTTTGAAAATCACCGAATATTACGTCATAACTTTAGAAGCGTCTTGGCTAATTGGCATCATTTGGGTCGATTGAAGGTGCACTTGTGGATATATTTTAAGTCCTGCCTTCTTCACCCTCAAGAAACTGATGTGTTCATCTCGAGCCAGTCTCAACTGGTGTGAGACGGTCTTTTACCCTACTCATAGAACAGGGGTTTGTTTACTGTGTTTCCTGACATTGTCAAGGACATGTGTCAGGGTTATGCTGTTGTGTGTTATGTGTTTATCAGGAGGAAACCGGAAAATCAAAACCCACCTGAACCTGAAGCCTGCAGGGTGTCTATGAAGAGACGTTGGACTGAAGAGAAAGATAAGAAATCAAGGAAGAGGCGCCACTCTGTGGATCGAATGTAAGGATTTATATCCGACACTAAAACAAAATAGTTCATTATTATATATATGCCCAATTTGTGACGACTTGACTGCAGGGAGGACCCAAAATCCAGAGAGACTTGTAGCAGGTTTACCACTGGTTTATTTCAACTTCCTCTCAAGAGAAAAACGACAAGTCAGAAGGCCGCTGCAAGTAGTGGGGCGCTGCAGGCTGTTTTCAGCTACACTGACTGCAAACAGTCAGTCAAACACATTCATGCTGCGAGCTGCAGAGTACAACCAGTCTAATTTAAGCAGAGGTGTCTCCTCCAGGTCACTTTGGCAGAGAGGGAAATCTGAATAAGTGTGGTGATGAGAACTGGAATTAAAACTAAATGAGCGAAAAGTTGTAGACTGAACTGTTAACTGAATACACCTTTTCCACTATCGGGAGCCATCTGATTCAGTGTTCACATCCAATAATGGTTTCATGGACCTTTACCTGTTTCGAGTTCTGTGTGGACTGGAATGATGTGAACTAATTGTTGATGATTCATTCACAGAGTGAAGCAGCAGAGTTTAAATGTTCTCAGTGGTCAGTCTGTTGATCAGCATCAAACACACCTGGACTCCATATTTAAGGTCTGTACATGGACAACAACTACTTTCCATCATCTCCATGCTGCTCTTTGTAGACCAGTGGACTGTCAGTCTGTCCAACATGGATCTGATGTTTGTCTCCATGATTTCAGTCTGGTTGTCATTCATATAGTTTTCTGTTCCAGCTGCTGGAGGACAACATTGTCACTTTTGTGAAGAATGAGCTGAAGAAGATTCAGAGGGATCTGAGTCCAGATTACCCAGAATGCTTAGAGAGTCAGAGGGAGGATGAGGAGGTGTTGGAGGGTGAGGATGAAGAGCAGAAGAGGAGCAGCAGAGATGCATTTGTGAAGATCACATTGAACTTCCTGAGGAGAATGAAGCAGGAGGAGCTGGCTGATCGTCTGCAGAGCAGTAAGAGGATTTCTCTGAACATTGAACCTGATGAATAAATGAAACATTTACTAATGTCTAACGTGATGGAGCAAGATATATTCTTGTTATATTATTTCTTCTTTATTCATTCAGACCATGAAGCTGCAGTTTGTCAACGTGAACTTAAATCTACTCTGAAGGAGAAGTTCCAGTGTGTGTTTGAGGGGATTGCTAAAGCAGGAAACTCAACTCTTCTGAATGAGATCTACACAGAGCTCTACATCACAGAGGGAGAGACTGCAGAGGTCAATGATGAACATGAGGTCAGACAGATTGAAACAGCATCCAGGAAACTAGACAGACCAGAAACAACCATCAGACCAGAAGACATCTTTAAAGCCTCACCTGGAAGAGATAAACCAATCAGAAGAGTGATGACAAAGGGAGTGGCTGGCATTGGGAAAACAGTCTTAACACAGAAGTTCACTCTGGACTGGGCTGAAGACAAAGCCAACCAGGACATCCACTTCACATTTCCATTGACTTTCAGAGAGCTGAATGTGTTGAAAGAGAGAAAGTTCAGCTTGGTGGAACTTGTTCATCACTTCTTCAGTGAAACCAAAGAAGCAGGAATCTGCAGGTTTGAAGAGTTCCAGGTTGTGTTCATCTTTGACGGTCTGGATGAGTGTCGACTTCCTCTGGACTTCCACAAGACTGAGATCCTGACTGATGTTACAGAGTCCACCTCAGTGGATGTGCTGCTGACAAACCTCATCAGGGGGAAACTGCTTCCCTCTGCTCACCTCTGGATAACCACACGACCTGCAGCAGCCAATCAGATCCCTCCTCAGTGTGTTGACATGGTGACAGAGGTCAGAGGGTTCACTGACCCCCAGAAGGAGGAGTACTTCAGGAAGAGATTCAGAGATGAGGAGCAGGCCAGCAGGATCATCTCCCACATCAAGACATCACGAAGCCTCCACATCATGTGTCACATCCCAGTCTTCTGCTGGATCTCTGCTACAGTTCTGGAGGATGTGTTGAAAACCAGAGAAAGAGGAGAGCTGCCCAAGACCCTGACTGAGATGTACATCCACTTCCTGGTGGTTCAGACCAAAGTGAAGAAGGTCAAGTTTGATGGAGGGTCTAAGACAGATCCACACTGGAGTCCAGAGACCAGGAAGATAATTGAGTCTCTGGGAAAACTGGCTTTTGATCAGCTGCTGAAAGGAAACCTGATCTTCTATGAATCAGACCTGACAGAGTGTGGCATCGATATCAGAGCAGCCTCAGTGTACTCAGGCGTGTTGACACAGATCTTTAAAGAGGAGAGAGGACTGTACCAGGACAAGGTGTTCTGCTTCGTTCATCTGAGCGTTCAGGAGTTTCTGGCTGCAGTCTACATGATCCACTGTTACACCAACAGGAAGACAGAGGTGCTGGAGGACTTCCTGGGACAAAACTACAATGACTCAACTCTGGATGTCTTTCTGAACAGAGTCATGGAGAAATCCCTGCAGAGTATAAATGGTCACCTGGACCTGATGGTTCGCTTCCTCCATGGCGTCTGTCTGCAGTCCAACCAGAGACTGTTAAGAGGTCTGCTGGGTCAGACAGAGATCAGTCCAGAAATCATTCAGATAGCCATCAAAAAGCTGAAGAAGATGAACATGGACAACATTTCTCCTGACAGAAACATCAACATCTTCCACTGTCTGATGGAGATGAACGACCTCTCAGTTCATCAGGAGATCCAAGAGTTCCTGAAGTCAGAGAACAGTTTAAAGAAGAAACTCTCTGAGATCCACTGCTCAGCTCTGGCCTACATGCTGCAGATGTCAGAGGAGGTTCTGGATGAGCTGGACCTGAAGATGTTCAACACATCAGAGGAGGGACGACGGAGACTGATTCCAGCTGTGAGGAACTGCAGAAAGGCTCTGTGAGTCCAGATGTGATTAACATTATAAATCAGTTTACATTTGTTCAGTTCTTTAAATGTTCACACTTTAAAATCATCACGCTGTCAGTGTTTAATTTGTTTATTGCAAACATTACATATCAGTTGTATTTTTCTACAGATGTTCTCCAGCTGTTTCAAACACTGTGAGAATGTAGATTTTCTTCTGTTTATCTTCCTTTATTTATATATACAACATTCGTCAATACACAGGGTTAGATATTACGATCACTTACGGCAAGATCCGAGGAAAAACGCATGATTGCGGCCCTGTCCATCTAACTAATGAACTAAATAAATGCTGCTGGCTTGTATGGCCAGCTCAGCAGCTAAACAAACAAAGAAATATTGCTACCAACCAACATGGAGACATCAGATACCTGGCCTCGTGAACAGCATGCAGCATGCAGTATGCAGCATGTCATTGGTGATTTCAAGTGGGCACCTCCCTTCACCGATGTTTCATTAAGTTAGGCCCATGATACCTTGAGAAGGATTAATAGTGATTTCCAGCATCAAGAACTAATCTTTCAATAATTTTGCCTAACCCTTCTATGTACCAATCAAACCTACCTGAAAAGTTGATGCGGACTGAACCATGGGGGCTGCACACTAATCACTGGATCCTTCGATTGAGTGACAGTCTTTTCCAGTATACTAGAGCTGTCAATTGATAAATATATGTAATTAGACATTAATTGTCAATTTTCAATCTGTTCTAAATGTGCCTTAAAATGATGTTGTTCACATTTTTATCATTTTAATCGTCATGACTTTATGGAGTCAGACTTGAGGTCATATCACACTAACAGACTGTGTGGATGAAGCCTAAATGTAACTCCATTTATCTCCATTCATTTGCAGATTAAAACAAAACAAAGTTTAGAAGTCTGCAGGTTTAAGAGAAACTGATGAGAATTACTGTGTCATGTCAAATAAGATGCTGAATCACTGATGTGAAGAACAAAATGTCAAACAGGATGAGTCCAACTGTTTAGTCTTCAAATGCATCAAGTAAATAATAAAGTGTCTTCATTCATATTAACATATTTTATATTTATGTGTCATGACAGTTTTTCTGACTGTGGACTCTCAGAGAGTCACTGTGAAGTTGTGGCCTCAGCTCTGAAGTCCAACCCCTCCCATCTGACAGAGCTAGACCTAAACTTCAACTACTACCTGAAGGATTCAGGAGTGAAGCAGCTGTGTGTTGGGCTGGAGAGTCCAAACTGTAGACTGGAGACTCTGAGGTCAGATCACTGAATGTTTTTTTTTTGTTTGTTTTTTTATCAGATTAAACAGTTTTCTAGTCAGGATTGACAGATAGAAAATGGACCACAAACAGTTGGTTTAAATGAAGGAGCATCATGTTCCTTAACATCAGCAGGTGTCTCCTCAGTCATCGATGGTTGGTCTGATCTCAAATGAGGACCATCCTAGTGTTCACATGACACATTTAAAGAGTTATTGGGGTCAGTAATCATTCTTTCTGTTCATACTGTCTGTGAAGAAACTCATCAAGTCATTTCTTACAGTGTAGTTGTGTTAGAAAGAGACCACTTCACAGTCAGTGTGGACAGCAGGAATTATAAGAACTCTGTAATGTACATCTCACATGTGACTGTTGTTTGAAGACAGACTTGAAAATATGAACTTCTCCTTTAACATTTTGACGACACAAACTTACTGAGATACTAATGAACAGTGAGATTTGATATTGATCCTGTAATTAGAGACTTGGACTTGGTCAGCAGCATGTTATTGATGTGTGTTGACATGAATAGTTGTCTGAATGTTGTGTTGATGTTTGGATGATGTCTGACTAACATGATGATGATCCGAACACAAGGACCAAGTCACTCTACTGATTTTAGAGAACAACTAATGGATTAGGACATAGTAATATTGATCAGCACATTAAAACCTGAACACATCTGATTGATTATCAATGATTTTTATTAACATGTTTTATTCTTTACTCAGATTGAGGTGGTGCAGTTTATCAGAAATCAGCTGTGGTTCTCTGGTCTCAGCTCTGAAGTCCAACCCCTCCCATCTGAAACATCTGGACCTGAGTGAAAACTTCAACATGCTGGATTCAGGAGTAAAGCATCTGTGTGGTTTTCTGAAGAGTCCAGACTGTAGACTGGAGACTCTGGGGTCAGTCCCGTGGATCTACTATTGTGGATCTGATTTGTTTAATTACAAGCTGAACTTAATTTGTGTTCATACACAATTCCCATCCATAAAGATGTAAATTTTCTCCTGCTCATATTTCCTTTTTAGTCTGTCGTGTCAAAGATGAGTGTTCGTTGAAATGCAGAAGGCTGACATGATGATGATCCACAATAACACTCTACTCATTCTAGAGAACAGCTCATTGATTAGGACATAGTAATGTTCAACTGAGCATTAAAGCCTGAACACATCTGATTGATAATCAATGATTTCATTAACATTTTCTATTCTTTACTCAGATTGCGGTGGTGTGGATTGTCAAGGTTCAGCTGTGATTCTTTGGCCTCAGCTTTGAAGTCCAACTCCTTCCATATGAAACATCTGGACCTGAGTGAGAACAACCTGACGGATTCAGATATGAAGGAGCTGCTTAATCTTGTGAAGAGTCCAGACTGTAGACTAGAGACTCTGGGATCAATGGAGGGTTGGAGTCAGTCCATGCTTCTTTCAGTAGTTTTGTACTAGACATAGTATCAGAAGTGTTTCCTGGAAACCTGCTGCTGCTCTCTTCAGAGACACTGTCAGAGGAGAATTGAGACAGACTGGACAGAAGGACAGAGATAACAGTCAGCCAGTCAGATCATCCTGAAGCTTGTTGTGTTCATGTTTTCAGGAAATAAATCTGGATTCCAGCTGACAGCCTTACTAGATGAATAGAGACAGTGGTCCTCATTCATCAAATCAGATCTCAGACTGATTGTTCTCTCACCTCAAAACTAAACAACTGATCAGTTTCATCTTTGTCACAGCTCTGAGATCAGTCTGACTGAAGCCTGTAAATCACAGAACCATCATTACATTTAGTAACCATGTGGTCTTTATACAGAGCAGAACCTCTGCTGAGGTCCAGTCATCACATCTGTATCTCTGTCATTAGTTTCATCAGATATCTTCAATGTTTATTAGTCAGCTGATGCTTCAGAAACACATGAGATGTTCATCAACACACTCAGACTCTTTATTTAAATGGAACAGCTGTAAATCCATCACTAAAGTGTTTGTGCAGTAATGAAGCGTTCATGACTCTCAGCAGTTTATTTCCTCTGTGGACTTGAGAGAAATCTGCAGAGGAAACAGACTTGATGCTAAAAGTCTCTGCAGGTCTGTGAGCTTCCAGCTCCAACACGTTAACATGAGAGCTGAAAGGAAGCTGGCTGAGCTCCACAGCTGCTCTGAACAGGACTGAAGTCCCTGCTGCTCTTTATACTGGATCTGCTGCCCATGAAATGTACGGTCATATTTTATGTAATTGTGTTTGTTTTATTATGAAGATGTTATTTATGTGAATGTACCAAAAAATGTACCAAAATTGAACTGAAGGGTGCTGAAAATATTGAAATATTGAATACTGAAAATAATGTTTTTTTGGTATTTTGCTACACAAATAAACTTAATGTTACAGTTGTGTGTGTGTATATATATATATATATATATATATATATATATATATATACAATTCGTTAAACCTTGCAAGTTTGTGAGATTAAATAAGGGGACTATATGTTTTATATTTCATGGTATTATTTGAAGTAGTTGTGAACTAAACGGTAGCTCAGTTATTTGATTAAATAAGGATGCATTAATGCAGTGCTCCACTGAATTTAGGATTATTTTTTAATTTGGAAAAATGAGAATTTTGGTGTAACTAGCCTAAAGCTCTTCCCTGTTAGTTTGATGTGTCTTTAAGTCATAATAATACGTATTTTAGTCATAAAAACTAAAATACATCATTGTATTACACTGAATCTAGATATAATAAATAAAAATCATAAACAAATAAATAATTCTGAATCTGTGCAGTACATCAGGTGACCTAAAGACTGAAGATAAAATCTAAGTATAAACCAGTGAAGTTGCAGACTGTGTCTGTGTCACTGCTCTTCATTTCACAGTAGCTTCCTGACTTCATCTAGTGGACTGATAGCAGAGGAACAGCAGCTGATGGTAGTGTATCTGTCTCTGCTGTCTGACTTGTACTGACACTGATATGAAACAGAAAATAGGCACAGCTGATGTTTTTACAGCAGAAATGATGTCAAGGATTTACTGTTCAGGTGAATGATTTGTGTTTCCTCTGCAGGTGAAGGTAGAAAGTGTGTGTGAGCTGATGTGAATCCAGCAGCATGGATCAGTGTGAGGACAGAGAGGAGGGAGTCCCTCACTCTAAAACCACTCTGAGTGGAGAACATGAGAACCAGACCAAAGATCAGAGGTGAGATGAACATCTCTAACTGTCCATGACTCTTCTACATGTCAGAGCTCAACTCTCAAATCACAGCTCATTTATCATTCACAGGAATGAACCTGGACCCAGCCGTGTGTCCTTAAACAGCTACAAGTTCAAGGATGGTATCTCTGAATATAGACAAAAACTAAGGTGAGTTCTTAGCAAAATTTCCTAAAGTTAATGATTTAATCCACAGAGTATTTACTGAACAATTGAACTAATTTAATCAGGTCCTATAAGAGAGCAGACTCTCTTGAACCTGGTCCCAGCTGTGTGTCCTACAAGAGCGACAGGTCAATGGGTCGCTTCATTAATTTTAAACAAGAACATCCTGCTACTGCAAAGAGGTAACCATATTTAAAATCCAATGATAGATATTTATTCACTTTGTTTTAAACTATTAAATCTCTGCATGTTTAACCTTGAACTCCTGCAGCTTCTACATTAATCAGATAACATTCAGTTCAACACTGTTCCTTTATAAATGATCTGTAAAAGTATCCAGGACGTTTATTCTGACATCAGAAAACTTTCTGTGTTGTGTTAAAGAACAAAGCAGCAGATAAGACCAGAGACACCTGAATCTGAACCTGGTCCCAGCTGTGTGTCCTTCAAGAGCGACTGGTTGATGGGTCGCTACTTTGATTTTAAACTAGAACATCCTTCTGCTGCAAAGAGGTAAACTGTTAATAGAACAACTTTCATCTCTCTTTCTCTTTGGGTTCATCCTCTTCTGTCAGTTTGTGAAGCTTTGCTGTCATGGATTTTACAGCTGAGGTCCTCTATAAGCCTCCATGTAAACAAGCCCATGATTATTTAATTTAGTTGTGATCTCTGTGTGTTTGTCTGCTGCTCTTCATCTTAAAGATTCTTCGTTAGATGATTGACTTGACAAACAGAAAGATGTAAATGTAAAACAAAGACACACTGAACTAACGAGGCATATAAAATAAAAGTTGATTAAAAAAATTAATAGTTGAGATTAGAGTCAACTTTATTCTCATTACACATGTTCAAGTACAAGGCAACAAAATGCAGTTAGCATCCAACCAGAATTGCAGAAGAAAGAGTAAGTGCAGAGGACATACATATGTTCAGATATATGTGGAAAATGTAAGTTAAAACCGACCATGTTCCAGTGTACACTATGACTATGATATGTACAGATATTTACAAAATAGAACACTGGTTTGTAGAAACTATGATAATTACAGCAGGATATGTACAAAGTAAAAATTATGATTAAGGACTACATGAGTGTCAGTAAAGTGTCAGTAGTGCACGGTTGTAGGAGGACGGAAGTTCTTGAGGGGTTCAGAAGTGTTAGAGCAGGGTAGAGTTCAGTAATGACACAGCTAGGTATATTATTACATGTATAGGAGGACAATAGAGGCACATCTAGATATATATAACTCACAATTACTTGTAAACTTGAAAACAGAGTGCAAATGCAGATGGAGTACATTGTTCCTGAAAAGTTTTATGAACGCTCAGTGGTCATTCAGACCTGAAGCTTTGGGTTGGAGACCAAAGAAGCAATGAAAAGAGATGAATTCTTGTTTATTTAACAAAGATCTTGTAAAATGACTGACACAGTTACTGTCACATTAGAAGAGGTGAGAAGTGAATTATAGTGATGTTGCTGTATAATGCTGTATGTTGTTGTGCTGAAGAGAATCTTGAGATGGAGAGGGAAAACTCTTGTTGTTTCTGTGTTCCAGGTTTAATTTATAGTCTTGAACTTCAGCGGATTACTGAAATAATGAGGTTGTGAATATAAAGAACAATATGAATTTTCTTTGCGGTGCATCATGTTCAAGTCTTCAAGGCAGGCAAACATATATTCAGAATGAGTTAGGACATGTTTTGCCAGGACATGTTTCAGGGTTCCTTGGGTTCATTGTAAAATCTGACCTGTCTTTATTAGGAGGAAGCTGGAAAATCACAACTCAGCTGAACCCAAAGATGCAGTTTGTCAACGTGAACTTAAATCTACTCTGAAGGAGAAGTTCCAGTGTGTGTTTGAGGGGATTGCTAAAGCAGGAAACTCAACTCTTCTGAATGAGATCTACACAGAGCTCTACATCACAGAGGGAGAGACTGCAGAGGTCAATGATGAACATGAGGTCAGACAGATTGAAACAGCATCCATGAAACTAGACAGACCAGAAACAACCAGACCAGAAGACATCTTTAAAGTCTCACCTGGAAGAGATAAACCAATCAGAAGAGTGATGACAAAGGGAGTGGCTGGCATTGGGAAAACCAGGACAAGGTGTTCTGCTTCGTCCATCTCAGTGTTCAAGAGTTTCTGGATGGAGTTTCAACTCAAGAATTTCAACTCTGGATGTCTTTCGGAAGAGAGTCATAAGGAAACCCCTGAGTGTAACTAGTTACCTGCACCTGTTGGTGTGCAGATTTCATCCAGAGAGTCATCAACAACCTGAAGTAGATTAAGATGTCCAATGTTTCTCCTGACAGAAACACCAACATCTTCCACTGTCTGATGGAGATGAACGACCTCTCAGTTCATCAGGAGATCCAAGAGTTCCTGAAGTCAGAGAACAGATCAGAGAAGAAACTCTCTGAGATCCACTGCTCAGCTCTGGCCTACATGCTGCAGATGTCAGAGGAGGTTCTGGATGAGTTGGACCTGAAGAAGTACAACACATCAGAGGATGGACTCTTGCAAACATTACATGTCAGTTGTATTTTGTTGTATCATATTCTCTATTTATTCTATTAGTATATAACTTTATCTGAAGCAGCTTCACGTTACAATGATGAGATAATATTATGGCTGTAACAGTAGTTTGGTTTCACTGGTGGACAATAATCCTGAAATCAGTGAAGTGGTTCATTAATGTCAGGGTGGTCTTCAGTCTTGCCAGTATTGTCTCTGACACCATGTGGTTTATGTAATTGTGTTTGTTTTATTTTGAAGATGTTTATGTGAAAGAAATGTGTTAAAATGTACCAAAATGGTCAATTATTACCTCTCGGTAAGAGCAAAAGCACTATTCAGTGTTACCAGTAGAGGGCAGTTTGGGGAGTTGCTTCTCCATTTGGATTTTCTTTGGGAACGGACCTTTGTTTACTTCCTCTTTCCGCAGAGCGAAACTACATTGAATAGAAACAAACGGCCGCCTGTCTCATTCTTTCTCCCGTTTTACAGGTTGGTGGTGTTTTAAAACGTATATAAATACTCACGAAGGGTGCTGAAAATATTTGAATGTTGTTTTGGACAAGTAGCAAAACGTGTAATTCTCGGTGTGTTGCGTGTGACCCGAGGTGGCTCCGCTGTATATTTTTTTTTCTGTTCCAGCACATTTCATTTTGGGTTAAAACTATTCGTTTGGGTGCAGTATTTGCTACATAAATAAACTTAATGTTACAGTTGTAGATATATATATCTATATATATACATTCTGTTAAACTTTGCAAGTTTTCAGCTCAGTCTTGAACCAACAGCCATTCAGAGCGAGTGAGGTTAAATAAGGGGACTATATGTTTTATATTTCATGGTATTGTTTTAAGTAATTGTGAAATAAACGATAGATCTTACCTGTTAGTTTGTATCTTTAAGTCATAGTATGAAGTATTTTAAACCACATCCTAAAATCTAAAATACATAAATAAAAATCATAAACAAATAAATAATTCTGAATCTGTGCAGTACATCAGGTGACCTAAAGACTGTGAAGATAAAATCTTTGTATAAACCAGTTCCAGTGACGACTCGGTGTCTCGTCCTGGCAGCACCTTTTTCTCCTCTTCAGACAGACTTCAGTGGCTCACACATTTATACAGCTGTAGTTCACATGTGACTGACAGGAAGTATCAATATTTCAATATTGACCAGAAGAGCTGTACCACTCTGGACATATTTCCGTGTGCTAAGTTTTATTTGTCTCCCTCTGGTGGTGAACATATGAACTGCACACACCAGTCTAATAAACACACCATACATAAAAGACATAAATTGTCAATACTAACATTCCTGCAGTGGTCAATCTCATTGTCATTGACGTTACATGTTTACTGTAGTATTTTAGCTCTACTGTGTACAGTGTGATAATGATGGTCTGTATGTGAACAGATATTACACTGAAAGAAAGATGCCAGCAGAGACTCATGAGTGTTTACTGCCCTTCATTATTTATTATCATCATCATTATTCTCATTATTAAATTCTAACGGAACACTTGGTGACGTTGCTGTTCTCACAAACACCTCAGTGAGAATTTCCGTTTCAAGTTTCACTTTCACCAACGTAGTGGAGCAGGAAGTCCTACTCTAAACCATTTCAGCATGCAAATCTCCATCTGACGGTAACGTCTGCAGTTTGTAATGTTTTACTCTTTAGCATCAGATGTTGGCAGCTTAGTTTCGGCAGAAATCTGTTCGATAGTTCACGTTAACTGAGTCAGAGCTGAAAGTTTTACACTAGTCATGTCGGTTTTTGATGTGTATTTGAACACCCAACTCCTCCACCACTCGTTTAGAGCTGAAGAAGCTACTTGGATGAATGTGTCCTAGTTTCATTGTTTCATCTAGTGGACTGATAGTCTGTCTCTGCTTCTACTGACACTGCATGAAGCAGAAAATAGAAGCAGCTGATGTTTTTACAGCAGAAATGATGTTCAGGTGAATGATTTGTGTTTCCTCTGCAGGTGAAGGTAGAAAGTGTGAGCTGATGCGAATCCAACATGAATCAGTGTGAGGACAGAGAGGAGGGAGTCCCTGGGGAACATGATTTTAAACGACAACATTTATTTGAGAAATGGTAAGATAACGTTACAGCAAGTACAGAAATATCAGAAATCATTTAACTGAATATTGGACGCTGTCCAGTCCAACCAGCCTGGGTCAGATGATGACCAGTGAGACATACATGAGACTGTTATATTCTCCGTTCCTGTTTTTACACAGATTTTAAAAAAACAAATAGCTCGGAGTTTGACTTATTTAAACTTTATCATCAAAGAAGAATATTAGAGGACGTAACATCCTGTTACACACTCATGCTGGTCTGTTTGGCGTCATTTCAAACTGCTTATATCTTGCAATGGAACTGAAACATAGCGCTACCATGCTAGCTAACGGTAAACGTGCTGTAATTGTTTTGATGAGATTTATAATTTAGTCCAGTCTCAGTTGGTCAAACTAAATCATTTCATCGTGGTAACTTTTTTAACACAGTATGATGATTGACTGCAGTGTCACTCAGTTCTTTACATTAAAGGCTCAACAACAGCCAGTGAGCGCCCCCTCTTGGTCAATCATGTTTATAGCTAGCGTCAGTGATACATTCGGTCCACAGTGATCTGCTCTTTTGAGTTTTTATAGCAGCTTCAGTAACTGTGAGGTAATACTTTTCATCTATTTCTCCTAGGGATCATCAGAGAGAAGACTCTGCTGACCTTAAACCTGAACCCAGCTGTGTGTCCATGAAGAGTGATCAATCAAAGGATGTTGAAATTACCTTTAATAGAAAACCTTCTATTGTAAAAAAGTAAAGCAATTGTCACTGTCTTCTGGAGATTATATATGTGAAATACTGTGTTCATCATCTGGAGCTTCAGACGTTGTTGGACTTGTTCATTGTTGATAATTAGTGAATTTCTCTTAAACCACCAGGATGCAGCAGAAACCTGAACCCAGCTGTGTGTCTATGAGGAGTGATCAATCAAAGCGTGTTGACATTGACTTTAAAAGACAAGAATCCTCAACTGTAAAGAAGTAAGTTATGAATTAATTTAAAATTAACTTCATGGTCTGGTGTACTTCTGAGCACATCCTACAATTATGTTAGTTTGTGAGGCAACTATGCATTGATTATAAATGGTGAAGACAATAATGTGAACTAATTATTGATGATTCATTCACAGAGTGAAGCAGCAGAATTTAAATGTTCTCAGTGGTCAGTCTGTTGATCAGCATCAAACACACCTGGACTCCATATTTAAGGTCTGTACATGGACAACAACTACTTTCCATCATCTCCATGCTGCTCTTTGTAGACCAGTGGACTGTCAGTCTGTCCAACATGGATCTGATGTTTGTCTCCATGATTTCAGTCTGGTTGTCATTCATATAGTTTTCTGTTCCAGCTGCTGGAGGACAACATTGTCACTTTTGTAAAGAACGAGCTGAAGAAGATTCAGAGGGATCTGAGTCCAGATTACCCAGAATGCTTAGAGAGTCAGAGGGAGGATGAGGAGGTGTTGGATGGTGAAGATGAAGAGCAGAGGAGGAGCAACAGAGATGCATTTATGAAGATCACACTGAACTTCCTGAGGAGAATGAAGCAGGAGGAGCTGGCTGATCATCTGCAGAGCAGTAAGAGGATTTCTCTGAAAACTGAACCTGATGAATAAATTATACATTTACTAATGTCTTAAAAGATCGAACAAATATATATTGAAACACTTATTCTTAGGGGAATGAAATGTTGGAATATTTACTGTGTAATGTAGGTGTATGTTTTATTTCTTGTTTGTTCCTTCAGAACATTTTGCTCCAGATTGTCGACGTGAACTTAAATCTACTCTGAAGGAGAAGTTCCAGTGTGTGTTTGAGGGGATTGCTAAAGCAGGAAACTCAACTCTTCTGAATGAGATCTACACAGAGCTCTACATCACAGAGGGAGAGACTGCAGAGGTCAATGATGAACATGAGGTCAGACAGATTGAAACAGCATCCAGGAAACTAGACAGACCAGAAACAACCATTAGACCAGAAGACATCTTTAAAGCCTCACCTGGAAGAGATAAACCAATCAGAAGAGTGATGACAAAGGGAGTGGCTGGCATTGGGAAAACAGTCTTAACACAGAAGTTCACTCTGGACTGGGCTGAAGACAAAGCCAACCAGGACATCCACTTCACATTTCCATTGACTTTCAGAGAGCTGAATGTGTTGAAAGAGAGAAAGTTCAGCTTGGTGGAACTTGTTCATCACTTCTTCACTGAAACCAAAGAAGCAGGAATCTGCAGGTTTGAAGAGTTCCAGGTTGTGTTCATCTTTGACGGTCTGGATGAGTGTCGACTTCCTCTGGACTTCCACAACACTGAGATCCTGACTGATGTTACAGAGTCCACCTCAGTGGATGTGCTGCTGACAAACCTCATCAGGGGGAAACTGCTTCCCTCTGCTCACCTCTGGATAACCACACGACCTGCAGCAGCCAATCAGATCCCTCCTGAGTGTGTTGACATGGTGACAGAGGTCAGAGGGTTCACTGACCCCCAGAAGGAGGAGTACTTCAGGAAGAGATTCAGAGATGAGGAGCAGGCCAGCAGGATCATCTCCCACATCAAGACATCACGAAGCCTCCACATCATGTGTCACATCCCAGTCTTCTGCTGGATCTCTGCTACAGTTCTGGAGGATGTGTTGAAAACCAGAGAGAGAGGAGAGCTGCCCAAGACCCTGACTGAGATGTACATCCACTTCCTGGTGGTTCAGACCAAAGTGAAGAAGATCAAGTATGATAGAGGATCTGAGACAGATCCACACTGGAGTCCAGAGACCAGGAAGATGATTGAGTCTCTGGGAAAACTGGCTTTTGATCAGCTGCTGAAAGGAAACCTGATCTTCTATGTATCAGACCTGACAGAGTGTGGCATCGATATCAGAGCAGCCTCAGTGTACTCAGGAGTGTTGACACAGATCTTTAAAGAGGAGAGAGGACTGTACCAGGACAAGGTGTTCTGCTTTGTCCATCTGAGTGTTCAGGAGTTTCTGGCTGCAGTCTACATGATCCACTGTTACACCAACAGGAAGACAGAGGTGCTGGAGGACTTCCTGGAACAAAACTACAATGACTCAACTCTGGATGTCTTTCTGAACAGAGTCATGGAGAAATCCCTGCAGAGCATAAATGGTCACCTGGACCTGATGGTTCGCTTCCTCCATGGCGTCTGTCTACAGTCCAACCAGAGACTGTTAAGAGGTCTGCTGGGTCAGACAGAGATCAGTCCAGAAATCATCCAGAGAGCCATCTTGAGCCTGAAGGAGATGAATGTGTACAACATTTCTCCTGACAGAAACATCAACATCTTCCACTGTCTGATGGAGATGAACGACCTCTCAGTTCATCAGGAGATCCAAGAGTACCTAAAGTCAGAGAACAGATCAAAAAAGAAACTCTCTGAGATCCACTGCTCAGCTCTGGCCTACATGCTGCAGATGTCAGAGGAGGTTCTGGATGAATTGGACCTGAAGAAGTACAAAACATCAAAGGAGGGACGATGGCGACTGATTCCAGCTGTGAGGAACTGCAGAAAGGCTCTGTGAGTCCAGATGTGATTAACATTAGGGATGCTCCGAATGTCTGGCCACTGAAAAATTTCAGCTGAAAAGTGCATTTTCGGTTTTTGGCCGAAAATTGTTTTTTCGCCAAAACAAAACGGCCTACACAACATGGCCAAAACATTATGTTGTGTTTTTTGGTTTCCGACAGTTATTTTCATTTCGGTGCACCCCCAATTGACATTATATATCAGTTTACATTAGTTTAATTCGTTATATGTTCACACTATAAAATTATCACCATAACAGTGTTTAACTTGTGTATTGCAAATATTACACGTCATCTGTATTTTGTTTCAAAAATACAGATGACATGTAATATATATATGTATATACATCAATGGTATTTTAGTGCTGTCTGTTGAGTAATATATTTAAATTAGACATTAAAGAATTTTACATTTTGACATGCAGCACAAAGCAAAATACAAAATGTCTTCATGTGTCATAACAGGTTTTATGACTGTGGACTCTCAGAGAGTCAATGTGAAGTTGTGGCCTCAGCTCTGAGGTCCAACCCCTCCCTTCTGACAGAGTTGGACCTAAGCTTCAACTTCTACCTGAAGGATTCAGGAGTGAAGCAGTTGTGTGTTGGACTGGAGAGTCCAAACTGTAGACTGGAGACTCTGAGGTCAGTTCACTGAATGTTTTTTTAACAGTTCTCTTTTCAGGATTGACAGATAGAAAATGGACCACAAACAGTTGGTTTAAATGAAGGAGCATCTTGTTCCTTAATATCAGCAGGTGTCTCCTCAGTCATCAGTGGTTGGTCTGACCTCAACTCAGGACCATCCTAGTGTTCACATGTACATTAAAAGAGTTATTGGAGTCAGTGATCATTCTTTCTGTTCATACTGTCTGTGAAGAAGCTCATCAAGTAATTTCTTACTGTGTAGTCAGTGTGGACAGCAGGAATTATAAGAACTCTGTAATGTGCATCTGACATGTGACTGTTGTTTGAAGACAGACTTGAAAATATGAACTTCTCCTTTAACATTTTAACAACACAAACCTACTGAGATACCAAATACAGGAAGAAGAAGGTCATGGAATCAATGAACTAATGAACAGTTTGTTTTCCAACATGTGTGATTTAATATTGATCCTGTAATGAGTGATTTGACTGAGGTCAGCAGCATGTTATTGATCTGAATTTGTTATTAATCATGAATAGTTGTCTGAATGTTGTGTTGATGTTTGGATGATGTCTGTAGAAGGCTGACATGATGATGATCCACAATAACACAAGGACAAAGTCACTCTACTCATTTTAGAGAACAGATCATTGATTAGGACGTAGTAATGTTGATCTGAACATTAAAACCTGAACACATCTGATTGATTATCAATGATTTTATTAACATATTTTATTCTTTATTCAGATTGAATCGCTGTGGTTTGTCAAAGATCAGCTGTGATTATCTGGTCTCAGCTCTGAAATCCAACCATTCCCCCCTGAAACATGTGGACCTGAATCAAAACAACCTGAAGGATTCAGATGTGAAGCAGCTACTCGATCTTGTGAAGAGTCCAGACTGTAGACTGGAGACTCTGAGGTAAGTGGAGGATTGCAGTCAGTCCATACTTCTTTCAGCAGTGTTGTACTAGACACAGTATCAAAAGTGTTTCCTGGAAACCTGCTGCTGCTATCTTTAGAGATGCTGTCAAAGGAGAATGGAGACAGTCCTTGCTATTTTTCGCCTCTATGAGGCACTTTGTATTGCTTTTTAGTATAAAAAGCCATATTAATAAAATTTGATTTGATTTGGACAGAAACACAGAGACAACAGTCAGCCAATCAGATCACCCTGGAGCATGTCGTGTTCATGTAACCATGTGGTCTTTATACAGAGCAGAACGTCTGCTGTGGTCCAGTCATCACATCTGTATCTCTGTCATTAGCTTCATCAGATATCTTCAATATTTATTAGTCAGCTGATGCTTCAGAAACACATGATATGTTCATCAACACATTCAGACTCTTTATTTAAATGGAACAGCTGTAAATCCATCACTAAAGTGTTTGTGCAGTAATGAAGCGTTCATGATTCTCAGCAGTTTATTTCCTCTGTGGACTTGAGAGAAATCTGCAGAGGAAACAGACTTGATGCTAAAAGTCTCTGCAGGTCTGTGAGCTTCCAGCTCCAACACGTTAACATGAGAGCTGAAAGGAAGCTGGCTGAGCTCCACAGCTGCTCTGAACAGGATTGAAGTCCCTGCTGCTCTTTATACTGGATGTGCTGCATCACTGACTGACACCTGATGAAAAGGAGACTCTGGAAACACTAAATCATCTCCTCTGCTTTTGTTTCTTCTGTATAGGTGGAACTCATTTTTCTAAACATTACAGTGTGTTTACTGAGAGAGGATGAGCTGAGTCCTGATGATCCAGAGAGGTTGAATCAGCAGCAGCTTGTGTGTAGAGAGACTCTGACTGGACCATGTTACTGGGAGGTGGAGTGAAGAGGAGAGCTTCATCCAGATGTTTTTCCATTTAACATCATCAACAGAGCTGCAATCAATCTATTGTAATAGCACCAACAAATAAAGTCAAGGTTCTCTTGAATTATTCAGACACATTACAAACAAAAAGAAATATTCTATGCAAATGTAAAGTAGCCAGCATCAACAATCCTTTCTGTTGTTTCTTGTTGTTGATTGTGTATTTATTTGTTCTATCTGTCTTGTAATTTGTGTCAGCATCTCATGTGGTTGTCATTTTACAGTGTATCTTTGTTGTCATTTGGTTGTAAAGCAAAATATCTCCTGGTTGTATTTTTTTTACAACACGTCTCCTGCCTGTCATTTTTGTTAAGTTGCAGTTCCTCTCTGTAACCATCAGAGAGTAGTAAACACTTTTACCCAGTTTAATATTATCTGTATTCACATGTAGAGTCATTATTAGAGTGATGAACATTAGAGCTACTATACTGCAGTAGATGTTAATATCAGTATTATTGGATGTGGTATAGTTGTAGTTACTGACCGTGCCCGCTGGAGGGCAGTGATCGTTATAGTTCCTGGGTTTGGATCATTTAAATAAACCTATTGTTGCTGACAGGCTTAGTTATCAGTGTGGTTGAACTCTTTCTGGAGGCGCATTGGCAATGATTCATACATCTCAATCAGTCACATCATCAAACCCATGTTGATTCTGCTCCAGATTAAAGTCTACTTTTTGACAGACAGTGTTCACAGAGTAAGGTAATAACTTCGCCTTTTTGCACAAGTTAATGTGACTTCAAGATTTTAAAAACTGTCTACCTGAAGGCATCAGAGTTTATCTTAAATCACAAGGTGGTTTTAGACTGTTGGCCTCTGTTCATTCCATTCATAGTTCAGATGCTCCTGTTTATATGTGTGTGTCTAAACAGAAAGAGAAACTGTGGAGTGACTAAAAGTCTGATCAGAGCAGACGATAAAGTCCAAAAAGACAAAGGAGTGAACAATCATGAGTCCTAACTCAGTCAAAGCTGAACACACAAACATGAAACATATTTTAGATTTAGTGTCACTCACACTTCTTCAGGAAGATGATTGATTTCTGACATCAATCCAGAATGAAAGAGTAACAAAAATCATCCTTTTTTGGGATTAAATTACAGGAGGATCAGTCCATTCAGAGAAATAAAAGATCTTTGTTGATGTAATTATCAGTGGGGAGGGTTGGAAATAACTTGCATATAGTCTATATTGGATCAAAATAATGGAGCAGAAGTGTAAAGTGTAAAATAAAATCCTAGATGACATTTAAAGGAATGACAGAATAAATGGGAAAAGGAGACCAGACAATACTTTTCAGATCAAAACTCTTTGTTTGGGACCTTGAATGTTGTTAAATGAACTAAACTGCTGCTCCTGATCAATCTGTCTAACCTGTTCTGCCTCCATCACAGGTGAAGCCTGACTCGTTCCAGAAAGTAGCTCACCTGTGTCAGAGTCTCCAGTTTCCAGGTGTGGAGTGGAGTCTTCTGTTTAAAGAAACTGTAAGTTGAGTTTGTTTGTTTGTCTTTAGTAACTTTACTGTTTGTTTCTCATCTGTAATGTTTGTAGATGTTCACTTCTCATTTCATTGATAAGTGTGAATCAGTCTTGTGTTTGAAGGTCTAACATATCTAACATATCTCTACTGTCTAACTTCATTCACTGACACTGATATGAAACAGAATAAGAACCAGTCACTGGAGGAGCAGCTGATGTTTTTACAACAGAAATGATGTCAAGGATTTGATGTTCCGGTGAATGATTTGTGTTTCCTCTGCAGGTGAAGGTAGAAAGTGTGTGTGAGCTGATGTGAATCCAGCAGCATGGATCAGTGTGAGGACAGAAAGGAGGGAGTCCCTCCCTCTAAAACCACTCTGAGTGGAGAACATGAGAACCAGACCAAAGACCAGAGGTGAGATGAACATCTCTAACTGTCCATGACTCTTCTACATGTTAGAGCTCTGGAGTCTAATCACTGCTACTAATTTATTCACAGGAATGAACTTGAACCTGAAGGTGAACCTGAAGCCAGCTCTTTGTCCTTAAAAAGTGACTGGTCAAAAGAAATTGCTCTTGACTTTAAAATACAACTTTCCCCTCGTGAGCAGAGGTAAACTGATGCTGACAGTAACATTTTATGACCGCAAGGAGTCATCTGATTCACTATTAACATCCAGATATAATTTCATGGACACTGACATATTGGTCTCTGTGGACTGAAATGATGTGAACTAATTGTTGATGATTCATTCACAGAATGAAGCAGCAGAATTTAAATGTTCTCAGTGGTCAGTCTGTTGATCAGCATCAAACACACCTGGACTCCATATTTAAGGTCTGTACATGGACAACAACTACTTTCCATCATATCCATGCTGCTCTTTGTAGACCAGTGGACTGTCAGTCTGTCCAACATGGATCTGATGTTTGTCTCCATGATTTCAGTCTGGTTGTCATTCATATAGTTTTCTGTTCCAGCTGCTGGAGAACAACATTGTCACTTTTGTGAAGAACGAGCTGAAGAAGATTCAGAGGGATCTGAGTCCAGATTACCCAGAATGCTTAGAGAGTCAGAGGGAGGATGAGGAGGTGTTGGAGGATGAGGATGAAGAGCAGAGGAGGAGCAGCAGAGATGCATTTATGAAGATCACACTGAACTTCCTGAGGAGAATGAAGCAGGAGGAGCTGGCTGATCATCTGCAGAGCAGTAAGAGGATTTATCTGAACATTGAACCTGATGAATAAATGAAACATTTACTAATGTCTCAATTGATGGAAATAGATACAATATAATCACTCATTTTTTCAGGGAATTAAATGTTGGAAATGTATTTAATAATTTATTTCTTGTTTACTTCTTCAGAACATTTTGCTCCAGTTTGTCAACGTGAACTTAAATCTACTCTGAAGGAGAAGTTCCAGTGTGTGTTTGAGGGGATTGCTAAAGCAGGAAACTCAACTCTTCTGAACTCAAGATCTACACAGAGCTCTACATCACAGAGGGAGAGACTGCAGAGGTCAATGATGAACATGAGGTCAGTCAGATTGAAACAGCATCCAGGAAACTAGACAGACCAGAAACAACCATCAGACCAGAAGACATCTTTAAAGCCTCACCTGGAAGAGATAAACCAATCAGAAGAGTGATGACAAAGGGAGTGGCTGGCATTGGGAAAACAGTCTTAACACAGAAGTTCACTCTGGACTGGGCTGAAGACAAAGCCAACCAGGACATCCACTTCACATTTCCATTCACGTTCAGAGAGCTGAATGTGTTGAAAGAGAGAAAGTTCAGCTTGGTGGAACTTGTTCATCACTTCTTCACTGAAACCAAAGAAGCAGGAATCTGCAGGTTTGAAGAGTTCCAGGTTGTGTTCATCTTTGACGGTCTGGATGAGTGTCGACTTCCTCTGGACTTCCACAAGACTGAGATCCTGACTGATGTTACAGAGTCCACCTCAGTGGATGTGCTGCTGACAAACCTCATCAGGGGGAAACTGCTTCCCTCTGCTCACCTCTGGATAACCAAACGGCCTGCAGCAGCCAATCAGATCCCTCCTGAGTGTGTTGACATGGTGACAGAGGTCAGAGGGTTCAATGACCCCCAGAAGGAGGAGTACTTCATGAAGAGATTCAGAGATGAGGAGCAGGCCAGCAGGATCATCTCCCACATCAAGACATCACGAAGCCTCCACATTATGTGTCACATCCCAGTCTTCTGCTGGATCTCTGCTACAGTTCTGGATGATGTGTTGAAAACCAGAAAGAGAGGAGAGCTGCCCAAGACCCTGACTGAGATGTACATCCACTTCCTGGTGGTTCAGATCAAAGTGAAGAAGATCAAGTATGATGGAGGATCTGAGACAGATCCACACTGGAGTCCAGAGACCAGGGAGATGATTGAGTCTCTGGGAAAACTGGCTTTTGATGAGCTGCTGAAAGGAAACCTGATCTTCTATGAATCAGACCTGACAGAGTGTGGCATCGATATCAGAGCAGCCTCAGTGTACTCAGGAGTGTTGACACAGATCTTTAAAGAGGAGAGAGGACTGTACCAGGACAAGGTGTTCTGCTTCGTCCATCTGAGCGTTCAGGAGTTTCTGGCTGCAGTCTACATGATCCACTGTTACACCAACAGAAAGACAGAGGTGCTGGAGGACTTCTTGGGACAAAACTTCAACCACTTAACTCTCACTTTCTTCCTGAAGAGAGTCATGGAGAAATCCCTGCAGAGTATAAATGGTCACCTGGACCTGATGGTTCGCTTCCTCCATGGCATCTGTCTGCAGTCCAACCAGAGACTGTTAAGAGGTCTGCTGGGTCAGACAGAGATCAGTCCACAAATCATCCAGAGAGCCATCAACAACCTGAAGAAGATGAACATGTACTATGTTTCTCCTGACAGAAGCATCAACATCTTCCACTGTCTGATGGAGATGAACGACCTCTCAGTTCATCAGGAGATCCAAGAGTTCCTAAAGTCAGAGAAGAGATCAGAGAAGAAACTCTCTGAGATCCACTGTTCAGCTCTGGCCTACATGCTGCAGATGTCAGAGGAGGTTCTGGATGAGTTGGACCTGAAGAAGTACAACACATCATGGGATGGACGACGGAGACTGATTCCAGCAGTGAGGAACTGCAGAAAGGCTCTGTGAGTCCAGATGTGATTAATATTATAAATAACATTATAAAATTTGGTTCTTTAAATGTTCACACTATAGATTTGACGTGAAGAACAAAATGTCAAGCAGGATGAGTCCAACTGTTCAAATGCATGAAGTAAATAAAGTGTTTTCATTCATATTAACACATTTTATATTAATCTGTCATGACAGGTTTTCTAAATGTGAACTCTCAGAAACTCACTGTGAATTTGTGGCCTCAGCTCTGAAGTTCAACCCCTCCCATCTGGCAGAGTTGGATATGAGTCACAACTACCTGCAGAATTCAGGAGTGAAGCAGCTGTGTGTTGGACTGGAGAGTCCAAACTGTAGACTGGAGACTCTGAGGTCAGTTCACTGAATGTTTTTATCAGATTAAACTGTTGGACCACAACAGACCACAAACAGTTGGTTTAAATGAAAGAGCATCATATTAGCAGGTGTCACCTAAGTCATCTGTCATGTCAAAGATTATTGTTAGGTAAAAGTGTAGAATGCTGATATTATGATGATCCAACTGAACACTAAAACCTGAAGATATCAGACTGGCTATCAATGATTTTATTACTGTTTTCTTTTATTCTTTATTCAGATTAAATGTCTGCAGTTTGTCAAAGATCAGTTGTGATTATCTGGTCTCAGCTCTGAAGTCTAATTCCTCCCATCTGAAACATCTGGACCTGAGAGGAAACTACCTGAAGGATTCAGATGTGAAACAGCTGCTGGATATTTTGGAGAGTCCAGACTGTAGACTGGAGACTCTGAGGTGAGTAGGGCTGGTTGGTTGCTGCTTTCAGAGATACTATCAGAGGAGAATGGAATTGTGCTCACTTTTTCAAGAAAAAAATCTGGATAAATAGAACAGCTATGAATCCATCACTAAAGTGTTTGTGCAGTAATGAAGCGTTCATGACTCTCAGCAGTTTATTTCCTCTGTGGACTTGAGAGAAATCTGCAGAGGAAACAGACTTGATGCTAAAAGTCTCTGCAGGTCTGTGAGCTTCCAGCTCCAACACGTTAACATGAGAGCTGAAAGGAAGCTGGCTGAGCTCCACAGCTGCTCTGAACGGGACTGAAGTCCCTGCTGCTCTTTATACTGGATGTGCTGCATCACTGACTGACACCTGATGAAAAGGAGACTCTGGAAACACTAAATCATCTCCTCTGCTTTTGTTTCTTCTGTATAGGTGGAACTCATTTTTCTAAACATTAAATTGTGTTTGCTGAGAGACAATGAGCTGAGTCCTGATGATCTAGAGAGGTTGAATCAGCAGCAGCTTGTGTGTAGAGAGACTGTGACTGGACCATGTTACTGGGAGGTGGAGTGAAGAGGAAAGCTTCATCCAGATGTTTTTCCATTTAACATCAACAACAGAGCTGCAATCAACCTATCCTAATAGTACCAACAAATAAAGTCCAGGTTCTCTTGTATTATTCAGACACCTTGTTGATATTCTATATATTTTTTCCATCTGTATTGTAATTTCTGTCTTAAGTTTTTTGACAGCATTTTGTTTTCATAATGTATCTTTGTTGTCATTTGGTTGTAAATCAAAATATCTCTTAGTTGTAATTTTTTCCAACATGTCTCCTGCCTCTCATTATTGCTAAGTGTCAGTTTGTCAGTCTGTAACCATCAGAGAACAACTAGTAACACTTTTACACAGTTTAATATTATCTGTATTAACATAAAGAGTCATTATTAGACTGACGGACATGAGAGCTACAATACTGCTGTTGATGTGAACATCATTATTATTGGATGTGGACAGTTGTAGTTACTGACCGTGCCCACTGGATGGCAGTGATTATAGTTTCTGGGTTTTAATAATTTGAATAGACTTATTGCTGCTGACAGACTTAATTATGACAATCTCAGTGGGTTTGAATGTATACTGTAGGCGCACAGACAATGATTCAGAAATCTCAAACTGTCACATCATCAAACTCATGTTGATTTTGCTCCAGAATAAAGCCTACTTTTTGACAGTTGTTCAGCGAGTGAAATCAATAACTTTGCCACTTTGCATCAGTTAATGTTACTTGAAGTTTTTAAAAAGCTGAAGGGAATGACAAAGTAAATGGGAAAAGGAGACCAGACAGAAGCATTACATTTCAGAATGTTGTTAATTAAAATAGTCTCCTGCTCCTGTTGAACCTGTCTAACATGTTCTGCTTCCATCACAGGTGAAGCCTGACTCGTTACAAAAAGTAGCTCATATGTGTCAGAGTCTCTCGTGTCCAGGTGTGGAGTGGAGTCATCTTCATCTCTGTGGACTGTTTAAAGAAACTGTAAGTTTAGTTTGTTTCACACTTTAACTTCAATAACTTTACTGTTTGTTTCTGCTCTATAATGTTTGTAGAATGTGTTCACTTCTCATTTAATTTTTAAGTCTGGATTGCTCTGTTTGAAGATCAGTCTACCTTAATATTAGATAAATGATTCACTGGATGATCAGATTAAATTAAATTATTAAATCTTCATTAATCTGGATCCAGTTTCAGATTTAAGTTTGAAGTTACTTTCACTTTCACTAACGTTATATCACAGATCTTTTTCTCCTTGTAAACCTCCGTCTGAAGCTAAAGTCAGTAGTTTATAATGTTTAACTCTTTAACATCAGTTTAGTTCCAGCAGAAACACTTCAGAAATAGTTCACGTTAACTGAGACGGAGCTGAAAATGTAACGTAAAGGACGAACGGGCAGCTATAAATCTGTCTGCAATTAGGTGTCTATGTATGTGAGCACTGCAGAGACAGATGAGCCTTTGGAGTGCACATTGATTCAGGTGAACAGACGTTACTCTGCATCAGTTTCATCCAGTTTACATGATTTCTTCTTTATAAGAATAACATGCTTTACTCGCTAACATTTCTGATGAAGAAACTTCTTTATATTCACCTGAATTATTAGACATGATCTGAAGTATTTGTAAAATAAAACGTGATCATAGGTCAGAGACTGCGCATTATATAGAGAGAGGGATACAGTATGTTGCCTTTATAGTAACATTGCTTCATTGTAGATTGATTGGAATCAAACAGCTTATCTGTTTGTTTTCTCTGCAGGTGAAGGTAGAAAGTGTGTGTGAGCTGATGTGAATCCAGCAGCATGGATCAGTGTGAGGACAGAGAGGAGGGAGTCCCTCCCTCTAAAACCACTCTGAGTGGAGAACATGAGAACCAGACCAAAGATCAGAGGTGAGATGAACATCTCTAACTGTCCATGATTGACTCTTCTACATGGCAGAGCTCTGCACCTTCATTATTGAGGTGTGTGTGTGTGTATGTGTGTGTGTGTGTGTGTGTGTGTGTGTGTGTGTGTGTGTGTGTGTGTGTGTGTGTGTTTGTGTGTGTTGAAAACAACATTTTGCAGCAGTCAAGTTGGAAATAAAACTTAAAGTCTTCCCAGGCAATGGCTTCTTGTTGTAGCTTTCCACATCTTACACACAGCTTCTTACACGGGTGTTCTCATCTTTGTCTTTCAGTATCCATCAGAAACCAGACTGCTATGAAGCTAAACCTAAACCTGATCCCAGCTGTGTGTCTATGAAGAGTGATCAGTCCATGGCAGATCCAATAGAATTTAATTCCAGAAGGTTAGCTGTGACTGAATTGAAAATGTTAGCGTCTTTTAATTGTGTCTTGTTGTGATGTTTGGGAACATGTTCAGTATCTTCATTGTCAGTTGTTTGTGTGAATGATATCATCACAGATGAGGCCTATTATATACAGTGAGAATTTCAAGATACCTGAACCTGAACCTGACTGACTCTGTTATAAGATCAACAACAACGTTATTAATTAAAAAGAGACAAATGGAACCAGAAGTTATGTCAGAAATGATGTTGGTCAGAAATCAGATGTAAATACAGTTAGTGACCAAACATAAGATAAGATAAGATAAGATAAGATAAGATAAGATAAGATAAGATAAGATAAGATAAGATAAGATAAGATATGTTTATTAATCCCACGTATGGGAAATTTTCTTGTCACAGTAGCGTGGAGTTTGGCAAAAAATATATATACAAAAAAACAGTGACAGCTTAGACAAGGAAATAGTTACCTAAAAAAACACAAATACAGAATTTTTTGAAAAACATATACCAAAAAGAATATACAAGTAATACAATACTCTGAAAAGATATATAAGGATGGCACTAGAAATATAATGACATTCTGTATATAGAGCATGGTGGTGGAGTGACTTTACAAATAAATAGTTGCTTAAAAAAACGTATCCGTGAAGCACATGATGCTACACTGCTGATACTCCCTTTGCAGCCTAGTTAGCAAAGCAAGCATCAAGAAGCAAGAACTGAAAGCTGTTGATTCTCAGAGGGATCAGAAAGAATAATCAATCTGTATGACTACAAGGAGTCATCTGATTCACTGTTCACATCCAGATATCATATGTCTGTGAAGGTTCTGAGTCATGCAGGTCATGGTAATCAAAAAAGGCAACTGGACTTGTAGATTTTTAGAGAAGACGTTTCATCACTCATCCAAGTAGCTTCTGCAGTTCAGTTCTTCAGAATCCAGATATCATTTCATGGACATTTACATGTTGGTCTCTGTGGACTGATATGATGTGAACTAATTGTTGATGATTCATTCACAGAGTGAAGCAGCAGAGTTTAAATGTTCTCAGTGATCAGTCTGTTGATCAGCATCAAACACACCTGGACTCCATATTTAAGGTCTGTACATGTACAACAACTACTTTCCATCATCTCCATGCTGCTCTTTGTAGACCAGTGGACTGTCAGTCTGTCCAACATGGATCTGATGTTTGTCTCCATGATTTCAGTCTGGTTGTCATTCATATAGTTTTCTGTTCCAGCTGCTGGAGGACAACATTGTCACTTTTGTGAAGAACGAGCTGAAGAAGATTCAGAGGGATATGAGTCCAGATTACCCAGAATGCTTAGAGAGTCAGAGGGAGGATGAGGAGGAGGTGTTGGAGGGTGAGGATGAAGAGCAGAGGAGGAGCAGCAGAGATGCATTTGTGAAGATCACACTGAACTTCCTGAAGAGAATGAAGCAGGAGGAGCTGGCTGATCGTCTGCAGAGCAGTAAGAGAATTTCTCTGAACATTGAACCTGATGAATAAATTAAACATTTACTAATGTCTCAAGACATGAAACAAGGCATATTCAAACACTTTCTTTAGGGAAATGAAATGTTAGAATATGTAATGTGTAATTTAGTCATATATTTGATTTGTTGATTGTTCCTTCAGAACATTTTGCTCCAGATTGTCAGCATGAACTTAAATCTACTCTGAAGGAGAAGTTCCAGTGTGTGTTTGAGGGGATTGCTAAAGCAGGAAACTCAACTCTTCTGAATGAGATCTACACAGAGCTCTACATCACAGAGGGAGAGACTGCAGAGGTCAATGATGAACATGAGGTCAGACAGATTGAAACAGCATCCAGGAAACTAGACAGACCAGAAACAACCATCAGACCAGAAGACATCTTTAAAGCCTCACCTGGAAGAGATAAACCAATCAGAAGAGTGATGACAAAGGGAGTGGCTGGCATTGGGAAAACAGTCTTAACACAGAAGTTCACTCTGGACTGGGCTGAAGACAAAGCCAACCAGGACATCCACTTCACATTTCCATTGACTTTCAGAGAGCTGAATGTGTTGAAAGAGAGAAAGTTCAGCTTGGTGGAACTTGTTCATCACTTCTTCACTGAAACCAAAGAAGCAGGAATCTGCAGGTTTGAAGAGTTCCAGGTTGTGTTCATCTTTGACGGTCTGGATGAGTGTCAACTTCCTCTGGACTTCCACAAGACTGAGATCCTGACTGATGTTACAGAGTCCACCTCAGTGGATGTGCTGCTGACAAACCTCATCAGGGGGAAACTGCTTCCCTCTGCTCACCTCTGGATAACCACACGACCTGCAGCAGCCAATCAGATCCCTCCTGAGTGTGTTGACATGGTGACAGAGGTCAGAGGGTTCACTGACCCCCAGAAGAAGGAGTACTTTAGGAAGAGATTCAGAGATGAGGAGCAGGCCAGCAGGATCATCTCCCACATCAAGACATCACGAAGCCTCCACATCATGTGTCACATCCCAGTCTTCTGCTGGATCTCTGCTACAGTTCTGGAGGATGTGTTGAAAACCAGAGAGAGAGGAGAGCTGCCCAAGACCCTGACTGAGATGTACATCCACTTCCTGGTGGTTCAGACCAAAGTGAAGAAGGTCAAGTATGATGAAGGATCTGAGACAGATCCACACTGGAGTCCAGAGACCAGGGAGATGATTGAGTCTCTGGGAAAACTGGCTTTTGATCAGCTGCTGAAAGGAAACCTGATCTTCTATGAATCAGACCTGACAGAGTGTGGCATCGATATCAGAGCAGCCTCAGTGTACTCAGGAGTGTTGACACAGATCTTTAAAGAGGAGAGAGGACTGTACCAGGACAAGGTGTTCTGCTTCGTCCATCTGAGTGTTCAGGAGTTTCTGGCTGCAGTCTACATGATCCACTGTTACACCAACAGGAAGACAGAGCTGCTGAAGGACTTTATGCAACGAAAATACGACAAATCCCTGGATGTTTTTCTGAACAGAGTCATGGAGAAATCCCTGCAGAGTAAAAATGGTCACCTGGACCTGATGGTTCGTTTCCTCCATGGTGTCTCTCTGCAGTCCAACCAGAGACTGTTAAGAGGTCTGCTGGGTCAGACAGAGATCAGTCCAGAAATCATCCAGAGAGCCATCAACAACCTGAAGAAGATGAACATGTCCAACATTTCTCCTGATAGAAGCATCAACATCTTCCACTGTCTGATGGAGATGAACGACCTCTCAGTTCATCAGGAGATCCAAGAGTTCCTGGAGTCAGAGAACAGATCAGAGATGGAACTCTCTGAGATCCACTGCTCAGCTCTGGCCTACATGCTGCAGATGTCAGAGGAGGTTCTGGATGAGTTGGACCTGAAGAAGTTCAACACATCATGGGAGGGACGATGGAGACTGATTCCAGCTGTGAGGAACTGCAGAAAGGCTCTGTGAGTCCAGATGTGATTAACATTATGAATCAGTTTAGAGTTTAGTTCTATAAATGTTCACACTATAAAATTATGACCCTATCAAACAATGTTACAGCTGTTTCAACCACTGTGAGAATGCAGATTTTCTGCACTTCTAGACTTTCTCTTCCTTTACTTATATATTCACTATATTTGAACTGTTTGTTGACTATTATATTTAATTAGACATTAACTGTCCATTTTCAATCTGTTCTAAATGTGCCTTAAATTGATGTTTTCCATTTTGTTATTATTTGATAATGATAAGAAGTGAGTCGGACGTAAGATCAGATCACACTGACAGACTGTGTGGAAGAAGACTAAATGAAACTCTGCTGGTTTAAGAGAAACTGATGAGAAATCTTGTATCACGTCAGATAAGATGTGAAGAAAAAAATGTCGAACAGGATGAGTGATCTATTTAGTCGTCAAATGTATTAAGTAAAAATAAGGTGTCTTCGTTTATATTAACATATTTTATATTCATGTGTCAAGACAGATGTTCTTACTGTGCTCTCTCAGAGAGTCACTGTGAAGTTGTGGCCTCAGCTCTGAAGTCCAACCCCTCCCATCTGACAGAGTTGGACCTGAGCTACAACTTTGACTTGAAGGATTCAGGAGTGAAGCAGCTGTGTGTTGGACTGGAGAGTCCAAACTGTAGACTGGAGACTCTGAGGTCAGTTCACTGGATGTTTTTATCAGTTGGTTTAAATGAAGGAGCATCATGTTCCTTAATATCAGCAGGTGTCTCCTCAGTCGTCGAGTCAGGAATCATTCTTTCTGTTTATACTATGTGTGAAGAAACTCATCAAGTAATTTCTTACTGTGTAGTTGTGTTAGGAAGAGACCACTTAACATTAATGTACACCTGACAAGTGACTGTTGTTTGAAGACAAACCTGAAAATATGAACTTCTCCTTTAACATTTTGAGAACACAAACCTACTGAGATACCAAATACAGGAAGAAGAAGGTCATGGAATCAATGAACTAATGAACAGTTTGTTTTCCCACATGTGTGATTTGATATTGATCCTGTAATGAGAGACTTGACTGAGGTCAGCAGCATGTTATTGATCTGTGTTGACATGAATAGTTGTCTGAATGTTGTGTTGATGTTTGGGTGACATGATGATGATCCACAATAACACAAGGACAAAGTCACTCTACTCATTTTAGAGAACAGCTCACTGATTAGGATGTAGTGATGTTTATCTGAACATTAAAACCTGAACACATCTGATTGATTGTTAATGATTTTAATAACATCTTTTATTCTTTACTCAGCTTGAATGGATGCAGGTTGTCAAAGATCAGCTGTGATTCTCTGGTCTCAGCTCTGAAGTTCAATCCTTCCCATCTGAAATATCTGGACCTGAGTTACAACAGCCTGGATGATTCAGGAGTGAAGCAGCTGTGTGGTTTTCTGGAGAGTCCAGACAGCAGACTGGAGACTCTGGGGTCAGTTCACTGGATGTCTGTTACTATTGTGGATCGGATTTGTTTAATTACAAACTGAACTTAATTTATATTCATACAGAACTTCCACCCATAAAGATGTCAATTTCTTCCTGCTCATATGGTCTTTCTTGTTCTAAATTTAGTCTGTCTTCTCAAAGATGAGTGTTAATTGAAAGTCACTCTACTCGTTTTAGAGAACAGCTCATTGATTAGGACGTAGTAATGTTGATCTGAACATTAAAACCTGAAAACACCTGATCAATGATTTTAATAGCATCATTTATTCTTTATTTAGACTGATTGGCTGCAGTTTGTCAAAGATCAGCTGTGATTATCTGGTCTCAGCTCTGAAGTCCATCCCCTACCATCTGAAACAACTGGACCTGAGTTACAACAACCTGAGTGATTCAGATGTGAAGCATCTGCTTGATCTTGTGAAAAGTCCAGACTATAGACTGGAGACTCTGAGGTCAGTGGAGGGTTGGAGTCAGCCCATACTTCTTTCAGTAGTATTTGGGGCGACTGTGGCTCAGTAGGTAGAGCGGGTTGTCCATGAACCAGAGGGTTAGCGGTTCGATCCCCGAAATGTGCCACATGTCGAAGTGTCCTTGAGCAAGACACTGAACCCCCAGTTGCTCCCAGTGCGTGGCACTGGTGTGTGAATGTGTGTGTGCTTGTGTGAGTGAATGGGTAGATGTGTCTCTGACTGTAAAAGCGCTTTGAGTACCAATAGGTAGAAAAGCGCTATATAAAAGCAAGGCCATTTACTAGACACAATATCAAAAGTATTTCCTGGAAACCCACTGCTGCTTTCAGATTAGATCATCCTGAAGCTTGTTGTGTTCATGTTTTCAGCCTTACCAGATGAATAGACTGTTGTTCTCTCACCTCAAAACTAAACAAATGATCAGTTTCATCTTTGTCACAGCTCTGAGATCAGTCTGACTGAAGCCTGTAAATCACAGAACCATTATTACATTTTGTATCCATGTGGTCATTATACAGAGCAGAACCTAGTCAGCCTATGCTTCAGAAACACATGAGATGTTCATCAACACACTCAGACTCTTTATTCAAACAGGAACAGCTGTAAATCCATCACTAAAGTGTTTGTGCAGTAATGAAGCGTTCATGACTCTCAGCAGCTTATTTCCTCTGTGGACTTGAGAGAAATCTGCCGAAAAGGAGACTCTGGAAAAATAAATCATCTCCTCTGTTGTTTCTTCTTCTCTCTGCAGCTGTTGGCCATTGTTCTAATCTTTACAGTATGTGTGCTAAGAGAGGATGAGCTGAGTCCTGATGATCCAGAGAGATTGAATCAGCAGCAGCTTGTGTGTAGAGAGACCCTGACTGGACCATGTTACTGGGAGGTGGAGTGAAGAGGAGAGCTTCATCCAGATGTTTTACCATTTAACATCATCAACAGAGATGAAATCAAACTAATCTAATAGCACCAACAAATACAATACAATTTCCTCTTGAATTATTCAGACACATTAAAAACAGAAACAAATATTGTATGTAAATGTAAAGTAGCCAGCATCAACAATTGTTTCTCTTATTTTACGTTGTTGATTTTGTACATATTTGATCAGTCTGTATTATACTTTGTGTCTTCACTGTTTTTGAAAAATTTAAAATGACAACATCATCTCATGCAGTTGTCATTTTACATTGTGTCTTTGTTGTCATTTGGTTGTAAAGTAAAATATCTCCTGGTTGTATTTTTTTTACAACACACCTTCTGCCTGTCACTATTGCTAAGTTGCAGTTCCTCTCTGTAACCATCAGAGAGTAGTAAACACTTTTACACAGTTTAATAGTATCTGTATTCACAGTCATTATTAGACTGATGAACATGAGAGCTACAATACTGCAGTAGATGTGAACATCAGTATTATTGGATGTGGACAGTTGTAGTTACTGACAGTGACCACTGGAGGTCAGTGATCGTTATAGTTTCTGGGTTTGGGCCATTTAAAAACATTTATTGTCTGTGGTCATTACGTCGACTAGATCCTGTGTGGCCGTCTGTTTCAGCCAGTAACTCTGACACGTTTGAGGTCAATATGAAAATGTAGCTATTCCTGGTGTCCAGAGAGACTGAGGTTGAGTCTTATTTTGGAGCATTTGAACGCATTACCTCTGTTTTGCATTGGCCAAAGGATGTGTGGGTCATTCTGTTTCAATGTAAACCAAGTTGAAAAGCTCAGGAGGCCTGCACCTCATTGTCTGTTGCAGATAACCTTAATTATGATCAACTCAAACGTGCAATTCTGCCAACATTTGGACTCCTCCCAGAGGCGTATAGATAACGCTTCAGACACTTAACACTCCCCCTATAAGATTCATGTTCCCCCATGTTACAGCATAAACTAAATACAGTTTGTTCAATCAGAAGCTAGGGGTATGATATTTGCTTCAAGTGGGAGAACGGCCCAGTTTCTAATCCCAGACGAGCCCCCTCTCATATTACAACCCTGCCTGAAGGTCGACAACATAAAGTGGAAAAACCTGACAGAGTCACAAAAATAAGGGTTTATTTGATCAAAATGGAAAAAGATAAAGCTGACAGGTGAGACATGGTGAGCCTCATCTTAGGCCTCTTCAAGGCCCTTTATTCACATATTCTCAGGTGAGGCTGGTTAAGGTGATTAAGAACAAGCCATTGCACAGCCACCACCACACTGTAGTTGAATACTCCAGTCATGCAGAGGGGAGGAACAAGTTGTTTTTTAGATGTAACAGTACAAACTATGTTTTCCTCCAGCATGGAAACTATCACATGAGTGTTTCTAGAAGTCATCAGTTGATCTTATGTGTGTTTATAATGAGGAGGAACAAACTGAATCCTTCAGCAGACAGCTTTGTTGGACTGAGGATTTATTCAGATCATTTACTTTAGTCAAAGCACCACACTGTAGTAAAATACTCCAGTCCTGCACTGACAATCAGAATTAACAAGAAAATGAACTTAAGAATCAGAAATAAATGTGCAAGACCAAATTATTTTATGACTGTATGTCATAAAACTAGGGTGTTCCCTTGTTCCAGTTTAGTATCGCTTTCACCAGCGCTGTCGCAGATTTTTTTCTCCGTCTAAACCTCCGTCTGAAGGTAAAGTCAACAGTTTCTAATGTTTTAGTTTTGCTGTTTCTGCAGAAATTAGTTCGATAGTTCACGTTAAATTAATTAAAAGTTTAAAGCTGAGTGGAAGAAACTCTCTATATATATTTATGAACATGTTTTGTGTTGATATTTTTGATCAGAGTCCATGGATAATATCAGCTGTAGAGTTGTTGACGATGATCAGGTGAACATAGAGTGGTTGTTTGTGTGTAGCTCCACTTTCTGATGACTGGAGGTAGATTTTCCTGAATCAGTCTGTGGAGGAGGTGGAGAGGAGCCGCTGATCTCCTGCTGTCTGAGCCACTAAATGAGGCCTGAGCTCTTCAGACAGACGCTGGAGAACAGATCAGACTTTCTGTGTCATTATATTCACACTGCAGAGCTGAGTGATCAGAGGGATTTAATGCATATACATGTTGGCATTGGTATAAAAACATTAGTTAGAATTAACTGGAATTCACAGACTGATCAAAGGTATTTTTTATTTATTAACCTTGATCACAGGTGAGGCCTGGCAAGTTCCAGGAAGTAGCTCACCTGTGTCAGAGTGTCCAAGTGTGGAGTGGAGAGTCTCAGTTTATTGCTCAGCTCTTTGGACTGAACTTTGTTAACTTCTGATATATTACCTGTTTAGTGTCCAGGTGTGGAGTAGTCTTTCTTCTTCAGCTCTTTGGACTGGTTGAATAAACTGTAAGTTTGATTTGTTTAACGCTTTAATTTTGTCTTCAGTAACTTTACTGTTTGTTTCTGCTCTGTAATGTTTGTAGAAGATGTTCACTTATTATTTCATCATTTAGTTTGTATTACTCTGTTTGAAGAGCATTTCATATTATTATTAGATAAATGATTCACTGGATGATCAGATTAAATTATTAAATCTTCATTAATATGGATCCAGCCTCAGATTTAAGTTTAAATTATTTTAATTTTTATCAACATTGTGTCGCAGATCTTTTTCTCCGTGTAAACCTTCGTCTGAAGGTAAAGTCAGTAGTTTATAATGTTTAACTCTTTAACCTCCGATTAGTTCCAGCATAAATACTTCAGAAATAGTTAACGTTAACTGAGACGGAGCTGAAAATGTCAAGGACGAATGAGGCAACTATAAATCTATCCGCCATTTTGTGTCTATGTGTGTGAGCACTGCAGATACAGGTGAGCCTCGGGAGCACGCATTGATTCAGGTGAACGGACGTTACTCCGCTTCAGTTTCATCCAGTTTAGATGATTTATTCTTCATAACGAGTTTTCCTCAATAACATTTCTGATGAAGAAACTTCTTTATATTCACCAGAATTATTAGACATGATCTGAAGTATTTGTAAAATAAAACGCAATAGTAGAACAGAGAGAGGGGGATATATAGAGGGGCATACGTTGCCTATATAGTAACATCGCTTCATCATTGATTGATTGATTGGAATCAGACAGTATGATGATCAGCTGAGCTGTTTGCTTTCTTCTGAAATTAAACTGGATTATGTTTTTATTTTCGAGAATGAAACTGAATGTTTGCTGCTGTTTCCTGTGAAACCTTGATAAAATGTCAAGGATTTGATGTTCAGGTGAATGATTTGTGTTTCCTCTGCAGGTGAAGGTAGAAAGTGTGTGTGAGCTGATGTGAATCCAGCAGCATGGATCAGTGTGAGGACAGAGAGGAGGGAGTCCTTCCCTCTAAAACCACTCTGAGTGAGGAACATGAGAACCAGACCAAAGATCAGAGGTGAGATGAACATCTCTAACTGTCCATGACTCTTCTACATGTCAGAGCAAAACTTTTGGCTCCTTTATTATCATGATTAATGATTGCAGAGCTGTTTCTCTCACTCCCTTTATTACAAAGAACATTGAGAGGCTAGTATTGAGACGTATCAAAGCCAACTCCCTCCCTCCATCCATCCTAAACACTAAGTTAAAGAACTCATTCTGGACTGGATCAGAAGTGCAGAGCTGACCCCTCTTCCATCCTCATTTATGGAGATTATGTTGAAAGGGTTCACAGCTTCAAGTTTCTGGTAACCCACATATCTGACCACCTCTCCTGGTCGATGAATGCCTCAGCTGGCGTTGCAGTGCCTGCACTTCCTTTGTGTAGTAATCTGCTGGTGGGCTTCCACCACTCTGCAGTAGAGAGCATCTTAACGTACTGTCTGACTGTTCTCAGCAGATGAAGAAAAAACACTACAGCTGGCCATCAACTCAGCACAGGGGATCATCTGCCAGCTTTCTATGACATTGTAGAGGCCTGCTATGTCTCAAGAGAATAAATAAACATTGTGAAGGACTCTTCCCAACCCAGCCACCACCTGTTTGACCTCCTGACCCCTGGGAGGAGATACAGGTCCATTAAAAAGCTAACACCACCTAAACTATTGAACAGTTTCTTCTCCAAAGTCATCCAGTTCATCAATGAACACACTCAGTGACTATAAAGCCCAACTTAATAATATGTTTAATATTGATCATGGTCTGGGTTTAAAATTGAATTGTTTATGATTGTCTTTATTTTCTGTTCATATTTGCACTGATGTGATGTCATTGATGCCATTTCATTATTTCATTATTCACAGAAATGAACCTGAACCCAGCTGTGTGTCCTTCAAGAGTGACCAGTCAAAACAGTCTCTTATTGAGTTTAAAGGACAAGTTTCCCCTGATGATCAGAGGTAAACTGTTCATCTACTCATCTCAGACTGTAATTTATTGGTTGAATGGATGGATATTAATTTGGCATGTGTAAATACTTTTGTTTTATCCTGCTGAATATTGAATGGTGTCCAGCCTAGTACTAGTGAGACAAACATACACTGACTGTTATATTCTCTGTTGTTCTTTCAGGACCCATCACAGACCAGACTCACCTGAACCCAGCTGTGTGTCCTTCAAGAGTGACCAGTCAAAACAGTCTCTTATTGAGTTTAAAGGACTAGTTTCCCCTGATAATCAGAGGTAAACTGTAACTGGGAGTATATTTGTTTTCTTATTTTGACTGTAATGTGTTGATTCTGTTGGTTGAAAGAAATTTATTTGACTGACATGTTGAATGTAAAATAAGTTGCTCCTGGAGCTACTCCATTGTGAGTCTCACAACAACAGGAGCAGAGTCTATCCTCAGGGTAAAGTGAGAATGTCAAGAACAAGTCACCATAACCCGAACTTGACTGACTCTGTTATAAGATAAACATTAACTTTATTAATTTAAGAGACTAATGGAACCAGAAGTTATGTCGGAAACAATGTTGGTCAGAAATCAGATGTAAATACATTTAGCAACCAAACATCAAGAAACAAGAGCTCAAAGCTGTTGATTCTCAGTGGGATCAGAAAGAATAATCAACCTTTATGACTACAAGGAGTCATCTGATTCACTGTTCACATCCAGATATCACTTCATGGACATTTACATGTTGGTCTCTATGGACTGATATGATGTGAACTAATTGTTGATGATTCATTCACAGAGTGAAGCAGCAGAGTTTAAATGTTCTCAGTGGTCAGTCTGTTGATCAGCATCAAACACACCTGGACTCCATATTTAAGGTCTGTACATGGACAACAACTACTTTCCATCATCTCCATGCTGCTCTTTGTAGACCAGTGGACTGTCAGTCTGTCCAACATGGATCTGATGTTTGTCTCCATGATTTCAGTCTGGTTGTCATTCATATAGTTTTCTGTTCCAGCTGCTGGAGGACAACATTGTCACTTTTGTGAAGAACGAGCTGAAGAAGATTCAGAGGGATCTGAGTCCAAATTGCCCAGAATGCTTAGAAAGTCAGAGGGAGGATGAGGAGGTGTTGGAGGGTGAGGATGAAGAGCAGAGGAGGAGCAGCAGAGATGCATTTGTGAAGATCACACTGAACTTCCTGAGGAGAATGAAGCAGGAGGAGCTGGCTGATCGTCTGCAGATCAGTAAGAGGATTTATCTGAACATTGAACCTGATGAACAAATTAAACATTTACTAATGTTTCAAGAGATGGAGCAAGATATATTCAAACACTTATTATTGAGGGGACTGAAATGTTGGAATATTTACTGTGTAATTTAATCGTATATTTAATTTATTCATTCAGAACATTTTGCTCCAGTTTGTCAACGTGAACTCAAATCTACTCTGAAGGAGAAGTTCCAGTGTGTGTTTGAGGGGATTGCTAAAGCAGGAAACTCAACTCTTCTGAATGAGATCTACACAGAGCTCTACATCACAGAGGGAGAGACTGCAGAGGTCAATGATGAACATGAGGTCAGACAGATTGAAACAGCATCCAGGAAACTACACAGACCAGAAACAACCATCAGACCAGAAGACATCTTTAAAGCCTCACCTGGAAGAGATAAACCAATCAGAAGAGTGATGACAAAGGGAGTGGCTGGCATTGGGAAAACAGTCTTAACACAGAAGTTCACTCTGGACTGGGCTGAAGACAAAGCCAACCAGGACATCCACTTCACATTTCCATTGACTTTCAGAGAGCTGAATGTGTTGAAAGAGAGAAAGTTCAGCTTGGTGGAACTTGTTCATCACTTCTTCAGTGAAACCAAAGAAGCAGGAATCTGCAGGTTTGAAGAGTTCCAGGTTGTGTTCATCTTTGACGGTCTGGATGAGTGTCGACTTCCTCTGGACTTCCACAAGACTGAGATCCTGACTGATGTTACAGAGTCCACCTCAGTGGATGTGCTGCTGACAAACCTCATCAGGGGGAAACTGCTTCCCTCTGCTCACCTCTGGATAACCACACGGCCTGCAGCAGCCAATCAGATCCCTCCTGAGTGTGTTGACATGGTGACAGAGGTCAGAGGGTTCACTGACCCCCAGAAGGAGGAGTACTTCAGGAAGAGATTCAGAGATGGGAAGCAGGCCATCAGGATCATCTCCCACATCAAGACATCACGAAGCCTCCACATCATGTGTCACATCCCAGTCTTCTGCTGGATCTCTGCTACAGTTCTGGAGGATGTGTTGAAAACCAGAGAGAGAGGAGAGCTGCCCAAGACCCTGACTGAGATGTACATCCACTTCCTGGTGGTTCAGACCAAAGTGAAGAAGGTCAAATATGATGGAGGATCTGAGACAGATCCACACAGGAGTCGAGAGACCAGGAAGATGATTCAGTCTCTGGGAAAACTGGCTTTTGATCAGCTGCTGAAAGGAAACCTGATCTTCTATGAATCAGACCTGACAGAGTGTGGCATTGATATCAGAGCAGCCTCAGTGTACTCAGGAATGTTGACACAGATCTTTAAAGAGGAGAGAGGACTGTACCAGGACAAGGTGTTCTGCTTCGTCCATCTGAGCGTTCAGGAGTTTCTGGCTGCAGTCTACATGATCCACTGTTACAACAACAGGAAGACAGAGGTGCTGGAGGACTTCCTGGGACAAAACTACAATGACTCAACTCTGGATGTCTTTCTGAACAGAGTCATGGAGAAATCCCTGCAGAGTATAAATGGTCACCTGGACCTGTTGGTTCGCTTCCTCCATGGCGTCTGTCTGCAGTCCAACCAGAGACTGTTAAGAGGTCTGATGGGTCGGACAGAGATCAGTCCAGAAATCATCCAGAGAGCCATCAACAACCTGAGGGAGATGAACATGGACAACATTTCTCCTGACAGAAACATCAACATCTTCCACTGTCTGATGGAGATGAACGACCTCTCAGTTCATCAAAAGATTCAAGAGTTCCTGAAGTCAGAGAACAGATCAGAGAAGAGACTCTCTGAGATCCACTGCTCAGCTCTGGCCTATGTGCTGCAGATGTCAGAGAAGGTTCAGGACAAGTTTGACCTGAAGAAGTACAACACATCATGTGAGGGACGACGACGACTGATTCCAGCTGTGAGGAACTATAGAAAGGCTCTGTGAGTCCAGATGTGATTAACATTATAAATCAGTTTACATTAGTTTAGTTCTTTACATGTTCACACTATAAAAGTATCACCCTATCAACAGAATTTAACTTGTTTATTACAAACATTACATGTCAATTGTATTTTGTTACAGATGTTCTCTAGCTATTTCAAACACTGTGAGAATGTAGATTTTCTTCTGTTTATCTTCCTTTATTTATATATACAGTATATTAGAATTATCTGTTAGAGTTATCCGTGGAGTCAGACATGAGATCAGATCACACTGACAGACTGTGTGGAAGAAGCCTAAATATAACTCCATTTACCTCCATTCATTTGCAGATCAAAACAAAACGTTAAGAAGTCTGCAGGTTTAAGAGAATCTGATAAGAATTATTGTGTCATGTTAGATAAGAAGCTGAATCACTGATGTGAAGAACGAAATGTCAAACAGGATGAGTCCGATGAGTGTCTTCATTCATATTAACATATTTTATATTTATGTGTCATGACAGATTTTCTGGCTGTGGACTCTTAGAGAGTCACTGTGAAGTTGTGGCCTCAGCTCTGAAGTCCAACCCCTCCCATCTGACAGAGCTGGACCTGAGTCGCAACAACCTGCAGGATTCAGGAGTGAAGCAGCTGTGTGTTGGACTGGAGAGTCCAAACTGTTTACTGGAGACTCTGAGGTCAGTTCACTGAATGTTTTCATGAGATTAAACAGTTCTCTTGTCAGCATTGACAGATAGAAAATGGACCACACACAGTTAGTTTAAAAGAAGGAGTATCATGTTCCTTAATATCAGCAGGCGTCTCCTCAGTCATCGGTGGTTGGTCTGATCTCAAATCAGCACCATCCTAGTGTTCACATGTACATAAATTAAAGAGATATTGGAGTCAGTAATCATTCTTTCTGTTCATATTGTATGTGAAGAAACTCATCAAGTCGTTTCTTACAGTGTAGTTGTGTTAGGAAGAGACCACTTCACAGTCGGTGTGGACAGCAGGAATTATAAGAACTATAATATGCACCTGACATGCAACTTCAACATTTTAATGACACCAAAATACTGAGATATGTGTGATTTGTTATTGTTCCTGTAACGTGAGACTTGATTGAGGTCATCAGCTTGTTATTGATCAGAACACATCTGATTAATTATCAATGATTTTATTAACATCTTTTATTCTTCATTCAGATTGGATTTCTGCAGTTTGTCACAGATCAGCTGTGATTATCTGGCCTCAGCTCTGAAGTCCAACCCCTCCCATCTGAAACATCTGGACTTGAGTTACAACAACAACCTTCAGGATTCAGAAGTGAAGCATCTGTGTGGTTTTCTGGAAAGTCCAGAGTGTAGCCTGGAGACTCTGAGGTCAGACATCATGTTTTATTTTTGTGCTCAGATTAATATGATGTGAAAGTTGTGTTGACACCAATCTACAGACATCAGGCTGACTCACACTGATGATGTTCATGGTAAAAGCTGTTTTCTTTTTCTTAGTCCAGTGACTGTGACAGAGTCATTTTGAGCTACAGCTTTAGAAACATAGCAGCAGCTTGTTGTCATTAATATTAATGAGAGCTTGAGCTCTTTTTCTCTTGTTCTATTTGACTGATTGAAGCTGCTACCTGTTGGTTCAGATGTTTAGAGTTTCTGTTTTCAAGACTTGTGCTTTCTGAACCTTCTTCAGTTTTGAACATACGATGAAACACTGAATGATTTCAAGATGGAACTTTGTCTGTTAAATTAACATATTTTATTCTTTATTCAGACTGATTTGTTGCACGTTGTCAGAGATCAGTTGTGATTCTCTGGTCTCAGCTCTGAAGTCCAACCCCTCGCATCTGAAGCATCTGGACCTGAGTAAAAACAGCCTGGAGGATTCAGGAGTGAAGTGTCTGTGTGTTTTTTTGGAGGGTCCGGATTGTAGACTGGAGACTCTGGGGTCAGTCCACTGAATCTCTGTTAATATTGTGGATTTGATTTGTTTAATTGCAAAATGAATGGAGTATATGTATTTAGAAAACATCTACAAAGATAAATTGTTGACTTCAGTAGTTGTCTGAATGTTGTGTTGATGTTTGGATGATGTCTGTAGAAGGCTGACATGACGATGATCCACAAGGACAAAGTCACTCTACTCATTTTAGAGAACAGCTCATTGATTAGGACGTGTTGATCTGAACATTAAAACCTGAACACATCTGATTGATTATCATTGATTTTAATAACACCTTTTATTCTTTGTTCAGATTAATTCGTTGCAGTTTGTCAAAGATCAGCTGTGATTATCTGGTCTCAGCTCTAAAGTCCAACCCCTCCTATCTGAAACATCTGGACCTGAGTCAAAACTCCTTGCAGTATTCAGGAGTGCAGCACCTGATTGATCTTGTGAAGAGTCCAGACTTTAGCCTGGAGACTCTGAGGTGAGTGGAGGGTTGTCCATGTTTGGACTGAATCCAAATCGGAAACCTGCTGCTGCTGTTTTCAGAGATGCTATCAGAGGAAAATGGAGACGGACTGGACAGAAAGACAGAGACAACAGTCAGCCAATCAGATCATCCTGAAGATGTTTTCAGGAAATTAGTCTGGATTCCAGCTGACAGTCTTGATGAATAGAGACAGTGGTCCAGTCATCACAGCTGTATCTCTGTCATTAGTTTTATCAGATATCTTCAATGTTTATTTATCAGCTGATGCTTTAGAAACACATGAGATGTTCATCAACACACTCAAACTCTTTATTTAAATGGAACAGCTGTAAATCCATCACTAAAGTGTTTGTTCAGTAATGAAGCGTTCATGACTCTCAGCAGTTTATTTCCTCTGTGGACTTGAGAGAAATCTGCAGAGGAAACAGACTTGATGCTAAAAGTCTCTGCTGGTCTGTGAGCTTCCAGCTCCAACACGCTAACATGAGACCTGAAAGGAAGCTGGCTGAGCTCCACAGCTGCTCTGAACAGGACTGAAGTCCCTGCTGCTCTTTATACTGGATGTGCTGCATCACTGACTGACACCTGATGAAAAGGAGACTCTGGAAACACTAAATCATCTCCTCTGTTGTTTCTTCTCTCTATAGGTGGCAGTCAAGGTAAACAGGGCAGCATTTGTCCTAAGATAGGATGAGCTGAGTCCTGATTATCCAGAGAGGTATCCAGATTTTGTGTACAGAGAGACTCTGACTGGACCATGTTACTGGGAGGTGGAGTTTTGAAAAGGAGAGCTTCATCCAGATTTACCATCATCAACAGAGCTCCATTGCATGAATAAATACAATCCAACTCCTCTTGAATTACTCAGACAAATAACCAACAAACCAAATGTTCTCATCAACAGTCCTTTCTTTTGTTTCTCACATTGGATATTTTCACATCTGTCTTCACTTGTCTGTCCGTTCAGTAGATTCCAGAATCTTACAACAGTTGTCTTCACCAAATCATCATTTCAGAAGCTTTAACCTGCAGATGATTCATTAATGAACAGCAGGTCAGAGTCCCCAAGAAACCAAGAGTCATTATTTAGAGTTGTTTTTTGGTTGTTTTTCTGTCTTTCCAGGAAATTCTGGTAAATAACAGATTACGTTTTAGAAAATTATGAGTCAGAATTCCATGAAATTATCTGGCAAATAGATTTGTTGTCTTGTAAAGTGTTGTCTTTACTTTGTAAACCTTTATTAAAAAAACTATTATTTTGAAATTTTTTTAAAAAAATAAATAAAATACAATATATAAATAATAAAATAGAATAAAATCTATTTCCTGTGGTACAAACTCCAAATAAAGAATGTAGTCAAGCAACTCTGTCATTGTCATCGACAGCATTGTAGTAAATGTGAATGTGAGTGTTATTAGATGTTGCATTGGACAGTTGTGGTTACTGAGGTGACCACTAGAGGCCAGTGATAGTTTGTGGGTGCCATGCCTTGCAGTTCATATTATCAGCACGAGAGGGAGAAAAATCTCCACAGGTCATTGATGATTTGAATGTTTTTATGATTTGAAAGAAGATTTGTACTGACTGCAATAGACTGACGACTTGTCCAGGGTGTACCCCTCGCCTCTCGCCCGATGACAGCTGGCCCCTGTGCCCCGTAACAGGAATAAGAGGGTACAGAAGATGAATGAATGAAGATCTGTACTGAGGCAGTCACAGTTTATTAATATGAAATAAGAGATTTAAACCATATCTAATATGAATTATTAGCATTAAGGTTAAGTCTTTTCAGTAATTATCATTAACCTGGCTTAAACTGAAAACTGAACACGCTGATATAGAAGATTCTACACATGAAAGAAATTAGAGAAAGTTATTTCAAACCGACAATAACAGTAATTAAATGAATCAAGAGCAAATATGTCTGTCATCTTATTGTGAAAATCTACATCCTTCCTTCCTTTCCTGTGTCTATCACAGGTGTGACATCTCGTCATTTATATTAGGTCATGTCTCGCTGTTTTTCCTTGTGTCCAGTCTTCCTGTTTTATTGTGAAATCTTACCTCCACTCTCATTTCAGACCACTTCACTTCCTGCCTGTGTTCCCGCCAGTTGTGATTGTCTGCCCCGCCTTCATTGGTTTCACCTGTGCCTCATTAGCTCTTGTATTTAGAGTGTGTTAGTCTCTTCCTCTGTGCCAGTTCGTTTGTGCTTCAGTGCTACGTTCCAGCTTCCCTCGTGGTTTTGGTATTTTGGTCTTCTTGGTTTTTTGGACTTCTGCCCTTGCCTTATCCCTCGGACCTGGTTGCCTTTCTTTGGACTGTCTTTTCGTGTACTGGACTACTTTTCTGGCAATAAACTTTGTTTGAAGTCGTGCATTTGAGTCCTGAGTTTGTGGAGCCCCAGGCCTAACAACAGGTGAACTGACCTTCGTTCAAGGAAGTAGCTCACCTGTTTAGTGTCCTGGGGCCTCATGTACTAACAGTTGCGTAGATTTCCTACTAAATCGTGACGTAAGCTCAGATTTACAAGCATTTCGAAGCACATTTCCTTTGTACATCCCGATCGAACGTACCGGACTCCTCCCTGACCACGCCTCTTTTAAATATGCAAATTATATTTAAATTGACCCTGCACCTGAGATTCCCCTGTCTGCGCGATCAGAAAACGAAAACATAAGACAGAGCCACAATGTTTACTTGCATTTGCGCATGATCTGTACACTGATGAATGAAAATATTTCCTGTTGACATTTACAAATTCATGCGATGGCGCTTTTCTACCAATGTGTGTGCAGTCGATAGCTCCGATTACATTCAGAAAACCGTCTCTCGCTGAAGATTGCTCTAAATGTTGAACTGTTCAGATTGTATGGGAATTTGATATACCTGACTGACATGCGTATAATTCCGTCCCACACGGCTTGTGTTCTGCACAGCGCCGGCACAGTCCCGATCGGTCGGCCAGCTCCCTCTGGAATGCCCCGGTTGCGAGGAACCCCAGTGTGGTCACCTGTACGGACACAGGTAACGCATGGCTCCTTGCTGTGTAGCGCTCCAATGCTGGCCGAAGCTCTGCGCACAGTTCCAGAAGGATTGCCCTCGGGAACCTAAAGCGGCTGATGAGCCAGTTGTGGTTATTAGCCAGGAAATCATCTCTGTCTCTGAATGCACGCTCTCTTCTTATTGTACCGTTTGTGATATCTTCTAATAATGCTAAGGCTGCCATTGTTGTTAACGACATTTTCTGCACCTCTTTGCGCATGCTTTTATATCCACTCATATAATTACAGACACCTGGGTGTGTTAATTGTTCATCAGTGCAAATTTGTCGTGTTTCTCTGATGTGCACATCACAATAGTTTTCACAGTTTTAGTATTTGACATGTTCACGTTAAATCAGAATCAGAAAAGACTTTATTGCCAAGCATGTTTGTGCATACAAGGAATTTGCCTTGGTGTTGGTATGCATAAATATGCATATATATTTGGTATGCATATATATGTATATATGTATATATATATATTTAAATATATTGAATGATATTCCACCATTTACCTCCCATTTGAGGTCCTGGGAGATGATGGTTCCCAGGAAACGGAAGGAGTCCACAGTGTTGACTGTAGAGTCACACAGGATGATGGGGAGGAGTGGGACTGTGTCCTTCCTGTAGTCCACGATCATCTCCACTGTTTTTGGAGGCGTTCAGCTCAGGTTGTGACGGTTACACCAAGTCACAAAGCGGTCAATCTCCAGTCTGTAGACGCTCTCATCTCCAACTGAGATGAGACTTCAGGAGCTTGACAGACTCGTGACTGGAGGTGCAGCTGTTGGTGTACAGGGAGAAGAGCAGAGGAGAAATGACACAGCCTTGAGGGGAACCCATGCTGATGGTACGGGAGTCTGAGGTGTGTTTTCCAGCCTCACATGCTGCCTCCTGTCAGACAGGAAGTCTGTGATCCACCTGCAGATGGAGTCAGGCACGGTCAGCTGGGAGAGTTTGTCCTGTAGTAGAGATGGAACGACCGTGTTGAAGGCCGAGCTGAAATCCACAAACAGGATCCTGGCATATGATCTGGGGGAGTCCAGGTGCTGGAGGATGCGGTGGAGGGAAAGGTTGACAGCGTCATCCACAGATCTATTTGAACTGTATGCGAACTATGCGGGGTCCAGGAATGGGTCTGTTAAGTCCTTGAGGAAAGCACAAGGCGCTCAAAGGACTTCATCACAACTGATGTCAGGTCAACAGGGCGGTAATCATGGAGTTCAGTAGTCCTTGGCTTTTTGGGGACTGGGATAATGGTGGAGGCCTTGAAGCAAGCTGGCACGTGACATGACTTCAGTGAGATGTTGAATATATCCGTGAACACTGAAGACAGTTGATCAGCGCAGTACTTCAAGGTGGATGGAGACACAGCGTCTGGTCCAGCAGCCTGAGAGGGTTCTGCCTCGTAAACAGCCTCTTCACGTCCTGCTCCAGGATGATGAGAGGTGAGATGGAGGAGGGAGGCTCTGAGACCACCAGCTGTGAAGGAGCCTTGGCCGTTGTTGTTGTCGGGGAGGAGGGGGGCAGTGGTGTGAGGGCCTGTGAGGTTTCACAGATACCACTGCTGGTGGGAGAGGTGTCACCGTGGGGGGTGGTGGTCGTGGTACTGTCCCATTGTCTTTCAAAGTGGCAGAAGTATTCATTCAGATTGCGTCATCGCCGGCGTATTGCGTTGGCAAAGGTGAGCGCACTGTTGACCAATATGTCCAAAATATCCGTAGATGGAGCAATAAATCTGATGATGTTGCAGTGTTTAGTAGGTCATCCCTTGTGTATGTGTTCCTCACAAAACAAAAAACAGGATTTACAAGCAAAAAAGCAAAACAAAGTAGAGCGCACCAAAACACTGTGGCGACCCTCGTCGGCACCATCTTGCTTTTTATTTTATTTTAAATAATTTACTCCTGGAGTTGCTCCACTGAGAGTAAGATGTAAACACAGATAGTGACCAAATATCAAGAAAAATGAGCTAAAACTGTTGATTCTCAGTGGGATCAGAAAGAACAATCAAGCCCTGTGACTACAAGGAGTCATCTGATTCGCTGTTCACATCCAGATATCACTTCATGGACATTTACATGTTGGTCTCTGTGAACTAATTGTTGATGATTCATTCACAGAGTGAAGCAGCAGAGTTTAAATGTTCTCAGTGGTCAGTCTGTTGATCAGCATCAAACACACCTGGACTCCATATTTAAGGTCTGTACATGGACAGCAACTACTTTCCATCATCTCCATGCTGCTCTTTGTGGACCAGTGGACTGTCAGTCTGTCCAACATGGATCTGATGTTTGTCTCCATGAAATCAGTCTGGTTGTCATTCACATAGTTTACTGTTCCAGCTGCTGGAGGACAACATTGTCACTTCTGTGAAGAAAGAGCTGAAGAAGATTCAGAGGGATCTGAGTCCAGATTACCCAGAATGCTTAGAGAGTCAGAGGGAGGATGAGGAGGTGTTGGAGGGTGAGGATGAAGAGCAGAGGAGGAGCAGTAGAGATGCATTTATGAAGATCACACTGAACTTCCTGAAGAGAATGAAGCAGGAGGAGCTGGCTGATCGTCTGCAAAGCAGTAAGAGGATTTCTCTGAACATTGAACCTGATTAATGTCTAAAGAGATGGAAGTAGATACAATATATTCACTCATTCTTGTTGGAAATGTATTTACTAATTTATTTCTTGTTTACTCCATCAGAACATTTTGGTCCACTTTGTCAACATGAACTTAAATCTACTCTGAAGGAGAAGTTCCAGTGTGTGTTTGAGGGGATTGCTAAAGCAGGAAACTCAACTCTTCTGAATGAGATCTACACAGAGCTCTACATCACATAGGGAGAGACTGCAGAGGTCAATGATGAACATGAGGTCAGACAGATTGAAACAGCATCCAGGAAACTAGACAGACCAGAAACAACCATCAGACCAGAAGACATCTTTAAAGCCTCACCTGGAAGAGATAAACCAATCAGAAGATTGATGACAAAGGGAGTGGCTGGCATTGGGAAAACAGTCTTAACACAGAAGTTCACTCTGGACTGGGCTGAAGACAAAGCCAACCAGGACATCCACTTCACATTTCCATTTACTTTCAGAGAGCTGAATGTGTTGAAAGAGAGAAAGTTCAGCTTGGTGGAACTTGTTCATCACTTCTTCACTGAAACCAAAGAAGCAGGAATCTGCAGGTTTGAAGAGTTCCAGGTTGTGTTCATCTTTGACGGTCTGGATGAGTGTCGACTTCCTCTGGACTTCCACAACACTGAGATCCTGACTGATGTTACAGAGTCCACCTCAGTGGATGTGCTGCTGACAAACCTCATCAGGGGGAAACTGCTTCCCTCTGCTCACCTCTGGATAACCACACGACCTGCAGCAGCCAATCAGATCCCTCCTGAGTGTGTTGACATGGTGACAGAGGTCAGAGGGTTCACTGACCCCCAGAAGGAGGAGTACTTCAGGAAGAGATTCAGAGATGAGGAGCACGCCAGCAGGATCATCTCCCACATCAAGACATCACGAAGCCTCCACATCATGTGTCACATCCCAGTCTTCTGCTGGATCACTGCTACAGTTCTGGAGGATGTGTTGAAAACCAGAGAGAGAGGAGAGCTGCCCAAGACCCTGACTGAGATGTACATCCACTTCCTGGTGGTTCAGATCAAAGTGAAGAATGTCAAGTATAATGGATGGTCTGAGACAGATCCACACTGGAGTCCAGAGACCAGGAAGATGAGTCTCTGGGAAAACTGGCTTTTGATCAGCTGCTGAAAAAAACTACAATGACTCAACTCTGGATGTCTTTCTGAACAGAGTCATGGAGAAATCCCTGCAGAGTATAAATGGTCACCTGGACCTGATGGTTCGCTTCCTCCATGGCGTCTGTCTGCAGTCCAAACAGAGACTGTTAAGAGGTCTGCTGGATCAGACAGAGATCAGTCCAGAAATCATCCAGAGAGCCATCAACAACCTGAAGAAGATGAACATGGACAACATTTCTCCTGACAGAAACATCAACTTCTTCCACTGTCTGATGGAGATGAACGACCTCTCAGTTCATCAGGAGATCCAAGAGTTCCTGAAGTCAGAGAACAGATCAGAGAAGAAACTCTCTGAGATCCACTGCTCAGCTCTGGCCTACATGCTGCAGATGTCAGAGGAGGTTCTGGATGAGTTGGACCTGAAGAAGTACAACACATGATGGGAGGGACGATGGAGACTGATTCCAGCTGTGAGGAACTGCAGAAAGGCTCTGTGAGTCCAGATGTCCATTATCAGTTTAGTTCTTTAAATGTTCACACCATCAAATCACCCCATCAAACAGTGTGTAATTTGTTTATGACAAATATTGCACCTCATATTCTGTTTATATATACAGTGTATTAGAGCTGTCCCCCAATTAATTTATTAATTCATATTAATTAGACACTAATATTGTCTATTTTAATCTGTCCTCAATTTGCCTCAAATTGATGTTTTCTACTTTTTAATAATTTTAATCATGATGACTTTGTGGAGTCAGAAGTGGGATCAGATCACACTGACAGACTTTGTGATAGAAGCCTAAATGTAACTCCACTTATCTCCATTCATTTGTAGATTAAAACGAAACAAAGTTTAGAAGTCTGCAGTCCAACCGTTAAGTGTCCAAATGCATCAAGTAAATTATAAAGTGTCTCATTCATATTTACACATTTTATATTTATATCATGACAGATTTTCTGACTGTGGACTTTTAGAAAGTCACTGTGAAGTCGTGGCCTCAGCTCTGAAGTCCAACCCCTCCCACCTGAAAGAGTTGGACCTGAGCAACAACTACGACCTGCATGATTCAGGAGTAAAGCATCTGTGTGTTGGACTGGAGAGTCCAAACTGGAGACTGGAGACTCTGAGGTCAGTTCACTGAATGTTTTTATCAGATTCAGTAGTTCTCTTGCCAGAATTGACAGACAGAGAAGAAGATGGACCACAAACAACTGGTTTAAATGAAAAAGCATCATGTTCCTTAATATCAGCAGGTGTCTCCTCAGTCATCTGAGGTTGGTCTGATCTCAAATCAGGACCAGTCTAGTTTTCACATGTACATTTAAAAAATTTATGGAGTCAGCAGAAACTAATGAAGTCATTTCTGACAGTGTTTTGTTAGGAAGAGACTTGAGACTTGACTGAGGTCAGCAGCATGTTATTGATCTGTGTCGACTTAAATAGATTTAATTAACATCTTTTATTTATTCAGATTGATTCGTTGCAGTTTGTCAAAGATCAGCTATGATTCTCTGGTCTCAGCTCTGAAGTCCAACCGCTCCCATCTGAAACACCTGGCCTGAGTGACAACATCCTGAAGGATTCAGGAGTGAGGCAGCTGTGTGGTTTTCTGATGAGTCCAGACTGTAGACTGGAGACTCTGAGGTCAGTTCACTGGATGTCTGTTACTACTGGATCTGATCTTAATTTATGTTCTGACAGAACTTGTACACATAAAGATGTAAATTTTCTCTTGCTCACATTTCCTCTTTTCTTGGTCTAAATTTAGTCTGTCGTCTCAAAGATGAGGTTTAGTTGAAAGTGTAGAAGGCTGACATGATGATGATCCATGTAACACATGGACGAAGTCACTCTACTCATTTTAGAGAACAGCTCATTGATTAGGATGTAGTAATGTTGATCTGAACGTTAAAGCCTGAACACATCTGACTGATTATCAATGATTTGATTAACATGTTTTATTTTCTTTATTCAGATTGAGTTACTGCATGTTGTCAAAGATGAGCTGTGATTATCTGGTCTCAGCTCTGAAGTCCAATCCCTCCCATCTGAAACATGTGGACCTGAGTTACAACAAGTTGAAGGATTCAGATGTAAAGCAGCTGCTTGATCTTGTGAAGAGTCCAGACTGTAGACTGGAGACTCTGAGGTGAGTGGAGGGTTGGAGTCAGTCTATAATTCTTTCAGTAGTTTTGTACTAGACACAGTATCAAAAGTGTTTCCTGGAAACCTGCTGCTGCTTTCTTCAGAGACACTGTCAGAGGAGAATGGAGACAGACTGGACAGAAAGACAGAGACAACAGTCAATCAATCATATCATCCTGAAGCTTGTTGTGTTAATGTTTTCAGGAAGTAAATCTGGATTCCAGCTGACAGTCTTACTAGATGAATAGAGACAGTGGTCCTCATTCATCAAATCTGATCTCAGACTGTTTGTTCTCTCACCTCAGAACTAAACAACTGATCAGTTTCATCTTTGTCACAGCTCTGAGATCAGTCTGACTGAAGCCTGTAAATCACAGAACCATCATTACATTTAGTAACCATGTGGTCTTTATACAGTCAGCAGAACCTCTGCTGAGGTCCAGTCATCACATCTGTATCTTTGTCATTAGTTTCATCAGATATCTTCAATGTTTATTAGTCAGCTGATGCCTCAGAAACACATGAGATGTTCATGTTAACAGAAGAGCTGAAAGGAAGCTGGCTGAGCTCCACAGCTGCTCTGAACAGGACTGAAGTCCCTGCTGCTCTCTATACTAGATGTGCTACATCACTGACTGACACCTGATGAAAAGGAGACTCTGGAAACACTAAATCATCTCTCTGTTGTTTCTTCTCTCTATAGGTGGAAGCCATCTTAAACAGGATGACATTTGTGCTCAGAGAGGATGAGTCCTGATGATCCAGAGAGGTTGAATCAGCAGCAGCTTGTGTGTAGAGAGACTCTGACTGGACCATGTTACTGGGAGGTGGAGTGAAGAGGAGAGCTTCATCCAGATGTTTTTCCATTTAACATCATAAGAAGAGCGGCACTGCATGAACAAAAACAGTCCAACTCCTCTTCAATTAGTCAGACACATTACCAGCTATGCATGAACAAAATCAGTCTTTCTAGTTAATTTTGGTAAATAACAGATTATGTTTTAGGAAATGATGAGTCAGAGTTAGAATTAATTTATCTGGTTAATAGATTAGTTGTAAAATAAAGTGTTGTCTTTAATTTGTCTGCCGGTATTCTGCTAAAAGCCACTATTATGAAATGTACGGGTAAATATGATTTTTACATATATTTTTTTCTGTCTTGAAACTTTCAGGTGTTTTGTTGGTGTGTCCATGAACTTCACAAGTTGTCAGGAAACTGTACTTCACATAGCCAAAGTAAAAATGTGCTAATATTTTTATTTTTACTGATGAAGCGTTATTTCTTTTGTAGCTGGTTTTAAACATTTCATTTCGGTTCATACCTGAAGATTAATTTATTGTGGATTTGTCTGTCAATTATTTGTTCTTTCAGTATATCAATAATTGAAGTGATATTATGTCAAATTGTTTTTATGATCATTAAATAATTAACTAAGTTTTTAAACATTTTTGGAAAATTGTATTCTTACAGCAACCAACAATTACAGGTGTGAGAATAAATATAGTGCATTCAAAATATAACATTTTTGAAAATTTGTGTGGTACAAACAACTCTGTCATTGCCACTGACAAAACTGCAGTAAATGTGAACGTGAGTATTATTGGATGTGGACAGTTGTAGTTACTGGCAGTGACCACTAGAGGCCAGTGATCATTATACTCTCTGGGTGCCTTGTAGTTCACAGTGACGCCACGAGACGGAGACAAATCTTCATCACAGGTCATCTGAACATTGACGATTTGAATGTTTTTCTATGGTTTGAGAAGAAAAAAAAGTTTACTGACTGAGTCACGGTTAGTTTCTTAATATGAAATAAGAGATTGATTTTATGTGAAGATGAAAAGCCATATCTAATATAATCCTGTTTTTTTTTTTTTCTTACAGCAACAGAAGCTCAACAGATGAACATAGTCATCATCTTACTGCTGTCTCCACTTTCAGTTCATTATTCAAGAACCGTTCCAGGAAAATATGATATTCAGGAGAATAAGTCAGCTTCCTGTCATTGACTGTCATGTTAACTCTCTTGCAGTGCACTGCTTTACCACAGGAGATCACCAAATCCCATCAATAACCTGCATGGCCTGAGTATTTATGAATGAAAAGCATCATAAACGTGTTTTTTAGATATAACATTGCAAACCATGTTTTCCTATAACATAGAAACTGTCAAAGAATGTTATGACACTGACAATAACAGTAATTAAACGAATCAAGAATAAATATGTCAGACAAACTGTCATTTTATTGTGGAAATCTACATCTCTCCTTCCTGTCCTGCTTCTATCACAGGTGAACTGACCTTTGTTCCAGGAAGTAGCTCATTTGTTTTGTGTCCAGTTGTGGATTAAAGTCTTCTTCAGCTCTTTGGACTGGTTGAATAACCCGTAAGTTTGATTTGTTTAAAGCTTTAATTTTGTCTTCAGTAACTTTACTGTTTGTTTCTGTTCTGTAATGTTTGTAGATGATTTTCACTTCTTATTTCATTATTTAGTTTGTATTACTCTGATTGAAGATCAGTTTACATTTTTATTAGATTAATAATTCACTGGAATCCAACCACATGATGATCAGATTAAATTAAATTATTAAATCTTCATTACTCTTGATCCAGCCTCAGATTTAAGTCTAAGTTAATTTCACTTTCACCAGCGCTGTGACACCTCCATAAACCTCCGTCAGGAGGTAAAGTCAGCAGTTTATAATGTTTAACTCTTTAATATCAGCTGTCGGCCGCTGAAATCTCAGTCAAAGCTGAAAGTATAAATTTGGGATGTAAACATTTTGTGTTGATGGGACAGCGCATAAATTCAGTGAAGGTAGATGATATGACAAAGGAGTAAAAATTGGAAAATCCTCCTCTGAACAGGGGAGGAGCTGTAGTTACAATAGAGGTTTAAAACAATAGTTTGATATATTCACAAATTGAAGTTGTCGTGGCAACTGAAAATCAGACGCTTGTCTACATATGTTAGGTTTCATATATGATATTAAAATAACAAGGGACATTTAAGAATTTCCCTCACAAAGTTGTCAAGTAGTTTTATGTGCTTTTGGAATTTGATGTGATGAAACCGCATTTACTCCTGAATATAATAATGTATGTATTCATTTAAAACATTTAAATGCATGAATCATATATGTAGTATATCTATTTTCTTTCAGACTGATCAGGCTGTTTTCTCTTATTACTGTTGGTGCAGTGATTAACATAACAATCGATCAAAGTACAAACTAACACACCTTTCACATCAGATAAAAGCTGTAAAGTGTTGTAAAGTAAACTGAAAGTTTTAAACATGTTTTTTAGTTGTGTTGAATTCTGGACACCTCCAGTCAAATTCAGTGTCATTGAATAAAAAGCAGAAATAATGAATGATTTGTGTTTCCTCTGCAGGTGAAGGTAGAAAGTGTGTGTGAGCTGATGTGAATCCAGCAGCATGGATCAGTGTGAGGACAGAGAGGAGGGAGTCCTTCCCTCTAAAACCACTCTGAGTGGAGAACATGAGAACCAGACCAAAGATCAGAGGTGAAATTAACATCTCTAACTGTCCATGACTCTTCTACATGTCTGTTCGGTTCTTTTTGATTCTCCCCACCGAACGGGGCGCCAAGAGAGGACACGTTGTTATAACTCTTTGTGTTTTTTATTTGTTTGATTCATTTTTGAATAAAGTTGTTTGATCCAGCTACAAATAGTAGTCACAATAGCAGTCACAATGCAGGTTATAAACCTATGGAAAAGAAAGGCTATGATGTTATATCAATATTTAGAGCCATATATGCATAATAGTATATCAATTCAGAATATACACATAAATATATCTATATAGAATACACAAATATAAATATACTGTATGAATTCATATACATATACATTCATGAACCACAATAATCAGTATTAATAAGCATTAGAAACAGTATAATATAATTAATGTATTAATTGAATAGTCAATGGTCAAATACATTAAACATTAAATACTGTATTGCCACACAGGCATCACTAATATTACTTATCAACCCATTAGCCCAAAAGTGACAACTTAAATACAAACAGTGAGTGTAGTTTTGAGTGGTGAAGGCGAGCATAGCGATTCATTGTTAATCCAAAAGTGATTGACTACAATACCCAGCCTGCATTGCGAGCAGGATGACAGCCAATAGCAAGTGACTACGTCACCCAACCAGCACCGCAGACAGGAAGTCAGCTCATGAGACAGTGGAAGCGCTACGATTTAAACATTACACTTCAGCGCGACCAAAGTATACGTGATCAGGCATATGAACTGCGGCTATACGCAGCGGCCGCACGGCAGAAATACGCACAGACAAACAGCAGCACAGTGAATTGAAACAGTGGGAACAGCAGCTTACCGGTGGCGCATCTCTCCTGGTGAAACGACATGACAAATCAGTGCTCGCTCCCGCTTAGAGCCCGTGCTCGTTTATTATTTCCGGACTCGCCGCCACAGGACCACTGGTCCACGCCCCAAACAGTCCACCACTTCCTACTTACTCACCTGTGCATAATTAATCACTGATCACCCGTGTCTCACCCGTAGCCCAGCGAACGCAACACCTCCCACTTGACCGGCCGATCATTAGATTCAAGACGGTCACAGACAAAATTCACATAATACATACACACACTTTTTTTTTTTTTTTTTTTTTTTCCCAGGATAGGATGCCATTGTCACTGTTCGAACACCTTCCCGGGCAGATATGTGGTGTTCTGCCAGGTTTAGTCAAATGGGGTGTGTGTTCTTCATTCTTCATGAATGGTGCAAGTGGTGCCGATGGCAGCATAGACACATGCCAAGCAGCTAGAGAGAGAGAGAGGAAAAAGGGGGGCAGTGAAATTCTGAGGCGTATGCTTCCAGAATCAGGTGGTTTGGACATTGAAGTCCTGAGGCAGTGCCTACAAGACTGATGGCTCCAGGAGTCACTGGTCTTCCTCAGGGATGAGGACTATTAGTCTCCTCACGTCTCTCCGTAGTATGACTGCCGTCGGCTGCTGAAGGTTCCTCTTGACTTGCCCATCTGTTAGGGAGGCAGGGAGGCCTGCACAGGTCTTCACATCTGCGTCTCTCACAAGTCCCTTTTTGTCAGGGTACACAGCCTGGATCCGACCAAGCCGGAACAGCCCTCGTAGTGCATTTTGATCAGCGATCCAAACAATGTCACCGATCGCTACATTTCTTTGGGACTGGTGCCACTTGGGCCGAATGAAGAGGTTAGGTCCGGCAAGTTCACTCCACTTCTTCCAAAACATATCCACACCAATCTGGATGGCTCTGAGACGACGCCAAGGATGGGTGCACAAGTCGATTCCTCCTGTATCTCCTCCTTGTCTTGTTCTCCCAAGGAGCAGAGTGTTGGGGGTCAGATATTCTATGGAATCTTCTTGTTCTTGTGCCCTGGCGTCTATTGGTCTTTCATTGGTGAGGTTAGCTGCCTGGTAGAAGAGGGTTTGGAGTTCGCCCCAGGTGAGTGAGCTTGTCGTCCCTCCAAGGCTAATTAGAGCCCTCTTTACGAGCTTAACTGCAGCTTCCGCAGCCCCATTGCGATGTGGTGCATCGGCTGGATGGAAATTCCATGCCCACTCCGTCCCGTGCTTGGCGGCCTGGTCTTCTATGAATGCTTCCTGAAAATTAGCCATGTATCTGTTCAAGTCTTCCAGGGCAGATTTAGCACCAATAAAATTGGTTCCCTTATCTGACCACAGTTTTCTGGGATGGCCTCTTAACGCAACAAAGCGAAAGTAAGCTTGAAGAAAGCTTTCGGATGATTGGTCATCCACAAGGTCCACATGAACTGCCCTTGATGCCATGCAACAAAATACTATGCCCCATACCTTTTTTCCTGTTCTTTTCTTTACGGCATCCTTAATTTCAAAGGGGCCGAAGAGATCCAGTGTGGTGTACTCAAATGGGTTAGCACGCTGGGAGCGTTCTGGCGGCAAATCACTCATCATCTGCTGGCACATCTTTCCTTTCAGTTTACGGCATGTAATGCAGTCATTCACAACTTTCTTTACTGTTCTCCGACCTTGCACAATCCATGCTCTCCTTCTGGTGCGCAGAAGTGTGGCAGCAACACCTTCATGATTCTCGTCATGGGCTTCCCTTGCCAGCAGAGTTGCAAGCCATGACTGAAATGGAATTAAAGGAACAGCTGTACCATCTTCCCTCCAGGACTGAATTCGTCCTCCACAGAGAAGGATTCCTTTTTTCTCGTCCTTGTAGACGACCAAACGGTTCAATGTTGAGTCCAGGAACTTAATACCATTTTGGGCTGCGAGGACCAAGTCTTGGAAGGCCTGTGCTTGTTCCTCAGTAGACAGGATAAGCCGGTTTGCCTCCCACTTTGGCGGAAGTGGTGTCTGGAGTCTTCTCAGCCAGGTTTCTGCAGCCCGTCGAGTCCAGGCTATGGACCCACACAGCTTAGACAAAGAACTGAAGCGTTGAGGCTTAACAAGGCCCACTAGCTCAACTGCCCAGGGTCTCCTCTGTCCATCTGCCACCGATGTTGCACACGGGACTGCTGGTGGCATCGGTCTACCATTGGCTTCTTTGTGCTTGACGTCTGCCTTGAGGTCAGGCCTGCAGTTGCCAGTTCTCTCTTTTGCCTGGGCCCTGGTAACCACCGCTGAGAAGGCTTTCCGCTGAAGTTTCCCCACATCTTCGGCAGCAGAGGGTGTAATCTCACTGGCCATCTTCATAGGCCAGTCAGTCTCGGGCAACTTCAGGAATTCAGGGCCTTGCTGCCACTCTGACTCTTCATTGAGCTCCTCAGGACTTGCACCTCTGGTAAGTATATCAGCAATGTTTAGCTTGCCTTCAATCCACCTCCAATCTTCAATTTGTCCGGCTTTATGAATCTCGCCAATTCGGTTAGCGAAGAAGGTTTGGTAGCCGTAGCTGTCCTTCTGGATGGCTGCCAGGATTGTTTGGCTGTCTACAAAGTGGATCCATTTCTTGACCTTAATGCTGCAGTGCTTCTCAAAGTACTTCTTTAGGCGGGTAGCGAAAACTGCACCACACAGTTCTGCCTTGATCACATCTCCCTTTTGGTCAAGAGGGGTGAGTTTAGCCTTAGATTCCACCAACTTCACAACAACTTCGGCTCTGGTTTCCCACCGCAGGTACAGCACAGCTCCATAGGAGGATTCACTTCCATCTGAGAATGTGACCCCTGTTGGTGGGCCTATGGCTTCAGGCGGGGTGAGGCTTCTCTCAAACCTGACCTGGCCAAGTCTCACGTATTCTTCAAAGAGTGTGATTGCGGCGTCTCGAAGTTTTGGTGAGAGAGGGACATCCCATGTGTCTTTAGATGAGTTGCTCTTGTCCTTGCCAGCTTCCTGGAATGACTCTCTAACCAACATCACACCCTTCTGTTTGGCTGGTGAGGCAAGACCAATTGGGTCATACAAGGCAGCAATCTGGCTGAGGAGTATGCGTCGGGTAAGGGGATTTGGTGTTTCTTCCCTGACATCCTCCATCCTCAGATTCAGTCCTGTCCTCATTTTCCCCCTTTTCTTAGAGAAGTTGATAGATGTCAACAGACGAAGCTTGTCCGTCTCAGGTTCATAGCCAACCCCGAGTGCTTTGTTTTCCCCATCATGCATTTGGTTGGGCAGTACCAGGGTCCTGGGTACAGTTGTTTCTGTATTCAAGTCAGCTGATGTCTCAGTAGGGGCTCCACTCTTCCCACTTTGGCGCGACAGGACCCATGGTTTGAGGAAGAAGCCTCCTGCTTTCAGTATCTCCTCCACCCCTTTGGTGATCCTTTCCAGCGTCTTGAGGTCATTGTGGGAGGTCAGGATGTCATCCACATAGCTATCTTCAGTCAGAGCTCGCCGTTCTTCAACCATGTCGACGAACTGAGGAAGATTGGCGGTCTCTTTCATAGCAACTTGGGCGATACATCCTGCGGGTTTGTCCCCAATATTGACTCTGACAACTGCAAACACCTCAATGTCATCCTCAGGGTTGTCTCTCCAGAGAAAGCGGTGGAGGTGGACTTCAGCGTCTTTCAGCCACACTGAGTTATACATCTTTTTTACATCACCCAGTGCAGCATGGAGTCCACTTCTGAACCTTAGAAGAACACCTCTGATGGGATTGAGGACATCGGGGCCTTTGTGGAGGAGATCGTTTAGACTTATGCCTTTGAACTCTTGGCTACTGTTCCACACAATTCTCACAGGGGTTGAGGAGGAGTGAGGATTCGGTGCAACTAAATGGCTGATATACCATTTAGGTCCTTTCCAGCTGCTGATTTCCTCCTTTTTTAGTTTTGCAGCAGCTCCTCTTGAAATCATTTCATGTATTTGCTCTTGGTATGCGGCCTTCCATGCAGGTTCCCTCTCCAGGCGCCTCTCAGTGTTTCTGAAGGTTGCCTCCACCGCCTGCCGATTGTCTGGCAGTGTTGTGAGGTCCACCTTCCAGGGATAGGCTGCGTCCCAATGGGGAGAGTTGCTGTGTTTGTCCGCCAGTACATACGTTAAGCACTCTTTTATTTTTTCCAGGTCCCGCTCTTCCTTGAGGGTCATTTCTTTTCCTCCAGGGGGGCACCTGCCACACTTGCAACTGCCACATTGAGGACTGCATGCTGCTCCAATGCTGTCCCACCTGAACCACTCAAAGACTTCTTTGTTGGTGGTTGCAGTGCTCCGGACAAGCACATTTCCTTCCTCTTCCTGAGGGATGATGGACTCTTTATACGCCATGGAGGCTGATCTCATGGTCCTCGCGAGGTGAGTCTCAGAGCGGTACACGGCCACGTCGACTGTCTCCATGAGGTCAGGATGGGTTCCCCCGACGGTCTTTCCCAGTGGGCCGTCCCAGAGGACGAGGTCTCCCACTATCTTGATTGGCTGGGGAACAAGACGTCCTTCCCGATGGCTAATAAGGAGGTCAATCTTCGTGGGACGGACCAGTTCTTCTCTGGGTACACTGGGGAAGAACCTCTGTAGTTGCTCGGCCGTGACTGGGTGTGTCACCTCTGCAATGTTTTCCAGGCCATAACAGAGAATTCGATGCTCAGCCACCTTTCCCTTGGATGTCTTCACCTTCAGCCGGAGGGAATTTCTTTTGGTCAGGACAGTCTTCTTCATTCCCCCAACTCCATGGACAACAAGCCTGATGTTCTCACCGCATAGTCCAAGGTGATCAGCTGCTTCATTGGTGATATAATTGGTGTCAGATGCAAGGTCAATTAGGGTGCCAATAAGGCAGCCTGAGTTCGTTGTAACTTCCATCAGCATCATCACCACTTGAGGTTCGGACAGTCCATCTCCAGCCTTGGCACATACTGTCGAGGATGATTTGTTTGAGAATGCGTTCTTGTATTTCTCTCTTTGTTCTAGAGTAAGTTCTGCCAGGAACTCCTCTTGTTTGCTGGTTAGGCCAAGTTTCTTTCCTCCAATTTTTACGGTGCTCCGCTCCTCACTGCTGCTGTCTTTCTTTGGAGTCGGTGGCTTAGAACACAGAAGGTAGTTGTGGTCCGACATCCCTCCTTTCCGACAATCTGCTTTTGGACAGAGGTACCTGGGTGTGCATCCTTTCCCATCCTTGGGGTGGGGCCGCAAACACTTGGAGCACAAACCTAGCTTTTTTAGATGGGCTCTTTTACTTGAAAGATCTTGCTCTCTGAAGACCTTGCATGCGAATAGCTTGCCAGTGTGTGATTCCTCTCCACAGACAGTGCAGCTGAGATGGTCGTCGCTCTGACCTGCTGTGGATTTAGTGAAAGCCTTCCTCCCTCTCTTATCTAGATTGTCTGCTGCACCCTTTTCCACAGGACCTTTGTCTACAAGGCTTGGCTCCAACTGATCCAACTCTTCAAGAATCTCCTCCTGTTTCTTTAAAAATTTCAGGAGGCAATCAAAGTGGTCCAGTGGAGAGAACCTGTTTTTCGGGTCAGTCTTGTGCATAATCCACTCCTTCTTGAGTGAGCTGGGAAGCTTGCTTTCAATGGACTGAGCAACAATACGGTTCTTCACAGCGTCCTCTTCACCAAGAATCTGGAGGTTATATAGTGCCCTTTCCACAGTCTGGATCAATTCAATGGTTTTCCTGGGATTGTTTCCTCTTACAGGGGGAAGAGCCTGGACCTCATTGGTGATTAATAGAACTATTTTTGCTTTGTTTCCGTATTTGCTGTCCAGCTGCTTGAACATATCATCAGCAGATTCACAGCTAGTTAGGACGAGATCCCTTTTCACTTTTTCATGGAGACTATTCAACAAGTGGAACCTTTTGATACACTCTGCGCCATGTGGATTACCCAATTCCTGTAGGTCTTCCCACTCAGACTTCCAGCGGTAATAGTCCCTTATGTCACCAGAAAAAGTGGGTAACCGCGCTCTTTCAAGGCTGATTTGAGGCTTGGCATTAAAGTTGCCTTGGGCCATTCCTAGGCTGCTGCTTTGCTGTGAGGGGAGCTGGATGTTGATGTTTGATGCATCCGTGTCTGTTTTGGGCTTCAGCTTGAGAGTGGCAGACATGTCAGGGAGAGAGAGGAAAGAAGAATCTTTGAGTGGATCACCAACCGCACTGCCATCATCTCCCAGGCTTCTTTCTCTGCCCTTTGCTTGGTCTGCCTCATCCTCCTCCAGCTTATCTGACAGCGCCAGAACCCTCTTCTTTAGTGCCTTGTGGCGAGTATTCAGATCTATCGCCTTCGAGCCAGGAACCAACTCCTTCCACTCTCCTAGCATTTCTCCGAGTTCAGTGACTTCTCTTTCAAGACCTTTATTCCTCAGCCTGCGGTCCTTGATTGACCTCAGAGGGTTGACCTCCTCTTCCTCTGCCTGAGTGATGACTGAATCTGCCGCTTTGGCCTGCTTAAAAAACACCTCCTCTGCATAGCCGATCCAAAAAGTTTCCTGAGTGGCTCTCTTCACCTCCAGGAACTTGTTCTCACACTCAGCAGTTTTTTCATCGATTTGGTCTGCAGATGCTTTGACCTCTTCATCCATTGAGTCCCTCAGGGCTTCGGCATACTCGTGTCCCGCGTCTGTGACTTTAAAGAAGTCCGTCCTGAACGTCTTCCATTCTCTGAGGATTTCAGTCGGTTCCAAAAGTCCGGATTTGGTGAGTGTATGAGCCCTTCGAGTGAATGAAGCCTGTGCTCTTGATCGCACACTTTTGAGCTTTTCCAAGTCCGCCATTGTTCCTCCCTTTATGTTGACTGGAGAGCTGCCACTATCCGTGTGTGCACTCGCTCCTTTATCCATTATCAACGGGCAGTTTGATTTATGGTAAACTTGGGGTCAGTCTCAGGTGAACGGTCTGCTGATTGAGCCTCCTTGATGAGGCAGTCCGTGCCTGCTTTACTGCACTCAGTCCAGTGCAGTAGGCACCGGTTTATAACTGTTCGGTTCTTTTTGATTCTCCCCACCGAACGGGGCGCCAAGAGAGGACACGTTGTTATAACTCTTTGTGTTTTTTATTTGTTTGATTCATTTTTGAATAAAGTTGTTTGATCCAGCTACAAATAGTAGTCACAATAGCAGTCACAATGCAGGTTATAAACCTATGGAAAAGAAAGGCTATGATGTTATATCAATATTTAGAGCCATATATGCATAATAGTATATCAATTCAGAATATACACATAAATATATCTATATAGAATACACAAATATAAATATACTGTATGAATTCATATACATATACATTCATGAACCACAATAATCAGTATTAATAAGCATTAGAAACAGTATAATATAATTAATGTATTAATTGAATAGTCAATGGTCAAATACATTAAACATTAAATACTGTATTGCCACACAGGCATCACTAATATTACTTATCAACCCATTAGCCCAAAAGTGACAACTTAAATACAAACAGTGAGTGTAGTTTTGAGTGGTGAAGGCGAGCATAGCGATTCATTGTTAATCCAAAAGTGATTGACTACAATACCCAGCCTGCATTGCGAGCAGGATGACAGCCAATAGCAAGTGACTACGTCACCCAACCAGCACCGCAGACAGGAAGTCAGCTCATGAGACAGTGGAAGCGCTACGATTTAAACATTAGACTTCAGCGCGACCAAAGTATACGTGATCAGGCATATGAACTGCGGCTATACGCAGCGGCCGCACGGCAGAAATACGCACAGACAAACAGCAGCACAGTGAATTGAAACAGTGGGAACAGCAGCTTACCGGTGGCGCATCTCTCCTGGTGAAACGACATGACAAATCAGTGCTCGCTCCCGCTTAGAGCCCGTGCTCGTTTATTATTTCCGGACTCGCCGCCACAGGACCACTGGTCCACGCCCCAAACAGTCCACCACTTCCTACTTACTCACCTGTGCATAATTAATCACTGATCACCCGTGTCTCACCCGTAGCCCAGCGAACGCAACAATGTCAGAGCTCAATTCTCAAATCACAGCTCCTTTATTATTCACAGTAATGAACCTGAACCTGAAACTGAACCTGAATCCAGTCGTGTCACCTTAAAGAGCCACAAGTCGAAGGACAGTGTCTCTGAATATAAACAAAAACTAAGGTGAGTTGTTAGCGTCACTTCAAAAATTTAATGAGCAGACTCTCTTGAACCTGAACCCAACTGTGTGTCCTACAAGATTTTAAACAGGAACAGGCTTCTGCTGGAAAGAGGTGAACATATTTAAATCCAGTAATAAACATTGATTCAGTTTGTTTTAAACTATTAAATCTTTGTGCACGTTTAAATTTGAACTCCTTAAACTCTGTAAAAGTAACCAGGATGTTTATTCTGACATCAGAAAACTGTTTGTGTTGTGTTAAAGAACAAAGCAGCAGTTCAGACCAGAGACACCTGAATCTGAACCTGGTTCCAGCTGTGTGTCCTTCAAGAGCGATGATTCGATGGGTCGCTTCATTGATTTTAAACAAGAACATCCTTCTCCTGCTAAGAGGTAAGCTTTTAATAAAACAAGTCTTTGGGTTCATCCTGTTCTGTCAGTTTGTGAAACTTGTCTCTCATGGATTTTACAGCTGAGGTCCTCTATAAGCCTCCTGATAATTTCTTTTAGTTGTGACCTCTGTGTGTTTGTCTGCTGCTCTTCATCTTATAGATTCTTCCTCAGATGATTCACAAGCGGAAACAGATAAAAATGTGGGTTCTGCTGGAGACCACAGAAGATGAAAGGAGCTGTTTTTGTTTAGTTAACAAAGATCTTGTAAAATGATTGACACATTTATGGTCTTGAACTTCAGCTGATTCCTGAAATATTGAGGTTGTGAATATAAACAACATGAAGAGTTTTCGTTGCAGGGCATCATGTTCAAGTCTTCAGTCAAACAAAGAAACATTGAGAATGAGTTAGAGTCTTTTCAGGACATGTCTCGAGGTTTTCTGGGTTCATTGTTGAATCTGACCTGCATTCATTAGGAGGAAGCTGGAAAATCAAAACTCACCTGAACCTGAAGCCCCCAGAGTCTCCATGAAGAGAGGATCGACTGAAGAGGAAGATAAGAAATCAAGGAAAAGGAGTCACCAAGAGGTTCTCAGTGATCAGTCTGTTCATCAGCATCAAACACACCTGGACTCCATATTTAAGGTCTGTACATGGACAACAACTACTTTCCATCATCTCCATGCTGCTCTTTGTAGACCAGTGGACTGTCAGTCTGTCCAACATGGATCTGATGTTTGTCTCCATGAAATCAGTCTGGTTGTCATTCATATAGTTTTCTGTTCCAGCTGCTGGAGGACAACATTGTCACTTTTGTGAAGAACGAGCTGAAGAAGATTCAGAGGGATCTGAGTCCAGATTACCCAGAATGCTTAGAGAGTCAGAGGGAGGATGAGGAGGTGTTGGAGGGTGAGGATGAAGAGCAGAGGAGGAGCAGCAGAGATGCATTTGTGAAGATCACACTGAACTTCCTGAAGAGAATGAAGCAGGAGGAGCTGGCTGATCGTCTACAGAGCAGTAAGAGGATTTCTCTGAACATTGAACCTGATGAATAAATGAAACATTTACTAATGTCTCAAAAGATGGAGCAAGATATAGAGTACATTCACTCATTCTTTCAGAGAATTAAATGTTGAAAATCCATTTCTTTTGTGTTCCTTCAGAATATTTTGCTCCAGTTTGTCAACGTGAACTTAAATCTACTCTGAAGAAGAAGTTCCAGTGTGTGTTTGAGGGGATTGCTGAAGCAGGAAACTCAACTCTTCTGAATGAGATCTACACAGAGCTCTACATCACAGAGGGAGAGACTGCAGAGGTCAATGATGAACATGAGGTCAGACAGATTGAAACATTATCCAGGAAACTAGACAGACCAGAAACATCCATTAGACCAGAAGACATCTTTAAAGCCTCACCTGGAAGAGATAAACCAATCAGAAGATTGATGACAAAGGGAGTGGCTGGCATTGGGAAAACAGTCTTAACACAGAAGTTCACTCTGGACTGGGCTGAAGACAAAGCCAACCAGGACATCCACTTCACATTTCCATTGACTTTCAGAGAGCTGAATGTGTTGAAAGAGAGAAAGTTCAGCTTGGTGGAACTTGTTCATCACTTCTTCAGTGAAACCAAAGAAGCAGGAATCTGCAGGTTTGAAGAGTCCCAGGTTGTGTTCATCTTTGACGGTCTAGATGAGTGTCGACTTCCTCTGGACTTCCACAAGACTGAGATCCTGACTGATGTTACAGAGTCCACCTCAGTGGATGTGCTGCTGACAAACCTCATCAGGGGGAAACTGCTTCCCTCTGCTCACCTCTGGATAACCACACGACCTGCAGCAGCCAATCAGATCCCTCCTGACTGTGTTGACATGGTGACAGAGATCAGAGGGTTCACTGACACCCAGAAGGAGGAGTACTTCAGGAAGAGATTCAGAGATGAGGAGCAGGCCAGCAGGATCATCTCCCACATCAAGACATCACGAAGCCTCCACATCATGTGTCACATCCCAGTCTTCTGCTGGATCTCTGCTACAGTTCTGGAGGATGTGTTGAAAACCAGAAAGAGAGGAGAGCTGCCCAAGACCCTGACTGAGATGTACATCCACTTCTTGGTGGTTCAGACCAAAGTGAAGAAGGTCAAGTATGATGGAGGATCTGAGACAGATCCACACTGGAGTCGAGAGACCAGGAAGATGATTGAGTCTCTGGGAAAACTGGCTTTTGATCATCTGCTGAAAGGAAACCTGATCTTCTATGAATCAGACCTGACAGAGTGTGACATCGATATCAGAGCAGCCTCAGTGTACTCAGGAGTGTTGACACAGATCTTTAAAGAGGAGAGAGGACTGTACCAGGACAAGGTGTTCTGCTTCGTCCATCTGAGCGTTCAGGAGTTTCTGGCTGCAGTCTACATGATCCACTGTTACACCAACAGGAAGACAGAGGTGCTGGAGGACTTCCTGGGACAAAACTACAATGACTCAACTCTGGATGTCTTTCTGAAGAGAGTCATGGAGAAATCCCTGCAGAGTATAAATGGTCACCTGGACCTGTTGGTTCGCTTCCTCCATGGCGTCTGTCTGCAGTCCAACCAGAGACTGTTAAGAGGTCTGCTGGATCAGACAGAGATCAGTCCAGAAATCATCCAGAGAGCCATCAACAACCTGAAGAAGATGAACATGTTCAACATTTCTCCTGACAGAAACATCAACATCTTCCACTGTCTGATGGAGATGAACGACCTCTCAGTTCATCAGGAGATCCAAGAGTTCCTGAAGTCAAAATACAGATCAGAGAAGAAACTCTCTGAGATCCACTGCTCAGCTCTGGCCTACATGCTGCAGATGTCAGAGGAGGTTCTGGATGAGTTGGACCTGAAGAAGTACAAAACATCAAAGGAGGGACGATGGAGACTGATTCCAGCTGTGAGGAACTGCAGAAAGGCTCTGTGAGTCCAGATGTGATTAACATTATAAATCAGTTTAGTTCTTTAATTGTTACTATACACTATAAAATTATCACCTTATTAAACAGTGTTGTTTATTGCAAACATTACATGCAGTTGTATTTTGTTAAAAATTTTATCCAGCTGTTTCAAAGACTGTGAGAATGAAGATTTAATTTTGTTCATCTTCCTTTATTTAAATACACAGTATATTAGAGCTGTCAGCTGATTAATATAATTAATTATACGTTATTTGTCCATTTTTAATCTGTTCTCAATGTGCCTTTTTCATTTTAATAATGATGACTTTGATGTGAGATCAGATCACACTGACAGACAGTGTGGAAGAAGCCTCAATGTATTTCCATTTATTTCTTCATTCATTTGCAGATTTAAACAAAACAAAGTTTAGAAGTCTGCAGGTTTAAGAGAAACTGATGAGACTTACTGTGTCATGTCAGATAAGAAGCTGAATCACTGACGTGAAGAACATGTCAAACAGGATGAGTCCAACTGTTTAGTCTGCAAATGCACGCAGTAAATAAGGAAGTGTCTTCATTCATATTAACGTATTTTATATTTATGTGTCATGACAGATTTTCTGGCTGTGGACTCTCAGAGAGTCACTGTAAAGTTGTGGCCTCAGCTCTGAAGTCCAACCCCTCCCATCTGACACATCTGGACCTAAGTAACGACAACAATTTGAAGGATTCAGGAGTGAAGCAGCTGTGTGTTGGACTGGAGAGTCCAAACTGTAGACTGGAGACTCTGAGGTCAGTTCACTGAATGTTTTTATCATTCAGTGAAGAGACTACTTCACAGTCAGTGTGGACAGCAGGAATTATAAGAACTCTGAAATGTACATCTGACATGTGACTGTTGTTTGAAGACAGACTTGAAACTATGAACTTCTCCTTTAACATTTTAACAACACAAACCTACTAAGATGCCAAATCCAGGAAGAAGAAGGTCATGGAATCAATGAACAAATGAACAGTTTGTTTTCCAACACATGTGATTTGATTTTGATCCTACAATAAGAGACTTGACTGAGGTCAGCAGCATGTTATTGATCTGTGTTGACATGAATAGTTGTCTGAATGTTGTGTTGATGTTTGGATGATGTTTGTAGAAGACTGACATGATGATGATCAACAATAACATGAGGACAAAGTCACTCTACTCATTTAAGAGAACAGCTTATTGAGTAGGACGTAATAATGTTGATCTGAACATTAAAACCTCTGATGGATTATCAATGATTTTATTAACATCTTTTATTCTTTATTCAGGTTGAGTTGCTGCAGGTTGTCAGAGATCAGCTGTGATTATCTGGTCTCAGCTCTAAAGTCCAACCCCTCCCATCTGAAACATCTTGACCTGAGTGTAAACAACCTGCAGGATTCAGGAGTGAAGCATCTGTGTGGTTTTCTGGAGAGTCCAGACTGTAGACTGGAGACTCTGAGGTCAGTTCACTATATGTTGTTGAGGAAAACTACAGATTTGAGGTTTGTATTGAACTAACATCTTATCTGTAATGTGTAATCATTTAATCAAGCTGTAGTTCGTAAATGGAACAAGGACACAGCGGTGTGACCCATGGATGACTCGCATGAAGTTAAAAACACAGGCAGTACACAAAGGAACGGACTTATCTCTATCAGGCCATGTAGATTAATAGAACATGGGAGCTGTAGGATGTAGGACATGTGATAATAGCATCATCTAGTGAACAGAACACACATTGTATTGCTGTGAATGTGTTCTTTAAAAATACATAAAGAAGATGGTGTAAAAACAACTGTGGCACATGAAGAAATTGAAGATGTGCCTTTATGTCTCCCCATCCCAGTTTTTGTCAAGTGTTTTCTTCTAGCTTGGTGATCCGCTTATTCACCAATGACGTCTAGTCGTCTTGCTGCTAGGCCTATCATGTTCAGTAACAACCATGGCACAATACTGGACTTATCCTGTTGCTGTTGTGACCAAAGGACATATTGTAGTTTGTCCGCATTCATTGTTCTGCATCCACTGATTTGCAAATGGTTTCCCCCCCAATATATTTTCAGTGACTCTCATTTTAGAGAACAGCTCATTGATTAGGACTTACTGATGTTGATCTGAACATTAAAACCTGAACACATCTCATTGATTATCAATCATTTTATTCACATCTTTTATTCTTTCGTTAGATTGAAAGCCTGCAGATTGTCAAAGATCAGCTGTGACTCTCTGGTCTCAGCTCTGAAGTCCAACCCCTCCCATCTGAAACATTTGGACCTGAGTAACAACAACCTGAAGGATTCAGATGTGAAGCAGCTGCTTAGTCTTGTGAAAAGTCCAAAATATAAACTAGAGAGGTGAGTGGAGAGTAGGAGTCAGCCCGTGCTTCTTTCGGTAGTTTTCCCATCAAAATTGTTTCCTGGAAACCTGCTGCTGCTTTCTTCAGAGATGCTGTCAGGGGAGAATGGAAACAGATTGGACAGAAATGCAGAGACATCAGTCAGTCCATCCGATCATCCTGAAGCTTGGTGTGTTAATGTTTTCAGGAAATAAATCTGGATTCCAGCTGACAGTCTTACTAGATGAATAGAGACAGTGGTCCTCATTCATCAAATCTGATCTCAGACTGTTTGTTCTCTCACCTCAAAACTAAACAACTGATCAGTTTCATCTTTGTCACAGCTCTGAGATCAGTCTGACTGAAGCCTGTAAATCACAGAACCATCATTACATTTAGTAACCATGTGGTCTTTATACAGAGCAGAACCTCTGCTGAGGTCCAGTCATCACATCTGTATCTCTGTCATTAGTTTCATCAGATATCTTCAATGTTTATTAGTCAGCTGATGCTTCAGAAACACATGAGATGTTCATCAACACACTCAGACTCTTTATTTAAATGAAACAGCTGTAACTCCATCACAAAAGCTTCCAGCTCCAACACGTTAACATGAGAGCTAAAAGGAAGCTGGCTGAGCTCCACAGCTGCTCTGAACAGGACTGAAGTCCCTGCTGCTCTTTATACTGGATGTGCTGCATCACTGACTGACACCTGATGAAAAGGAGACTCTGGAAACACTAAATCATCTCCTCTGTTGTTTCTTCTTCTCTCTGCAGCTGTTGGTCATTGTTCTAAACATGATGGTGTGTACTGAGAGAGGATGAGCTGAGTCCTGATGATCCAGAGAGGTTGAATCAGAGAGACTCTGACTGGACCATGTTACTGGGAGGTGGAGTGAAGAGGAGAGCTTCATCCAGATGTTTTTTCATTTAAAATCATCAACAGAGCTGCACTTCATGAACAAACACAGTCCAGCAGACATGTGTGTCTTTGTAAACTATTAAAAAAAACACCTATTCTGGTAAAAGACATTATTATAAAATGTACAGGTAAATGTGATTTTTACATATTTTCTGTGTTGAAACTGTCAGGTGATTTGTTAGCCTGTGTGTTCATGAACTTTGACGTTACCATGAAAATGTGTAAGTTGAAATGTGCTAATATCTTATTTTGTTCATAAAGCAAAGTGAATAATTTCATTTCAGGTTGTAAGTGAAGATTAATTTATTGTGTTTTTTTATTATTATTTGTTCTTTGAGAGTGTGAATGATTTAAGTACTATTACATCACATTATATCAAAGATATACATGTTTTTTTAAAAAAAATTTTTAATGGAAAACCATATTCTGAAAGCAACCAACAATTAAATGTGTGAGAATAAATGTAGTGCATTCGACATACAAAATCTTTGATATTTCCTGTGATACAAAGTCAAAAAAAAAAAAGAAAAATGTGGATGCTCACAGTAATAAACCAGACACTGTTTGCATACATATATGTTTATTAAACATATTAATATTCAGTAAGTAGTTTAAACTGCTTGTGGTGTTTGGGTTTAAGAGTGAGCGGCCTCTAACATACTCTGCAGACTCTTCAAGTCAACGTTCAAGGTGCATTCAAGGAAAATGGGACATTTAAGCATCGCCTTCGTTTGCTATTGTCCTGGACGAAATCAATAATGTGCGTTTGTCCTAAAACTTTAAAAAAAAATTGAGAGACTTTGATAAAATCCAGCTGCATTAAAAATAATATTAAAGTGACAAAATAGACGAACAGGGGATGTACCTGATGTCCAGAACAACTCACTGCAGGACCAAACGTGGATTAGTCCACTACTGAAAATAGTCTCTAAAATAACTTCCGTCCATAAAATAATTTGTCTTTCTTAAATAATAAAAAAAAGGCCAATTTAATTGCTAACTGTTTTATTATTATTATTATTATTATTATTATTATTATTATTATTATTATTATTTTGGCTAAAATCGTATTGATTACCTGTAATACCTGTAATTTATACTTGTTGTAAAGTTTCACTTAAAGAAGAAGCTTTATTTTGATGTTTTTTTTTTTACAGTCAGCAGACGTTTTATTTCCAGTGACTGTTCTGGTGATGTAAGAGTTGTGTCTTTAAATAAAGAGCACATCAGCAGATGTCACTGAAATCTGTTTTCAAGCACCAAATTCAGGAGACACATATACACAGATTATGGAAAAAGTTAATAATCACACACATTATTAAAGTAATAGTAATATTAATTATACTACTACTAATAATATGATTAAGATAAATTCTGAATGATGTTTCTGATTTACAAATTTCCTCAAACGCAGCCAAGGTTTCCGTTTCAGTTTACTTTCACTTTCATCGACGTTGTCTCGCAGATGTTTTTCTCCGTGTAAATCTCCGTCTGAAGGTAAAGTCAGCAACAGTTTCTAATGTTTTACTGTTTAAAATAGGATGTCTGCAGCTTAGTTCCAAAATAAATCTTATCGATATTTAACTGAGTCACAGCTGAAGGATAGAAGTTGGGACGAACGAGGCAACGTCTAATAACGGAATATCCGCCATTTCTTGTCAGTGTTTGTGGTTCAGTGTCTCCAGTACCCAGGTGTGGTGTGGAGAGGGAACTATTAGAATTGTTTAAGGACTGTTTGAATAAAGTTTCCAACTTTAACTTTGTTTGTTTCTGCCCCATAATGTTTGTAGAAGTTTTTCACTTCTTCTTATTTCTATATTTTACGCTGACGTTTTAAGTTCAAAGATCCGGTTTAATGGGACCCAACAACATGATGATCAGCTGATTTACTTCTTCTTCTTTTTTTTTTACATTCTTCAGAAATCAAACTGCATTGTTTGTTTGAAAAAAAATAAACGTCTGAGATGAAGTTGCAGAGTTGGAGTTCTTGCTCTTCACTTCTGCAGCACCAGGACTTCATCTTGCAGACTGATAGAAGAAGAACAGCTTTTCAACCGACATTGACACGAAACAGAAAATAGGAACAGCTGATGTTTTTACAGCAGAAATGATCTATGATGATTTTCATTTGATGTTCAGGTGAATGATTTTCCTCTGTGTGTTTCCTCTGCAGATGGAGGTAGAAAGTGTGTGTGAGCTGATGTGAATCCAGCAGCATGGATCAGTGTGAGGACAGAGAGGAGGGCGTCCCTCCCTCTAAAACCGCTCTGAGTGGGAAACATGAGAACCAGACCAAAGATCAGAGGTGAGATGAACATCTCTAACTGTCCATGACTCTTCTCCATGTCAGAGCTCTGCTCTCAACTTTCAGCTAGATAGATAGATAGATAGATAGATAGATAGATAGATAGATAGATAGATAGATAGATAGATAGATAGATAGATAACTTTATTGATCCCTTTGGGAGGTTTCTGCTAGGAAATTGACATCTCCATCGCAAATAGTACTGTCAGACATACATGTACACAAATTATATAGAAAGCAGTGAATAAACCCCAAATACCCAACATCTTATGATTACAGACCTGTAGCTCTCACTCCCTTTATTACAAAGAACATTGAGAGACTAGTATTGAGACATATCAAAGCCACCTCCATCCATCTTGAACACTCGGTTAAAAAACTCATTCTGAACTTTTAGAATCACAGACAATCATCTGTTGTCCTCTGCCTGCAACATTGTGGAGGACTCTTCCCACCTGGCTACCACCTGTTTGACCTCCTGACCTCTGGGAGGAGATACGGCTTCATGAAAAACTCGCACCACCTAACCTAATGAACATTTTTTTCTCCAAAGCCATCTCCAGTGCATCAACAAACACACTCAGTGGCTATGAAAGCCACCTCAGTAATAAAGTTAATATGTATGGTGGTCTTAGTTGTACATGGGATTGTTTGTAATTGTGTTTTGTGGAATATTTTATTTTATGTTCTTCTTCTTTATTTGTTCTTTTCTAAAGCACCTATGTGACGTCAATGGGAAAAAAATCCTTTCAATTCATTTCTTTTTTCCCCCATTTCATTATTCTCAACAGTGAACCTGAGCCCAGCTGTGTGTCCTTCAAGAGTGACCAGTCAAAAGATGCTTTTTTTACCTTTAATAAACAAGTTTCCCCTGATGATCAGAGGTAAACTATTACTGAGAGTATATATTTTTTTCCTGTTTTGACTGTAATTTATTGATTCTTTTGATTGACAGAAATTTATTTCATATTAAATAATTAGTGCCGAGTGCCTATGTCAAGAGGCCCCTCCTCCCATAGGGAGGAGGGGCCTCGTGCCATAGGCACGAGGCAACTCTTGATCTTCTGCGTGTTTCTTTTCAGTTTTTTTACTTAATATTATTCATTTTCCGCCCTTTTTCGGCAATTAATGCGTCCCGAACCGGCCAGAGGACCCCAACACATGATATATCGAAACGTGTGTTTTGATCCCGAATCCTATGCTATTACTTGGATAAGCGATTGACGAGTTTTTCGCGAATTTATTCGCGAAAAAGCGCGAAAAATTTCCCATTCAAATGAATGGGAGACCCCGAAAAATCAACAGGCATTTTCAACGATCAACTGCTCTGGCATACTTTCACCCAGAGACTTCATTAAAACTTTAAAATGTAGGCACTCTTGTCTTCTCTTCAGAGGTTCCCCTCACTTATCGACACCTTTTACTGTTTTTAAACTATGAAGCCTCAAAGCGGTGTAGGTTTTTACTCAAATTTAGGGGTTTATAATGGGTGTGTATTGCGCGGAATGTTCGCGCTAGAGGGACAGCTAGAGTGAGAAGAGAGAAGAAAATTAGGCAAAAAATAAAACAGAAACTGCTCCCGTGGCCACAGATTTCACACCACAGACATAATTTATACATAGAAACGTAGGAAAATTTGTCTTCTCGTTCACAATTTGTCTGCTAAAGCTGTAAGTCTTATAGTTTTGGCGTGAGACGCAAAGCTGCGCCAGCAAACCCCTTCCTCGCTCCATAGACTGCAATGTTAAATTTGTGGAGGAAAGCAGAAGCAATCCTTTGTTTTAAATCGCTTTAAATAGCTCACATTTCTACATTTTACCCACAAACTGCATATCTAGACGTTCAGGAAAGCCTCAAGATGCCCAAAGTGAAGTCGGTTCAACGATTGGACACACGGTTTGGCCACAAGGCCTTCCTGTTCGAGGCCGTGGTTTCAGCATTTTCGCCCACTCTAGTCGTTTTTTTAACTGATATTCAAACTGGTAACCATGGCAACCAGGGGCTCCACAGAAAGAGGCGGGAAAACATAAGTAACTGGTCTGTAGGGCGGCCATTTTGGGGCAATGTTAATGGAAACAGCCCACTCTGGAAACTTCTAACTGAAGTAACTGGTCTGTGGGGCGGCCATTTTGGCTTTTGGCACCCAACAATGACAGGTGTCTGTCTGTCATTGGCTAGCGCGTCATGCTAATTGCTAACATTAGCGGCTAATGCTAATTTTTAGTAGCTAGAAATTGGTGGTAGCATTAGTGGCAGCATTAGCATGTTAGCGAATAGCATATTAGCAATTAGCATGTTAGCATTAGCATGCTAACAATTAGCATGTATTTAATTTTTAGTGTCTAAAAAGACATGCTAACACTAAACCAATGCTAAAATTAGTGGCTAGCGCCTCATGCTAATTGCTAACATTAGCGGCTAATGCTAATTTTTAGTGGCTACGAATTGGTGGTTGCATTAGTGGCAGCATTAGCATGTTGGCGAATAGCATATTACCAATTAGCATGTTAGCATTAGCATGCTAACAATTAGAATGTATTTAATTTTTAGTGTCTAAAGAGACATGCTAACACTAAACTAATGCTAAAGTTAGTGGCTAGCGCATCACGCTAATTGCTAACATTAGCAGCTAATGGCAACAGCCCACTCGGCACTTTAAAAATTTCCCGCGGGAATTTTCTAGTTTATATCTAATATATGTACATATGAAATGGTGCAGAGCTCAAATGTAGCCAGTAGTCAGTTCATCACTATCACAGACATACCTGTACATGTTACTATTTGGAAGTTCAAAGGCATGTCTGTGAATCTTTCTTGGTGGTTTGTGATAGACTGATGAACAAAACACCTTTTCACCATGTTTTATATTTTAAAGATCTTTTCTCAGGGTGTTCTAGGTTCATTGTAGTATGTGCCTTGTGTTTATTTAGGAAGCCTGAACATGAAGCAACCAGGATGTCCAGGAAGAGAGGCTGGACTGAAAACATTGAGAATAAATCAAGGAAAAGGCATCGCCCAGATGTTCTCACTGGTCAGGAGGAGCTGGCTGATCGTCTGCAAAGCAGTAAGAGGATTTCTATGAACACTGAAACTGATGGATAAGTAAAACATTTACTAATGTCTCATGAGATGGATCAAAGTATTGATTCAACTATAATGAAAGAAAAACTTGTGTATAATGTATAAGTGTATCAGTTAGTCACATGTTTTGTTTGTTGTTTGTTCATTCAGACCATTTTGCTGCTGTTGCTCCAGTTTGTCAACGTAAACTTAAATCTACTCTGAAGGAGAAGTTCCAGCGTGTGTTTGAGGGGATTGCTAAAGCAGGAAACTCAAGTCCTCTGAATGAGATCTACACAGAGCTCTACATCACAGAGGGAGAGACTACAGAGGTCAATGATGAACATGAGGTCAGACAGATTGAAAGAGCATCCAGGAAACTACACAGACCAGAAACAACCATCAGACCAGAAGACATATTTAAAGCATCACCTGGAAGAGATAAACCAATCAGAAGAGTGATGACAAAGGGAGTGGCTGGCATTGGGAAAACAGTCTTAACACAGAAGTTCACTCTGGACTGGGCTGAAGACAAAGCCAACCAGGACATTCACTTCACATTTCCATTCACGTTCAGGGAGCTGAATGTGTTGAAAGAGAGAAAGTTCAGCTTGGTGGAACTTGTTCATCACTTCTTCACTGAAACCAAAGAAGCAGGAATCTGCAGGTTTGAAGAGTTTCAGGTAGTGTTCATCTTTGACGGTCTGGATGAGTGTCGACTTCCTCTGGACTTCCACAACAATGAGATCCTGACTGATGTTACAGAGTCCACCTCAGTGGATGTGCTGCTGACAAACCTCATCAGGGGGAACCTGCTTCCCTCTGCTCACCTCTGGATAACCACACGACCTGCAGCAGCCAATCAGATCCCTCCTGAGTGTGTTGACATGGTGACAGAGGTCAGAGGGTTCACTGACCCCCAGAAGGAGGAGTACTTCAGGAAGAGGTTCAGAGATGAGGAGCAGGCCAGCAGGATCATCTCCCACATCAAGACATCACGAAGCCTCCACATCATGTGTCACATCCCAGTCTTCTGCTGGATCTCTGCTACAGTTCTGGAGGATGTGTTGCAAACCAGAGAGGGAGGAGAGCTGCCCAAGACCCTGACTGAGATGTACATCCACTTCCTGGTGGTTCAGACCAAAGTGAAGAAGGTCAAGTATGATGGAGGATCTGAGACAGATCCACACTGTAGTCCAGAGACCAGGAAGATGATTGAGTCTCTGGGGAAACTGGCTTTTGATCAGCTGCTGAAAGGAAACTTGATCTTCTATGAATCAGACCTGACAGAGTGTGGCATCGATATCAGAGCAGCCTCAGTGTACTCAGGAGTGTTGACACAGATCTTTATAGAGGAGAGAGGACTGTACCAGGACAAGGTGTTCTGCTTCGTCCATCTGAGCATTCAGGAGTTTCTGGCTGCAGTCTACATGATCCACTGTTACACCAACAGGAAGACAGAGGTGCTGGAGAACTTCCTGGGACAAAACTACAATGACTCAACTCTGGATGTGTTCCTGAACAGAGTCATGGAGAAATCCCTGCAGAGTATAAATGGTCACCTGGACCTGCTGGTTCGCTTCCTCCATGGCGTCTGTCTACAGTCCAACCAGAGACTGTTAAGAGGTCTGCTGGGTCAGACAGAGATCAGTCCAGAAATCATCCAGAGAGTCACCAACAACCTGAAGAAGATGAACATGGACAACAGTTCTCCTGACAGAAACATCAACATCTTCCACTGTCTGATGGAGATGAACGACCTCTCAGTTCATCAGGAGATCCAAGAGTTCCTGAAGTCAGAGAACAGATCAGAGAAGAAACTCTCTGAGATCCACTGCTCAGCTCTGGCCTACATGCTGCAGATGTCAGAGGAGGTTCTGGATGAGTTGGACCTGAAGAAGTTCAACACATCAGAGGAGGGACGACAGAGACTGATTCCAGCTGTGAGGAACTGCAGAAAGGCTCTGTGAGTCCAAATGTGATTAATATTATAAATCAGTTTACATTTGTTCAGTTCTTTATATGTTCACTCTATAAAATTATCCCCCTATCAAACTCTGTTTAACTTGTTTATTGCAAATATTCAAATATTACATATCAGTTGTATTTTGTTACAGATGTTTTCCAGCTGTTTTTAAACACTGTGAGAATGTAGATTTCCTTCCGCTTATCTTCCCTTATTAAATATACCGTATATTAGAGCTGTGTGTTGAATGATATATGTAATTAGACATTAATTTTCCATTTTTATTCTGTTCTAAATGTGCTTTAACGGGATGTTTTCAACATTTTTATCATTTTAATGATGTTGACTTTATGGAGTCAGACATGAGATCCGATCACACTGACAGTGTGGAAGAAGCCTTGATGTAACTCCATTTATCTCCATTCATTTGCAGATTGAAGACGTCTATGGGTTTTAGAGTAACTGATGAGAATTAGGTATTGTGTCATGTCAGATAAGAAGCTGAATCACTGATGTGAAGAACAAAATGATGAGTCCAAGTGTTTATTCTTTAAATGCATGAAGCAAATAATGTGTCTTCATTCATATTAATATATTTTATATTTATGTGTCATGACAGATTTTCTGACTGTAGACTCTCAGAGAGTCACTGTGAAGTTGTGGCCTCAGCTCTGAAGTTCAACCCCTCCCATCTGACAGAGTTGGACCTGAGTAACAACTACAACCTCAAAGATTCAGGAGTGAAGCAGCTGTGTGTTGGACTAGAGAGTCCAAACTGTAGACTGGAGACTCTGAGGTCAGTTCATTGAATCTTTTTATCAGACTAAAGTCAAGTCATTTCTTAGAATGTAGTTGTGTTCGGAAGAGACCACTTCACAGTCAGTGTGGACAGCAGGAATTATAAGAACTCTGTAATGTACATCTAACATGTGACTGTTGTGACCTTCTCCTGTAACATTTTAAAAACACAAACCTATTGAGATACTAAATACAGGACGAAGAAGGTCATGGAATCAATGAATTAAAATCACACTTGTTTTCCAACAAGTATCCACAATAACACAATGACAAAGCCACTCATTTTAGAGAACAACTCATTGATTAGGATGTAGTAATGTTGATGAACATGAAAACCTGAACAGATCTGATGGATTATCAATGATTTTATTGACATCTTTTATTCTTTATCCAGATTGAGTTACTGCAGTTTGTCAGAGATCAGCTGTGATTCTCTGGTCTCAGCTCTGAAGTCCAACCCCTCCCATCTGAAACATCTGGACCTGAATAACAACAACCTGCAGTGTTCAGGAGTGAAGCATCTATGTGATTTTATTGAGACTCAAGACTGTAGACTGGAAACTCTTAGGTCAGTTTACTGGATGTTTGTTGTGAATCTGATATGTTTGATGACAAAATGAACTTAATTTATGTTCATACAGAACTTAAAGCTTTAGTTTTCAGTTCTAGCTTTATTTCCCTTTATATGTGTTGTTTACTAAATTTAATCTGCAACCTCAAAGACAAAGTGTAGAAAATGTCTGTATGATGTTAAAGTAAATGAATGTTTCTAATGTATGTTAAACAGTCACATCTGTATACAGAAAATGCACTTTATTAACATCTCTTATTCTTTTTTCAGATTGAGTTCATGCAGTTTGTCAGAAATCAGCTGTTATTCTCTGGTCTCAGCTCTGAAGTCCAGCCCCTCCCATCTGACAGAGTTAGACCTGAGCTACAACAGCCTGCAGGATTCAGGAGTGAAGCGTCTGTGTGTTGGACTGGAGAGTCCAAACTGTAGACTGGAGACTCTGAGGTCAGTTCACTGGATGTCTGTTACTATTGTGTATCTGATTTGTGTAATTACAAACTGAACTTACCCTTGCGTTCATATTTTTTGTTTTCTTTTCCTAAATTCAATCTGCAACCTCAGAGATGTGTGTTTTTGTCACATCTCTATACAGAAAATGCACACATACACACACAGATCCATACACCGTGTTATTGATGTGTGTTGACTAGGAGTGTAACGGTATTTGTATTTCTACCTGGGTTTCACTGTGCGGGTGTCATAGTTCAGGCATACAGTCATCAAAAAAGAAAAAGTTGATTACTCACTTCAATCTAGAAGTAACGGAGAGTGTTGAGCATGGCTGTACTAAGAGATGGGTGGAGTTGCATTATAGTCAAAAAGATTAGGCCGAATTAGTGTTTATTTATCGTCATTTTTATCGTTACCGTGATAAATACCAGAATCGGGATACATTTTTAGTCCATATCACCCGTCCCTACTTCTAATACATTTGTTTTTTTCTATTTTTTACTTTTTCAACAGGAGGTTTTTCATTATTTCAGTCAATTGGCATGTGTTCAAAATAAAAGAAAAAAGGTAGTCTTGTGTGAGTTTTTGTCGCTTTTTTCCTGTTTTGCGAACCCATATTGAACCATGACCCCCACACCGAGGTACATATTGAACCGTGACTTGCGTGTACCATTACACCCCGTGTGCTGACATGAATAGATTTCATTTAGATCTTTTGTTCTTTATTCAGATTGGCTCTTTGCAGTTTGTCAGAGATCAGCTGTGATTCTCTGGTCTCAGCTCTAAAGTCCAACCCCTCCCATTTGAAACATCTGGACCTGAGTGGAAACGACCTGCAGAATTCAGGAGTGAAGCATCTGTGTGGTTTTCTGGAAAGTCCAAACTGTAGACTGGAGACTCTGAGGTCAGTTCACTGGATGTCTGTTACTACTGTGGATCTGATTTGTTTAATTACAAACTGAACATAATTTATGTTCATACAGAATTTTCACAAATGAAGATGTAAATTTCCTCCTGCTCATATTTCCTGTCCTAAATTTACTGTTATCTCAATGATGAGTGTTAGTTGAAAGTGTAGAAGGCTGAGATGATGATCCACAATAACACAAGGACAAAGTCACTCTACTCATTTTAGAGAACAGCTCATTGATTAGGATGTAGTAATGTTGATCTGAACATTAAAACCTGAACACATCTGATTAATTATCAATGATTTTGTTAACATCTTGTATTCAGATTGAGTCTCTGCAGTCTGTCAAAGATCAGCTGTGATTCTGTGGTCTCAGCTCTGAAGTCCAACCCCTCCCATCTTAAACATCTGGACCTGAGTGAAAACAATCTGCAGGATTCAGATGTGAAGCAGCTGCTTCATGTGGTGGCGAGTCCAGACTGTAGACTGGAGACTCTGAGGTCAGTAGAGGGTTGGAGTCAGTCCACGCTTCTTTCAGTAGTTGTGTAGTAAACACAGTAAGAATCAAAGCAAAGATCTAGGGGGTATTCCAGAAAGGAGGTTTAACAAACACTGAGATAAAACTTAACCTCTGGGTTGTCTGAACCTGAGGCGACTAAACCCGAGCTGTCGGTTCCAAAACGCCGGTTAGCAATCAGTTCAATCAACCCTGTGTTGGTTAACCTAGAGTTGTGCACGTTCACGGCAAAGTTATAAAGGCATCATCTATTGAGAGTCGAAACCATGAGTAAAAATGGCAAAGCGCAGAGCAGCCTATTTTTCTGAAGTGGAGCAGCAAGTTCTGCTCGAGGCATATGAGGAGGAAAGAGCGTTAATAACGTAAAAAAAGCAAAACTTAGCGTCTGCCACGGAACGAGACCTTGCTTGGCAGAGAATTGCCGACCGCGTAAATGCATAAGTTTAATATAGCACATTAATGTATGTCAGAATCACAATAATTCAGTTGATATTATGCTACATATTAACTGCGTTGCATGAGACTTTCTTATACTATAGACCAGTGGTTCTCAACGTTTTTGGTGTCCTGGACCCCCTGCATATTTTTGATCGATGCTGAGGACCCCCCCCCCCCCCAAATGCAAATTGATAGAAACTGCATTTTTAATTGCATTATGGCATATTCTCTCTTTGGGGGAAATACGAGCTTTCAGTTGTAACTCCCACAACAAAATAAATCATACACATGCAGTATCTTCTTGGCATAATGTAACACAACAGCGTAGTTATGCAGTTTCCCGAAATTATTTTGCCCGCACCTAAACTCGGACAATTTTTGCATGAAAAAGTTAGCAAAATTAGCCCAAATGGAAATATGGATTTGAATTTAAAACCAAATCGTCACCTTAATCAATCATATAATATATATATTAATATTGCATTGTTAAATCTTTTGGTGATCAGATTCTGTTTTAATTCAGACTGTTTAACAAAATAAATAATATAAACATTATTTACCAGTTCCTGTTTTGACTGAAGGTTTAGATTTACAATCATTTTTTATCTTCACACAGAGAAGATCCCAATTAATGGACTGACAGTACAGTTGACTCAGCGTAGAAGAAGAGCAACAGAAGGAAGCAGTGGTTCACTAGCGCCCTCTTCCCTGAGAAAGAAGTACTGGCTGTCTCATCTCGTTGTTTTTCAGTGCGATTTAATGTCAGATAAACAAGACTAAATATGTTACACCCATACATGAAATACAGGATATGGGAGGTTATGACACCTGATAAAATGTACACAACCAATATCTTGATGGCATACAGAGAGTTAGCCATAGGCATGCGCCAACGACACGAGCCTAACGCAGTTTGTGAGAGATTACGAAACCAGAGCCTGAGGCTCGGCTCGCTGCCTCAACTCACGTCGGTGGTCGGTCACACAAGAAATACGTAAATTCAGCGATTTTGACTATAAAAATGATTGAATGACGGGAATCATACAGAAATTGCACTTATATCCAACTTATATCAGACCAATGGACAAATAGTATGATTTATTTTATCAATAGTATATTAGTAGTATATACTTTATCGTTATTACTTTTCATGATACTAGGTGAGGCACTTTCTCCCCTGACCGCACGTCTGCTTTCTTTTTCGGTGGCCCAGAGTCTGCCAAGTCTGAAACAAGCGGTCTTTTTTTATTTGAGCCATCTCTCCGTGTTGTCAAGTTGAAACGTCGTCGTTATCATCTTCTTCGTTGTAAGAGTAGCATAATTTCAAACGCTAACCTGAACCTTGCAATTGATGAGTTTTACCACATCAGCTTCCTGCAAATATTTCACAATAAAAGCATTATTAAGAAATTAATGGTGTATGCCAAGTGAAACACTAGGGGGCTCATAATTTGAAAAGAATGCAGATCCTGTTAAGTTTGTATTAATAGCGTCATGCAGTAACTTTAGCAATGCAAGCGGGTGAGGGATCTCTTATTAAAATACAACGAATAACACTTGTGAAACAGATGGAATTACAGGAAAAAAGCCATGTTACCCACTGTAGTTTAGGTAGATAAAGGTCTCAGTCACATTTGAATAAAATAATACTTTTTGTATAAATGTCATAGGATCTTTTTTAAAACATATTTTAGTTTCACGGACCCCTTGCAATTACACCACGGACCACTAGGGGTCCGCGGACCCCCGGTTGAGAATCACTGCTATAGACTACCTTGTCATATATTGTATTATTTTTAATTAGATGTAACCCGACCGCCCTCAAGAAAAACCTAAATATAAAAACATTGTCCAAGTTGGTAAGATACTGGGTGCATCGTCTTAGACATCACTTATCAAATATTATATTCTTGAATTGCCATATTGCAACAAGGTACTTTCATTTCATAGCCAATAGGAAGAAAGCAGAGGAGAGGAAGACCGGTTCCGGGCCAGCGGTGTCCCCCGTCACCCCTGTGGAGGAGCTGGCGATCAGTATCAATCGAGGGCTAATTTGTGTAGCCTTGCAAGTGCGAAAATTACAGATTTAAAGATTAAAAACCCGAACATAACCTGAACAAAACCTACCCCTACCAGGTTAAGTTCAGAGCCTATGTTACTATAGTTACATACATCGCCTGATCATGTTTTGAGCTTTCTGGAACCGAAATGCCAGGTTTACTGCTAACTCTGGGTTTACATACCCAGATAAGTTCAGAGCCTATGTTACTATAGTTACATACATCGCCTGATCATATCTGAGCGTTCTGGAACCGAAATCCCAGGTTTACGGCTAACTCTGGGTTAACATATCAAGATAAGCCAGTAAACCTGCTTTCTGGAATACCCCCCTAGTGTTTCATGTAAACCTGCAGCTGTTTTCCTCTGTGAAGCTTGTGAGAGGAGAATAGTGACCAAATTCTGGACTGGACAGAAAGACAGAGATAACAGTCAGCCAATGAGGTCGCCCTGAAGATTGTTGTGTTCATGTTTTCAGATGAATAGAGACAGTGGTCCTTATTCATCAAATCTGATCTGACTGTTTGTTCTCTCACCTAAAAACTAAACAACTGATCAGTTTCATCTTTGTCACAGCTCTGAGATCAGTCTGACTGAAGCCTGTAAATCACAGAACCATCATTACATTTAGTAACCATGTGGTCTTTATACAGAGCAGAACCTCTGCTGAGGTCCAGTCATTACATCTGTATCTCTGTCATTAGTTTCATCAGATATCTTCAATGTTTATTAGTCAGCTGATGCTTCAGAAACACATGAGATGTTCATCAACACACTCAGACTCTTTATTTAAATGGAACAGCTGTAAATCCATCACTAAAGTGTTTGTGCAGTAATGAAGCGTTCATGACTCTCAGCAGTTTATTTCCTCTGTGGACTTGAGAGGAATCTGCAGAGGAAACAGACTTGATGCTAAAAAGTCTCTGCAGGTCTGTGAGCTTCCAGCTCCAACACGTTAACATGAGAGCTGAAAGGAAGCTGGCTGAGCTCCACAGCTGCTCTGAACAGGACTGAAGTCCCTGCTACTCTTTATACTGGATGTGCTGCGTCACTGACTGACACCTGATGAAAAGGAGACTCTGGAAACACTAAATCATCTCCTTTGTTGTTTCTTCTCTCTGTAGGTGGCAGTCAAGGTAAATAGGACGGTATGTGTGCTGAGAGGACGAGCTGAGTCCTGATGATCCAGAGAGGTTGAATCAGCAGCAGCTTGTGTGTGGAGAGACTCTGATTGGACTGCACTGCATGAATAAAAACAGTCCAGCTCCTCTTGAATTTTTCAGACATATTACCAACAACGAAATATTCTCTTATGTAAACCTGCCAGCATCAACAGTCCTTCATTTAGAGTTAGTTTTTGGTTGTTTTTCTGTATTTCTATGAAATTCTGTTCAATAACAGATTGCGTTTTAGCAAATTACACATATTTTTTGTATGTTGAAACTGTCAGGTGATTTGTTGGCTTGTGTGTCAATAAACATTAAAAAAGTTGTAAGGAACACACAGAAAGCATAACATAGCAAAAGTAAAAATGTAATAAATTTGCATTTAAATTTTTAATCATTTCATTTCAGATTGTACTGAAGATACATTTATTTTATGTGGTTAGCACTGATGCTAAGAAGGTCACCGGTCGAAGGTTGAATCCATGGGCCGGCTGGCCTTTCTGTGTGGAGTTTGCATGTTCTCCCTGTGTCTGTGTGGGTTCTCTCTAGGTTCTCCAGCTTCCTCCCACCATCGAAAGACATCCTCATTAGGTTTATTGGTGATTCTCAATTGCCCGTAGGTGTGCATGTGAGTGTGAATGGTTGTCTGTCTCTGTGTTAGCCCTGCAATGGACTGGCGACCTGTCCAGGGTGTACCCCTGCCTCTCGCCCAATGACAGCTGGGATAGGCTCCAGCAGACCCCCGTGACCCCTAACAGAACGGTTATAGAAGATGAATGACTGTTTGTAAATTATTTGTTCTTTGAAAATGTGAATAATTTAAGTACTATTACATCACATTTTTATGATAATCATCACTATTGACATATTTTATAATATTTTTTTTTTTTTTTTTTATATAGAAAACCGTTTTCTTGCAACAACCAACAATTGCAGGTGTGAAAGTAAATATAGTGCATTCACAGTATGAAATGTTTGATATTTTTCTGCGGAACAAATTTTCCCGTGGAACAAAATGTGTAAACAAACAACTCTCATTGTCATTGACAACACTGCAGTAAATGTGAAACTGAGTATTATGGTATAATAGTATAATGTAAATCCTCCAATTCAATGAAAGGCCAGAATACACTGTTAAAAAATAAACACTAAACATAGTTACCATCTTACTGCTGTCTCCACTTTCAGTTCATCATTTAAGGACGGTTCAGGGAAAACATGATATTTAAGTGTTGTCTTGTTTTGCTCTTTGCCTGAATGTATGCATGTATCCTTATCTACAATGTCCCATTGCTACATATAATAGTTTGATCAGATGCAACAGCATCCTTATTATAAAGTACAGTCTGTTCATTTACTGTTGAAGAGATCAATGATGTTTTCAGTTCTCGTCTCACTTCGTGTATGTTAACGCTCTTGCAGTTCAGCGTTTCGCCACAGGAGATCACCAAATCCTATGAATAACCTGCATGGTCTGGAGTCAGTCACTGAATGTTTATGAATGAAAAACATCATAAACGCGTTTTTTAGATATAACACTGCAGACCATGTTTTTCTACAACATAGAAACTATCAGATGAATGTTTCCAGAGGCCGTCAGTCAACAATGTGTTTGTTCATAATGTGGAGGAAAAAAATGAATCTTTCACAGTAGACAGCTTTGTTGGACTGAGGGTTTATTCAAATAATGTACTTTAGTAAAGGCACCGCACTGTAGTAAAATAGTCCAGTCCTGCACTGACAATACGTATCAAAAGTTAAACTATTCTCTGTGACATATTTTAATTATCAGCATTAAGGTTATGTCTTTTCAGTAATTATTGTGAAACTGAATTAAACCGAAAACTGAAAACACTGTTACAGAAGATACTACACTTGAAATAAATTAAAGTTATTTCAAACTGATTATAACAGCAATTAAATTGATCAAGAACAAATATGCCTGATAAACTGTCATCTTATTGTGAAAATCTACATCACTGTTTCCTGTTTAGCCTCTGTCGACCAAACCCTGACTGGTTCCAGGAAATACCTCACCCTGTCTTAAGTCTTAATTCTTAAGTGTCCAGGGGTAGTAAAGTCCTCTTCAGCTCTTTGGACTGATTGAATAAGCTGTAAGTCTTATTTGTTTAAAGCTTTCATTTTGTCTTCAGTAACTTTACTGTTTGTTTCTACTCTGTAATGTTTGTGGAAGATGTTCACTTATTTCATTCATGAGTTTTTTTACTCAGTTTGAAGATCAGTCTAAATTATTATGATTCTCTGGATGATCAGATTAAATTAAATTAAATTAAATTAAATTATTAAATCTTCATTAATCTGGATCCAGACTCAGATTTAAGTAAGTTAAAGTTACTTTCACTTCCTTCAACGTTGTGTCACAGATCTTTTTCTTTGTGTAAACCTCCGTCTGAAGGTAAAGTCAGCAGTTTAATGTTTAACTCTTTAAGCAAAAAATAAATACAGCAAAAATACTTCGGAAACAGTTCACGCGAACTGATACGGAGCTGAAAATGTAAAGGCAACTGTAAATCTAGCCACCATTTTGTGTCTATGTGTGCGAGCAATGCAGAGACAGGTGAGCCTCGGGAGCGCGCATTGACTCGTTCTTCTTCTTCTTCTTCTTCTTCTTCTTCTTTTGGTTTTATGGCAGCTTACTCCTTATTTTTGGAGCATTACCGCCACCTACTGAGTGAACGGTGGAACAAAAGATTTGGCAGTTACAGACTAAAAACCCTTAAGTGACGGCTCTATCTAAATTCTTCCCGTTAACCCGGTTTCCCTCATAAAACCTAATAAACGTCCTATCTTCGCCCTGTTGTCCACTTTTCGCGCATTGACTCAGGTTAACGGCTCTGCTTTATTTTCATCCAGTTTAGATGATTTATTCTTCATTGCAGCAACGCGTTTTCCATTATGGTATTTCTGATGAAGAAACTTCTTTATATTTACCTGAATTATTTGATATGATCCGAAGTATTTGTAAATTAAAACCTGATAGCAAAACAGAGACTGATACGTTGCCTTTATAGTAACATCACTTCATTATTGGAATCAAACAATATGATGATCGGCTCCGCTGATCTGTTTGATTTCTTCACAAATTAAGTAAAACTGAGTGTTGGCTGCTGGTTCCTGTGAAATCTTTCAAAATAAAACGTTTTAATAATAATTAATAATAATAATTAGTGATATTGGCCAAGTATACTTGTGTATACATGTAATGTGTTCTCTGCATTTATCCTATCCGTGAATTAGTGAACACACAGTGAGGTGAAACACACACTAACCCGGAGCAGTGAGCTGCCATGCTACAGCGGCGCTCGGGGAGCAGTGAGGGGTTAGGTGCCTTGCTCAAGGGCACTTCAGCCGCTTTCTACTGTCGTTGCAGAGTCCGTGTCTGTTTTCACTTCTACAGCTTCATGACCAATGATGTCAAGGATTTGATGTTCAGGTGAATGATTTGTGTTTCCTCTGCAGGCGAAGGAAGAAAGTGTGTGTGAGCTGATGTGAATCCAGCAGCATGGATCAGTGTGAGGACAGAGAGGAGGGAGTCCCTCCCTCTAAAACCACTCTGAGTGGGAAACATGAGAAGTACAGGAACTACCACTTGGTTCAGAGGTGAAATGAAGAACTGTGTGTGTGTGTGTGTTGAAAGCAACTTTTTGTAGCAATTGTGTTGGAAATAAAATGTCATGTCTTCCCAGACATTGAGTTTCTCTTCTATTTTTCCACATTTCACTCGAAGCTTCTGTGGCTGTAGACTAAAACTGACTTTGTATCTCTGGTGGTCTCCTCTTTGTCTGTCAGGATCCATCGGACACCAGACTGCCTTGAACCCAAACCTAAACCTAAACCTGATTCCAGCTGTGTGTCTATGAAGAGTGACCGGTCCATGGGACGTCCAATAACATTTGACTCCAGAAGGTAAGTTGTGACCGTCTTTTAATTGTGTCTTGTTGTGAGGTTTGGGAACATGTTCAGCATCTTCATTAGTACAAGTCCTCCTGGACCCCATTCAGATTACATTGCAATGATTTTCAACCATACTGAAATGGATGCAAATGGGTTCACACTGATTGGGACAGACACATGAACAGAGTATAACAGTGACAGTCGCTGACAGCTAGCCAAACACTGTAGTGGAAAGTTGCAGAGAAAATGTTTTTCTTTCTCCTTTGCTGGGTGCCAAGTCTAATCTATTTTTCAGCATCTCACTCACTGGTACACGGTTCATCCAATAATATGTCACTCCGAAAGTTAAGTTGAAAATGTTACCGTCTTTCAATTGTGTCATGTTCTGAGCTTTGGGAACATGTTCCCAGTCAGTCCCAGACAGTCAGTGACAGCTAGCCAAACATTGTGGTGGAAAGTTGCAGAGAAAATGTTTTTCTTTCTCCTTTGGCTGTGAGCCAACAACCCTAAGGCAGAAACCACCCATGTTCTAATCTCTGCATCATCATTATACACACTCAGAGCTGTTTATGTTGTAATTAAGTTCAAAACGTTACCAGTTGGAAATGTTTTATATCTGAGTGCGGAACATGAGAAGTACAGGAACTACCACTTGGCTCAGAGGTGAGATGAAGAACTGTGTGTGTGTGTGTGTTGAAAGCAACTTTTTGCAGCAATCGTGTTGGAAATAAAAGGACATGTCTTCCCAGACAAGGAGTTCATCTTCTATTTTTCCACATTTCACTCACAGCTTCTGTGGCTGTAGACTAAAAGTGACTTTGTCTCTCTGGTGGTCTCCTCTTTGTCTGTCAGGATCCATCAGACACCAGACTACCTTGAACCCGAACCTAAACCTAAACCTGATCCCAGCTGTGTGTCTATGAAGAGTGACCAGTCCATGGGATGTCCAATAACATTTGACTCCACAAAGTAAGTTGTGACTGAATTGAAAATGTTTCCATCTTTTAATTGTCTTGTTGTGAGGTTTGGGAACATGTTCATCATCTTTATTGTCAGAGTTGTTTGTGTGAATGATATCTGTCTCACAGATGAAGCTTATTGTAATTATTTTGTAGCCTGTCACAGTTATGACAAATCCTCACTTGAAAATAATTTAATAATTAAGAAAAGGATGTGTTACGAAACATTCTGCTGATAGTACGTTGGTCTCCTCTTTGTCTGTTAGGATCAATGAGACACCAGACTACCCTGAACCTGAACCTGAACCTAAACTCAGACCCATTCCTGATCCCACCTTTGTGTCTGTAAACAGTGACTGGTACACGGTTCATCCAATAATATTTCACTCCGAAAGGTAAGTTGAAAATGTTACCGTCTTTCAATTGTGTCATGTTCTGAGCTTTGGGAACATGTTCCCAGTCAGTCCCAGACAGTCACTGACAGCTAGCCAGACATTGTAGTGGAAAGTTGCAGAGAAAATGTTTTTCTTTCTCATTTGGCTGGGAGCCAACAACCCTAAGGCAGAAACCACCCATGTTCAAATCTCTGATCATCATTATTCACACTCAGAGCTGTTTATGTTGTAATTAAGTTCAAAATGTTACCAGTTGGAAATGTTTTATATCTTTTTTTTTTGATGAGACTTGGAAACATGTGCAGCATGTTAATTGTCACTATCCTTGTCATATAAATGGTGTTTTAAAGAAGTTTGCTGCAACGTGAAGAGTTGGTGAAAGCTGTTGGAACTGAACTAAACACTGATTCTCGGTGGGATCAGCAGTACCTGTAACATTGTTGTGGGAAAGTTAACGCTTCAGCTTAGAAGCTTCTAGATTCTAGTGAGAAACAAAGAGAAAGAATGCATTCCATTTCTTTTCTGGTTTTATTGAGGGAAGAGAGATAGTGACAGTCTCTGGTTTCTACACAGGATCATCCACATTTATAGGTCTATCTAAGCAGAGGAAGGCCAAGGTTCAACAGTGTCATATAAGGAGTTGTTTTTTACTAGAGATGGTCCTTGTACCCAAAGTTTTCCTTCAGATAGGCAAACAACTGAACAGCAGAGAGAGTTGAAAGAACAGAGTCATTGTCATACAAAAGAATGAGACAAGAAGCTGCAGAAGGTGGTTGAGGAGCTGCAGCTTCAGCTGCATTTCCCCTAAAAATATCATCAGTTAGTTTGTATGAGCAGTACATTTGAAAACAGCAACAGCTTTTGGGAGAAGAATGGCATCCAGATGAAATACAACTTCAGCAAGTTTACAAGCTCCTGTGAGGGCTACCAACTCAGACGCTTACATTCAGTTGGCTGAAAAAAAGACGCCTGAAATGAGAACTTCATAGTTCAGTAAACAGCAACACCAATGTTCTTTCTACTGACAGACTTTGACAAAAAGAACAAGGTCTGAGTTAGTTAAAGGTGCAACACAGTTATATAGATCACCATCACCAGGGCATGGTCAGACAGTTGCTGGATTCAGATTAATACAACGCTTAACAGTTATGTTCACATAGACAGACAGACAGACAGACAGACAGAGACATGTCCATTGCATACAGCACTGTCAGACATACATGTACACGAATTGTATAGCATGTCAACCAAAACAGTGTTGTAACGCAACTATTTAGTGATAGAGAGATGTGAAGCATGTGGAACAGAGCGACATCACTATAAACAACAATGTCTCTAGAAGCTAAAATAGTCTTTTTACCAGCAGCAACAGCATCAAGTTTAGCTGAAAAGTAAGCTACTTGTCTGTTTTATTTGGAAAAGGTGCCGTTAAATGCTATTTTAAAGCTCCAACATAATATACAAAATGACCACATATTTTAGGTAGATTAGTAGTTTGTTCCAAACTCAAATGAACAAATAATGGAACATGTTGCATTGGAGCTAAAAAATGAATTATCTGTCCCACTGCAGTGGTGGTAGTAGCGGAACTGCGGGTGGTCAGTGGTCGAGATCAGGATCCAGTTTCAATGCCATCAAAGCGAATTCTGCCTTAGAGTACAGAGGTGGACTGAATGCATTCAGTATCTTTTAAGCTTTGATTGCAGGAAGAGATATGGTGAGAGATTTGATTCAGAGTTCACATCCAGATGTCACTTTATGAACCTTTACCCTCCTGTTTGTGCGAATAGACATGATGTAAACTGGTTGCTGATGATTCTTTCACAGAGTGAAGCAGCAGAGTTTAAATGTTCTCAGTGGTCAGTCTGTTGATCAGCATCAAACACACCTGGACTCCATATTTAAGGTCTGTACATGGACAACAACTACTTTCCATCATCTCCATGCTGCTCTTTGTAGACCAGTGGACTGTCAGTCTGTCCAACATGGATCTGATGTTTGTCTCCATGATTTCAGTCTGGTTGTCATTCATATAGTTTTCTGTTCCAGCTGCTGGAGGACAACATTGTCACTTTTGTGAAGAATGAGCTGAAGAAGATTCAGAGGGATCTGAGTCCAGATTACCCAGAATGCTTAGAGAGTCAGAGGGAGGATGAGGAGGTGTTGGAGGGTGAGGATGAAGAGCAGAGGAGGAGCAGCAGAGATGCATTTATGAAGATCACACTGAACTTCCTGAGGAGAATGAAGCAGGAGGAGCTGGCTGATCGTCTGCAGATCAGTAAGAGGATTTCTCTGAACATTGAACCTGATGAATAAATGAAACATTTACTAATGTCTCAAGAGATGAAACAAACCACTTATATTTGCAGGAATGAAACATTAGAATATTTAATGTATAATTTAATCATATATTTTATTTCTTGTTTGTTTGTTCAGAACATTTTGCTGCTGTTTGTCAACGTGAACTTAAATCTACTCTGAAGGAGAAGTTCCAGTGTGTGTTTGAGGGGATTGCTAAAGCAGGAAACTCAACTCTTCTGAATGAGATCTACACAGAGCTCTACATCACAGAGGGAGAGACTACAGAGGTCAATGATGAACATGAGGTCAGACAGATTGAAACAGCATCCAGGAAACTAGACAGACCAGAAACAACCATCAGACCAGAAGACATCTTTAAAGCCTCACCTGGAAGAGATAAACCAATCAGAAGAGTGATGACAAAGGGAGTGGCTGGCATTGGGAAAACAGTCTTAACACAGAAGTTCACTCTGGACTGGGCTGAAGACAAAGCCAACCAGGACATCCACTTTACATTTCCATTGACTTTCAGAGAGTTGAATGTGTTGAAAGAGAGAAAGTTCAGCTTGGTGGAACTTGTTCATCACTTCTTCACTGAAACCAAAGAAGCAGGAATCTGCAGGTTTGAAGAGTTCCAGGTTGTGTTCATCTTTGACGGTCTGGATGAGTGTCGACTTCCTCTGGACTTCCACAACACTAAGATCCTGACTGATGTTACAGAGTCCACCTCAGTGGATGTGCTGCTGACAAACCTCATCAGGGGGAAACTGCTTCCCTCTGCTCACCTCTGGATAACCACACGACCTGCAGCAGCCAGTCGGATCCCTCTTGAATGTGTTGACATGGTGACAGAGGTCAGAGGGTTCACTGACCCCCAGAAGGAGGAGTACTTCAGGAAGAGATTCAGAGATGAGGAGCAGGCCAGCAGGATCATCTCCCACATCAAGACATCACGAAGCCTCCACATCATGTGTCACATCCCAGTCTTCTGCTGGATCTCTGCTACAGTTCTGGAGGATGTGTTGAAAATCAGAGAGAGAGGAGAGCTGCCCAAGACCCTGACTGAGATGTACATCCACTTCCTGGTGGTTCAAACCAAAGTGAAGAAGGTCAAGTATGATGGAGGATCTGAGACAGATCCACACTGGAGTCCAGAGACCAGGAAGATGATTGAGTCTCTGGGAAAACTGGCTTTTGATCAGCTGCTGAAAGGAAACCTGATCTTCTATGAATCAGACCTGACAGAGTGTGGCATCGATATCAGAGCAGCCTCAGTGTACTCAGGAGTGTTGACACAGATATTTATAGAGGAGAGAGGACTGTACCAGGACAAGGTGTTCTGCTTCGTCCATCTGAGTGTTCAGGAGTTTTTGGCTGCAGTCTACATGATCCACTGTTACACCAACAGGAAGACAGAGGTGCTGGAGGACTTCCTGGGAGAAAACTACAATGACTCAACTCTGGATGTCTTTCTGAGCAGAGTCATGGAGAAATCCCTGCAGAGTATAAATGGACACCTGGACCTGATGGTTCGCTTCCTCCATGGCGTCTGTCTGCAGTCCAACCAGAGACTGTTAAGAGGTCTGCTGGGTCAGACAGAGAACAGTCCAGAAATCATCCAGAGAGTCATCAACAACCTCAAGGAGATGAACATGGTCTACATTTCTCCTGACAGAAACATCAACATCTTCCACTGTCTGATGGAGATGAACGACCTCTCAGTTCATCAAGAGATCCAAGAGTTCCTGAAGTCAGAGAACAGATCAGAGAAGAAACTCTCTGAGATCCACTGCTCAGCTCTGGCCTACATGCTGCAGATGTCAGAGGAGGTTCTGGATGAGTTGGACATGAAGAAGTACAAAACATCAGAGGAGGGACGACGGAGACTGATTCCAGCTGTGAGAAACTGCAGAAAGGCTCTGTGAGTCCAGATGTGATTAACATAAATCAGTAAAAAAAACGTAGTTCACTTAGTTATTGCAACCATTACGGTGTGTGTGTGTATATATATATATATACACACACACATATACACACACATGTGTGTGTATATGTATACCGTATTCTCTAATTATTTACATTCATTTGTAACTGTAGGTCACTAGTACAGTATAATCCTGAAATCAGTGAAGTGCTCAGTAATGTTAGTTCTACAATAACATTAATCTAAAGCTTGTTAATATCAACATGAACCACTGTAACTATTGATCATACACTGCCTGGCCAAAAGAGAAGTCGCCACCTGGACTTAACCAAGCAAATCGGTATAAGCCTCCTATTGGATAATTACTGCGGGCAGTTCTCTTTCAGCTGGCAACAACATACTGTATTTAACCCCCACTGATGGAATGAATAGCTTCTCATTTCTTAAACAACCATGTCTAAAACCACATCCCGTGGTCGTGGAAAAGATGTTAGTCTGTTTGAGAAGGGTCAAATCATTGGGTCGAACAAGCAGAGAAAACATCTAAGGAGATTGTAGAAACTACTGAAACTGGGTTAAAAACTGTCCAATGCATTATTAAAAACTGGAAGGATAGTGGAGAACCATTGTCTTTGAGGAATAGATGTGGTCGGAAAAAAATCAAGAAAGAACATTTCCACACGTATGGTGAGACGGGAACTCAAGGGATTGGAAATGAACAGCTGTGTAGCCTTAAGAAAACCACTAATCAGTGAGGCAAACCAGTAAAAAAGGCTTTATTGTTTAATTGTCGTTGTCCCAGTTTTTCAGTTGCTCACAAAAGATTGTTGACAAGTTCACACAGTCATCTTTCATTCGCATCTAAATATTTAATCATGTTCCTATTGAATGATCTCATGTCTGAGATTGTCATGTTATTAGTTTAATTTCCGTTTGACCAAAAACTAAATGTTCCTCTTGTGGATATGAAGCTGACAGCAGCAGCTAGACAACAAAGAGATATTATCGTTCCATCTGTACCTGTTCACAGAGCTGAAATTAGTAAAATATCTTGAATCTCATTAAAAAAATGTGCATAGTATAGTTGTTAATTTTCATATTAACATCATTTATATTTATGTCATGACAGATTTACTGACTGTGGACTCTCAGAGAGTCACTGTGAAGTTGTGGCCTCAGCTCTGAAGTCCAACCCCTCCCATCTGATAGAGTTAGACCTGAGTAACAACTACTACCTGCAGGATTCAGGAGTGAAGCAGCTGTGTGTTGGACTGAAGAGTCCGAACTGTAGACTGGAGACTCTGAGGTCAGTTCACTGAATGTTTTTATCAGTTCTCTTGTCAGCATTGACAGATAGAAAATGGACCACAAACAGTTGGTTTAAATGAAGGAGCATCATGTTCCTTAATATCAGCAGGTGTCTCCTCAGTCATCGGTGGTCGGTCTGATCTCAAATCAGGACCAGTCTAGTGTTCACATGTACATTTAAAGAGTTATTGGAGTCAGTAATCATTCTTTCTGTTCATACTGTCTGTGAAGAAACTCATCAGGCCATTTCTTACAGTGTAGTTGTGTTAGGAAGAGACCACTTCACAGTCAGTGTGGACAGCAGGAATTATAAGAACTCTGTAATGTGCATCTGACATGAAAATATGAACTTCTCCTTTAACAATTAAATAACACAAACCTACTGAGATACCAAATACAGGAAGAAGAAGGTAATGGAATCAATGGACTAATGAATAGTTTGTTTTCCAACATGTGTGATTTGATATTGATCCTGTAATGAAAGACTTGCCTGAGGTCAGCAGCATGTTATTGATCTGTTTTGACATGAATAGTTGTCTGAATGTTGTGTTGATGTTTGGATGATGTCTGTAGAAGACTGACGTGATGATGATCCACAATAACACAAGGACAAAGTCACTCTAATAATTTTAGAGAACAGCTCACTGATTAGGACGTAGTAATGTTGATCTGAACATTAAAACCTGAACACATCTGATTAATTATTAATGATTTTATTCACATCTTTTATTCTTTATTCAGATTGAGTTGGTGCAGGTTGTCGGGGGTCAGCTGTGATTTTCTGGTCTCAGCTCTGAAGTCCAACCCCTCCCATCTGAAACATCTGGAAATAAATAACAACAATCTGAAGGATTCAGGAGTGAATCATCTGTGTGGTTTTATGGAGAGACCAGACTGTAGACTGGAGACTCTGGGGTCAGACATACTCACATACACCCACAACATTTTTGATATGCTTTTTGATTCATGTACTGGCTGATCTGTTTACACAAAAGGATTTTTGTTTAAGCACTTCATTATTCTAAAACAGTTATTGTTTATTTGTAACTCCACCAAATTCATCCAGATTATTTTTTATGAACTTTTATTATGGTAGTTAAATAATTGTCTGAGGGTTTTCACTTGTGTTTGTTTGTCAACATGAGTTTATATAGATGGATCCACTGGTGGAGCTGTCAGAGTTTCAGAGCTGAAGTCATTTCGTTTTCATTGACGCAGCAGTTTGTTGTCATTTCATGTCATGTCAGCTCTGAACAGATGCTCAATGAAACTGGATGGAATCATTTCAAGATGCAAGTTTGTCTTCTAAACTAACATATTTTATTTCTCATTCAGATTGATTGGCTGCAGTTTGTCAGAGATCAGCTGTTATTATCTGGCCTCAGCTCTGAAGTCCAACCCCACCCATCTGAAACATCTAGACCTAGGTGACAACTTCAACCTGAAGGATTCAGGAGTGAAGCATCTGTCTGGTTTTCTGGAGAGTCTAGACTGTAGACTGGAAACTCTGAGGTCAGACATCATGACACCTTGTTGTCATTAATATTAATGAGAACTCTTTTTCTCTTGTTCTGTTTGACCTTTTGAAGCGGCTTCCTATTGTTCACATGTTTGGAGTTTCCATTTTCTAAACTGTCTGAACCTTCTTTAGCTCTGAACAGATCATGAAACACTGAATGATTTCGAGATGGAACTTTGTCTTTTAAACTAATATCTTTTATTCTTTATGTAGATTGAGTTGGTGCAGTTTGTCAGAGATCAGCTGTTATTATCTGGCCTCAGCTCTGAAGTCCAACCCCTCCTATCTGAGACATCTGGTCATGATTGACAATAGACTGCAGGACTCAGGAGTGAAGCATCTGTGTGGTCTTCTGGAGAGTCCAGACTGTAGACTGGAGACTCTGAGGTCAGACATCATGTTTTATTTGTGTGCTCAGATTAATATGATGTCAAAGTTGTGTTGACACTAATCTACAGACTGATCCACACTGAGGATTTTCGTGGTAAAGACTGTTTTCTACTTTTGTGATGAATCCATAGAGTATGGCAGAGCCAAGTTAAGGTATGCATTTACAACCATAGAAGAATAAAAATCCTTAACTGGATGATTCACTATGACATTATGACAGTCAGTTTCAACCTTCAATAAGAAGTATACACTATATTTGACTTTTATAACATTTTTATTTGTATATTGAAAGAACTGCTAAGACAGTTAAGAGTGAACAATTAACTGTTAAGGCATTCTGTCAGAGGCTTTTTACTTCTGTTTGTTGGTCAACATGAGTTTGTATGGATGGATTCATTAGTAGATCTGTCAGAGTCTTTCTTGAAGCCACACCTTGTTGTCATTCATATTAATGTTTTTCTATGTTGAACCATCTTCACTCTGAACAGATGACGACTGAATGATTTCAAACAGGAACTTTTAACCTGAAAAATGTTATACTTTATTTAGACTGAAATGCTGCAGTTTGTCAAAGATCAGCTGTTATTATCTGGTCTCAGCGCTGAAGTCCAACCCCTCCCATCTGAAACATCTCGACCTGAGTGACAACAAGCTGAAGGATTCAGGCTTGAAGCATCTCTGTGGTGTTATGGAGAGTCCAGACTATAGACTGGAGACTCTGAGGTCAGTAGAGGGTTGGAGTCAGTCCATGCTTCTTTCAGTAGTATTGTACTAGACACAGTATCAAAACTGTTTCCTGGAAACCTGCTGCTGGTTTCGTATGAGATGTTGTCAGAGGAGAATGGAGACAGACTGGGCAGAAAGACAGAGACCACAGTCAGCCAATCAGATCATCCTGAAGCTTGTTGTGTTCATGTTTTCAGGAAATAAATCTGGATTCCAGCTGACAGCCTTACTAGGTGAATAGAGACAGTGGTCCTCATTCATCAGATCTGATCTCAGACTGTTTGTTCTCTCACCTCAGAACTAAACAACTGATCAGTTTCATCTTTGTCACAGCTCTGAGATCAGTCTGACTGAAGCCTGTAAATCACAGAACCATTAGTAACCATGTGGTCTTTATACAGAGCAGAACCTCTGCTGAGGTCCAGTCATCACATCTGTATCTCTGTTATTAGTTTCATCAGATATCTTCAATGTTTATTAGTCAGCTGATGCTTCAGAAACACATGAGATGTTCATCAACACACTCAGACTCTTTATTTAAATGAAACAGCTGTAAATCCATCACTAAAGTGTTTGTGCAGTAATGAAGCGTTCATGATTCTCAGCAGTTTATTTCCTCTGTGGACTTGAGAGAAATCTGCAGAGGAAACAGACTTGATGCTAAAAGTCTCTGCAGGTCTGTGAGCTTCCAGCTCCAACACGTTAACATGAGAGCTGAAAGGAAGCTGGCTGAGCTCCACAGCTGCTCTGAACAGGACTGAAGTCCCTGCTGCTCTTTATACTGGATGTGCTGCATCACTGACTGACACCTGATGAAAAGGAGACTCTGGAAACACTAAACCATCTCCTCTGTTGTTCTTCTCTCTATAGGTGGAAATGAAGATCTTTGTAAAGGTGGGAGCGAACAGGATGAGGATCACTATGCAGAGAGGATGTGCTCTCCTGCTAATCCAGAGAAGGTGAATCCCACAGCTGAGTGTACACACTGCCGTATTAATAGGCAGATAGGTTAAATACAGAGAGAATTCCTCCATGAGGGATCAATAAAAGCAAAATAAATTATCATTGTTCATATTTATTGTTGATATGTGTATGTCAAGAAATTTATCAGAATAGTTTTTTTGTTAAATTTGTAATTTTGTTGTAACTTGTAATGGTGAACAATATACTAAAATAACTTGGAAGGCTTCTGAACAAACCTGGTATCAAGTAAGTTTATTAATTTAGTGCACAAAAAGGCAAGACTAATAACACTACCATCATCACAGAGGTAAACAAAAGAGGCGTCCATTGTGGGAGAAACAGAAGCCTGTGAGGTTTGATGGCTAGACATGAGAGGAGCACACTATCGGACACACTGAAATCGGTACAAATACATTCAGCAAAGATCACTTGAAAACAGAAGTGGCAGTAGAATTGTTTTGTTTAAGCTGACGACAAGCAGGAGAAAGTACTTTAGTTGAAGTGCTCAGATTGCTGCTACGTTAAAAAAGCCTCTCCCAAAAAGACGCATTAAAATAATTCACATTGATGACACAGGTCATATGAAAGTATGTGGAAAAAAACTAATATATTTATCTATATACACACATAAATGTACAGGAGGAAGTCTCAAATGAACTCTTCTTCAGTGAAAGGGTGTCACTTTAGTATCTTTATGGAAGACTAAATGTGTCAAAACTCTGTTTTAAAATGAATTATATTCAAAATATTGCTTTTTGTAAAACGTTCCGGTGTTTGTGGTGAAACTTTATATCATGGTTCTTCTGGTTTTTTTTTTTTTTTTCCAGCATTGTGTTGTGGACATTTTTGTAGGTTTTGTCTTTTGCACAGAACTTCTTTGCGATGCTGTAACTGCTGGACACTTGTAGAAAATTTGGTTTACCGGACTCGGGGCTCAAGCTGCTCTGTCAGTTAGTAGAGGGCAGCTTTGAAAAGCACATATACACATGACCTTGTTTGACATTGTATTCAAGTAAAATACTGCTTTGTGGAAATATTTGATACAACTTTATGCATCTATACAAGCAGCTCTGAGACGCTGTCCACAGACAAAGCTGTGCTTTGAGCCAATTGGGTCATGTCGCCAAGCCAATATACTCTCAGTGACAGTGCTAGCATGCTAAGCAGGTGTATGTTTGCTGGATATTAGCATGCTAGTTAGCCAGCTAAGCAGAATGGACAGCTGAGGCTGATGGGAATGTCATTGGATTTTCAGGTGTGTAGTTATAAACTCACGAATTGGACAGTTTAAATTTTGATGCAAAGTTGGTGCCGGATGAGAACGCAGTAAAGTTTTTACAATTTTTTTCCTGTGAAGACAATGCATCCATCCAAATTTGTACAGATTTCCAGTCTGGAACTACTGACTCTGCGACCACAGCAATGACATTTCCATCCCTTATTGTACTTAAACTGACCACATGATCTGGTGTTTATTTTATACTTAAACTGTTTTATAGTTTTTCTTTTAATTTTTCTGTTTTTCACCCGTTTTTAAAAATGCAGATGTTTTTGTGAAGCACTTGAATGTGCTATGCAAATAAAGATTATTTTTATTATATAAAAAATGCAATCCTATGACTTTGTTGACCAGGAAGGAAATACTTTATAGTTTTGCTAAGATCAATATCAAATGGTCTGGGCATAAAATTACAGCTACAAATTCAGATCTCCAAGGCACCAACTGTATGGTGTATAAGGAATAATGCTACCGCACATGACGACATGTTCAGTTTTTAAAATAATAACAATAATGCCTGAAGACAAAATGTAAAAATCCAGTCCCCAAGTAAACTACCAGCTATGATGAGTAATGGTTACTCTACGGTAAAATGCAAAATATGTTCATAGACACAAGGAAACATTCAATTTCATGCATTAAAAAACAACTGTAGGCTTTAAAACCTTGAAAATGGCAGCTTAGCTTTACAATATACATCAAAGGTTCGCTCTGAAATCCGTCAGAGTCCAGGGTCGGGTGGAAAGTTGAAGCAGATTAGTTGTCGACAAATCCCAGAGGCTCATTTTGAGTGACACGAGGCAACATGGCCTAAACAAGATGTGAGCATTGCAAATAGCGAAAGCTTTTCAGTGTTATTTCATTTACAGCAGGCATTTATGGTGAGGATAAGTGCACTACAAATAGACCTGTGTCTGTCCTGCAAACTTACCAAATTGTACGAGTAGACAAATACTGTGACTTCGTAGAATCATATTTCATGATTACAGGCAGTAAGAAGGCACCCTCTATAATGCCAGCACTGGGGAATATGGGCTATCGTGTTCACACGGACATTTGCTGTGAAGAATCTCGCTGGTGATCTTCAGATTCTGGAGAACGGGGAGAACAATGGTGCACGTACTTGTCTAACAGCAGCTACATGAGGCTTCCAATGACAGATTCTGCTTTACTTCTTGAGCTAGCTTACGCATTCTTTGGCAAAGTTGTACAATCACATAACAACAACAATGCCTGTGTGAACACAAGTGGTGACTGGAATCACTCGGTGTGGGTTAAATGGATAATCTTGGGACATTTAACTGATGAAAGATGTTTGTGGTGATGTGAGCCATGGTCTAACTTCTCTTGGTCAGAGGTCTGCCTTCCCGGACGTGCTTGGCACTCCTCTTGTCTGTCTTCCCCTTCTCTCGCACCTTCCTGAGGCGCCGTGGGGGCGGCGTACCTCTCGACTCGCTGTCCTCCTGAGCGCTGGATGTATCCATCCCATCCCGCTCTTCGGGAATATTGGGAATAGCCCCACTGCTCCCATCTAAAATGTTCCTCAGTGAAGGGTCCTCTGGCGTACAGGTAGCAGTGGTGCCGCTCTCGCTGCTGCTCAGGTCCTGCTCTTCACCATAGCGCCCGCCTCGGCTGTGGTGGGGCAGGGAAGAGGCCCTGATTGAAGGTCTGTCCCGCTCTGTCTCGCGGATGTTCTGCAGAGGTTCGTTCATGTCGACCCCCGAGTCCAGGCTGGTGTCGTTGCTGCTCGGCGGCCGGTGGCGACTCTGGAGCTCAATGATGGAGTGTCGAACCTGGGCAGCCGGTTTCCCGTCTAAGGACACAAACCAGGCCCTGGGGTGAGATGACAAGGACTTTCCGCGGGTCAGCTCTAACAGGGTGCGCTCTGAAATCCCCTGCAGCTCACTGGGCACACCATGCCCACTCCTGAAGGCCTCCATGCCAGCTGCCTCATTTAGAGTCCCGGGCACGGAGACGGAGGATTCAAGCAAATTGCTGTAGCGTCCCCACACGCCAGCATTAGGGCCTTGTCCTGGGGGAGGGGTCTCCAGCGGCTGGGGATCATCGCGGCTGCTCTGCTGTGGGCTGCTTCCCCCTTGGGAGTGGTGGTGAGGGGCTTTGGGTAATGTCTGTGTGTAGCTGTCTTTACTTGCAGGCTCTGAGTGAGCATCGTACTCGACTCCATTGCGAGGGAAAGTGGCAGACTTGCAGCCTGGAAGTTGCTGCTCCTGAGCACCGAAGAGCTCTGGAGCCTGAATAATAGCCAACGGCTGGTTGTAGATATGAACCAGCTTATCTTGAAAGAAGCTGTCAGAGTTGATGTTGACCCGATCCTGCTCCGACTTCTCCCTCAGCCGAGCCACTTCTTCACTGTTGATGTAGTGAGACGACGGCTGGGGACCCTTTTTCCGATCGGGAGCGATGTTCTCATAAAGAGGAGCCCCGGGTCGCCCACCCGGGTCCTCCACGTAGATGTTGTAGTTGGCTTTGTGCCTCGGCGTGGATGACGGCTCGCACTGGACGCTGCAGGAGGCCAGGCTGTTGTCACCAGACCGGAACAGCAAACCTTCTTCCAAGTGGGTTGAGGTGGTTTGATCTTTTTTCACCACTGTGAGTTTGGAAAAGCGCGTCCTCCTCCTCCTCCTGGGCTCGCGATAAGAACCACTGCACACAAACAAACTTAATCAGGGCATAGGCAAGACTTTTAGGCAAATATCGAACAATACTAATAAACCCAGAGATTTCCAAGGCCCCTGCAAATGAGGCTTTTATATAAAGTGAACATATCGGAGATCTCTTACCCACACTGACAAAGCAGCAAGGAAAGAAGTCCGATCACTGTAGCCAGAGTCCCTCCCAGGATTCCCATCAACAGGTAGGTGTGGTAAGATATGAAATCCAAAGAGCTTGCATGTCCTAAATAATCTAAGAAGTTACACGTGTAAGTAGACAGGAAGCATGAATCAGCATTTTAATGTCTTAATAAAAGCAGATGAGGCATGTACCTCTCGATGAGGGCAGGGGGGCAGCGATCCAGTAGCCCAGATGGGAAGCAGTGTACGTCCAAACCAGCTCATGGCCAACGGTTTTAACTATTCCCAGACCCTGATTCTCCCAGGCACCTTCACACAGGATAAACATTTGCTTTACTTGTCATGTATTTTATCTGCCAATAGCCTTGCACTTCCGGTAAGTTTATTATTCCTACCTGTAGGGATGTCCGATATTATCGGAGGGCCGATATTGAGTTAAAAATGTAATATCGGGAAATATCGGTATCGGGTTTTTATAACCGAGATTTATTCTGTAGGCATCAGCATTTCCGAGTGTGCATGAACGCAGCATGGGACGTTAACAGACGCGTGGTTGATGACGTATAACAACAACAACACGCTAGTCTCGTAGGTTGCTAACCGTGGCTAACAAGCTAGCTCGCCCTGTGTATGAGATGTCCGTGGTTTGGAAGTATTTCCAAGTGTCACCTACTAACAAGAAATTTACGATTTGTAATGACTGCAAAGCAAAGGTGGTTAGGAGAGGAGGAAACAAGGCGTCTTCCTTTAATACATCAAATTTGATCACACACCTCAAGAAGAATCATGCGGAGTTATACGCTACATTTGTCGTCCTTGTTTTGATATTGTCTGTAGTGTTGTTTGAGGCAAAATATTCTCTCTAAAAACACACAAAAAATAAATAAATGGCACTTATTTTTGGCACTTTTTTCTGTAACTTATTTTGCACAGACAGTGTTTACATTTGAAAAGCCATGTTGCATTTATGTTTGCATCCAGTGGGACATCGCAATAAAATTAGGCATAATGTGTTAATTCCATAATAGGCGATATGTAATGTTGTTACCTCATAATTTTGGTGTAAAAAGACTGCATATATCGGTATCGGGTGATATTGGTATCGGAAATTAAGAGTTAAATAATATCGGAATATCGGATATCGGCAGAAAAGCCAATATCGAGCATCCCTACCTACCTGTTTTCGTGTTGAAGGCCCAGGCTGGTACAGTATCAGAGGCCCTTAGGTGTGTGTCGTGCCCCAGTGGCAGGCTGATTTGGATGGGCCCTCGAACCTGGAGCTGCTCACCGCCAGAGTACAGCAGGACGCTGACGGCCGCCGCCGCCGTCAGCTCGATGCTTCTGAGCACTGCAGAGGAGTCAAGCATTTAAATGGTAAAGCCCGTTTTTCTTTGAGCTCAGTTTTTTGAGGATTTAATTTTTAACCTGATTTGTTGCTGATGATGCCCGGAGTGCAGTTGGCACAGTTCTTTGCTAGGCGGCGCTGCGGCACAGTCAGGTAAGCCGTCACTGAGGAGATGTTGCTTTTATCGGAGATCGTGAGCAGGTTCTTGGGGAACTTCACCTTGGGTTGGGACAAGCTATCTGCGAAAAGATGACGTCGGGCGATCAGTTTGGACACATTTTGGTCCGGTCAACAACTCAAGGCCTTTAAATGTAGCACGCAGCCGAAAGAAAACCCTTACCAGGTAACTTCCCGGTGATGAGTACAGAGTCGTCAAACAGCCAGATGTTCCCCTGACTGTGAGGGAGCAGCAGCAACGTCACGGCAGAGAAAACTGCAAGCAGACAAATAAAAAGAATCAAACACTGACTGTGATATTTTAGCTTATTTTACAGAGAAACAAATATCTGTTGGTATTATCACGTCAACCATGACTTCTTCTGGTGTGACTTGTAGGCCTGCAAAGCCACCAGCAGATGGCGTTACTTAGTCAAGGCTCTTGCTAGTCGTGTGGCTCGGCAACACAAAAGGGAGGCGTCTCTGATGATGCAAAGCAGAGCGGGTTGTTTCCATTTTTTTATTTTTTATTTTTTTTTGTCCTGCAGAGCACCTGCTCCATCCTCGCTTTGAATCACCACCTCCCTGCTGCTTCCCTGCCATATCCCCAGCAGCAAAGCAGGAAGTGGGACAAAGGAGCTGTGAGATGAGTGTGACTGGAGACCCCCCCTCGCACACACACACTACCCCCTCCCTTTTTGAATTCAATTGGATGCAGGACAAAGACGCTTCGCTGAGGCAGGGGTATGCCAGCGTGAGTCACCTCGACTCCACATGCTGCTGCAGAAACAATCAATAAAACTCAAACCGGTCGCAGCTTTCGGTTACAACAGAAACCGCTTCGTCATGAACAAACCTCCGAGACAAGTTGTGCGTTGTCGCAGACTGTTCATTAAACCTTAATGATCATGAATAATGCAGCGTGTTAAGACAAGTCTCAATTAATTCTAGCGTTGTTAAATCCTCACATAACTGTGTCTGATACAATAATAATCCCCTTCTCACTTGGTCTCTTGGTGGAGCTCCAGGGCAGCGGGCTGGGGACGTAGCCCTCCATGCGTCCCAGTAGAGTCAGACTGAGACCTGGACTATACGCCACCCACAGCAGCACCTCCCCTCTCTCCCCTGTTTGGGCAGAACTCCTCACTGTGTGGTTCACGTAGACGTCCACCGAAGCCCCCGACAGCGGCTGCCGGGTCACCACATCCCTCACCAGGACCTTCAGGGCAAACAGGGGGTCTGGAGAGGAGACAACACGGGGTCATTTGCATGAAAGAGCTGGAGACTCTGGCACACACGCGTGTCTCTGCAGGCTGGCCTGGCTAGGCTCGGTAACCTTTCTCTCAGCATGAAAAAGTGATGAGGCAAGCGCAGCTGAGATGCTGGGAGGATGAAAAATAGATCAAAACCAAGTGACAGCAGAGTGGAGACTCTGGGATGTTAAGGCGCTTACTCCGGCACTTAAACATGCATTCAGCCAGAGGACAACTCTTCTTCAAATTAAAGACAAATCACCCGTTTTTAAATATAAGAATATAAGTATAAAGCTTCTTGTGTGTTTGTTTATGACCACAGATGCTGCTTTCCAGTGTGTAAACACAGGCATGGCGGCTCCTCCATTAGGCCAGAAACCTCTAATCCCTTCAACCTCCACATTATACACCTTAATCCTCTTAGACTGACTGATTACATCCACTATTTTATCAATACAAAATGCTGTGGGTGTAGCTTAGTTTGCAAAGGCTTAAGGTTATGATCCAGAAACTTGGACGTACAGTATATATATCATAAAAAGCATATGGTATAATTATGACGCATTTTTTTTTTATAATTTTGCCATAAAACAGTTTTTAGCTTCGGTTTAACAGAATCAGTTAATTAGATTGTGCTACGTCTGCAGCTCATTTCTTATTTTCTCTAACAATGACCCCAGTGTTTGTTTACCTGCTACCAGAGGCGAGGGGCTGAGAAGCTGCCCCGGAGCGGCCGCATCGGTACCAGACGGCTCTCCGACCGCGGCTGTGAGGCCATTGTCCCCGGGCAAAGAGGAGGAGGAGGAGGTGGTGGAGGAGGAGGAGAGCAGGCCGCCGCCCTCCGCCGCCCCATCCAGGCAGGAAATCAACAGCGACGAGGACAGAAAGAGGAGCAGCGGGTAGCGTTCAGCAGCGGGCATGGCGAGAGGGGGAGCAGGCTCAAAGACATAACGGACCGCGAGAAACGAGCCCCGGGAGGAGAAGAACGGTCGGATCTGTCCTTAGCACGAAGGCCTCACGCCTCTCTGTGTCCCCTGCTCTCGGTGCGCATAGAGACGGGGGGAAAGCCCCGTGGAGAAAGGATGCGCTGGTGCTGAGGCTGGGCGTGTGACCGAAGATCGTTTATATATCGAGATGTGTCACCTTGTTTAGATAGGAAAAAAAAGATCTAAAGAACTAAAGAAAATATAATTTAAAATATAGGCTACACAATGAGCCTAGAAACAAGTAATTTTCTAAACAGAAATAATTTATTTGCAATGGAAAATTAGATGGAAACTACTGACTGAAAATAAAACCGACTGCAAAAAAGAATCAGAGTGAGGCATCTGCTTGAAAACTCTTTGTTACGACTGGAGGGGCTGTTACATCATTGGGCTCGATGAGCGGAAAACACATTTAAATCATATACGATGATTAATATAGAGTAGTGTTTCAGAAGGAATATGTCAAAATACATGTTTTAACACATTTAAGATTAATTCCTTAAATCACACTAGAAACTATTAAAACATATAAATTACTAAATATAGTAGAAAACACTATAATAATCAGTGAAAACAAAATCAAACACTACCTTTCTAATCTACCCCCACCTAGTACAGTCCAGGCGCCCCCTTCTTCTAGTCTACTTGGTTTATTCCACTTCCTGTTTGGCTTCGCACCTGCCCGAGTTTGACTGCGTACATTAGGGTGTTTTATTTTTTTTAATTTATCTATTTAAGTCATTTGAAATCATTTGTTGTCTTCTTTGTGGAATGGTCAAATAATTTTTCAGTATTTAAATAAATGGATATTGTTCACGATGTCTTTCAGCTTTCTGTCCATTATTTAGTGGTGAAGGAAACAACCTGTACCTCAACGGAGTGTTTCTTTTCTGAGGTTGTCCCACGTTTTCTGACTAACAAACTAACTTTATTCAAACTCTGGGAAGAGCTCACTGAGGCAAGATGCCCCAACATCTGCCCAGTTGACGTTAACTCCTCGATGCAAGTCGTATGGTGTGTGTTTTACTGACGTTTTTCCGTGTTTTCTTGTGACATTTATGTAAACATGTAAGTAACTCGCTAATTTTATTTCATAAAGTGTAATGTTAACGAATAAAACACTAATATACCTGGCAAAACAAATAATAATAAAGATTAAAATGGACCAATCCGCATGGAGGTTTCTGTTCCCAAGCAACGGCGCCCCCTGCGGGCCAAGATACTCCTTAGCAACTGTTGAACACCTTGTCAGATGACGACGCGACGGCAAGAGTTACAGTGAGCGCTTTGATGAAACTGTTTGATGACCACTGTAACCCGAAATTGAATGAGACTGTGGAGAGATACAGATTCTTCATGAGAGATCAAGGAATTGATGAAACTGTAGACAAATATGTGACGGACTTGAGAGTGCTGGCCAGCAGCTGTAATTTTGGTCAGCTTAAAGACTCGCTGATAAAAGACCGGATCGTGTGTGGCACCAACAACTCTGCGCTGAGGGAGAGACTACTCAGGGAGGAGAACCTGACGCTGGACAAATGCTTGAAAGTATGTAGAGCTGCGGAGCTGTCAAAAGAGAACTGCAAAACACTACAAGGACAGATGGTGGAAGAGGTCCATGCACTGAAGCACACCACAAGAAAAACCCGGGATGACGAGGTTTGCTGTAAGTTTTGTGGAAAGACGCATGAGAGAAACAAAAGTAAATGCCCAGCTTTTGGAAAAAAGTGTTCAAAGTGTGGGAAAGAAAATCATTTTGCTTCTAAATGCAAGACAAAAATGAAAATGTCAAGAAATATAAGTCAGTGCATGCTGTTGCAGAGCAAGACAGTGATGAATTTGAGGACATTATGACCATAACAGTGGCAAATGAGAAAAAAGAGACAGTGAACCAAATGAGGGACAGCCGTAGACAAGAGAAACAGCTCTTTGCAGGAATGCTCATTGACAAAACACTAGTCAAGTTTCAGATAGACTGTGGAGCAAGCTGCAATGTCATTCCTGTACATCTCCTAAACCCAGACACAAAGCTGGAACACTCAGACAAAGTGCTTATAATGTATAATAAGACAAAGCTGAGTCCACTTGGCTCATGTAAAGTCAAGATCAGGAACCCCAGAAACAATAAATTGTACAGAGTGTTGTTTCAAGTTGTGGACCTGGTCAGTGGAATTCCAATCCTGGGCAGAAAGGCCAGTGAGGACATGAAACTGATAAAGATACAGTATGAAAACATCATGGCTGTGGACAGCATCGTGACAAGAGAACTGGGGCCTGTAATAAAAAAGGACAGTGCTACATGCATGACAATGGAGACAATTGAAACAGAGTACATGGACGTTTTCACTGGTGATGGCTGCATGGAGGGACAATACAAAATTGAAATAGACAACAACGTACCTCCAGTGAAACTGCCGAAACGCAGAGTGCCAGTGGCTATGATGGAACCACTTAAAGAGGAACTCAAAGATATGGAGAAAAGAGAGATCATCGCACCAGTGGAGCAAAGCACGGACTGGATAAGCAGCATGGTCTCAGTGAGTAAACCGAATGGGAAGCTGAGGATCTGTATAGATCCTAAACCACTGAATCGGGCACTGAAAAGGAGCCATTTCCCTCTCCCTACCATTGATGACGTCCTGCCATAACTTGCAAATGCAAAAGTATTCACGGTCTGTGATGTGAAGCACGGTTTTTGGCACATCAAACTGGAAGAGGAGTCAAGCTACCTGACCACGTTCTCCACTCCATTTGGCCGTTTCCGTTGGCTCAGAATGCCAATGGGAATAAGCCCAGCACCAGAAGTCTTTCAAAGGAAGCTGACACATGCATTGGAGGGCTTAACTGGAGTTTACATCATAGCTGATGATGTGCTGATCACAGGAGAAGGGAGGACACAGGAGGAAGCCAACAAAGATCACGACCAGAAACTCAGACACTTCCTGGTCAGATGCAGAGAGAAAAACATCAAGCTCAATAAAGATAAATTCAAGCTGCGACGGCCAGAAGTATCATATATTGGACACCTGCTGACTGCTGAGGGACTGAGAGTCGACCCAGAGAAAGTGAGAGCAGTCAAGGACATGCCGAGACCAACGGATGTGAAAGGGGTACAGAGACTGATGGGTATGGTCAATTACCTGTCTAAATTTTATGAGCACCTGTCAGATGACTGTGAGGTTTTGAGACAACTCACACACAAAGAGAACATGTGGGAATGGACTGATGTACAAGAAGAAGCATTTCAGAGGTTGAAGGACAAAATAGCCAACACACCAGTCCTGAAATACTACAACCAGCAAGAGGAGCTGACGCTGCAGTGTGATGCATCAGAAACAGGTCTAGGAGCTGCCCTTACACAGAGAGGGAAACCAGTAGCATTCGGGAGCAGAGCCCTTACACCCACAGAGAGGGGCTACGCCCAAATAGAGAAAGAATGCCTGGCAATTGTGTTTGGGATGGAGAAATTTCACCAATATACATATGGCAGACAGGTGACTGTACAGAGTGACCACAAACCTTTAGAGAGCATTCACAGAAAACCCCTGCTTAGTGCACCAAAGAGACTGCAGAGAATGTTACTCAGGTTACAGAAGTATGATATCTGTGTAACTTATGTACCAGGCAGAGATATGTTGTTAGCAGATACACTGAGCAGAGCATACTTACCAGAGAGTAATAAAGAGGACATTGAGACAGAGGTGGAAACTGTAAATATGATCAACCACCTGCCCATCTCTGCTGAGAGACTGAATGCAATAAGACTGGCTACAAAAGAGGACACAGAACTACAAAAACTGATCAATGTGATCCTGACAGGGTGGCCAAAGAACAAAAAAGATATCCCAGCAGACATTCACCACTATTACTCATTCCAGGAGGAATTGAGTTACCAGGATGGCATAGTATTCAGAGGAGAGAGAGCAGTGATTCCTGATGTGCTCAGAGCAGATATCACCAGCCGTATCCATTCTTCTCATCTCGGAGTAGAAGGATGTCTCAGACGAGCAAGAGACTGTGTCTACTGGCAAGGGATGAATGAACAAGTCAAGACTTTTATTATGAAATGTGATGTATGCAGGTCAGTAGACCCCAGGCAACAAAAAGAGACACTGCACCCTCATGACATAACCTTGAGGCCCTGGGCAAAAGTTGGGACTGATCTGTTTTCATTTCATGAAAAAAACTACTTGATTACTGTGGACTACTACTCCAACTTTTGGGAGATAGATTATCTACAAGACACCAAGAGCAACACGGTTATCAGAAAACTCAAAGCCCACTTTGCACGACAAGGGATACCAGATGTGGTAATTTCTGATAATGGCCCACAGTATACCTCACAAGAATTTCAATGCTTCAGTCAAGCATGGGAATTCCAACACTGTACATCCTCACCTGGATATGCACAAAGTAATGGGAAAGCGGAATCTGCAGTGAAAACAGCAAAACGTCTCATGCAAAAAGCTGCAGCCGCTGGAAAGGATCCATATCTAGCAATACTGGATCATCGCAACACACCAAGCCAAGGTCTTAACACCAGCCCAGCACAAAGACTTCTAAATAGGAGGACAAGGACCCTTCTTCCCATTAAGGACACTTTGTTGGAGCCAGAGATTACAAGTAACATACAAGGACTGAAGCACAACAGACAACGACAGGAAAAATATTACAACCGCACAGCCAAGAACTTGGACACTCTGAAAACAGGAGACAGGGTGAGAGTACAGCCTTTTCAGCCTCATAAGGTATGGAAAACAGCACAGGTGTTGAGACCTGTAGGACACAGATCTTATGAGGTGAAGATGGAGTCGGGAGGTGTTTTGAGGAGGAATCGACGCCACCTCAGACACGACCATTGCACTTCTTCTACACACACACAAACAGGGACTGAGATAATCACACAAAGAACTGACACGGTCAAGCAGAGTCAAACAGGAGACCGACCCACAACCACTACCAGGTCAGGCCGTCAGGTGGTCAGACCACATTATCTGAAAGACTATACACAGTGAGGACATTAAAGGGGACTCTTGTAAAGACTCTTTGAAAAAAAAAAAAAAAAAAAAAAAAAAAGTGTGTATATGTATATTTTGAGTTGAATGTAATCTTTGATAGGCATGATAATATTTGTTACATTTTTAACTTTATTGAATGTAATATTTGCTACATTTTCAACTTTATTGAATGTAATATTTGCTACATTTTTAACTTTATTGAATGTAATATTTGATACACATGATAATATTTGAGATCTTTAATTTTATTAGAAAGAGTGTTTGCACTTTGGTACTGATAATTGCTACAGCTATTTTAAAGATTAATTTGTTTTATGAGTGACATAGATATCCTTATTGATGCTAATCAATATGTCATTTGTGTAAGGTTAATGTTCATTAAGTTATTTATTTTTGGACAAAGGAAGTTACTTCAAAGAAAAAAAAGAAAAGATGTAACAATAGGATTGTTGTTGTTGTTATAAGCATAGACATGTATAAAGGCTAGATGGCTCAAGGCGGAGTCAGTGGCGTCGTCACTTGGCGGCCATCTTAGGACAGGAGACTGCGCTGCTGCACCCTGCTACTGTGGACGGAAGGTGAGTGACATACACCAACTAAAATGCTCGTAACTTTCTGAATTCTTGACGGATTTACAAACGGTTTGGTTTATTACAAACCTTATTAACGTGGCTATGATTTGTGCTGATGCCGATGTTTAAATTGTAGCTTCACGTTTTGAGAAACGCTTAACATTGCAGCGTAGCTGTGTGTTTCATGGCTGCCCTCTACTCTAAAGTGATACCACAGTCGACATTTTCAATTATTAACAGGTTTCCTGAGACCAACAACGTTTCTTGACAACCTAATCTTTTGTCTAAATGTCATTTTGTGGATGTGGTTGTATTTATTTGCTGGCTAGCAGTGAAGAGGTCGTAAGTGAGTCACCAAGCAATTGTAAATTGGTGGGAGAGGCAGGGTTAGTCTTTCGTTTCAACATAGCTTTGAGTTACACATGATTTCCAAGTGGTTTGGTTTCTTAAAAACATCTTTACATTTGGATTACTTTGTTGGTTTTGTAGTGAACACTAAACATAATTCACCTTGTTCCAGGATTTAGGGACGCTGTCTCTTTAAGAATAGAATGTCAGTTTGTTGTTGTCATGGGCAACGCTATGTTTTGTGTCAGTTGGAAATAGTGAGAGAAATAAACGACAAGCTGTCAACGTTAGACTCTTACTCTACCGAGTTTATTACTCTCCACAGTTTTTTGTTTACAGTACTAACACTATTGTGGAAAATGCCTGATTTTTGTGCCGCCTACGGCTGCACCAACGCACGGAGCCTCCAAACGAGGACGCGTGGGATCACCTTTCACAAGTAAGAAAAGAAAATTAGGATACTTAGTAATACAAGTTCTGCTAGGAATAGTGTAACTGAGACAACATTACAAGATTGGCTACATATATTTGCATACATGCAGTACATAGAATCAAAATGATAATATATTTTATACTGTATTTTTGTCCATACCCTCAATGTTGAAGGAAATAAAGGTGGAAGGTTAACAATCATTATATCTGACTACTATTTCTCCCATTTGTAAGGTTTCCCAAATGCAGCGAGCGCCGGAGACAGTGGGAGCGTGCCCTGAGAAGGGAAGGTTTTACGGCTAATGATAGATCACTGCTCTGCAGTGAACACTTCAGAAATGAAGATTTCGACAGGACAGGGCAGACTATAAGACTCAAAGCTGGAGCTGTTCCATCGGTCTTCAACTTCCCTGCTCATCTTCAGAGGGTACGTGTATAATTGGCCAACTAGAATACAAGGTGTTAAAGATGGATGCATCGATATTTAAATGTGATTTAATGTCACACTTTCTGCAAGTTTAGCAATACATAAAGTGTATTACAGATCAATTGAATATTTAACTATTTTTTCAGCTGGTAGCACCAAGAAGCACAACCGCTTCTAGAAAAGCAGGAGAAAACCAGCCCATGGACCCCGAGCAGGATCAACCTCCGCCTGATGTTGTGAGTATTTGTACACATGAGGAATGTCACTAACAAATACACTAACCCTAACCCTAACCAACTTCATTATATATGTATTTATTATTTATTGGATTTTTTTTTTGTAGCCACAGCCATCCACTAGAGAGAGGCAAAGGAGTCGGAAGAGGAAGGCCCCTGACCACCAATATGCAATGCCTTCCTCTCCAAAGGCTCTTAAGGCCAAACTTGTTGCAGCCATGGCCACAGTGCGTAAACTGCAGCGGGAAAAGAGCAATGCCTTGGCAAGGGTAAGGAGGGCCAAGAAGAACATGAAGGCTCTTCTGGAGGAGCTGAAAGCTAAGAACCTCATCAGTGAAGAGCTGAATGACAAGCTGGAATGCTACTCAGGTAAAATAAATAATGACTTTAAATGTTTTGTCTTTTTTATGTTCTTTGTTAGACATAAAAATTACTATCAAAGGAGACTTACTAGATCACTTTTTCTAATTACATTTCAGATCTTCCGGTTCACCTCCTGTCAAGACAGGGTGCAGAGTACACCCAGGCCCAGAGAGACTTTGCGCTCACTCTCCACCTGCATGGTCCTAAGGCGTATCACTACCTGAGAGACGACCTGAAAATTCACCTTCCACATCCCAGTTCCTTGCAAAGGTACTCTTCGTCTCTAATTTCAACTACAGTAACAACTTCAGCTACAGACTGTGGTGTCATGAATAGTTAAACTTACTGATCTAAGTGCTAATACATTTTGATGTTGTAGTTTTTTTAGTATGTCCAGGGTCCACAATAGGGGTGATTGGGTTAGTGGCTCATTGGGTAAGTAATTAAATGGTCAATGTCTCAATTGTGTCAAGGTGGCTGAGCTCACTGGACGCCAAACCTGGCCTCAACAAAATGATGCTGGACATGCTGGGAAAACGGCGCCAAGAAGATGAGGCCAAATATGGGGTTGTCACTCTGATGTTGGATGCGATGGCCATAAAGAAGCATGTTCAGTACGATCCACAGTCACAAACCATGTCTGGTTTTGTGGACATGGGGGATCGTATAAATCAAAGTGACATAGCTTCAGAAGCTCTTGTGTTTCTTGTCGTTGGGCTCCAAGGTTACTGGAAGGCTCCAATTGGTTACTATTTGACTAAGAGCCTAACCCCGGAAACGCAGAGTGTCTTAGTTGTGCATGCTCTGGAAGAGCTTCATCAGCGCCAGATCAAGGTGGTGTGCATGACAATGGATGGCCATGCATCCAACATCAGCATGTGCACCCAGCTTGGATGTGACCTTAAGGCAACACCATGTGAGCCCTTGAAGACACATTTCCCCCATCCAAGAACCCGTGACAAGGTTTTTGTTATGATGGACGCTTGCCACATGTTGAAGCTGACGCGCAATATGTTGGAGGTACGTGCCTCTCTGGTTGACCATATTCAGTTGTTTATGTTTTAATTGTATGAAATCTGTGTTATCACATAATTGTGGAGAATATGCAGATTTACATTGCATGTGTGCGAGCAGTTAAAAACTATGGTTATTCTGCAGGCATACAGCCCAATTTCAAGCGTCACTGGCACCATCAATTGGAACTACATCGTTCATCTCAACGATGTCCAAAACAAAAGTGGACTGCATGCTGCAAATAGGGTCACTGATAAACATGTTTACTTTGGTAATCAGAAGATGAAGGTATGTTTTTATGATGATTTGCTTTGTGTTTTTATCCTGGTGCGGATGTTTGGATCTTGTAGCGCTAATTTTCTCCTCATTTGTGTATTTTATCTCAATCAAGGTCTCCCTGGCTGCTCAGGCCCTCAGTAATTCCGTGGCAGTGGCCCTCCGCACCTTGCGGGATCTGAAGGAATATGCAGTGTTCCAAGATTGTGAGGCTACAGCAGAATTTATCGAGGTAATAAAGCAAGAGATCTGCATCACAATCCAAAGTCATTTCCAAATATTCTACTGTTCTTATGAACATTTGAGTGATTAATTGCTTTAATCCTGTTGGAATTTATGGCATTTATTACAGGTGACAGATTCCAGATTTTAAGATTTGACAAAAACATGACAACACAACACTTGTAGATCTACTATTTTGGTTGTTAATGTGTACAGAATATATAATTGGTGTATCAGTATCAAAAAAGTATCCTCAAGTCTAGCAATATGCAAGCACATATGTACAGTATGAGCTTTTTGTACATACCGCAACTCATAATTAGCCCAGGAACACCCCTCATCTCAGGTTTAAATATCAAATTATTCAGACTTAGATGTATACTACGATACTTTAAACTCAGTTAAGGTGATGATTTCAGTGCTTCCAGTCACTTAAGATATTTGTTTATAGATAACGGACAGGCTGTTCGATATCTTGAACAGCCGCAATCCCAGAGCCAGAGGGTTCAAAGCCCCACTTGGTTCTCGGAACTGGACAAGCACCAGGGAGTTCTTGTCAAGAGCCAGGGCTTACTTGCTCGCTTTGAGGATGGGAGATGGCACACCCCTCTACCGTACAAAGAGGTCTTTAAAAAAAAAAGAGAATGTTCTGTTGGTGATGCACTGATACCCCCCCCCCCCCCCCCCCCCCGACACAAGTACAACTATTTAACTTTTGAGTAGTCACCAATATCCACTACAGATTCTTAATTATAATGTAATAATCATAATGAGACTTTATATTTGAATACCAATAGCTCATCACTACGGGTTTCAGTGCATCCCTAGTCTATGAGGTTGTCCGGATATCTAATTCTCTGCTATCTTCTGCATCATGTTCAGATGCTCTGTCCTCCTCCTGTTTGCAGGACAGAGCATCATAAGATGCTCTGTCCTGTAAGATGTTCTGTCCTGTTTGCATCGAGTTCATAAGATGCTCTATCCTGTCTTGAGTTCATGAGATGCCCCACTCTTCAAGTGGTACGTATTATTTTATAATTCATATTCATATGATAATGTTTTACTTGTCTGTGAATTAGTCTCTGTTGCGATTCTCTTCTGTTGACCCCCCCCCAGGTCCAAAGTGTCTAACTGGTATGTATTGCATGGTCTGCATGTGTTGTTGCCACATGGTGGCCATCTTGCCAGGCAGGATTTGATACAAGCAGGTTTAGTGTCCTAAAACTAAATTGAAGGAACCTAAACCTCACACACGGTATACTTTGAAGTTCAGGGATGCAAAATACTCAACTTTAGGTTATTCCCCTCTTTTATCCCAATGTGGCTATTCAGTGAAATGTGGATTTGTGTCTGCCTTGGCAGCTCCCAGACAACTTCCTTTCTAGTGAGCATTCACTAATCTTACCCTATACTGTGTTTGTTTGCATCCCTGGCTTCTTGTGTCCTTGCCAGGGTCGTCATAGTAATGTAATATTTGTTTTTGAAGGTTCCTCTCTGTCCTCGGCTTTGTCATAAACATTGACACATTGATGGCGATGATTCCCGTGCTCCTCGAAGGACAGCGATATGTCCTGACGTACCGATTCAGCCAGGACCACTTGGAGCTTCTTTTCAACTCCATCAGAGCATCCGGTAGAGTTCATATTTACCAGCCACATAAAGTGTCAGCATATGCTCTTATAGCTTTCACATATACAGTATCTGGAGTTGTCAGAAAAACTATTTAGAGTATTTAGAATGTCTGTGTGTTTGCATAATTTGTCACCACTGTGATGCAATCTGAACTGTGTGATAGTGTCATTGACTTTTACTTTTAACCATAGAGATATAATGAATGTCTGTAATAAACTTGTTTATAGGTCTATCATGTTTTGTTTTGCTCTTTGTTGTTCTGAAGGTGGCTGGAATAACAACCCTAACGCCAGCCAGTTCAAGTACATTTTCCGGAAGCTGATGGCCAGGTGTGGGGTTGTTAAACCGAGCAGCAAAGGGAATGTAACAGCACAGGATGACACAGAGTCCCTACCAGCTGATCAGTCTGCTGTTCAGTCCTACCGCATAGACACATCTACCAACCTGTCGGCTGTAGACATGTCCTCTGCAGAAGGAGAAGATCTCCCTTCCCCGTTTGCAGACATTCCTGCCCTTGTACAAGACCACAGCTATCTTCCCAAGAAGTTTGATGGTCTTGTGGAAAATGTGCTTGTGTACATTTCAGGTAGAGTTAGACTTATAGTAGATTTAGCCTATAACTAATTCATTTCCCCATGCTTATTAATTAAAAAAGTCATTATAATGTGAATCTGTCCACCATTGATTTCAGGATTTGTGGTGCGACGCACAATAAAAAAGCTTTCCTGTGATGTCTGCCGGGCAAGCCTGTTGATGGATGCTGAATCTGCCAGTAAGGACCAGAGCTACCATCTGCTGACGCTGAAAAACAATGGAGGTCTTGTCATCCCATCAGAAGGCACCGTGAAGGTCGTCAGGGCAGCAGAGTGGGTTGTTCGGCAGGCAGTAGCAGATTCCAGGAGATCGCAACCCATCAAACTGTTGGAGGTCCTCTACATGGTGAGGAAGAGGATAGGTGGAGAGGATGTGTTTTTGCTCGGGGAGCACATCACTGACACGCAATATGGCATTGACAGTCACCACCATACACTCTTGACACTGGTTGTGTCCCTCTTCTTCAAGCTAAGGCTGCACCACATTGCGAAAATGTCAACACTTAGCTTGCAGAAAGACAGTGTGAGACAGAAGCTCACAAAAACTGTCCTTTTCAAAGGGCAGTAGCACAAACTATTTGTGCACTTAAAGGATGGGTTTTCAACTGGTGGTCTGTTTAATTTGCTACTCTTCTTTGATGTTTTTTTTTTTTTGTATATTTTGTATATTTTTTTGTAAGTGTTTTTTAAATGTGTGCCTTTGGACCTAAATAAAAAAAAAAACAAAGACCCATCTCTTTTCTCTTTATTTTACAGAATGGCAACTTGAGACAGATTTATATTATACATAAATTTACACATGTATTTAATAATGTAAATATAAGTAATAAACTAAATTGCACTATTTCATGTTTCATGTACCTTATAAATATTGACATCATTGCTGTGTGTGTGTGTGTATGGGTATACCTAGTACTTTACCTGTCTAGTCTACTTAATATACTATTTTCTTAATAAACTCCGTGGCTATAATTTTTCAAAAGTATGCAGTTAAATAGCCGCATCCCTGACGTTTATGACACACCAAGCCGTTTGAAAATCGGTTGAAAATTGAGCAAAATATAGTTATTTCAGCACTACATGCACAATAGACTTTAATGTTATAACTGGACGAGCTGTCCTGTCCCAAGATGGCCGCCGTGTGACGACGTCGGGTCCCATTGGCTCTCAGCGCCGGTAAGCTATCTAGCCTTTCTATACATGTCTATGGTTATAAGCATAGACATATATACATAGACGCCTCATTGAGCGGGTTGGCCCGCTGCTGCGATACGTCAACGTCGCCGCCATCTTGGGGATGGCAACTCTGCCCCGCAAACCAATACGAGTCAATGGAGAGAACTTTATTAAGTGTCTGCTACAAGGTGCTATAAATTAATTCCTCTCATTTACGCATTCACACACGGACGTATATATTCAGAAAACTGTTAGGAACATAAAACAACGTCTGTAATGGTCTCTGATGATTATAAACGTGAACTATTCTTGATATGTTCAGTGTACAGGTCGGCATCAAACCACTCGATGTATTTTATAATGTTTTCACGAGTGTTTAGCTGTTACTGTAATGATACAAAATACTGAATCTGTGTCTGTAATAACCACCGGACATGGAAATGAGACATCTGTATTAATAAACAGCACCAGCATTTACATGGTACTGATTTTGATTAATCGTTTTTATATTATAACGACTAATATTGACAATCATTGGGACAAAAAATTAACAAAATGAACAAAGTCTGCAAATCATAATAAAATAAAATGAAATAATAATGGCATAAAATACTGCGATTGCCTGGTCTAAACCATACTCTGATTTATTTTTATTTTTTTAGAAGGAAACAGATTAAAGAACATATATACATACTTATATTTATACACCAGAGTGCAAGAAAACAGATTAAAAAACACATATATAAATACAGCTTTATTCATTTATTTTCTATAGCCGGTTATTCCTGTTAGCCACATGCTAAATAAAAGGATAAAATATTGTAATGATCTCAGAGTGTAATACAAAATACATCAGAGTCCTTTTATTATCACTGAACAAGTGTACATCAAAATTCTAGCACAACATCCAAGTATTACACACAACATAAATAGAGTAAAAAGTACAACAGTACAATAAATATAAGTTAGGAGAGAGCCTGGATGACGGGCTAGCAGAAAACCCTTCCCTTCTCAGAGCAATTTCCCACCGCTTTGTCAGCCCTTCATCTTTGGGAAACCTACATAGTATGAGAAAGGTTAGCTAATCAACCTTGAACACTGCGAGTAGTTAGTGGCAATTTAGTTAAATACGATTGAATTCTTGGTTGTTTGAAGGCTGTTTTTAACGCGGGACTTCATAGTATTATGCGCGAGACTTGTAGTATCAACAAAAGTATACATATTCTGATCTCAAAATGATGTTGTAATGATCAAATACAATCAAAAGTAGGTGTTCTGTCTTACTCGTGAAAAGTTATCCGACTGAAACCTTTCCAAACAGCACACGAATGAGGTATCTTTCGCCCGGTGATATATACAGTCAATGGGCGATAGCTGCAGTTTGCCATCCCCAATATGGCGGTGACGTTGACGTACGGCGCAGCCCTCAATGAGGCGTCTATGTATATATGTCTATGGTTATAAGTAGCATAGACATGTATAGAAAGGCTAGATAGCTTACCGGCGCTGAGAGCCAATGGGACCCGACGTCGTCACACGGCGGCCATCTTGGGACAGGACAGCTCGTCCAGTTATAACATTAAAGTCTATTGTGCATGTAGTGCTGAAATAACTATATTTTGCTCAATTTTCAACCGATTTTCAAACGGCTTGGTGTGTCATAAACGTCAGGGATGCGGCTATTTAACTGCATACTTTTGAAAAATTATAGCCACGGAGTTTATTAAGAAAATAGTATATTAAGTAGACTAGACAGGTAAAGTACTAGGTATACCCATACACACACACACACAGCAATGATGTCAATATTTATAAGGTACATGAAACATGAAATAGTGCAATTTAGTTTATTACTTATATTTACATTATTAAATACATGTGTAAATTTATGTATAATATAAATCTGTCTCAAGTTGCCATTCTGTAAAATAAAGAGAAAAGAGATGGGTCTTTGTTTTTTTTTTTATTTAGGTCCAAAGGCACACATTTAAAAAACACTTACAAAAAAATATACAAAATATACAAAAAAAAAAAAACATCAAAGAAGAGTAGCAAATTAAACAGACCACCAGTTGAAAACCCATCCTTTAAGTGCACAAATAGTTTGTGCTACTGCCCTTTGAAAAGGACAGTTTTTGTGAGCTTCTGTCTCACACTGTCTTTCTGCAAGCTAAGTGTTGACATTTTCGCAATGTGGTGCAGCCTTAGCTTGAAGAAGAGGGACACAACCAGTGTCAAGAGTGTATGGTGGTGACTGTCAATGCCATATTGCGTGTCAGTGATGTGCTCCCCGAGCAAAAACACATCCTCTCCACCTATCCTCTTCCTCACCATGTAGAGGACCTCCAACAGTTTGATGGGTTGCGATCTCCTGGAATCTGCTACTGCCTGCCGAACAACCCACTCTGCTGCCCTGACGACCTTCACGGTGCCTTCTGATGGGATGACAAGACCTCCATTGTTTTTCAGCGTCAGCAGATGGTAGCTCTGGTCCTTACTGGCAGATTCAGCATCCATCAACAGGCTTGCCCGGCAGACATCACAGGAAAGCTTTTTTATTGTGCGTCGCACCACAAATCCTGAAATCAATGGTGGACAGATTCACATTATAATGACTTTTTTAATTAATAAGCATGGGGAAATGAATTAGTTATAGGCTAAATCTACTATAAGTCTAACTCTACCTGAAATGTACACAAGCACATTTTCCACAAGACCATCAAACTTCTTGGGAAGATAGCTGTGGTCTTGTACAAGGGCAGGAATGTCTGCAAACGGGGAAGGGAGATCTTCTCCTTCTGCAGAGGACATGTCTACAGCCGACAGGTTGGTAGATGTGTCTATGCGGTAGGACTGAACAGCAGACTGATCAGCTGGTAGGGACTCTGTGTCATCCTGTGCTGTTACATTCCCTTTGCTGCTCGGTTTAACAACCCCACACCTGGCCATCAGCTTCCGGAAAATGTACTTGAACTGGCTGGCGTTAGGGTTGTTATTCCAGCCACCTTCAGAACAACAAAGAGCAAAACAAAACATGATAGACCTATAAACAAGTTTATTACAGACATTCATTATATCTCTATGGTTAAAAGTAAAAGTCAATGACACTATCACACAGTTCAGATTGCATCACAGTGGTGACAAATTATGCAAACACACAGACATTCTAAATACTCTAAATAGTTTTTCTGACAACTCCAGATACTGTATATGTGAAAGCTATAAGAGCATATGCTGACACTTTATGTGGCTGGTAAATATGAACTCTACCGGATGCTCTGATGGAGTTGAAAAGAAGCTCCAAGTGGTCCTGGCTGAATCGGTACGTCAGGACATATCGCTGTCCTTCGAGGAGCACGGGAATCATCGCCATCAATGTGTCAATGTTTATGACAAAGCCGAGGACAGAGAGGAACCTTCAAAAACAAATATTACATTACTATGACGACCCTGGCAAGGACACAAGAAGCCAGGGATGCAAACAAACACAGTATAGGGTAAGATTAGTGAATGCTCACTAGAAAGGAAGTTGTCTGGGAGCTGCCAAGGCAGACACAAATCCACATTTCACTGAATAGCCACATTGGGATAAAAGAGGGGAATAACCTAAAGTTGAGTATTTTGCATCCCTGAACTTCAAAGTATACCGTGTGTGAGGTTTAGGTTCCTTCAATTTAGTTTTAGGACACTAAACCTGCTTGTATCAAATCCTGCCTGGCAAGATGGCCACCATGTGGCAACAACACATGCAGACCATGCAATACATACCAGTTAGACACTTTGGACCTGGGGGGGGGTCAACAGAAGAGAATCGCAACAGAGACTAATTCACAGACAAGTAAAACATTATCATATGAATATGAATTATAAAATAATACGTACCACTTGAAGAGTGGGGCATCTCATGAACTCAAGACAGGATAGAGCATCTTATGAACTCGATGCAAACAGGACAGAACATCTTACAGGACAGAGCATCTTATGATGCTCTGTCCTGCAAACAGGAGGAGGACAGAGCATCTGAACATGATGCAGAAGATAGCAGAGAATTAGATATCCGGACAACCTCATAGACTAGGGATGCACTGAAACCCGTAGTGATGAGCTATTGGTATTCAAATATAAAGTCTCATTATGATTATTACATTATAATTAAGAATCTGTAGTGGATATTGGTGACTACTCAAAAGTTAAATAGTTGTACTTGTGTCGGGGGGGGGGGGGGGGGGGGGGTATCAGTGCATCACCAACAGAACATTCTCTTTTTTTTTAAAGACCTCTTTGTACGGTAGAGGGGTGTGCCATCTCCCATCCTCAAAGCGAGCAAGTAAGCCCTGGCTCTTGACAAGAACTCCCTGGTGCTTGTCCAGTTCCGAGAACCAAGTGGGGCTTTGAACCCTCTGGCTCTGGGATTGCGGCTGTTCAAGATATCGAACAGCCTGTCCGTTATCTATAAACAAATATCTTAAGTGACTGGAAGCACTGAAATCATCACCTTAACTGAGTTTAAAGTATCGTAGTATACATCTAAGTCTGAATAATTTGATATTTAAACCTGAGATGAGGGGTGTTCCTGGGCTAATTATGAGTTGCGGTATGTACAAAAAGCTCATACTGTACATATGTGCTTGCATATTGCTAGACTTGAGGATACTTTTTTGATACTGATACACCAATTATATATTCTGTACACATTAACAACCAAAATAGTAGATCTACAAGTGTTGTGTTGTCATGTTTTTGTCAAATCTTAAAATCTGGAATCTGTCACCTGTAATAAATGCCATAAATTCCAACAGGATTAAAGCAATTAATCACTCAAATGTTCATAAGAACAGTAGAATATTTGGAAATGACTTTGGATTGTGATGCAGATCTCTTGCTTTATTACCTCGATAAATTCTGCTGTAGCCTCACAATCTTGGAACACTGCATATTCCTTCAGATCCCGCAAGGTGCGGAGGGCCACTGCCACGGAATTACTGAGGGCCTGAGCAGCCAGGGAGACCTTGATTGAGATAAAATACACAAATGAGGAGAAAATTAGCGCTACAAGATCCAAACATCCGCACCAGGATAAAAACACAAAGCAAATCATCATAAAAACATACCTTCATCTTCTGATTACCAAAGTAAACATGTTTATCAGTGACCCTATTTGCAGCATGCAGTCCACTTTTGTTTTGGACATCGTTGAGATGAACGATGTAGTTCCAATTGATGGTGCCAGTGACGCTTGAAATTGGGCTGTATGCCTGCAGAATAACCATAGTTTTTAACTGCTCGCACACATGCAATGTAAATCTGCATATTCTCCACAATTATGTGATAACACAGATTTCATACAATTAAAACATAAACAACTGAATATGGTCAACCAGAGAGGCACGTACCTCCAACATATTGCGCGTCAGCTTCAACATGTGGCAAGCGTCCATCATAACAAAAACCTTGTCACGGGTTCTTGGATGGGGGAAATGTGTCTTCAAGGGCTCACATGGTGTTGCCTTAAGGTCACATCCAAGCTGGGTGCACATGCTGATGTTGGATGCATGGCCATCCATTGTCATGCACACCACCTTGATCTGGCGCTGATGAAGCTCTTCCAGAGCATGCACAACTAAGACACTCTGCGTTTCCGGGGTTAGGCTCTTAGTCAAATAGTAACCAATTGGAGCCTTCCAGTAACCTTGGAGCCCAACGACAAGAAACACAAGAGCTTCTGAAGCTATGTCACTTTGATTTATACGATCCCCCATGTCCACAAAACCAGACATGGTTTGTGACTGTGGATCGTACTGAACATGCTTCTTTATGGCCATCGCATCCAACATCAGAGTGACAACCCCATATTTGGCCTCATCTTCTTGGCGCCGTTTTCCCAGCATGTCCAGCATCATTTTGTTGAGGCCAGGTTTGGCGTCCAGTGAGCTCAGCCACCTTGACACAATTGAGACATTGACCATTTAATTACTTACCCAATGAGCCACTAACCCAATCACCCCTATTGTGGACCCTGGACATACTAAAAAAACTACAACATCAAAATGTATTAGCACTTAGATCAGTAAGTTTAACTATTCATGACACCACAGTCTGTAGCTGAAGTTGTTACTGTAGTTGAAATTAGAGACGAAGAGTACCTTTGCAAGGAACTGGGATGTGGAAGGTGAATTTTCAGGTCGTCTCTCAGGTAGTGATACGCCTTAGGACCATGCAGGTGGAGAGTGAGCGCAAAGTCTCTCTGGGCCTGGGTGTACTCTGCACCCTGTCTTGACAGGAGGTGAACCGGAAGATCTGAAATGTAATTAGAAAAAGTGATCTAGTAAGTCTCCTTTGATAGTAATTTTTATGTCTAACAAAGAACATAAAAAAGACAAAACATTTAAAGTCATTATTTATTTTACCTGAGTAGCATTCCAGCTTGTCATTCAGCTCTTCACTGATGAGGTTCTTAGCTTTCAGCTCCTCCAGAAGAGCCTTCATGTTCTTCTTGGCCCTCCTTACCCTTGCCAAGGCATTGCTCTTTTCCCGCTGCAGTTTACGCACTGTGGCCATGGCTGCAACAAGTTTGGCCTTAAGAGCCTTTGGAGAGGAAGGCATTGCATATTGGTGGTCAGGGGCCTTCCTCTTCCGACTCCTTTGCCTCTCTCTAGTGGATGGCTGTGGCTACAAAAAAAAAATCCAATAAATAATAAATACATATATAATGAAGTTAATTAGGGTTAGGGTTAGTGTATTTGTTAGTGACATTCCTCATGTGTACAAATACTCACAACATCAGGCGGAGGTTGATCCTGCTCGGGGTCCATGGGCTGGTTTTCTCCTGCTTTTCTAGAAGCGGTTGTGCTTCTTGGTGCTACCAGCTGAAAAAATAGTTAAATATTCAATTGATCTGTAATACACTTTATGTATTGCTAAACTTGCAGAAAGTGTGACATTAAATCACATTTAAATATCGATGCATCCATCTTTAACACCTTGTATTCTAGTTGGCCAATTATACACGTACCCTCTGAAGATGAGCAGGGAAGTTGAAGACCGATGGAACAGCTCCAGCTTTGAGTCTTATAGTCTGCCCTGTCCTGTCGAAATCTTCATTTCTGAAGTGTTCACTGCAGAGCAGTGATCTATCATTAGCCGTAAAACCTTCCCTTCTCAGGGCACGCTCCCACTGTCTCCGGCGCTCGCTGCATTTGGGAAACCTTACAAATGGGAGAAATAGTAGTCAGATATAATGATTGTTAACCTTCCACCTTTATTTCCTTCAACATTGAGGGTATGGACAAAAATACAGTATAAAATATATTATCATTTTGATTCTATGTACTGCATGTATGCAAATATATGTAGCCAATCTTGTAATGTTGTCTCAGTTACACTATTCCTAGCAGAACTTGTATTACTAAGTATCCTAATTTTCTTTTCTTACTTGTGAAAGGTGATCCCACGCGTCCTCGTTTGGAGGCTCCGTGCGTTGGTGCAGCCGTAGGCGGCACAAAAATCAGGCATTTTCCACAATAGTGTTAGTACTGTAAACAAAAAACTGTGGAGAGTAATAAACTCGGTAGAGTAAGAGTCTAACGTTGACAGCTTGTCGTTTATTTCTCTCACTATTTCCAACTGACACAAAACATAGCGTTGCCCATGACAACAACAAACTGACATTCTATTCTTAAAGAGACAGCGTCCCTAAATCCTGGAACAAGGTGAATTATGTTTAGTGTTCACTACAAAACCAACAAAGTAATCCAAATGTAAAGATGTTTTTAAGAAACCAAACCACTTGGAAATCATGTGTAACTCAAAGCTATGTTGAAACGAAAGACTAACCCTGCCTCTCCCACCAATTTACAATTGCTTGGTGACTCACTTACGACCTCTTCACTGCTAGCCAGCAAATAAATACAACCACATCCACAAAATGACATTTAGACAAAAGATTAGGTTGTCAAGAAACGTTGTTGGTCTCAGGAAACCTGTTAATAATTGAAAATGTCGACTGTGGTATCACTTTAGAGTAGAGGGCAGCCATGAAACACACAGCTACGCTGCAATGTTAAGCGTTTCTCAAAACGTGAAGCTACAATTTAAACATCGGCATCAGCACAAATCATAGCCACGTTAATAAGGTTTGTAATAAACCAAACCGTTTGTAAATCCGTCAAGAATTCAGAAAGTTACGAGCATTTTAGTTGGTGTATGTCACTCACCTTCCGTCCACAGTAGCAGGGTGCAGCAGCGCAGTCTCCTGTCCTAAGATGGCCGCCAAGTGACGACGCCACTGACTCCGCCTTGAGCCATCTAGCCTTTATACATGTCTATGATAAGTAGCGCCTTCCCAGGCAACATTGTAAATGGAACACTATGGTTGCCAGGTTACAGTATCACCGGTAACAGCGGATCTGGGAACATTCTATCTGTCAGTTATGATCGTCAGTTGATAATAAAACAAGTAAGCAAGTTTATGCTTTAACCGTACATCCTGTAGTTTATTATTGAAGACAAAACAGGACAGGATGAAACAATTTTACAAATACATTTAACTGGTAGGTGCTTTTGGAGATGAAACGTTAGTTAGTTTAAACTTAGTTGACCAAACTTTATTTAGTAATTGTGTCTGTTTTTTGATATTTCACCTTAACCGGAAGTAGCCAACAGGTGTCGGTTAATTAGCCTGATTGATGTCAAGCTAGCAAGGTAACTTCGGTCTCAAGCTAACATGTTGTTGGTCATAAAAGTAGATCATTTGCGGCTCCATGAAGAGGAAATAAAATCGTTTTAACAGACATGAAGACACCGAGAGTTGTTTCCAGGTACAGTCATGTTCCGTGTTAATGTTCTCAGCCCTGACTACCTGTTCGTGTTTACCTGTTAGCTTTCAGGCTAATGGCGGAGTAGCTTGTGTTGTTTTGTTAAAGTTAAGAAGAAATATTTTGCAGCTTTGCACCTGCTTCATCCGAAATTGAACAAAGTATGAATTAACAGTAATAGCTGAGCACGGTCCAGGTAAACATTACATTACACTGATTTAAATTTGGTAAAATGTTCTGGACATTTAAACCCGCCATGGCGTGACCATAGCAGACAGCTATTTGATATGATATGACATATTTACAGTACCGCTTTTCTGTGCTGCTCTTTCCTGCTGTTTTATTCATGGCTGCTTCTATGTCAGCCTAAAAAGTTGACTAAAGGCTTTAGCAGCAACATAATTGCTTTTTTTGCCAGTAGACACGTGCAACCCTACTTCTAATAACACAATATATTCCTGTTACTGATTTACAAGATCCTACAAACGCCTCGCTGGGTGTCCTGTGGCTTTAGTTCACTTTCATCTTCACCACTGTTATGTCCCAGATCCTTTTCTCTGTGCTAACCTCCGTTTGAAGGTAATACCAACCGGTTTGTGATGTTTTACTCCTTTTCAGCAGAAATCTGTTTGATATTTCACGTTAACTGAGTCAGAGCTGAACGTTAAAAGTTAAGACGAAGGCGTCAACCTTTAAACTTTGAATGTCTGCTATATTATGTCAATGTTTTTGATCAGAGTCTGTGCATCAGTTCAGCTGTAGAGTTAGTTGCTGATCATCAGGTGAACATAGAGTGGTTGTTTCTGTGTAGCTCCACTTTCTGATGACTGGAGGTAGATTTTCCTGAATCAGTCTGTGGAGGAGGTGGAGAGGAGCCGCTGATCTCCTGCTGTCTGAGCCACTAAATGAGGCCTGAGCTCTTCAGACAGACGCTGGAGAACAGATCAGACTTTATCTGACATTATATTCACACTGCAGAGCTGAGTGATCAGAAGGCTTTAATGAATATACATGCGTACATAGATATAAAAACATTAGTTAGAATGAACTGGAATTCTGATCAAAGACTGATCAAAGGTCTTTTTTATTAATCTCGATCACAGATAACGTCTTGACTCACTCCAGAAAGTAGCTCACTTGTGTCAGAGTGTTTAGTGTGAGACTTTAGTCTGTGGACTGTTTGAATAACCTGTAAGTTTAGATTGACTTTATAGTTATTTGTGGAAGATGTTCACTTCTCTCATCAGTAAGCTTGGATCATACTTCAGTTTAAGGATCAATATAAATGATTACTTGATTAACTATAATGATTTACTGGCATCAGATGATATGAAGAGCAGTTGTGGACTGTTGAAATCAAACTGCATTATGTTTTTATTTCTGTCTATAAAACCATATGTAGGGCAATACTGGGAGATACTGTAGGGCCTTTCAGAATAAAACTCCTAGACTCCTGGATGAAGTTGTTGGTGTCTGCGTTGTTGCTCTTCATTTCTCTGCAGCTTCACGTCTCCATCTAGTAGACTAATACAACAACAGCTGATAGAGTCTCTGACTGCATTCACTGATATGAAACAGAGGATAAGAACCAGTCACTGGAGGAGCAGCTGATATCATGTCATGGATGATTTTCAGTTGATGTTCAGGTGAATGATTTGTGTTTCCTCTGCAGGTGAAGGTAGAAAGTGTGTGTGAGTTGATGTGAATCCAGCAGCATGGATCAGTGTGAGGACAGAGAGGAGGGAGTCCCTCCCTCTAAAACCCCTGTGAGAGAGTTACGTGAAAAGTTCATGAACTACTGTGAAGATCAGAGGTGAGAAGAAGAACTCTAACTGTCCATGACTCTTCTACATGTCAGAGCTCTGCACCTTCATTATTGTCGTGTGTGTGTGTGGGTGGGTGCGTGTTTAAGGCATGTCATCATGTCTTCTCACATAACAGCATCTGTGACTGTAGACTAAAAGTGACTTTCTCTCTCCGGTGGTCTCCTCTTTGCCTTTCAGTACCCATCAGACACCAGACTGCCATAAACCTGAACCCGATCCCAGTTGTGTGTCTATGAAGAGTGACCACTCCATGGGAAAACCAGTAACATTTGACTCCAGAAGGTAAGTTATGACTGGGTTGAAAATGTTATTGTCTTTATTCTCAGAGTTGTTTGTGTGAATTATATGGTAAATGGTAAATGGCCTTGCTTTTATATAGCGCTTTTCTACCTATTGGTTCTCAAAGCGCTTTTACAGTCAGAGACACATCTACCCATTCACTCACTCAAGCACACACACATTCACACACCAGTGCCATGCACTGGGAGCAACTGGGGGTTCACCCTCTGGTTCGTGGACAACCCGCTCTACCTACTGAGCCACAGTCACCCTGTATCTATATATATCTGTCTCACAGATGAAGGTTATTGTAAGTATTTTGTAGCTAATAATTAAGAAATGGCTGTGTTAAAAAAACATTCTGCTGCAAGTACGTTGGTCTCCTCTTTGTCTGTTAGGATCAATCAGACACCAGACTATCCTGAACCTGCACCTAAACCTGCACCTAAGCCTGCACCTAAGCCTAAACTTGATCTCAGCTGTCTGTCTCTGAAGAGTGATCAGTCCTTAGGATGTCCAGTAACATTTGGCCCCAGAAGGTAAGTTGTGACTGAGTTGAAAGCATCTTTATTGTCAGAGTTGTTTGTGTTAATGATATCTATCTCACAGACTTGATAAGAATGTAATAATTAAGAAAAGGATGTGTTACAAAATATTCTGCTGCAAGTACGTTGGTCTCCTCTTTGTCTGTTAGGATCAATCAGACACCAGACTATCCTGAACCTGCACCTAAACCTGCACCTAAGCCTAAACTTGATCTCGGCTTTCTGTCTATGAAGAGTGATCAGTCCATAGGATGTCCAGTAACATTTGGCTCCAGAAGGTAAGTTGTGACTAAGCTGGAAATGTTACCGTCTTTTAATTATGTCTTGTTGTGAGGTTTGGGAACATGTTCATCATCTTCATTCGTACAAGTCCTCCTGGACCTCATTCAGATTCCAATGCAATGATTTGCAACCATATTGAAATTGATGCAAAGGAGTTCACATTGACTGGGGCAGACACATGAACAGAGTACAACAGTGACAGCTAGCCAAACACTGTAGTGGAAGGTTGCAGAGAAAATGCTTTTCTTTCTCCTTTGGCTGGGAGCCAACAACCCAAAGGCAGAAACCACTCATGTTCAAATCTCTGATCATCATTATTCACACTCAGAGCTGTTTGTGTATCATGTTGTAAGAGCAACTTCATTTGACTCAAACAGGTATGCTGTAATTAAGTTAATATTTTTCGACGAGGTTTGGAAACATGTGCAGCATGTTATTTGTCACTATCCAAGTCATATAAAGGGTATTTCAAAAAGGTTTGCTGCAACGTGAAGAGTTGGTTAAAGTAGTTGGAACTGAAATAAACACCGACTCTCAGTGGGATCAGCAGTACCTGTAAACATTGTTGTGGAAAATTAAGTCTTCAACTTTCTTCAGTACAGAAAGATATTCTAGTGAGAAACAAAGTGAAGGAATGCATTCTGTATATTTTATGATTTTATTAAGGTAAGAGAGATAGTGACAGTCTCTGGTTTCTACACAGGATCATCCACATTTATAGGTCTATCTAAGCAGAGGAAGGCCAAGGTTCAACAATGCCATATAAGGAATTGTTTTTGTACCCAAAGTTGTTTTTCCTGTGGAGAGGCAAACGACTGAACAGCAGAGAGAGTTGAAGGAACAGAGACATTGTCATACAAAACAATGGGACAATAAGTTGCAGATGGTAGTCGAGGGTCTGAAGCTTTAGCTGCATTTCCCCTAGGAATATAATAAGTTAGTTTGTGTGAGCAGTACATTTACAAACAGCAACAGCTTTTGGTAGAAGAATGGCGTCCAGGTAAGTTACAACTTTGTCAGAGTGTAAAATAGGTTTACTGTCTGATATCAAAAGGTAGGTAACAGAATGTCCTTCAGCAAGTTTACAGGCTCCTGTTAGGGCTACCAGCTCAGATGTTTACGCCAAGCAGGATGAAAAAAGGAACCTGAAAGGAGAACTTCACAGAGTGAACAGCAAAACCAACGTTCTTTCTAGCAACAGACATCTACGTTCAGTAATACACAGGATAAGATGTTACAATCCCTTGTGCCAAAATCCCAGGCACAAGGGATAGAGGCCCTGTTTGACTAAGAGGCCCTACCAAACCTACAGTCATGTGATATGACAATTAACCTACATTCTACATAAACTAAGTAAAAGCTGCTGGCTTGTAAGTCCATTGAGCAGCAGAGGATACTTCAAACATTGTAAAGCAAAGCCCTCTCCGCAGCCTTTCTTCCCCTACCACACATTTGGAAGCCCTAATATTGATCTCCATTGCCATTGTAAGGGCTAGTGGAGAGATTGTACACCGTGGATTGATGCCTACCTCCAGCTGCTGCCGTGCTGTAGTGTACTCTGCTGTGGTAAAGCAGAGTTGAATGTCTAAGAAGTATGCTTTTACTAAGTTTTTCATACTACCTGGAACTCGAAAGAAGTCAAATGCTTCCCAAAACAAACTATGCTTTTGGGTGGCACTGACCCAAAAGCATTAGCCAGGTCTAAGAATACAACATGGAGGTCTCTCTTCTCTTGCTTTGCTAACTGAATTTAGTGCCAGATCATACTGGTGTGCTCTAAGCATCCAGAGAAGACGGGGATCCCAGCCTTTTGCACCGACGTATCAACTAGCCCGTTTTTCACCAAGTAACTGGACAACCTCTGTGCCACAACTCTGAAGATAATTTTCCCCTCTACATTAAGTAGACTAATTGGTCTAAACGGACTTATTTCCACAGAAACCTCAGCACATCTGGTGTACCCTTATACAGCCGGTAGGGAACCCCATTAGGTCCCGGGGCTGAAGAGGCTCTGGCACGTCTTACCACATCTTGAACCCCTTTCCACTTTAGTGGGCTGTCATCACACTGGCTACCTATCAATCTCTTCCTGACGCCTAGATCTAACCACCTGTCCCTCTTGATTCTTCTGTTTCTCAGCCACACCAAATCTTTCCTTACCATAACCATAAATAAGACCTCCCAACTTACTCTCTGCTGTCCCTTTAAGTGTACCTAGCGCACTAACCAAATCGCTTTTGATGTCCTCCCACTGCCTAATATCTGTTGCACCTGGCCATTTGATCCTTGCCTTCTGACCACTAATTTTCTCCCTTTTTGGCTGGCTGGCCTCTCTGTCTGCCTCAATGCATTAGGGGTGCTGATGTCCTGTGAACTGTGGGTTAACTCGCTGGACTTCAACCGACTGACTTAATGCACTTCTTAAGAAGTAGCTATCAATGCGGGTTCCCCGTGTTCCCTCTGCCAAATACTTTTTCCTCCCTTGATGGATTCTGAGGCACTTTACTGTTGTTATCTTTTGCCACACACACACAAACCTGCTGCTTCTTTCCACCTCTATCTGAACTAGTAGCTTCCAATAACGTGCCTTGCCTACTCAGTGTCAAATTCATTCCTGGGTCAAAAGCCATGTCAGTCCAAACTGAGTCATCTTCCGCCCCTGCTCTCGCCGACTCTAGGGGTATTTTATCATTAGTCGTACTTGTAGCAAGTTAGGGTGTAGCCCATGGCTTATTAAAGCCTGGTCTACTGCCACAATGAGCTGCTAACCCATTGTAGCCCCGGTGGGGAAAAAGAACATGGTTTGAGTTAGTTAAAGGTGCTTCCTGAAGGTCAGGGTGAGGGGACCAGACTTGTTGAAGGAAATCAACACAGCTATGTAGATCACCATCACCAGGGCCTGGTCAGAGCGTTGCTGGATTTACACCAATGCAACCAATACAACAGTTATGTTCACATGTCAAACAAAACTGTCTGGCAGAGTGAAACAGAATGACATCACTATCACCTTCAATGTCTCTAGAAGCTAAAATAATCTTTTCACCAGCAGCAACGGGATCAAGTTCAGCTGAAAAGTAAGCTGCATGTGTGTTTACATTTTAAAAGGTACCATTATATGTTCATTTAAAGCTTAAAACTCAAAAGATCAAATAATGGAACATGTAGCACTGGAGTCAACCAGAAAATAAATGATCTGTCCCTTTACCCCAAGTTGTAAGAGTTGCTCAAGGCCACTGTGAGTATTAAAAAGATAATTGAAACAGTGCAAATACTCATGAGTGTCTTCATTGTTGCACTGTAACTATCATATAAACTTTAGTGAGGAATTGTTGTTGAATTTATCAGCCATTACCCTCGTCCACTGTGCATAGGCCATTGTCTACATGATTCTGGATTAGTGCAGTGTAGTTCTTGTTGCACACAATCAGAGCTGCTCTGGACTTGGTTGCTGAACAGAGGATGGTGGCACATTGTTGTGGAACAGTCGGTAGTGGCAGAACTGTGGGTGGACAGCGGTCAAGATTCTGCCTGAGAGTACAGAGAAAAAGGCTACAACTATGAAGGTGGAAATTTCACATTGTCTGTACAATCATGCTTCCTTCCTTGAGTCTTATCAAATGTAGTAGGCCAGTGGTTCTCAAAGTTTTATTCCAAAGATAAAGTTACTCTATGTACTTAAACATGTTAAAACCTAAGATTCCCCGGATTACAATGACTGTTATAATCTCTGTTCCTGTTGATAAAATGATGATAAAAGTGTGCTGCCTGCTGACAGAGAAAGACATTTAACAAACAACAACAATGTGTGCAGTGATGGACAGTGACGAAGTAAATTTACTTGAGTACTGTACTTAAGTACAGTTTTTGAGTATCTGTACTTGAGTATTATTTTTGGGGGATACTTTTACTTTTACTTCAATACATTTGAAGGACAAATATTGTACTTGTTACTCCACTACATTTCTGTTGATGCTCGCATTACTCGCTACTTTTGAGCTTACGTCATCTGATTATTTATTTATTTATTTATTTATTTTTTCAAAATTCTGAGAAACTGTTTCTGGTTCGCTGATTCGCTACGTCATGCCATACAATCCATACAATTCAGGAAGAAACTGGAGAAACACCTTGAGAAACTCTGTGGCCTTATCTCAAACCCATGTTTGAGATTTTTGCCACAAAAACTGAGTCGTTTCGGTTTAAATGTCTGTTGTGCTGACCGCGAACAAATGATATCACGGATATCAACTCGTCTTCCAACATATGTAACTACTTTAGCTACTTTACGTATGAAAAGTAGCTACTGACGCTAGCTAGCTTAATGTTTGTTAAATTGCTGATGAACATTTTAAATGTTATTGTATAAAAAGAGAGAGGCTGTCTGCAAGAGAAAGAGTGAGGCTGATTGTAGAGTGGATTGTATAATGACAATTAAGCTACTTTCCTTTCCTGTATATCCTGAAATACTTTTTTAAATACTTTTACTTAAGTATTTTTTCAAGCAAATACTTTAGTACGTTACTAAAGTGCATTTTTGACTAAGCTACTTTTACTTGTATTGGAGTAATATTTGACAGTAATATATGAAGTAGTGAAGGTGTATACTCTGTCCACCTCTGAATGTGGGACGTTGTTGTTCTGTTTTCATAATGTGCAGTAGGTGTGCGCCATGCCACGGGGTGATTGGTGGGAAGGTCCCGGTCCTGGCTCCTGATTGGCTGCAGCACAGAGCCTTGCATATATAAAAGCCCAAGATGGCAGGCCGGTGCTGGCAGTAGGCAATTCCTCATCTCCCTCATCTCCCAACTGGCCCCAGCATCTTGCTATGTTTGTTTCTTGTTAGTTCTGTTACTTGTTAGTTTCCCTTGAGTAGTAGGGGTGGACTTCCAGTTTGTTACCTTCTTTTCTCCTGTTTATTTAATTAGGGAGGTAAGTGTTTTGTCCTTTATTTGCATTTGTTAAGATATCTAATTTGTTTCTAGGTATAGGGTTTTGTTTTTTTGTTTTTTTGGACTCAGTCCACCCCGAAGATACCATCAAGTCATTATTAAGTAGTTTTGTTCTTTTGTAAATAAATTATCTTAATATATATTGGAACAATTTGGTGTCTTGGTGGCTACTTGGGACTTGGGTGAGATGGGGGCCTTAAATTAAATTGTGTTTTAGACACCCCTAGACAGGGCATAACAAATGATGGTGGAGTTTGGTTCATTTAAACTTTATGTTATGTTATGTCGGAAATGATGTTGGTCAGAAATCAGATGTAAATGCAGTTAGTGACAAAACATCAAGAACCAAGAGCTGAAAGCTGTTGATTCTCAGTGAGATCAGAAAGAATGATTAACCTTCATGACTACAAGGAGTCATCTGATTCACTGTTCACATCCAGATATCACTTCATGGACATTTACATGTTGGTCTCTGTGAACTAATTGTTGATGATTCATTCACAGAGTGGAGCAGCAGAGTTTAAATGTTCTCAGTGGTCAGTCTGTTGATCAGCATCAAACACACCTGGACTCCATATTTAAGGTCTGTACATGGACAACAACTACTTTCCATCATCTCCATGCTGCTCTTTGTAGACCAGTGGACTGTCAGTCTGTCCAACATGGATCTGATGTTTGTCTCCATGATTTCAGTCTGGTTGTCATTCATATAGTTTTCTGTTCCAGCTGCTGGAGGACAACATTGTCACTTTTGTAAAGAACGAGCTGAAGAAGATTCAGAGGAATCTGAGTCCAGACTACCCAGAATGCTTAGAGAGTCAGAGGGAGGATGAGGAGGTGTTGGAGGGAGAGGATGAAGAGCAGAGGAGGAGCAGCAGAGATGCATTTATGAAGATCACACTGAACTTCCTGAGGAGAATGAAGCAGGAGGAGCTGGCTGATCGTCTGCAGAGCAGTAAGAGGATTTCTCTGAAAACTGAACCTGATGAATGAATTAAACATTTACTAATGTCTCAAGAGATGGAGCAAGATATAGAGTACATTCACTTATTCTTTCATGGAATTAAATGTTGGAAATGTTTTCACTGATCTTATTTCTTATTTTTTCATTCAGAAAATGAAGCTGCAGTTTGTCAACGTGAACTTAAATCTACTCTGAAGGAGAAGTTCCAGTGTGTGTTTGAGGGGATTGCTAAAGCAGGAAACTCAACTCTTCTGAATGAGATCTACACAGAGCTCTACATCACAGAGGGAGAGACTGCAGAGGTCAATGATGAACATGAGGTCAGTCAGATTGAAACAGCATCCAGGAAACTAGACAGACCAGAAACAACCATCAGACCAGAAGACATCTTTAAAGCCTCACCTGGAAGAGATAAACCAATCAGAAGATTGATGACAAAGGGAGTGGCTGGCATTGGGAAAACAGTCTTAACACAGAAGTTCACTCTGGACTGGGCTGAAGACAAAGCCAACCAGGACATCCACTTCACATTTCCATTGACTTTCAGAGAGCTGAATGTGTTGAAAGAGAGAAAGTTCAGCTTGGTGGAACTTGTTCATCACTTCTTCACTGAAACCAAAGAAGCAGGAATCTGCAGGTTTGAAGAGTTCCAGGTTGTGTTCATCTTTGACGGTCTGGATGAGTGTCGACTTCCTCTGGACTTCCACAACACTGAGATCCTGACTGATGTTACAGAGTCCACCTCAGTGGATGTGCTGCTGACAAACCTCATCAGGGGGAAACTGCTTCCCTCTGCTCACCTCTGGATAACCACACGGCCTGCAGCAGCCAATCAGATCCCTCCTGAGTGTGTTGACATGGTGACAGAGGTCAGAGGGTTCACTGACCCCCAGAAGGAGGAGTACTTCAGGAAGAGATTCAGAGATGAGGAGCAGGCCAGCAGGATCATCTCCCACATCAAGACATCACGAAGCCTCCACATCATGTGTCACATCCCAGTCTTCTGCTGGATCTCTGCTACAGTTCTGGAGGATGTGTTGAAAACCAGAGAGAGAGGAGAGCTGCCCAAGACCCTGACTGAGATGTACATCCACTTCCTGGTGGTTCAGACCAAAGTGAAGAAGGTCAAGTATGATAGAGGATCTGAGACAGATCCACACTGGAGTCCAGAGACCAGGAAGATGATTGAGTCTCTGGGAAAACTGTCTTTTGATCAGCTGCTGAAAGGAAACCTGATCTTCTATGAATCAGACCTGACAGAGTGTGACATCGATATCAGAGCAGCCTCAGTGTACTCAGGAGTGTTGACACAGATCTTTAAAGAGGAGAGAAGACTGTACCAGGACAAGGTGTTCTGCTTCATCCATCTGAGTGTTCAGGAGTTTCTGGCTGCTCTACATGTTCACCTGACCTTTATCAAGTCTGCTGTCAATCTGCTGGAAGAACCTCAAGCAACTTCTCCGACATCTACAATGTTTAACAAACCAAATCTAACACATCTCCATCGGAGTGCTGTGAACAAGGCCTTACAGAGTCCAAATGGACACCTGGACTTGTTTCTCCGCTTCCTTTTAGGTCTTTCACTTGAGACCAATCAGACTCTTCTACGAGGCCTGGTGAAGCAGACAAAAAGTTCTCAGACTAGTGAGGAATCAGTCAAGTACATAAAGAAGAAGATCAATGAGAATCCGTCTGTAGAGAGAAGCATCAATCTGTTCCACTGTCTGAATGAACTGAATGATCGTTCTCTAGTAGAGGAGATCCAACAGTCCTTGAAATCAGGGCGACTCTCAACAGATAAACTGTCTCCTGCTCAGTGGTCAGCTCTGGTCTTCATCTTACTGTCAACAGAAACTAATCTAGATGAGTTTGACCTGAAGAAATATTTTGCTTCAGAGGAAGCTCTTATGAGGCTGCTGCCAGTGGTCAAAGCCTCCAACAAAGCTCTGTAAGTAGAGGGAGTTTAAGTCATTAATAGATACACAGCAATCTTTCAATTGAGGAAAAAAAAAATGTTCATCTGTTATTTTCTCTGTAGACTCGGTGACTGTAACCTCTCAACAAAAAGCTATGCAGCTCTGTCCTCCGTCCTCAGCTCCCAGTCGTCTAATCTGACAGAACTGGACCTGAGTAACAACAACCTGTGGGATTCAGGAGTGAAGCAGCTGTGCACTGGACTGGAGAGTCTAAACTGTAGACTGGAGACTCTGAGGTCAGTTCTCTTTGTTTTATTTTTTTTATTGGATTAGTAGTAGGCATGTGTACATAAAATATGAATGAAAGGAGACAATGTCAGAACACTTCAGGTCTTTGTTTAATTCTCATCTATAGATGGGCTAACAGCCACAAAAAGAGTACAATGCAAGGCAGGTGGCAAATGAGTACAAATAACACACAAACAACTCGTTGTTTTATAGCCAAACTTATCAATGAATGTCTACTTCAGCCTCCTGTTTTAATTATGAATTGACATACATTCATATTTGATCAAAGATTAACAAGTCTATATGGTCGACATGAGGGTCCTGTATGAGGCTGTGTGAAAAAAATCTCCAAATAAACTGACTCCAGTGTCGGTATCTTTGTGTTTTCATTGTTTCCTGTTGAGCTCCAGTTAAAAAACAGAAACTCAAAGAGAGTGTTCTACACCAAACTGATTAATGCCACAGTGTCAGACTGCTGAAGCTTCATGTTGGTGTCAGAGATCCACAAATATTAGGATATAGTTCAGCTGTGCATTTAAAACCTGAACACATCTTATCATTCTTTGTTCAGATTGAGTGACTGCAGTTTGTCAGAGATCAGCTGTGATTATCTGGTCTCAGCTCTGAACTCCAACCCCTCCCATCTGAAACATCTGGACCTGAGTGGAAACAACCTGCTGGATTCAGGAGTGAAGCATCTGTGTGGTTTTCTGGAAAGTCCAGACTGGAGACTGGAGACTCTGAGGTCAGACATCATGTTTTATTTGTGTGCTCAAGAAACTCTAGTCGAATGTTAACTCTCATTTGTTCTGCTGTGAAAAAAAAAAAATGCACAGACCCTTGAACATCATTTTAAATGTATTTTCATGTTTAGTCCTACTCAATCATCATCATCATCATCATCATACTTCATCATAACATGGGCATATTTTAGAGTCTTGATCATCATTTAACCAACATTTCCATATTTGGTTTTAACTTGTGTTTGTTGGTCAACATGAGTTTGTATAAATGGATCCACTGGTGGAGCTGTAAAAGTTTCAGAGTTGAAGCCATTACGTCTTGTTGTCATTAATATTAATGAGAGCTTTTTTTCTCTTGTTCAATCATTCATTGTTGAAACAATGAATGATTTCAGCCACAAACTTTGTCTTCTAAAATAACATATTTTATTCTTTATACAGATTGACTAACTGCGAGTTGTCACAGATCAGCTGTTACTATCTGGTCTCAGCTCTGAACTCCAACCCCTCCCACCTGAAACATCTGGACCTGAGTCTCAACAGTCTGCAGGATTCAGGAGTGAATCATCTGTGTGGTTTTCTGAAGAGTCCAGACTGGAGCCTGGAGACTCTGGGGTCAGACATTATGTTTTATTTGTGTGCTCAGATTAATATGATGTGAAAGTTGAGCTGACACTAATCTACAGACATCATGCTGATATTCTACTGATCCACACTGAGGATCTTCATGGTGAACCCTTTCTTCTTCTTTGGTTTAGTCCATTGACTGTATCCGTGTCATGTTGAGCTACACATTTGAAACCACAGAAGAAGAAAAATCCTCTACTGGATCCTTCACTCTAACACATTATATTTTTACCTTCAGTTTCTCCTCAGGTCAGCAATTAGTCATTTGTTGATTTCATTGATTGATTCATTGATTTCAAAGTTGATTTTTTTTCTAATAGTCCAATCTATAAATCTTCAAAAGTAATGAAACATGTTCATTCTGCTTTCTCAGAATTTAAGGTGTTGTCTTCAAATGTCTTATTTTGTCCAAAACAGTAATTAGTCCTAATGTAAATGCCTCCATCATAACATGAACATATTTTAGAGTCTTGATCATCATTTATCAACATTTCCATATTTGGTGTTTTGCTGAACTTTGTGGAGAAACTGAAATAAATGTCAGAGGGTTTAACTTGTGCTGTCAGAGCTGAAGTCACTATGTCTTTATTGAAGGAGCAGCTGCTTGTCATTATAATTAATGAGAGCTCTTTTTCTCTTGTTCAATTTGAGTGAAGCTGCTTCCTGTTGGTTCAGATGTTTAGAGTTTTTATTTTCTAAACATGTACTTTCTGAACCTTCTTCAACTCTGAACAAACGATTAAACATTGAGTAATTTCAAGATGGAACTTTGTTTTCTAAATGAATATCTTATTCTTTATTCAGATTAAGGCGCTGCAGTTTGTCAAAGATCAGCTGTGATTATCTGGTCCCAGCTCTGAAGTCCAACCCCTCCCATCTGAGAGAGCTAGACCTGAGTGTCAACAACCTGATGGATTCAGATGTGAAGCAGCTGCTTGATCTTGTGAAGAGTCCAGACTGTAGACTGGACACATTGATGTGAGTGGAGAGAAAGACTCTGTCCATGCTGCTTTCAGTAAATATCCAGTATCTCCCGTAAACCTGCAGCTGTTTTGTGTGTTCATGTTTTCAGGAAATAAATCTTGATTCCAGTTGACAGCGTTACTAGATGCATAGAGACAATAGTCCTGATTCATCACTCTGATCTCAGACTGTTTGTTCTCTCACCTCAAAACTAAATAACTGATCAGTTTCATCTTTGTCACAGCTCTGAGATCAGTCTGACTGAAGCCTGTACATCACAGAACCATCATTACATGTAGTAAACATGCTCCACGGCTACTCTGAACAGAACTGAAGTCCCTGCTGCTCTTTATATTGGATGGTCTGATTGGTCTCTGGAAACACTAAATCATCTGTTGTTTCTTCTCTCTATAGGTGGAGATTAAGATAAACAGGACGGTATGTGAGCTGAGTCCTGATGATCCAGAGAGGTTGAATCAGCTTGTGTGTAGAGAGACTCTGACTGGACCATGTTACTGGGAGGTGGAGTGAAGAGATTTAAAACTCTCAACAGAGCTGCACAAACTATTCTAATAGCACCAACAAGTACAGATCAGTCCACATATTAATCACATCAACAGTCCTTTCTGTTATTTCTCATTGCTGATTGTTTGTAATTACATCCAAACACGTGTCTTTACTTCTGCATTTACTGTAGGTTCCAGTTATTTTATTCATTGTTTTCATTATTTTATGTGTCATGTAGATTGGAAACAAATTCATTGGATTTGACAGATTGTCACAATAGCAGACATTTTTCATCTATACATTGCTTTGGTGTTCTTCACTCTTCATTGACTGGTTACAGAAACTTTATTTAAAAATGTCTGCGAAACAAAATGAAGAGCTCAGCACCTTTTAGAAACACTCAAATGCAACAATTTTATGTGAAAATAGAGGCAATAAATGGCACTTTTAGGTTTTTCCGAACGGATCATTGCAAGTTGTTATATGGTTAAGTTGCTCCTTATTTATTATATACTGTACTTTCTAATACATAAGCTCTTTGAAATGTCTATCAAAATATACATTTGTTGTTGTTTCTTCTCTCCATTGGTGGAAGTAAAGGTAAACAGGACAGTATGTGTGTTGAGAGGATGAGGATCTGAATAAATATTTTTTAATTTTTTTTTTTTTATGTTTTTTTTTTAAATGAATTTGAATCCTGTTTCATAAACTCCAATAAAAAATGTGGAAACAAACAACTCTGTCATTATCATTGACAACACTGCAGTAAATGTGAGACGTGAGTATTATTGCATGTGGACAGTTGTAGTTACTGGCAGCGACCACTAGAGGCCAGTGGTCATAATAGTTTCTGGATACCTTGCCGTTCACATCGACACCACGAGAGGGAGACAAATCTATACACTGTTAAAACACTAAACAACACATTTCCTGCTGTACGTGCGTCACGTGAGTAAGCGTATTACGTCACTTCCTGCTTCTGCACCGTGTGGTATTGCTGTTTACGGACTGTTAGCTTTGCTCTAATTTCATAAAACTTTCGGTTTATAGTGAGAACTTTTCACGTTCCTTCAATCACCACTGCTACTTTTTTGAACCACACATAATCCCTCGTCTTACTAAACTTTGCCAACCTCAGCGACTATGGCTTCTCCCTCTGCTTCCCCTTCTCTGTCCTGTGTCTCTTGCCACATGTTTAGCTACTCCTCTACCTCCTTTAGTGGTAATGGTATGTGTAACAAATGTAGTTTATTCGTAGCATTGGAGGCGAGGCTTTCTGAATTGGAAGCACGGCTCCGCACCGTTGAAAAACAACCAGCAGCTAGCCAGGGCCCTGTAGCCGGTGCGGACCGACTTAGAGTAGCTGCTGTTAGCGTAGCTCCAGTTAGCTGTCCCCCGACAGCTCCCGAGCAGCCGGGAAACCAGGGCGGCTGGGTGACGGTACGAAGGAGGCATAGTACCACTCGGCCCGTGGATCACCACCAAACCCTTCGCGTCTCCAACAGATTTTCCCCACTCAGCGACACACCCGCTGAGAAACCAACTCTGGTGATTGGCGACTCTATTCTACGGAACGTGAAGATAGAGAATCCAGCGGCCATTGTTAAATGCATTCCAGGGGCCAGAGCGGGCGACACTAAATCTTATCTCAAACTGCTGGCTAAGACTAAGGTTAAATACGGTAAAATTGTTATTCACGTCGGCAGTAACGACACCCGGTTACGCCAATCGGAGGTCACAAAGCTTAATGTGGAATCGGTGTGTAAGTTTGCTAAAACCATGTCGGACTCCGTAGTTTTCTCTGGTCCCCTGCCCAATCTGACCAATGATGACATGTTTAGTCGCACGTCATCATTCCATCGCTGGTTATCTAGGTGGTGTCCAGAAAACAACGTGGCCTTCATAGATAATTGGCACACTTTCTGGGGAAAACCTGGTCTGATTAGGCGAGATGGCATCCACCCCACTTTAGTGGGTGCTGCACTCATCTCTAGGAATATGGCTAATTTTATTAACCCCCCGAAACCATGACAACCCAGAGTTCAGACCAGGAGGCAGAGTTGTAGTCTTACACACTTCTCTGCCGCTTCTCTAGCACCGTCTCACAACCATAAACTCTATAGATGTTCTGTCTGCTCCCAGATTATTTAAACCAAAAAACAACAACAGAGGAGTTACTCATTGGAACCTGGTACAAATCAGAACAACTTCATTGACAGAACAGAAGAATAGGAAAATTAAATGTGGTCTTTTAAATATCAGATCTCTCTCATCCAAATCTCTTTTAGTGAATGATCTGATAACTGATCATCAGATTGATCTATTTAGTTTGACTGAAACGTGGCTGCAGGATGATGAATATGTTAGTTTAAATGAGTCTACGCCACCCAGTCATAGTAATTATCACATTCCTAGAAGCACAGGTAGAGGAGGAGGAGTGGCAGCAATCTTCCACTCTGATTTATCTATTAATCCTAGACCTAAGGAGAGCTTTAATTCATTTGAAAGTCTTACCCTTAGTCTTGCTCATCCAGACCGGAAGACACAAAAACCAATTCTTTTTGTTGTGGTATATCGCCCACCTGCTCCTTATTCTGAGTTTTTAGCTGAATTCTCTGAGTTTCTGTGTGATTTAGTTCTTAGAACAGATAAAGTCATTATAGTAGGTGACTTTAACATCCATGTTGATGTTGTCAGTGACAGCCTTAGCTCGTCATTTACATCATTACTAGATTCAATTGGCTTTTCTCAGAATGTAAACGGATCAACTCACAGTTTTAATCACACCTTAGATCTGGTATTAACATACGGCATAGAAACTGAAGGTCTAACTATATTTAGCCATAACCCTCTTTTATCTGACCACTTTCTAATAACCTTTGAATTTACTATAATGGATTACGCAGGACCTGAAAAGACATATCATTACAGTAGATGTCTATCTGATGATGCTGTAACTAGATATAAAGAATTAATTCCTTCTTTATTCATCCCAGTTCCATGTGTCAGAGATGTGGACGACAGCAACCACAATTTAACTCCTGCACTATTAGATGATTTTGTCGACGGCACTGCAGCATCGCTTAGTTCAGCTCTAAACTTAATTGCTCCTCTGAAAAAGAAGGTCAAAAATCGGAGGAGGCTAGCTCCCTGGTATAATTCACAGTTGCGCTGTTTAAAACAGGGAGCCCGAAAGCTAGAAAGAATTTGGCACTCCACTAATTCTGAAGAAGCTCACATAGCCTGGAAAGATAGTTTAACGACTTATAAAAAAGCTCTCTGTAGTATTAGAACAGCGTACTATTCAACATTAATAGAAGAAAACAAGAACAACCCTCGATTTCTTTTCAGCACTGTAGCCAGGCTGACAAAGAGCCACAGCTCTGTTGAGCCATCTATTCCTTCAGCCCTCAGCAGTAATGACTTCATCAGCTTCTTTACCAATAAAATTGTTGATATCAGGGAAAACATTCAAGGCATCGTTCCGACGACTGTCAAAGATGTAAGTACAGTGACTTTAGAAATTTCTGTTAGACCTTATCAACATCTGGAATCCTTCTCCCCAGTAGATCTTCTCGAGCTATCTTCAACAATTAAAGCATCTAAACCATCAACCTGTCTTCTAGATCCAATCCCAACTAAATTGCTCAAAGAAGTTCTTCCATTAATTAACACCTCCATATTGAACCAGATAAATTTATCTTTATTAACAGGATATGTGCCTCAGTCTTTTAAGATTGCTGTAATTAAGCCCCTACTTAAGAAAGCCACTCTAGATCCAAATGTTTTAGCCAACTATAGACCAATCTCCAACCTTCCTTTTATTTCCAAAATTCTAGAAAAAGTTGTTGCTAATCAGTTGTGTGACCACTTAAACAGGAATGGTCTGTTTGAAGAGTTTCAGTCAGGTTTTAGAGTTCATCATAGTACAGAAACAGCTCTGGTTAAAGTTACCAATGATCTCCTCATGGCTTCAGATAGTGGACTTGTCTCTATACTGGTTCTGCTAGATCTCAGTGCTGCATTTGACACTATTGATCATAATATTTTACTACAGAGACTTGAAAGTGAGATCCAGATTAAAGGAACTGCATTAGATTGGTTTGAATCCTATCTGTCTGACAGATTCCAGTTTGTTCATATCAACCATGATTCCTCTACTTATACTAAAGTAAGCTATGGAGTTCCTCAGGGTTCTGTGCTGGGACCAATACTCTTCACATTATACATGTTGCCATTAGGGAAGATTATTAGAAAACATGGCATAAACTTCCATTGTTACGCAGATGACACCCAGCTATATTTATCTATGAAACCAGATGAAACTAATCAGCTGGTTAAACTCCAAGCATGCCTTAAAGACATAAAGGCTTGGATGACGTGTAATTTCTTACTCTTGAACTCAGACAAAACAGAAGTTATTGTATTTGGTCCTAAGCATCTCAGAGATTCATTATCTAATCACATGGTTTCTTTGGATGGCATTACCTTGGCCTCCAGTACTACTGTGAAAAACCTTGGTGTTATATTTGACGAGGATATGTCCTTTAAATGTCACATTAAGCAAGTAACCAGGACTGCCTTCTTTCATCTACGTAATATCATCAAAATTAGGAACATCCTGTCTCAGAGTGATGCTGAGAAACTAGTTCATGCATTTGTGTCTTCCAGACTGGATTATTGTAATTCATTACTGTCTGGCTGCCCAAATAACTCTTTAAAAAGCCTCCAACTGATTCAAAATGCTGCAGCAAGAGCATTGACAGGAATTAGCAAGAGAGATCATATTACTCCAGTTTTAGCTTCTCTTCACTGGCTCCCCTTAAAGTCTAGAATAGAATTTAAAATCCTCCTCCTTACATTCAAGGGCCTTAAAGGCCTAGCTCCATCATATCTTAAAGACCTCATTGTACCATATTATCCCAACAGATCACTTCGGTCTGAAAGTGCAGGCCTACTTGTGGTTCCTAGAATTTTAAAAAGTAGAATGGGAGGTAGAGCTTTCAGCTATCAGGCTCCTCTCCTGTGGAACCAGCTCCCAGTTTGGGTTCGGGAAGCAGACACTCTCTCTATTTTTAAAGTCAGGCTTAAGACTTTCCTTTTTGATCAAGCTTATAGTTAGGGCTGGACTAAACCATCCCTTAGTTATGCTGCTATAGGCCTAGGCTGCTGGGGGACAATGCACCAAACACATGTTCTCCTTCTTTCTTCTCTCTCCTCTCTCGTGTCCTCCACTTTCTTTTCTCTGGCACAGAGCTCCTCCCTCTAAATTCCTATCTGCTACTAGTCATGCAATTCTGTGCTATTACTATGTAGAATGTTTACTGCTGCTCTCCCTTCTTTCGAGTATCTCTGGCCTGGAGTTGAGTGTTTCCTGTGGAGCTCCATACTACATCTGTTGTCGTGGTCTCATCATTCTGCCCAGTCTCCATGGAATCCTGCTGTTATCCACTCCTACCTGAATGAACAATTCTCCAACCTGCTGATGATTCCCCTTACATTTTCTAACCATCATTAACATCATTAGTTTGTACCATAGCATCCCACCTGTATGCTTTAGTCAGATGTGTGTATCTATGACAGATGTATGTTTATCTTGCTGTTCTCTTTCTCTGTCTGTACCTGGCTGGCCTTAGGCAGATGGGTCCCTCCATATGAGCTGGGTTCTGCTCAAGGTTTCTTCCTGTTAAAAGGGAGTTTTTCCTTGCCACCGTCGCCTGCGGGCTTGCTCTGGGGGTTTCAGGCCGGGTCTTGTAAAGCGTCTTGAGACGATTTGTATTGTTTTTGACGCTATATAAATAAAGCTGAATTGAATTGAATTGAATTCAGAAACACATGATGAACAGATGGACATAGTAATCATCTTACTGCTGTCTCCACTTTCAGTTCATCATTCAAGGACCGTTTGGGGAAAATATCATATTTAAAGCGCTGTCTGTTCATTTAATACTGTAGAAGAGATCAATGACACTGTGGATGTATTCTCCTGACTGAACACGGTCAGGAGAATACATCCTGTTCTTTGTTCTCAGAGTGTCTGTGTCCTCTTCCAGTCATTGACTGTCATGTTGACTCTTGCAGTGTTTCACCACAGGAGGTCACCAAATCCTACCAATAACCTCCATGGTCTGGAGTCAATCACTGAATATTTATGAATGAAAAGCATCAACGCGTTTTTCTTTAGATATAACATTGCAGACCATGTTTTCCTACAACATAGAAACTATCAGAGAAAGTTATTTCAAACTGACAATAACAGTAATTACATGGATCAAGAACCAATATGTCTGATAAACTGTCATCTTATTGTGAAAATCTACATCCTTATCACAGGTGAACTGACCCTTGTTCCAGGAAGCAGCTCACCTGTTTAGTGTCCAGTAGTTGGATTCGAGTCTCCTTCAGCTCTTTGGACGGGTTGAATAAACCGTAAGTTTGATTTGTTTAAAGCTTAATTTTATCTTCATTAACTTTACTTTCTGCTCTGTAATGTTTGTAGAATATGTTCACTACTTATTTCTTTATGGACATCATTAAGTTTTACTTTGAAGTTCAATCTACATTATTATTAGATAAAGCATTAATTGGAATTAAACAATATGATGATCAGATTAAAATTAAAATGATTAAATCTTCATTAATCTGGAACCTCAGATTTAAGTCTAAAGTTATTTTCACTTTCACCACTTTTGTGTCGCAGACTTTTGCTCGCTGTAAACCTCCCTCTGAAGGTTAAGTCAGCAGTGTATAATGTTTAATCTTTAACATCAACTGTCGGCAGTTGAAATCTCTGTCAGAGCAGAAAGTATAAATTTGCAGCGCATAAATTCAGTGAAGGTGGATGATTTGAAAGAGGAGTAAAGGAAGCTATTTATGTCAGACTGAAAAATCCTTCTCTGAACGGGGAGGTGAACTGAGGTATAATCTGTCATCAATCTACGATACAACGTCTTAACAGTTTCACCCAGTCACACCTTGAGACTGGAGTCTCTGACTCTGTCTTCAAGAAACTCTACCAGTCCAGGCAGGCGCCCTCGTTCATTTTATTTATTTATTTATTTATTTATTTATTTATTTATTTATTTATTTATTTATTTATTTATTTATGTCAGGTGTGTGCAGGTTATCCTGTTTCAATTTCATGCAGTTTAGAGGTTTTGCAAAGCAACACTTGGCTTATCTAATAAAAAAGGACCTCTTGTCCTCTTAAAGCCCTTCGTTTTCTAGGGGTGAAGAAACGTATAAATCCACAAAATAAAACGACTGACGTTGAGGCAGGTACTGTGTTGTAGAGAGACTTTGGATATTTTGTCAGATTAGTATTCACATACCTTCATCGCTTTATAGAAATACATTAACATCAGTGCAACAGTCATCAGATGAACACAGTGATGTATGCTTCTAGGTGTAGTTGAGTTAAAATTAGTCCTGTGATCTTACATTAATGAACATGTAGCCTATTTAAATGAATTCTGGACATCTCCAGATCTTATTATGTCAAGGATTTGATGTTCAGGTGAATGATTTGTGTTTCCTCTGCAGATGAAGGAAGAAAGTGTGTGTGAGCTGATGTGAATCCAGCAGCATGGATCAGAGTGAGGACAGAGAGGAGGGAGTCCCTCCCTCTAAACCCAGTGTGAAAGAGTTACGTGAGAAGTTCATGAACAACGGCAATGCTAAGAGGTGAGAACATCTCTCACTGTCCATGACTCTCTCCATGTCAGAGCTTTGCACCTTTTTGCCGCAATCCTGCTGAAAATGAAACGTCATGACTTCCCTGGCAATGACTTCATCGTCTCGTTTTCCACATGTCACACACAGCTTCTGTGGCTGTAGACTAGAAGTGACTTTCTCTCTCTGGTGGTCTGAACTTTGTCTTTCAGTATCCATCAGAGACCACACTTCCATCAACATAAACCCAAACCTGATTCCAGCTGTGTGTCTATGAAGAGTGACCTGTCCATGGTTCATCCAGTAACATTTGACTCCAGAAGGTAAGTTATGACTGAGTTATAAATGTTACCATCTTTTAATTGTCTTGTTGTGAGGTTTGGGAACATGTTCATCATCTTCATTGTCAGAGTTGTTTGTGTGAATGATATCTGTCTCACAGATGAAACTTATTGTAAGTATTTTGTAGCCTGTCACAGGGATGACAAATCCTCACTTGATTAATAATTAAGAAATGGATGTGTTACAAACCATTCTGCTACAAGTACGTTGTTTTCCTCTTTATCTGTTAGGATCGTCCATCAGACACCAGACTATTCTCAACCTAAACCTAAACCTAAACCTAAACCTAAACCTAAACCTGATCCCAGCTGTGTGTCTATGAAGAGTGATCAGTCCATGGTTCATCCAGTAACATTTGACTCTAGAAGGTAAGTTGTGACTGAGATAAAAACTCACAGATGAAGCTTATTGTAAGTATTTTGTAGCCTGTCACAGTGATGACAAATCCTCACTTGATAAGAATTTAATAATTAAGAAATGGCTGTGTTACAAAACATTCTGCTGCAAGTATGTTGGTCTCCTCTTTGTCTGTTAGGATAAATCAGACACCAGACTATCCTCAATCTAAACCTAAACCTAAACCTGATCCTAGCTGCGTGTCTATGAAGAGTGATCAGTCCATGGTTCATCCAATAACATTTAACTCCAGAAGGTAAGTTGTGACTGAGTTGAAAATGTTTCCGTCTTTTAATTGTGTCTTGTTGTGAAGTTTGGGAACATGTTCATCATCTTTATTGTCAGAGTTGTTTGGGTGAATGATATCTATCTCACAGATGAAGCTTATTGTAAGTATTTTGTAGCCTGTCACAGTGATGACAAATCCTCACTTGATAAAAATATTAAGAAATGGATGTGTTACAAAAAATTCTGCTGCAAGTACGTTGGTCTCCTCTTTGTCTGTTAGGATCGTCCATCAGACACCTGACAATCCTCAACCTAAACCTAAACCTAAACCTAAACCTGATCCCAGCTGTGTGTCTATGAAGAGTGATCAGTCCATGGTTCATCCAGTAACATTTGACTCTAGAAGGTAAGTTGATAAAAGTATTTTGTAGCCTGTCACAGTGATGACAAATCCTCACTTGATAAGAATTTAATAATTAAGAAATGGCTGTGTTACAAAACATTCTGCTGCAAGTATGTTGGTCTCATCTTTGTTGGTTAGGATAAATCAGACACCAGACTATCCTGAATCTAATTCCAAAGTCAAACCCAAACCTGATTCCAGCTATGTGTCAATGAAGAGTGATCAGTCCATGGTTCATCCAGTAACATTTGACTCCAGAGGATAAGTTGTGACTAAGTTGAAAATGTTACCGTGTTTTAATTGTGTCTTGTTGTGAGGTTTGGGATCATGTTCAGCATCTTCATGAGTACGAGTCCTCCTGGACTCCATTCAGATTACACTGTAGTGATTTGCAACCATAGTGAAATTGATATAAATGGGTTCACACTGATTGGGGCAGACACATGAACAGTGTATAACAGTGACAGTCCCTGACAGCTAGCCAAACGTGGTGGAACATTGCAGAGAAAATGTTTTTCTTTCTCATTTGGCTGTGAGCCAACAACCCTAAGGTAGAAACCACCCATGTTCAAATCTCTGCATCATTATTATTCACATTCAGAGCTGTTTGTGTATCATGTTGTAAGAGCAACTTCCCATGGATGATTCAATAACATTTGACTCAAACAGGTATGTTGTAATTAAACGAAATGTTTTAAATATTTTTGATGAGGTTTGGAAACATGTGCAGCATGTTAACTGTCACTATCCTTGTCATGTATATGGTATTTTAAAGAAGTTTGCTGCAACGTGAAGAGTTGGTGAAAGCTGTTGGAACTGAACTAAACATTGATTCTCAGTGGGATCAGCAGTACCCTTAAACATTGTTGTGGAAAGTTAAAGAAAGTTTTTCAGCTTCCTCCAGTATAGAAAGAGAAGAACAAAGAGACTGAATGCATTCTGTTTCTTTTATGGTTTTATTGAGTGATAGTAATAGTGACAGTCTCTGGCTTCTACATAGCATGATCTACATTTATAGGTCCATCTAAGCAGAGGAAGGCCAAGGTTCAACAGTTCCAATACGAGGAGCCGTTTTTGACTAGAGATGGTCTTTGTACCCAAAGTTGTTTTTCCTGTGGAGAGGCAAATGACTGAACAGCAGAGAGAGTTGAAAGAGTCATTGTCATACACAAGAATAGGACAAGAAGCTACAGATGGTGGTTGAGGGTCTGCAGCTTTAGCTACATTATCAGTTAGTTAGTGTGAGCAGTACATTTACAAACAGCAACAGCTTTTGGTAGAAGAATGACATCCAGGTGAGATACAACTTTGTCAGAGTGTAAAATAGGTTTACTGTCTGATATCAAAATATGCCTTTATTTCCAAAGTGCACCAAACTCATGAACAACACCAAAAGCATAGAGGTAACAGGTTGTCCTTCAACAAGTTTACAGGCTCCTGTGAGGGCTAACGGCTCAGATGTTTACACCAAGCAGGATGAAAGAAGGAACCTGAAATGAGAACTTCATAGAGTGAACAGCAGAAGCAACGTTCTTTCTACCGACAGACAAAAAGAACAGGGTCTGAGTTAGTTAAAGGTGCTTCCTGAAGGTCAGGGTGAGGGAACCAGACTTGGTGAAGGAAATCAACACAGTTATGTAAATCACCATCACCAAGGCCTGGTCAGAGAGATTCTGGATTCAGATCAATACAACGCTTAACAGTTATGTTCACATGTGTTCACAGTGTTGTAGTGCAACCATCTGACAATAGAGAGATGTGAAGCATGTGAAACACAGTGACATCACTATAACCAACAATGTCTCCAGAAGTTTAGCTGATAAGTAAGCTACAAAGCTGTGCAGTAGGTGTGCGCCACACCCAGAGGTGATTGGTGGGAAGGTCCCAGTCCTGGTTCCTGACTGGCTGCAGCACAGAGCCTGTATATATAAGAGCCCAAGATGGCAGGCCAGTGCTAGCTGTAGGCAAATTCCTCATCTCCCTCATCTTCCAACCAGCTACAGTGTCTTACTATGTTTGTTGCTTATTAGTTACTTGTTAGTTTCCCTTGAGTGGTAGAGGTGGACTGCCAGCTTGTTACCTTCTTTTCTCATGTTTATTTAGTTAGAGCGGTAAGTGTTTTGTCCTTTGTTTGCATTTGTTAGGTTATCTGATTTGTTTCTAGGTGGGGTTGTTTTGTTTGTTATTTTGGACTCAGTCTGTCCCGAAGATACCACCTAGTCATTGTTAAGAAGTTTCATTCTTTTGTAAATAAATTATCTTAATATATATATTGGAACAATTTGGTGTCTTGGCGGCTACTTGGGACTTGGGGAAGATGGGGGCCTTAAATCAAATTGTGTTTTAGACACCCCTAGACAGGGCATAACAAATGATGGTGGAGTTTGGTTCATTTAAACTTTATGTTATGTTATGTCAGAAATGATGTCAGAAGTTATGTCAGAAATGATGTTGGTCAGAAATCAGATGTAAATACAGTTAGTGACCAAACATCAAGAAGCAAGAACTGAAAGCTGTTGATTCTCAGTGAGATCAGAAAGAATAATCAACCTTTATGACTACAAGGAGTCATCTGAGTCACTGTTCACATCCAGATATCACTTCATGGACATTTAAATGTTGGTCTCTGTGGACTGAAATGATGTGAACTAATTGTTGATGATTCATTCACAGAGTGAAGCAGCAGAGTTTAAATGTTCTCAGTGGTCAGTCTGTTGATCAGCATCAAACACACCTGGACTCCATATTTAAGGTCTGTACATGGACAACAACTACTTTCCATCATCTCCATGCTGCTCTTTGTAGACCAGTGGACTGTCAGTCTGTCCAACATGGATCTGATGTTTGTCTCCATGATTTCAGTCCGGTTGTCATTCATATAGTTTTCTGTTCCAGCTGCTGGAGGACAACATTGTCACTTTTGTGAAGAACGAGCTGAAGAAGATTCAGAGGGATCTGAGTCCAGATTACCCAGAATGCTTAGAGAGTCAGAGGGAGGATGAGGAGGTGTTGGAGGGTGAGGATGAAGAGCAGAGGAGGAGCAGCAGAGATGCATTTATGAAGATCACACTGAACTTCCTGAGGAGAATGAAGCAGGAGAAGCTGGTTGATCGTCTGCAGAGGAGTAAGAGGATTTATCTGAACATTGAACCTGATGAATAAATTAAACATTTACTAATGTCTCAAGAGATGGAACAAGATATATTATATTCACACATTCTTTCAGGTGATTAAACACTGATCTTATTTGTTGTGTGTTCATTCAGAACATTTTGCTCCAGATTGTCGACGTAAACTTAAATCTACTCTGAAGGAGAAGTTCCAGTGTGTGTTTGAGGGGATTGCTAAAGCAGGAAACTCAACTCTTCTGAATGAGATCTACACAGAGCTCTACATCACAGAGGGAGAGACTGCAGAGGTCAATGATGAACATGAGGTCAGACAGATTGAAACAGCATCCAGGAAACTAGACAGACCAGAAACAACCATCAGACCAGAAGACATCTTTAAAACCGCACCTGGAAGAGATAAACCAATCAGAAGAGTGATGACAAAGGGAGTGGCTGGCATTGGGAAAACAGTCTTAACACAGAAGTTCACTCTGGACTGGGCTGAAGACAAAGCCAACCAGGACATCCACTTCACATTTCCATTGACTTTCAGAGAGCTGAATGTGTTGAAAGAGAGAAAGTTCAGCTTGGTGGAACTTGTTCATCACTTCTTTAGTGAAACCAAAGAAGCAGGAATCTGCAGGTTTGAAGAGTTCCAGGTTGTGTTTATCTTTGACGGTCTGGATGAGTGTCGACTTCCTCTGGACTTCCACAACACTGAGATCCTGACTGATGTTACAGAGTCCACCTCAGTGGATGTGCTGCTGACAAACCTCATCAGGGGGAAACTGCTTCCCTCTGCTCACCTCTGGATAACCACACGACCTGCAGCAGCCAATCAGATCCCTCCTGACTGTGTTGACATGGTGACAGAGGTCAGAGGGTTCACTGACCCCCAGAAGGAGGAGTACTTCAGGAAGAGATTCCGAGATGAGGAGCAGGCCAGCAGGATCATCTCCCACATCAAGACATCACGAAGCCTCCACATCATGTGTCACATCCCAGTCTTCTGCTGGATCTCTGCTACAGTTCTGGAGGATGTGTTGAAAACCAGAGAAAGAGGAGAGCTGCCCAAGACCCTGACTGAGATGTACATCCACTTCCTGGTGGTTCAGACCAAAGTGAAGAAGGTCAAGTATGATGGAGGATCTGTGACAGATCCACACTGGATTCCAGAGACCAGGAAGATGATTGAGTCTCTGGGGAAACTGTCTTTTGATCAACTGCTGAAAGGAAACCTGATCTTCTATGAATCAGACCTGACAGAGTGTGGCATCGATATCAGAGCAGCCTCGGTGTACTCAGGAGTGTTGACACAGATCTTTAAAGAGGAGAGAGGACTGTACCAGGACAAGGTGTTCTGCTTCGTCCATCTGAGTGTTCAGGAGTTTCTGGCTGCTCTACATGTTCATCTGACCTTCATCAAGTCTGCTGTCAATCTGCTGGAAGAACAACAAACAACTTCCCAGACGTCGATAATGTTTAACAAACCAAGTCTAACACATCTCCATCAGAGTGCTGTGAACAAGGCCTTACAGAGTCCAAATGGACACCTGGACTTGTTCCTCCGCTTCCTCTTAGGTCTTTCACTGGAGACCAATCAGATTCTTCTACGAGGCCTGATGAAGCAGACAAACAGCTCACAGACTAATGAGGAAACAGTCCAGTACATCAAGAAGAAGATCAGTGGATCAGAAGATCTACTGTCTGCAGAGAGAAACATCAATCTGTTCCACTGTCTGAATGAACTGAATGATCGTTCTCTAGTGGAGGAGATCCAACAGTCCCTGAAATCAGGGCGACTCTCAACAGATAAACTGTCTCCTGCTCAGTGGTCAGCTCTGGTCTTCATCTTACTGTCAACAGAAAATAATCTGGATGAGTTCGACCTAAAGAAATATTGTGCTTCAGAGGAAGCTCTTATGAGACTGCTGCCAGTGGTCAAAGCCTCCAACAAAGCTCTGTAAGTAGAGGGAGTTTTAGTTATTAATACATACATGGCAATCTTTCAATTGAGGAAATAAAACGTTCTTTATCTGTTCTTTTCTCTGTAGACTCGGTGACTGTAACCTCTCAACAAGAAGCTATGCAGCTCTGTCCTCCGTCCTCAGCTCCCAGTCCTCTAATCTGACAGAACTGGACCTGAGTAACAACAACCTGTGGGATTCAGGAGTGAAGCAGCTGTGCACTGGACTGAATAGTCTAAACTGTAGACTGGAGACTCTGAGGTCAGTTCAGTGTTTTGTTTTGTTTTTTATCTTATTTTATTTTATTTTTTGATTATTAGTAGGCGTGTGTACACATAAGATCCTTTTTTATCAGGACAGGTTTGGTGGAAATTCTTGTTGAAAGGAGACAAAGTCAGAACACTTCAGATCTTTATTTAATTCTCATCTATAGATGGGCTAACAGCCATGAACAGAGCACAATGCAAGGCAGGTGGCAAATGAGCAAATAACACACAAACAACACATTGTTTTACAGCCAAACTTGTCAGTGAAGTTTACTATCTACATCAGCCTCCTGTTTTAATGAGGGTCCTATATCAGGGTCTCACATCCTCAAATTTGTTAAGTCACACAACTTAATGTTAACACAGTCGATACTATCGTCATATAAATCACTTAAAATCTACTTCACATAGGACTGAAACTCAGAAAAGAGAGGACAAGCACTCTTAAGTGTAGGAGCATCATGTTCTTTAATATCAGCAGGTGTCTCCTCAGTCATCAGCATGATCACAGATCAGATCAACTCCATTTTTCACGTGTGTATTAAAATAGTTCTAGAGGACTTGTAAGAAGTCTGAGGTTTACCTAGGCCCTTATTGAACCTTTTTTGGATGTACTGTATGTGAAAAAAATCTCCTGATAATCTGACTCTAATGTGAAAAGATGGAGGACAAACTCTACAGTGTTGTTCTGTGAATGAATGATTTCAAAGTTGATCTTAATCTAATATTCTGCTGCAGCAGTCTGAGCTCCACGGATCCAGTCAGTATCTTTGTGTTTTCATTGTTTCCTGCTGAGCTCCAGTTAAAGGACAGAAACTCAAAGATAGAACTTTGTTCTACAACAGATTGATTAGTGTCAGTGTCAGACTGCTGAAGCTTTAAGTTAGTGTTAGTGATTCACTATAATTAGGATATAGTTCAGCTGTGCATTTAAAATCTGAACACATCTTATCATTCTTTATTCAGATTGAGTTGCTGCAGTTTGTCAGAGATCAGCTGTGATTCTCTGGTCTCAGCTCTGAAGTCCAACCCCTCCCATCTGAAACATCTGAACCTCAGTGGAAACAAGCTGCTGGATTCAGGAGTGAAGCATCTGTGTGGTTTTCTGGAAAATGGAGACTGGAGACTGGAGACTCTGAGGTCAGACATCATGTTTTTTTGTGTGTGTGCTAAAGAAACTCTAGTCTAATGTTAACTCCTTTAACCTTTATTCTGATGTCAAAAACCAAGAACCCTGCACCCAAATTACAGTTGTGTGCCCTGTTTCCTGTTTTCGTTTCTGACTTTAAAAGCAAACTTCAAAAAATGCACAGACCCTTGATCATCATTTTAAATGTATTTTCATGTTTAGTCCTAATTTAAATGTCTCAATTATAACATTAACATACTTTAGAGTCTTGATCATCGTTTAACTAACATTTCCATATTTGGTGTTTTTCTGAGCTTTGTGTAGACAGTGAAATAAATGTCAGAGGGTTTTATCTTGTGTTTGTTGGTCAACATGAGTTTGTATAGATGGATCCACTGGTGGAGCTGTCAGAGTTGAAGTCATTACATCTTAATTGAAGCAGCAGCTTGTTGTCATTAATATTAATGAGAGCTCTTTTTCTCTTGTTCTGTTTGACTGATTGAAGCTGCTTCAATCAGAGTTTCTATTTTCTAAACTGTCTGAACCTTCTTCGGTTCTGAACAGATGATGAAACAATGAATGATTTCAGCCACAAACTTTGTCTTCGAAACTAACATCTTTTATTCTTTATACAGATTGACTAACTGCGAGTTGTCACAGATCAGCTGTTACTATCTGGTCTCAGCTCTGAACTCCAACCCCTCCCACCTGAAACATCTGGACCTGAGTCTCAACAGTCTGCAGGATTCAGGAGTGAATCATCTGTGTGGTTTTCTGAAGAATCCAGACTGGAGCCTGGAGACTCTGGGGTCAGACAAATTTTATTTGTGTGCTCAGATTAATATGATGTGAAAGTTGTGTTGACACTAATCTACAGACATCAGGCTGATATTCTACTGATCCTTAATGAGGATCTTTATGGTAAAGTCTGTTCTTCTTCTGTCACTGACACTGACACTGGCTGTATTAGTGTCATGTTGAGCTTCTTGATTCGTGATTCTTTACATTTAAAACCACAGAAGAAGAAAAATCCTCCACTAGATCCATCACTCTGACACGTTATATTTTAACATTCAGTTTCACCTCATGTCTTTTTCTAATAGTTCAAGCTATAAATTGTCCAAAATAATGAAACATGTTTATTCTACTTTCTCATAGTTCAAGGTGACGTCTTAAAATGTCTCATTTTGCTCAAAACAAAAATATTCAGCTAGGGTGATAGAAAAGAGAAAATCTTCACAGTGAATAAACAGGGAAGAGTTCAATTTAATTTTATTTATATAGTGTCAATAACAATACAACTTGTTTCAAGACACATTTCAATATCTGGTCTGAAACCCCCAAAGCAAGCCTGAAGGCGACGGTGGCAAGGAAAACCTCTCTAACCTTAAGCGCATATGGAGGGACCCATCTGCCTAATAGCATATAATTGCATGAGTAATATATAAGAATTTAAAGGACAAGAGGTCGGTGTCAGAGAAAAGAAAGTGGAGGATAGAATCTTGGTGCGAGAGAGAAGAGAGTAGAAGACATGTGCTCAGTCTAGGCCTATTGTAGCAAAACTGAGGGATGGTTCAGTCCAGCCCTAATTATAAGCTTAATCAAAAAGGAAAGTCTTAAGCCTGACCTTTAAAGTTGAGAGGATGTCTGCCTATTCTAGAAACCACAAGTAGGCCAGAACTTTGAGATTGAAGTGATCTGTTGGGATGATATGGTACAAAGAGGTATTTCCGATATGATGGAGCTAGGCCTTTGAGGGCCTTGTATGTAAGGAGGAGGATTTTAAATTTTATTCTAGATTTTAAAGGAAGCCAATGAAGAGAAGCTAAAACTGGAGTAATATGTAATTCCTGTCAATGCTCAAGGAGCAGCTTGTTATCATTAATATTAATGAGAGCTCCTTTTCTCTTGTTCTATTTGACTGATTGAAGCTGCTTCCTGTTAAGATGTTTAGAGTTTTTATTTTCTAAACTTGCACTTTCTGAACCTTCTTCAGCTCTGAACAGACGATGGAACAATGAATGATTTTATCAGGAACTTTGTCTTTTAAACTAACATCTCTTATTCTTCATTCAGTTTGAGTTGGTGCAGGTTGTCAAAGATCAGTTGTGATTCTCTGGTCTCAGCTCTGAAGTCCAACCCCTCCCATCTGAGAGAGCTAGACCTGAGTGTCAACAACCTAAAGGATTCAGATGTGATGCAGCTGCTTGATCTTGTGAAGAGTCCAGACTGGAGACTGGAGTCTCTGAGGTGAGTGGAGAGTTGGAGTCGGTTGATGCTACTTCAGTAAATTTTCAGTCTTTTCTTTAAATCTGCTGTTTTCCTCAGTGTGAGGGAGAATAGTGACAAACTTCAGGGCTGGACAGAAAGACAGACACACCAGTCAGCAAATCAGATCATCCTGAAGCTTATTGTGTTCATGTTTTCAGGAAATAAATCTGGATTCCAGCTGACAGCCTTACATTGTTAGACCAGATTTAATTTCTACTCAAACAATCAAGTACAACATATATAGATACATTAAGTTTGACTCCACAACTATCAAATTTACGCACATTCTGCTAATTAGAAGCAGAATATACATAAATTCGAAAATAATGACATGAATGAATCACATTCCCTAAAATCACTATTGACTACTACACATTACATATGAGCAAAAACAAAATGTAGGCTATGCAGATGCAGTGTGTTCATGTGATTTTTGTCAGTTGGACTTGTAGAGTTTGTTTGAGAAGACGTTTCACCACTCATTCGAGTAGCTTCTTCAGTTCTAGGGGACTGGTGGGAAATCTGAGGTTAAATAGGAAGTCCTACTGAAACTTGCTCGTTGTGTTATCAACCAGAAACTGGTGCAGCTAATTATACTTGAAATTTTTTTTGGTTTTATTTTACTCTTCAGATACTAAGTGGAATAAATATGCAAAGCAATTGATATTACTAATGAGTTTAAGTTAGACAAACTTAGTATTAAGTATATTGAACTCAAAATAACAATGTCATCATCCACTCAACTTTTAAGTTAAATTCACTCAACTTTTCATCACCCATTACTTAAAAAATGTAAGGCAGCCGGTTTATTCATGTTTTTTAAGTAAACTCAACTTATCTGGATTTTGAGTACTAGGTAAATAGAGACAGTGGTCCTCATTCATCAAATCTGATCTCAGACTGTTTGTTCTCTCACCTCAGAACTAAACAACTGATCAGTTTCATCTTTGTCACAGCTCTGAGATCAGTCTGACTGAAGCCTGTAAATCACAGAACCATCATTACATTTAGTAACCATGTGGTCTTTATACAGAGCAGAACCTCTGCTGAGGTCCAGTCATCACATCTGTATCTCTGTCATTAGTTTCATCAGATATCTTCAATGTTTATCAGTCAGCTGATGCTTCAGAAACACATGAGATGGTCATCAACACACTCAGACTCTTTATTTAAATGGAGATAAATGTACAGAGGAAACAGACTTGAAACAAGACTTTTGTCTTAGAAGTAGTAGTAAAGTATATGTAGTAGTAAAAGGAAATATACAGATGTGCTTAAATGTTCAAAATGGGATTCAGGGAATGTAGAAATACTCACAGCCTCAAGAATCCTGTGAACTGTGAATATTCACAGCTGCCAAAGTCTCTCTAAATTCTAATTTATCTCCTCTGTTGCTCTGCTTCTCTCTGCAGGTGGTCTGGGTAAAGGTGAGAATGGACAAACAAAATGTGTGCTGAGAGAGGATGAGCTGAGTCCTGATGATCCAGAGAGGTTGAATCATCAGCAACTTGTGTGTAGAGAGACTCTGACTGGACTGATGTTCCCTCTTGAGATATTCAGACAAATGAATCAACCACAAGTCAAATATTCTGTAAACCTGCCTGCATCAACAGTCCTCTGTGTTATTTCTCATTGCTGGTTGTATATCAGTATCTTCTAACTATATTCTAATGTGTGTCTTCACTTCTGTATGTTCCAGTTATTTTACTCCTTTCCCCCCAAACATTTATTTCATTTGAAAAGAAGCAGGCAGCAGTTTTCACACAAGGCCCCTGTTTTATCTGCCTTTGTCAGAGATGTAGATTGGAAACAAATTGATTGGTTTTGTCACATTGTCACATGTTTTAATGTGAAAATAGAGGCAATTACTTTTAGGTTTTCCAGAAGAATCATTGCACGTTGTTGTCTGGTTAAGTTGCTTCTTCTGTTATTTATTATATACTGCACTTTCTACAACATGTGTTTTTGAAATGTATGTCAAAATATATATTTTTATCTAACTTTGGACTCTCAGCATGTAAAAGAGCCTCCTGACAACAAAGGCCATAACTGAACACACTTATCACCAAAGCTATTTCTGTTTTGTATTTGTTTCTCTGGTTACCACTGTGTTTAGTCATTTTTCTGTGTATTTCAGTTTTACACTGAATCATAAAGCATATCTCCTTGAAGGCATTTTTACATTTTTCTTGTTTGCATTTTCACAGTGGTGCATGTCGAATTCTTCCATTCTTACAGTGCATCTCCTAGTTTCCATTAATTTTATCTTTTTTCTTACAGTTCATTTTTATGTTCCATTTTTTACAGTGTGTCTGTTGGGTGGTAGTTGTAGTTCTACGCTATAGCCACCAGAGGTCAGTAAATACTCGTGAGTCTCTGCTGACTTACAATCTGTGTCGAGTCATTATTAGACTGATGAATCTTTGAGCTACAACACTGAAGTAAATGTGAATCTCAGTGTTATTGGATGTGGACAGTTGTAATTACTGAGAGTGACCACTGGAGGGCAGCGATCGTGATGGTTTCTCCTATTACAGCGACGTCATGCAGTTCATCATTTCACCGCGAGATGGAGACACATCTCCATCGCCGGTCAGTTTACTGTTGATGACGAAGAAGGAGAAGAAGAAACCGGAGGTAGTGAACAGGTGTCAGTGAATTAGCCTGATTAATGTTAAGCTAACAACGTGACTTCGGTATCAAGCTATCGTGTAGTTTGACCTAAAATAAAATAACTTGCGACTCTTTGAAGAGGAAATGAAAATGTTTAAATAGACACGAAGACATCGGGAATTATGTCCAGGTACAGTAATGTCCGGTTAATGTTGATTACCTGTTCGTGTTTACCTGTTAGCTTAGAAGCTAATAGCGGAGTAGCGTGTGTTGTTTTGCTAAAGTTAAGAAAGCGTCTTGAGACGATTTGTATTGTTATTGACGCTATATAAATAAAGCTGAATTGAATTGAATTGAAATATTATGTAGCTTTGCATTAATATATTTAGTAAACAAAATATTATATAAATTATTTCGCAATGCTTCCAATTATTTCGTATAATTCAATCGAAGAGGTAAACAACAATACCATTTTTTTTAAATAAAGTTAAATAAAATAAAATAAAATTAACCGGAAGCAACTCACTGACTTTATTGTATAAAGGATTATTACGTTGATGAATAAAACAATAGTTTACCTGGCAGTAAAACATCACTAATAATACTAATAATTTCTTTAATTTATGATTTGAATAAAGACAAGTACTTTTTATAGCACATCTGAGGAGTTTATTTTTATTTAGATTTTGGATACAAGCAGTGACCGGAAGTAGTGAACAGGTGTTGATAATTAACCTGATTAACGTAACTTCGGTCTCAAATCAACGTGTTGTTTGACTTAAGATAAAATATCTTGCGACTGTATGACGAGGAAATTAAAACGTAAAATAAAAATAAAATGGACACGAAGGCATCGGGAAGTATGTCCAGGTACAGTAATGTCCAGTTAGTGTTGATTACCTGTTCGTGTTTACCTGTTAGCTTAGAAGCTAATAGCGGAGTAGCTTGTGTTGTTTTGCTAAAGTTAAGAAAAAAATATTCTGTAGCTTTGTAGCTGCTTCATCTGAAATATCAACATTAATCGTAATATTGTTATTTATATATTTTGAACGAACTGGAAGACATGTTAACATTTACAGTATCAAGCCAAGATTTAAAAATATTATATTTATATTTAATATATTTAATAAATTATTTTATTTAAATTATTTTGCAATGCTTTCGTGTAATTAAATCGAAGAGACAAACAACAATATATATTTTTTTTAAATAAATTGAAATAAAATAAAATAAACCGGAAGCAACTCACTGACTTTATTGTATAAAGGATTATTACGTTGATGAATCAAACAATAGTTTACTTGGCAGGAAAAAATCACTAATACTAATAATTACTTTAATTTATGATTTGAATAAAGACAAGTACTTTCTTTTAGAGTACATTTGAGGAGTTTATTATTATTTAGATTTAGGATACAAGCAGTGACCGGAAGTAGTGAACAGGTGTTGATAATAAACCTGATTAACGTAACTTCGGTCTCAAGCTAACGTGTTGTTTGACTTAAGATAAAATATCTTGCGACTCTGTGAAGAGGGAGTAAATAAATATAAACTATCACTAAGACACACGGAGAAATATTCTGTAGCTTTGTACCTGCTTCATCTGAAATTGAACTAGTCTGAGTATCGATTCAATATTAATCGTAATAGTTTACTGTTATTTTATATTTTGAGCGAAGCTGAAGAAATGTTAACATGAAGAACCAAGCCAAGACTTAAATTTATAAATATATTTAATAAATGATGTTCAGGAAAACAGTCGGTGATGCAGTGAGTTTCCACCAGGACCAAGTCCTCAGCACAACCATGTTACTCCTGAAATGCTGCTCAGAGGTCAGAGACTTGAAGGTAAATCCTGCAGGGATTCAGGATTCATCAAGACATTTTGATTTCATTTGACCCTCGTGCATGTCCTCATCTCTGTTCCAGATTCATTTCAGAGTGGACTCATGGAGAGACAGATCTTAGAAGTTATCCCTCCTGACAGATGATCTCTCTGCTGCTTCTGGGACTCAGAGTAAAGCTGTGACTGACCAGGACGCTGGAAGTGTCCAAGACCAGTTTGGTGTGTCCATCTGTAGGAGAGGAAGCAGCCTGTGTCCATACTTAGTGCAGGTGTGTTGGTGGCTTTGAAGATGAAGGAACTGAATGCTAACTGTTAGCATCAGCTTGAGCTAAAGTTTGATATTTCTGTCACTTGTGTTTCAGATGAGGCTGCTGGTTAAATCTCCTGGTTGTTCCAAGTGTTAGGCATCATGTGTTGGTCTCCTCAGCTCAGCAAGCTGCACATCAGTGTCAGAGGCATCCAGCTCTTCATGGTAAGCTCAACTTTATGTTGCCTGACACTTAGTTTATGATAAAAAGTCTGGAACTACAGAAATGTGTGCCTTTGTATTTATTTACTGTCAGGAACAGTTCTCAATAAACTGATGTGTGTTTGCTGCAGGTGAGAGAAAACACGATGGATGACAGCGCTGCAGACAAGACAGAGAAGAACCTGGACCAGACGATCTCTGAGGGAAACATTCAAGCTGAGGAAGATCAAGATGTCAGCATGTTCTTGAGTCTGGAATGTTATTAGTTTGTGTGTGAACTGCTCTAATATGTGTGAACTACTTTAATAAAAGTCATAAAAAGCATCTTTGTGTCAATATTTGACTATAATAAGATTCTTTAATAAGACCTGTCCAGTAGAACTTAAACTAAAAATCAGTGGAGTGACTGTTAGTTATAGTAAAAGGTAGATCTTTGTCCTCATCTCAAGCTCTTAGTCTTTCTACGCACTTTCGTCTGAAGCTCTTAGTCTTTCTACGCACTTTCATCTCAAGCTGTTAGTCTTTCCACGCATGACAGTTGAAGGGCGGGGTGTGCGAGGCTTCGCCTCGCACACCCCGCCCTTCTGGGGACCTGCGAGGCTTCGCCTCGCAGGTCCATGGACCCACCATGGACCCACCCCCACCACCTGCTCATGCAGGTGCCATGCCTTAGGTACAACTCATACTTTCTTCTGCACACTCCTGGGATTGAACTCATACTCTTACGCTTCATGGACAGCTTGCTTTCGTCCCTTCTTGCTTTACCTCTGAGCTATGCCACCCACCCACCCTACTACTCCTGTCCACATAATCAGCGTCATTCTCATCATTACATCATACGTCACATGACTCTTCTCCTCAAATAGCTCAGGTGCTGAGGGACAGTCTTCCTCTGGGTGACGAGAACTTCCGTCAACAACAGATCAACACCTGCCTGTTGCTGAAAACTTTACAACAGGGACAAAATATTCAGAACAATCCAGATAAAAAATAAAAAGAAATAACTCAGTCTTTAGTTTGATACAAAAGCTTTTATTTTCTCACATTTTAATACGCTTTCCTCTTTACTGTCAAAGTACATTTCATCATTTAATAAAAATAAACCTGTCTGCAGATACAAGAATACATTTCACTGTGCATGTGACAAATAAAACCTACCTATCCATCCAACTTTCTCTACCGTTTGTGACTGTGACCTGAAGTCAGAAGGTTTCTCTGTGAAGCTCATGATGAGACGAGCTCTGACCAAAGGCACCGTGTGAGAAGGTGACAAACAAAGTCAGACGACGACTCGGCTTCAGTTTTCATCTGGAAACTCATCAAAACGAAAACACGGCACATCCTGGATTTACTGAAGGAGGAAGAGGACAGAGACATTTAGAGGATTTATCAAAATATTACAGACACCGTTTATCTGACATGACTGTATGTAGACAGGTGTTTTCATTTTTGGTATTTTATATTTCTGCTGCATCGCTTTTAAATAACGGTTCATCTTATCTTAAATAATCAGTCCATTACTGATCATCTCAGAATTATAGAAACATGGGGTGAACTGTCAGGACATTTGTTTCTGCAGTAATCAGGTCAACAACTTTGTACATCTGCTTTACTTATTACTTTTATTGTTGATAAAATACAGAATAAACGCTTTCAATCAACATTTATTTTGTCAGTTTATTATTTTTCTAAATGCAGCTGGATTTCACCAACGTGTCTGAAATGTCCCATTTGTCCTAACTCATGCTTACACCTTAACATAAGTAAAACAGTATGTATGTACTGCACAAAACAAACTACTGTGTCTCATGACTCTGATATAATAGTTAACCAAGAGAAGGTTAGAGTGGTGTCTGATTTTAAATATTTGGGAATCCTTTTAGACTCACAACTCTCATTTAAAAAGCATGCAAACAAGGTTGTTAATACTGTCAAATTTAACCTGGCAAATTTTAAGCACATAAGACCTCATCTACCAATGAAGGCTGCAAAGCTCTTCCTGCATGCAATGATCTTTTCACATTTCTCTTACTGCTTAACTAGCTGGTCGCAAGCCAATAAGACAACATTGCAACCACTAGAGTCACTCTATAAACAGGCATTAAAGACACTGGACCGTAAGGGTAACAGCTATCATCACTGTCATATAGTCAAAACATACAACATGTTTAGCTTTGAAAACCTCAGACACTTTGTTGATGCCTGTCTTGTATTTGAGGTTCTCCGCGGGCTTGCTCCACCACCATTGTGCCAGTTTATAAAACAGAAAGAGAAGGTCAATAGAGTAACCAGAGCAACTACCAGAGGGGACTGCATAGCTCAATACAGACCAAGTAGGTTTGGAAACACAGCCTTTTCTATTAGAGCTACTATTTTTTGGAATAGTCTGCCTAATGAGTTAAGGGAGTGTAATAGTCTTTCCATTTTTAAGAAACAGCTTAAAACCTGGATCATGGATAATTACAAGTGTAACCATACTCCAAATACTTGAGTCCATGAACATACTTTTCTTTTTTCTGTATTTATACTGTATTTATACTTATGAACTTTTGTATTTTAGGGTGCCTGTTAAGATCTGGCTAGGGACAACAGATGGAAACTAGCACTTGCAGCTAACTCTGGCTTGTTTCCAGCGAGTAACTTCTCTGTTGATTAATGAGCATTGTCCCTATCAAATAAATAAACAAATCAACTGTTGGTCAGTTCAGTGACTTAGTGGTGAACACTGAGACTGAGAGGAAGCAGCAGGTCAGTCTGCACAGTCTGTTTTTACTCTTTAACAGTCAGAGGCAGGAGGACGCTCGCTGCTCTGAAAACAGACTCACCTGCGCAGGTGAACGCAGCCTGTTCATCAACACAAACACTGCAAACAAACCGACACCAGAGTAAAGGAGAAGAACGAGAGAAACGCTTTTACCTTCAGCAGGAGAGAAGAAGCCACGACACTGAGACTGAGACATCCAGAGGAGGAGGAGGAGGAGGAGGAGGAGTGATGAAGCTCAGATACATTAGAGTCACACCTGATCCTGATCCATTTAATCAACACAGAGGACAGGAAGTGTTTTTAAACTATCGCGATGACTGCCCTCCAGTGGTCACTGCCAGTAACTACATAGATCTCCTAGTAACTCCTTGTTCTTAGCTCCTCTCTTCTCAGAGTCTCTGGAGTTGTGGATCATGATGTGAAGCCTTTCCTCAGAGATTATGAAGGTTTGGCTTAAAGCTCTGGATGTATAAATCCATTTTAAATATTGACACCAAGATGAAATACTGAAAATATGTAAAAATAGGTCTAAGTGTTGTTTGAGCTCTGGCTTAGAGGCGTGGAGATGATTGGATGAAGCTTTTAGGGCTTCTTCCTCAAAGATTCAAAGCTTCAAAGCCTCAAAAACAGACACTAGTGACATCCAGTGGTCATCTGCCATTACAGCAGCCTTCCAATGAGTCACGCACCACATTAATCAGTCAAGACTGAAAGGCTCTAAGAAAGAGAGGAAGCATGTGGGTGAATAGTTCGAGCTGTACCTGGGTGTTCACCTAAACAACAAACTGGACTAGACCCACACAACAGTAACGCCCTGCACAAGAAGGACCAAAGTCGTCTCCACCTGCTTAGACGACGGAGGTCCTTTGGAGTGTGCAGGACACTGCTCAGGACTTTCTACGACTCTGTGGTGGCTCCTGCCATCCTATATGGAGTGGTCTACTGGAGCAGTGGAAGCTCAGAAAGAGACAGGAAGAGACTGAACAAGCTGGTCAGATGGGCCGGATCTGTCCTGGACTGCATCAGACTGTTTCAGACCTAAGCAGCTCCTTCAGCAGCAGACTGCTGCATCCAACGCTGCAAGAAGCAACGCTGCAGGTGCTTCATACCAACTGCCATCAGGCTGCACAACACCAGTCTGGGTCAATAACAACTGTCTTTTTGCACAAACTGCATTTTTTTCAAAGTTTTAGCAATTATTAATTTGTAAAGCACCACCACACTGTATCTACAGAATGACTTTATATTTCTCTATATGTTTTTCAAATTAGTACTTGTGTTTTATTCCCCTGTCGAAGTCAAAGTCGTCACTGTTTTGTATATATTTTATGCCAAATTCCTGCGCTACTGTCACAAGGTTATTTCCCATACCTGGGATCAATGAACATGTCTTATGTCTTAAATTTGGCGACATCTGCTGGATAATATTATGCATAGCAATCATGAAACGTGTTTTCCTAACAATAAAGGATCGACAGTTTGTGCATCTTGAAATGCTTGTTTCATGATATGTTAAAATGTTTCCTAAAATGTAAATCTGTCTCAAGCTTTGTAAAAGTCTTTCACATTTTGTAATGTTGGTTTGGACTTCCCGGCCACCGTAGAGGGATATAAATAATAATAATATACCTGTAGGATGAAGCTCCTCTTCTTCAGGTGAAGTCTTGGAAACCATCATGGCCGTGTCTCCCCCTGATGTTCTGGAGAAGAAGGAGGACGTTAGAACAAAACATTTACCAATGTCACTATTTTATTAATACCCGTTACTCTAGTTTAATAAAAGAAGTCATAAAGTCATAGTATAGTGTGTTGATCAAAATGAACATTCTGCTAAAAGTGAGGTAGCAACAAAAACACAAAGAGACATGAAGACATCTATTGCTGCTCGATAAACGACTACCAGAGTCTCCAGTCTACCTGGTTATGTTACTAGCATAAAAACTTTAAACAAAACGTCACAACTTCAGTCTTTCATCCAGTAGCAGTGTCTGTCTTTGTGTCTCTTTAATTGTGGTTTCCTGTGTTGTTATCTGATTTTCATCATCACATTTACAGCTGGTGGTGTTTGACTAAACTTCTTCACTAAACTGGTTTGAATGAATATCAATGAATTTTAATCTGGGACTTTTTCATTAAATGATTTCATTGGTTTGATTTGAAGGATTTCAGGTTAACAGAGAAATAAACATTCACATTCAGTCTTATTCATTCGTAGATTCAAATTACCCAAATGTTTGTTCCATGTGCTCCATCCACACCTGTCCAGGTAGAAGGCCAGACTGACAAACAGGAAGTGGAAGATTCCAATGTGGTTTATAGAAGGGGGGAATGGACGGTACCAAGTTGGGTATTGTAGAAGGGGTGTTTGGTTGTTGTAACTCATACTCATATAAAAATGTTTATTCATACAATTTGAGAAGTTTGAAAATCATAAAATTTCATTAAGATGTCAGACTGCAGGTAAAATATATTTCATTTCACCGTTCCACTTAATCAGCTAAATTCACATTTCATATTTACGTTGTGGCGACAGGGGTCCAGTCTGCCTCAGGTACTCAGGCCGTCCATCAAAGGAATCACCTGCCCTATTTTCTTGTGTAAATCCTTATCTTCATGTTTGTGAACAACGGCCAATTAGATATTGACACATCTCCTCCTGCCTCGGTCCACCTTCTTAATATAAGACTTTGAGTTTACTGTTTGTCCCTTAGAATTGAGATGAACTCATGCACTTATGTGATGACGAAGCTTCGGTTCTCCTCGATCGAGCCTAAATAAACTCCTTCAGGTATAAGACACACAGGACTCTGGTGCTTCTTCTTCTTCTTCATCGGCATCACCACAAATTTCTCCCGAACAAGAATCATCCGCCTCATAGGAGCAGGTGGAGTCATTGGTCCTGGTGGGAGTGGCGGGTCTCCAGGTTGCTCTCTGGCTTTCTTTTAAGTGTTTTGACAATTTTAATCATTCACACCTAAAAAGTCTTTATACTAAATATGAATTTTTGCCTCATTCCATCCACACTACCGTATTTTATATAAGGCGCATCTAAAAGCTTTCAATTTTCTCAAAAGCCGCCTTATAATCCGGTGCGCCTTATAGTGCGGAAAATACGCACTCTTTGTTTTGGTTCATCATGAGGTGTTCAAAGACTAATGTCCTTTGGAGCCACTGCCTTTTATCTTGCACCTTTCACCCTGCTTGATTCCTAATTATTTTTATTTTTCTAATACAATGAAGAACCTTACACAGCATACAACTGATACGCAATTTATTCGATTATTATCACACACTTTTTCTACAACATCAGGTTTCCTCCCTTCCTTCGGCGTCAGTGCATTTCATCGATCAAGCAAGACAAAAAAAACAAAACAGGAGAATGTCCAAAAACCTAGAATAAAAGTGCTCTCACTCTCGACATTTCTTCCTTTCTCTCGACATCAAGCACCGTCAAGACCCTTAAAACAAAAGCAAACGACGCACACGCCGTCGCATCGGTCAGGTGAGTAACTGATGAATGAGGACGCCGCTGTGCTCCTTCACTGGAAGACACACTGAAAGAGTCGCGTAAGGCACCAAGACTTGGAGGGAGTAGCTTATCAATGGCGGGGTGGATGACTGAGGAGATCCCGGGGATGCTTTGACAATGCGAGGATTAAAAAAAATGTACTTTCAGAGGGTTTTTAAAAGAAGGTCACAGTATAGTAGATTGGAATTACTTTCAAACAATGAACCTATACAAAAGTTCGGCTCTGAAAATAAGAGCGATTAAAGCGCAAGAAAGAAAAGATTTATTTGCGTTACAAAATAAGCAGGTTTGGTTAAAAGCTTCAACGGCGGAGAAACTGAAGCGACGCAGACACGTGAGCTTTGCCGTCATGCACTTTGCCCGTAAAACGGAGACGAGGGCAGCGACAGCGACAGTGGACAATCAGATTTTAGATCATTAATATTAATTTAAATGAGAATTTAGAGCTGAATGGGTTTAAATCAGAGAAAACTGCAGCTTTCAAATGGGTTTAAACTAAATAACAGGACTAATGAATGCATTTACAACCTCTGATAAAAGGTTTATAACACACAGTTGCCACATTTCCACCACAGGAGCCCACCCAGGAACTAGGAACCTTTGAGGATGGCTCGCTTTGTTTGTCGAGTGCTCTGCTGCCACCTACTGGACTGGAGTTTGACTAGCCAATTCAATTCCTAAACCTCCGCTCTCGGTCAAAAGAAATCTTTTTGCATCGAGTCAGGTTTGTCGGAGACTAGAGTCAGACTTTTCAAAAATACTGAAATTTTTGGGGAGGGATCTTTTTTTTTTTAAAAATCGCCAAATCTTCACGCTTACTTTAATTTAAACAATGCTGCAAACTCCTCTGCAAAAATGTGTCAAAACAAAAACGGGTAAATTTGCTGTATAAATGCAGTCACAGGTATATTTAGTTCCTTGAAAATGAATAAATAAAAGACTCCTGGGACTAAAAGTTCCCGTACTTAGACTGGAGACTCGGTTTATAATGTCAGATGTGAGGATCAAGTGTTAAAGTGGAACTACTGTTCATCACAACCTGGATCTTATTTAAAGGCATAACATACGACCGTTTACTCACCCATATAACTTTGGGGTCATCTGAAGTCGTTCCTGAAGATATTTAGCTCCAGCAAAGTGCCGAGTATATCCATATAGTGGGAGTGAATGGGGCACCCGCGCGCAGCCTCTAAATAACGCATTATCTGCCGCGAAAGTCGGTTATTTCACCAATATTCTGTTATGATACGCTAATGCTATTCCCCGTTGAGCCCAGAGTTTCCTGTTATCTATAACAGCAATTTGTTTTCTTTGGCTAGCTGTTCCTCTCTCTGTCTCCGCATTAGCGGTTAGCAGGTCAATCTACAGACTCTGGATGATAACAAGTAACTCTGGACTCAACGGTGAATAGCACCAGTGTATCATAACAGAATATTGGTGAAATGAACGCGTTTAGTGGCAGATAATGAGTTATTTAGAGGCTGCGTGTGGGTGCCCCATTCACTTCCACTATATGGATATACGCTGATCTAAATATGACTCCAAATGACACCAAAGTTATATGGGTGAGTAAATGATCGTATTTTATGTCAGAAATAAGGTCCAGGTTGTAAATAAAAAAGTCAAGTCGTTGACAGACATGTTCCTAAACACTTACATGTGTCCACAGTAAATTATAAACCATTTATTACAAGTTTACGCAACTTTTACAAATGCTGAATGTTATTTCATCATCGAGCCTGGAACGGTTTATGAAGAAGATTCACTTTACAGTTAGCGTTTGATTTTACACTCTACAGTATTTTTTTTATCTTAACCGATGCCATAAATTACAGTTTATTTAGTTCAGACGTTTCACTGCAGAAATCCTTCCACCAACGTTACAGTTCACTGCACGGAAACGCATTCGGCGTATCAGTAAATTTGGGTTTTATTCGCCTTAGTTGATGGAGAAACTCCAAAAAAGTCTCTTCGGCCTCGTGTGAAACCACAGCTTAAAAAGAGGAGAAGAAGAAAAGAACTCAAACTGAGAGCATCATTCACCAGAATATCTTAAGGCTGTGTAAATAGAGTACCATTACCTGTACAAGTCGTCATTGACATGAATTATATATATATATTTATATTTAAAAAAAAAAAAAAAGACTGATCAGCAGTACAAGTCTTGTACTGGGAGGCTTGGTGAACACGCTCGGTCTCGTCCTCTCTGTCTTTACGCTGCATTCATGTGAACGCCAGTGCAGGTCATACTTTCATTTCATAGCCGCCGCGTGTGCACGCACAGACACGCACAGACACGCACTCCTGAATCTACAACACGAACATCCAAGAAACAGCCTGAAGAAACTAGGATTTGAAGTTTTTCCAGAGTGGTTTGTGATAAACCCAGCCTTCACCCTGGAGGAGAAGAAGAGAGAGAGTCAGATCAACAGATTAAACGTGTTGCTTGGGTTATTTAAAAAAGTGCAACGTGAGACCGCTCTGAACCGGAGACGCTCCAGCACGAGACGCAAATTATGCTCCAGGTTATTTAAAATTGATTCGGGCGTCGGGGTGGATGGAAAATGCGGCCACCGCCGCGAAACCCAAGAGGAGGCGTGACGCCTTCTGGCGCCGCTCACCTCTCTGTCGAAGTATCGGGTCCTCCAGGGCGTCTCGGTCTCGGCGCGGTGCCGCTCCTCCGTGCGCTGCCTCTCCTCCAGGATCCTCTTGTGCTCGGTGGCTTTCTCGATGTCCTTCTGCCGCAGGGACTCCGTCACGTGCTGCCACAGGCGCCTGGGACGCACCGGGAGGAGTCAAACGCAAAGACGAGCGAGCTTATTTTATTTTAAAGTTTGAATGCGGCTCCTCTCACCTGGATTCAGTTGGTCCCTGCTTCTCGACCGGCCGCACCAGCTTTTTGGTCACGGGCAGCTTGGTGACGTCCACCACCCTCGTGTCTCCGTTGGTGTAGCTGAACTCCAGAACGCCGTTCCACTCGCCCTGCACGCGGCACGCCACCGCGTTGGTGGTGTTGTGCTTCACCTCGGCGGTTACCCTAAAAAAAAAAAGTTGATATTTTTGCCTCGATTGGTTAATTCCGATGCCTCGATCAAGCCCCGGCCCCAAAGAGACGCAGGGGGACGGAGGGGGAAGGAGGGGTGACGCTTACTTGTGTAGTTTGCCTCCATAGAAGGGTTTGGTCTGGAAGGTGATGACGGCCGAGTATCCCGATTTGGCGCAGTTGATGTTGACTTTGCCGCCCAGCTCCACCCAGGGCACGGTGAGGATGGAGCGGGCGTAGGCGCAGGGCAGCGTGAAGGTGTACTCCTCATCGTGGTCCAGCAGGTAAAGACAACCTGGGGATGTAATCCAGGACAGGGACGTTAGCTGCAACCAGTGAACTCCGTGGAGGACACAAACCACGCCGTCTTACCTTCTCCTATCATGGACACGCCGATGGACATGCCCATGAACTTGCTCTTGGTCCACACGTGCGTGTTCACACACATCCGCTTCTCCTGGCATTCGGCGTAGAAGCCGGACACAGGCGGGTGGTGGGACACCTGCTCCGCCACGAAGCGCACTTGGTTGAAGTCCTGGGCGGCGGAGGCGGCCGGGTCCGGGCTCCCCTGCGAAGGCTCCCTGGACGCCTCCGGTCTCTTGGGCACCTTCCAGGAGCAGTGGAAGGTCTCGCCAATGATGGGGTTGTACGGCTTCTTAGCGATGGCGCCCTTGCGGCCCTCGTGGAAGGAGGTGAGGTAGTACTCCACGAAGCGGACCATGCGGTCCTCGGGGGTGGTGCCGTCGGCGATGGCCACGAAGAGGTCCGGGTGGGACATGAAGTCGGCGTACATCTCCAGCAGGGAGCGCTTCTCCAGGATGAAGGTAGGGAGGACCACCTGGACGGAGACAGGGGAGAGACAAACCTGCCGCTTCACCTCGTGAACCAGTAAAACGAGCAGCGCTGACCCAGAGGCCGCGGCGTCTACGAGATCTGAGGTAAGCCAATGGATCCTCCAGATGAGCGTGATAAATCAGAAACCCAAGAGGGGGACATCTAAATCGACACTGAAAGATAGAATGTCCACCCAGGAATCCAGCATTGGCGTTTTGAAGCAGGTCGTCTTCAGACAGACACGAAATCACTTAATTCAGCCGATAAGGTCATTACAGAGGATCTGAGGCGACGCTTTAATGTCGGTAAACGTTAAACCAAAACAGATACGCGTCATTTTAACTAATGTTAGTGCACCGAAATGAAAAGTCTTGACCGAAACCGAAAAACAGAAAAAAAAAATGGACACCCCCCAAGACCGAAAAACGAAAGAAATTACAATACGAATTACAATAATTATTAGCACCGTCGCATTCATGGCTAAGACCAAAATATTTATTTAGCACATTCCAACAACCCGCGTTAAGTACAATACAACGCGTTTCAGCCGTTTTTTTTTTTTCTGCGATAAAAGTCGTTTGGCCGAAAACCAAAAATGCGATTTTCAGACGAAATTGTTCGGCGGCCGAATATTCTGTGCATCGCAACTATTTTAAGAAGCCGATACCGATAACTTTCCGTTTCCAAACGCCGATACCGATAACTGATAACATACGTACCAATTGGTATAAGTCCAGGCGTCTTCTTTCCGGCTAGCTAAATGGGGGTTGCTATGGCGTTGCGTCGCCGCACTGGCGACCTCATCAAAAACCGAATCGATGGGTATGTTTCAAATGCTTTAGGTATTAAAGTTGACTTTTCTTTTAACATTTACTACAAACAGCCAGACAAATGTCATTTTCGGAAACTTTCCGACTTCTCGGAACTACTACTCTCTCACCGCCGCCATATTGTTTGTTTACAAACGTTAACGCTGAGAGTCGTTTTTCCGATCTTTTATTTTCCCCTGGTTTATGCGTGACATCCTGGGTGACGGCAGCTACTACCAAAATCACGATCGAGTTGACAAGTTGTTTTTCCGACATTAGGGAGTATTTTGATGATTTTTTTTTCAGTCGGAATGTTGTTTTTTTCCGATTATATCAATGGTACTTGATAATTATCGCTTTACCTGTAAATATCAGTACAGGAATAAAAGCTAAACTCCGACTTCAGTGCTCAGCTACACGCTTGAAGAAACGTGCATTATCATCGGCCCCACGTCGTCCTCTCACTCTGAGGACTCTTCAGAGACGCCGTGCGAAGTCGTCCGCCGCTGCTGCTGCGAAGGGATCGTTTCGCCGCTTTGACAGTACATGGAACTCGACCTACCCGCGTGAGGTCCATGCCCAGCTTCAGCTGCGACAGCAGGTGTAGGATGACGCTGCGCTCCTCCTCCACAGCCCCCAGGTCCTCCTCCTTGTCTGTGAAGGAGTCCTCCAGCTCATCCTCCACGTCTATGTCTTCCTGTTCCTGTGTTTAGAAGGAGGCGATTGTTTCATTAATATTAGAGTGTCACCAATCACCAAAAAAAAGTTGGTTCAGCTCGTTCGTCTTACCCCAGAGAAGCTGCAGGACTCGGGGCTGCTGAGCTCCAGGCGCCCCCCCTCCAGCGCGCCCTCCCCCGTGTTGAAGCTGCCCAGGGAGCTGCTGCCGTTCTTCAGGATGTCCGGTAGTTTGGGCTCCAGCCACTCGATGGTGGGTCCTGCCACGGACGGGGAGGCAGGTTCAGAGGCGCTCATGGTCACAACAGCCCCCCCCCAACCGCCCTCCCCTGAGTCTCGCCGCGTCGCCCTACGCTCGGCCGACCATCCGCCTCGCCAACACGCACCCGAGCGCCTGGCTGCTGAGCGAGCGGACAGATGGCTGCACCTCACACCGCCGCCCTCGACCGGAGGAGTGTAACCCAACGCCTCCGATGAGCCAGGTATCAGGATACTTTAGCCCCGCCGACAGGAAGCCACCGCGCCGTCTGATTGGCTGAACACCCCCCCCCCCGGCACAGCTTTGTTTTATGTACGACGTCGAGAGGTGGGCAGACCTCATTCAGATTCACCTTGCGCGTCGGCCGACAACTTAATCTGATTGGCTGTGGTGACGGCTCTGCCCTGATGAAATATACATCGAGTAATGAGATCTGCTGCAAAGAAGAAGAAGTGGGACACGTTTTCCAGATTTCAAAATGGAACGATGTAGAGATCCACGAGTGAGACGCTTCACTTTAGAGAACGGCGAGTTTAGTTTGTGAACGTGAAGCTGAGTCAGTGACGCGTCCTGCCCTCAAAGTGTCGCATGTGGATACGTAACCATCTCTAATTACCACGGAGACAGGTGGTAAGAATAGGTACAGCTCCTTATTAATAATGCAGAATAATTCCACTGTCAACACGGACGCCGTTTCTCTACACCTGCGCGCTCAAGGCCGCGACCCAGATGCCGACTTCTTCCTCATGCACTCACCTCCCAGCGAGCCCCTCTGTCTTGCCACCTGCTGCAGGTGCAGGATGTGCAGGCACTCGTTGAGGCAGTTCATGGTGGCCATGGACGTGGCCTTGAGCATCAGCAGGTCCTGGTCCAGAGGGGAGAGGCCGGGGGCAGAGGGCAGGCCCTCGATGCTCTGCAGCAAGTCTCTGTGCTGGCCTTGGGCTTGGTTCATCATCTGGAGGGGAGCCAGAATTAAAAGTCTTCTGTCAGGCATCTTCTGCTTTTAAATTGGAAGCAACTTTGAGCAGAATCATGTTTTAGCATCGGAATTAAATGAAACACCCCCAAGACCGAAAACCGAAAGAAATTATTACGATAATTATTAGCACCGTCGCATTCATGGCTAAGACCAAAATATTTATTTAGCACATTCCAACAACCCGCGTTAAGTACAATACAACACGTTTCGTTTTTTCTGCGATAAAAGTCGTTTGGCCGAAAACCGAAAATGCGATTTTCGGACAAAATTTTTCGGAATATTCTGTGCATCGCAACTTTTTTAAGAAGCCGATACGATAACTTTCCGTTTCCAAAGGCCAATACCGATAACTGATAACATACGTGCCAATGGGTATAAGTCCAGGCGTCTTCTTTCTGGCTAGCTAAATGGGGGTTGCTATGGCGTTGCGTCGCCGCGCTGGCGTCCTCATACGAAAACCGAATGTTTCAAATGACTTTTTAAGGCGACTTTTCTTTAAACGTTTACTACAAACAGCCAGACAAATGTCATCCTCGGAAACTTTCGGACTTCTCGGAAACTCCCACACCGCCGCCATGTTGTTTGTTTACAAACGTTAACGCTGAGAGTCGTTTTTCCGATCTTTTATGTTTCTGTGGTTTATGTGTGACATCCTGGGTGATGTTTTAGCATCAGAATAAAATGAAAATAATTCAGCTGCAGAGTATGAATTAAACGGCACATCAGCGTCCCCTGGTGGACAAAATGAGAAAAAACTAAAAACTAACACTGAAGTTCACAACTAAACAAATCTGAGTCAGCTGCAGCTCTGCAGTAAACCACCACTTAAAATATTACACATTTACAGCTGAATGTCTTGTAGGAACTTAAATTCCTCCTTTCAGAACAACATTGTCCCGTCATTACTCGACCCAGAAAGCAAAGCGCTGTACCTCTCTGGCGTCCATCAGGTGGTCCGGCAGCAGCGACCTCTTGCTGGAGTAGACCGACGAGCCCTTTTGGACCTGCGACCACCCGAGCGCGGAGGCCGGGTTTTGGCTGGGCCGGCGCACGGACATGGGCGAGCTGCCGCTGCCTTGAGACGCCATAGAGTAGCTCCGGGACTTGGGTGGGGGGTTGCTCTAAAGAGAACGAAAACATGAGCAGCTATTTTCAGCCTCTGGATCAATACTAATGAACGCTGCACTCACACACTCTGCACAACCTGGTGCATTTTTACATAAACATTAATATTTCACAGCTCGACAGACTTCTCCACTCCTCCCGCCAGCTTTTGAGGGGAAGGAAAGCAGGAAACTGAAAGCTGTGCCGCTCACATGAGTCACGTTTTATGCCGATGATGCAAACAACAAGCAGAACCACCGTGCAAACACTTAACGTGAGCCTTTAATGACACGCGTCCGCCTCGCCTCACCTTCCCCATGGCCTCCGTGTGGTGCTGCGTGCAGATCTGCAGCCTGCTGACCCAGTGCTGCCTCTCTTTGGCGTCGGTAGCTAAGAGACGGCGAAAGCGGAACCTTGTTATGGTTAGTCAGCATCGACCCGAGCGCGTCTCCGCCTCGGATAATGGGGAAACATCCCAGATCAATAGGCGGCGATCAGACCAGAGCTTCCAGTCGTCTAACACCAATCAGTGACTCACCCCTGAGCTTGTACTGCTCCCCGCTGATGGCGTTGACGGTGAAGGTGTGCGAGTCCTCGTCGCTGGGGGAGATGACGGCCCCGGCCAGGGGGAGCATGCCGCGGGGCTTCTGCGGCCGCGACTGCTCGTTGACGAAATACTCCAGGAAGCCCAGCTCGTTGTTTAACACGAAGAACCTGCAGCAGAGAGAAGCTCCGTGTGCCTGCATGCACCTGGGTCACAGTCACGTTAAAGCGCTCATACTCACCTGTACTGCCACCCTGTCACCAGGTTGGTGTATTTCATCAAGTAGCCGTCAATGTTCTCCATGTGGTCACTGGAGAAGGGGCGAGAAAGGTGCACAGATTAAAGCAAACGCATAAAAACAGCAAAGGGAAAGGCTGGAAATGAATGTGAGGGAGATTTACTGGGTGACAGGTGGATGACTCAAGCTTTGGCAGCAGGTTTCATCACTCACACGAAGGCAAACAACTCAAACGCACAATAAGACAAGTAATTCTGAAGGGAAATCACTGCTAAGGTAAACAAAACCCGCCTCACACCAGTGCTACTGCGAGCTAGCTTGAATGCTAGCAGGTCAAGCTGACACCCACCTATACTGCCAGCTCTTGGCACTCGCTCTCCCCGAGCTGGGGGTCCTGTTCTGGGGGAAAACATCCAGCTTCCCTTCGTTTTCCGGGATTCGTATAGCTGTGGTTTCCCCTTGCATAGTCACAAGCGGCGGGACCTCCTCTAGACGCAGCCTGCTAGCGGTGAGCTAACCCGTGTAGCCAGCCTAGCTAAGTCGCCACAGATTTGATTAAAGTGGACGAGCCTCCTTTTACAGTCCCGACCGGGGCTGTCGGTTCATCGCTCAACGGGAGCAGCACGACCTACAGACGCTGGACTGATAACGAGTTCAATGAGGGGTGATAAAACATTGTCTGTACAGCTGAAAGAGGGAGTAGCTCAAGAGCTTGAGCCAGCTAGCTCGCCTGATATTTACTGCTTTGGCAGTAAGGCAGTCATGTGACTCATAGCGTGGTAGCGTGAGCTTCCGCGTTAGTTAATAAATAAATAAATAAATATATATATATAATAGTCAAATAAATTCATACAACATCCTTTCACCACTTCCGAAAAATGTGCAAAAATGAGAAAGTAATAAAAAGCATTAAATTTGTCACGTAAGGGATCAAGGTAGCGGCCAGACGAAACCGGAAGTGGAGTATTATTATTATTTTCTTCCATGTTTTCTTCTTTTTCTTCTTATGCAACAAATACCGAAAATAATAATAACAGAATTATTATTATTATTATTATTATTATTATTATTATTATTATGAAAGTAACAGATAATGTAAAGGAAAAAACAAACCGGAAGTTGGTTGTTTATTTACGTGTTATTATCAAAGCCACATTCTATTAAATAAATTTAGCAAGTTAGCAAACAAATAACGAAAAAATATTCACTTAATATGAAATATAAACTATTTAAATGTAGTTTTACATGTGAAAACTTTTTTCTATACAAAAACTGCATTATTATAACAAGCTACTAGCAATATTGCAGCTTACCGATAAAATAAAGCATTTATACACGAACAGTGAGGACAGATAAAAATACATTTTTTTTTACATATATTTGATACTTTGTGTCACGATGTATAGTTTAGTTTCTAATCAAGTATTTTTTGTTTTAAAAATGTATTAAGCGGAGCTCTCTTATTTTGAAAAACAACGGAGACCGGAAGCGCCAGTATGCGTCGGTTGGTTGGGAAAGCGTGACAGGCGGGTTCACTTATTTCCGGGCAAAATTTAATAATAAACGACCGCTAGAAAAAAAAACATTGATGCACAATATATATATACATCCGCTTGTGCTTTCTTGTTTGCGCACCGACTGCATCTTTTCATCTTTAGAAATAGTCGATGATAAATAATAATGATGTGTGCGGAGTTGCGTTGAGACGGCTGCGCTTACATCGTCGCTTCTCGCTTCCTACATGATTCCTAGTTTTGCCAAAGCAAGCGGTGTAACTGTGGCGATCGAGGGGTGGAGAGTAGCGTTTTATAGGGCGTGTAAGGAAGTTATAATAAAACGGAGAGTACAGAACAGCCGCTTCTTCTCTAGAGTAGGATTTACCTCTAAAATGCCCGGAAAGAAAATTTGCATCGTTGGATCTGGAAACTGGTAACTTTACACGCATTCCTTTTATATCAGTCAGACGCATCTGGGTTTATCTGATGTAAAACCTGTTGTTCGTGTGAGCAAAGACCGTTTTTTTTGTTTTTTACCTTCAGTTGCTTCAGACTGCAGCAAGAGCAGGCATGCAAGTGTAATTACCTCAGAGACTGTATTTAATAAAAGCTTTTTATAATCTCCCGTGGCACCAAGGTTATTAGGCTGTTCTTTACTTAACTGAAAATCCTCCTGCATTCGTTTCCTTTATGAATTAAAATGCCTCTCTCTCTCTCTCTCTCTCTGTCTCTTTTTTTTGCAGGGGTTCCTCCATTGCCAAAATCATCGGGCACAATGTCAAGGCGTCCAACCGCTTCGACCCCATGGTCAACATGTGGGTGTACGAAGAAATGATTGAGGGGAGGAAGCTGACGGAGATCATCAACACGGATCACGAGAACGTCAAGTACCTCCCCGGTCACAAGCTCCCCAAGAATGTCGTAAGTGCTCGTCCGATGAGCAGCGATGTCCGGTGGTTGCGCGTCTGAATCATTGCACAGTAGGACGACACACCCATAAGACGTCTTCAGCTGCCTTTCTGGTGTAATTTGACGTACTGTAAGAGTTTAGAGAGTCACCACATACACTCTGGAACAATGAAATTCAATTGTCCCTAGGTGGCCGTCCCAGAGGTCACCGAAGCCGTGAAGGGGGCGAAGATCCTCGTCTTCGTGGTGCCGCACCAGTTCATCGGCGACCTCTGCGACAAGATGAAGCCTCACGTCACGGAGGGAAGCATCGGGATATCCCTCATCAAAGTAAGAGCCTCTGGAAGCTGCGCACTTTTCCGCATCATCGTCATTAGCACGCTATTACGTCAAGACCTTGGGTGTTTGTCTTTGGCGCTAATTATCGCTCATGCAATCCAGGGCGTCGACGAGGGGCCCGGCGGGCTGAAGCTCATCTCAGACATCATCCGTGAGAAGCTAGAGATCGACGTCAGCGTCCTGATGGGAGCCAACATCGCCAACGAGGTGGCGGACGAGAAGTTCTGCGAAACCACCATCGGTTAGACGTCTTTGCGTTCGGCTTGCTGCCGCTGAAAGAGGATGTGTTTTAGTGGTTGATCATAACGATTGGTGTTACTTCCTTCCTCCCACAGGGCTGCTTTTTGTTTTGCTATTTTTAATAAACTGCATTCAATACAGGGGCAAAAAACGATGCCAACGGCGTGATCTTCAAGGAGATGCTGCAGACTCCCAACTTCCGCATCACCGTCGTTCACGAGAGCGACACGGTGGAGCTCTGCGGAGCCCTGAAGGTAAACGCATCGAGTCATTCCGCGCCGACGGAGACGCTCCAGCGATCAAACCTCCTCTTTTTTTCGATTGCCAGAACATCGTGGCGGTGGGCGCCGGATTCTGCGACGGTCTCGGCTTCGGCGACAACACCAAAGCGGCCGTGATCCGGCTGGGCCTGATGGAGATGGTCGCCTTTGCCAAGCTGTTCTGCAAAGGCCCGGTGAGCTCCACCACCTTCCTGGAGAGCTGCGGCGTGGCCGACCTCATCACCACCTGCTACGGAGGACGCAACCGCAAAGTGGCGGAAGCCTTCGTCAAGACGTCCAAGGTGAGAAGACGTGAATAAAGAGGCTCAGAAGATCATCTGGATCGTGGTATATTTAAGTATTTAAAAAACAAAGGTGGACTTTTTGAAGACGTTTCACCACCAAACCTCGTCTTCAGTTCCAAACACACTGATGTTCTAGCGTTATGGGTTACTGGGTGAGTTAACTAGGGCCTTGCAAGACTAGTTTTTGCGCAACAAGTCCCACATGTAGATAAAGTAGAACGTAAGTAAAGTACTTTATTTGTCATGGGACAACGAGCGGTAGCTCTGAGCTGCTGTGACCGAGCACGCCGCCACTGTGGGCCAACCCGCCGCCCTAGCAGCCATGTTTTTTGATCATAGTCGGAGGAAACCCACGCAAACAAAGGGAGAACATGCAAACTAGGCACAGAAAGGTCCCGAGAATTGAACCAAAATTGAAAAACCACGACGGAAGCTCCAACTCTGAGAGCACCGGAGAAGTCGCAAGAAGAATGAGGCAACTATAGAACAACGTTGAAAGGTCGTAACGATACGTAGCCCTAGTCTTCAATCAGAACTGAACCTGTTTGCCATGAGCATTGAGAGTTGGCGTCTCCAACGTTGCTCGGTTCGTCTTTTCAAAGACTTCTTTGTCTTCAACACCTAGTTGTTTTGTTTCTGTCCCTCCAGGAAACAGATTTATTCTAATAACCAGAGAGAAACCAAGCACATCAAGAGTTTACATGGTCGTTAGACGCTCTACTGATCTGATTTTCCAAGGGTTATTAGTGGAACACCAGTAAACACAATTAAAAGGTCTAGGACGCCCTAGAAGGAACATCTACGCACGTCCTACATGCTTTAATTCAGAGCGGGCGTTCGTATTAAACGTCCAACACCGGAGAAGTGTGGGAACTGAAGCGTTTGTCTTTGTTTTGGGCTTCTTCTCTAGTCTATCACTGAGCTGGAGGCAGAAATGCTCAACGGTCAGAAGCTCCAGGGTCCGCAGACCTCAGCCGAGGTCTACAAGATCCTCCAGAAGAGGGACATGGTCAGCAAGTGAGTCGGGTTTCTTTGAAATAATAATAATACTAATAGAGTAATTTGCAGTTTTGCCTGAGCTCCTCTAATAAGACATTCTGCAAACCAGAGTCATGTCCACGTTCTTCTGCAGGTTTCCCTTGTTTGCCGCCGTCTACCAGATCTGCTTCGAGGGCAAGGAGGTGAAAGAGTTCATCACCTGCCTGCAGAACCATCCGGAGCACATGTAAACGTGTTCATGTTCATGTTCAGCGCTGCTCCTTCAATAGCAAACTACTGCCACTAGAGGGTAAACCAGATTCACCCAAGAAGCGAAACGCACAACACACCAAAACAAACACAACCCTAGGGAACATTTACGTTGATGAACTTAACTTGAACTGTATTTTCTTATCTTTGAAAAACATTTGTACCTTTCTTTTTCCTGTGACATATTATTGTATTGTAATATTCAAAGCACGTGGTGGAAGTCCGTACGCTGTAAGCAAACCTACCACTGATCACTCAGCTTGTACTATTGCCAAAAGTGTCCTAATTGTCGTTGACTTGCATATCACTACAATATGTGTTTATAATCTCTAAATTTGCAGCTACTTAAATCCTTTTTAATCTTTATCTGGAGTTGTTTTCTCAATAAAAAAAACTATCAAGAAACAGAAAACTGGCTTCATCAGAGTGGTGGAAAATGGACGACGAGTGATCACGGCACAAAGGCCGATGAGATGAGAACCGGTTCCTAGAAGCTGATATTCTGTGACTTCAGATCCGACCGGCTGAAGCTGGTTCCCACGGCGGCCGACGGTAACTCGGTACGAGGGAGCGGATTAACGAACAAAACCCGTCCTTGTCCCTTCGCCTCGACCGCGTTACAGACGGACCGGCGCACCTTTGATAACATCACTGCCCGAGTCCGCCTGTCACAGTTTCACTCGAGGTCCGTCTTTACTTTCGCTTTTGAGGCTGTGAACGCCTGATAAAAACAATTGTTGCTATCAAGAAATGGAGTTTAAGGGGATTTATGGCTGTAGAAGTCAAAATAAGCACATTACTCTTGTCCTGTAGAGCCCCCCTCTTTAGCAGGACAGCCAAGGCTAACAGTTTAACAAGCTAGCAAGCGGCTAACAAAGCAGGGCGCTCTCTAAGGCATCATAAGCTAAAGGGGAACTACTGTTTTTTTACAACCTGGACCTTATTTCTGGCATAAAATACGGTTGTTTACTCACCCATATAACTTTTGTGTAATTTATATTCCTTCAGGAGATATATAGGTCTGCGTATATCCATATAGTGGGAGTGACTGGGGCACCGACACACTGCCTCTAAATAACACATTATCTGTATCTTATCAGTGTTGTGTTATGATACACTAGTGCTTTTCGCCGTTGAGTCCAGAGTTACCTGTTAACTCTTACCAGGACTTCTGACCTGGATGATCCCGCGACGGTCGGCTTCTTTACCTATAATTTGCTACTGCTAGTAGAAACATGGCTGAATATTTTTCCGATTCTGAGGTTGTGGACGAACCGTAGCAGTAGAAAATTACAAAATATTGGTGAAATTAACAAGTTTCACAGCAGATAATGCGTTTTTTAGAGGCTGCGTTTGGGTGCCCCATTCACTCCCATTATATGGATACAACAAATTACACAAAAGTTATATGGGTGAGTAAAAAACCATATTGTATATCAGAAATAAGCTCCAGGTTGTAAAAAACTGTAGTTCCCCTTTAACTAACCATTCTTATCCACTAAATATCACAAGATGGCGCCATATCTTTGAACACAACTCTCAGTTTCTGTTTTCATCTCGCTGCCATCTTGGATTTCTGCATGGTCACCTGCTGATACGGTTTTATTTCATGCGCGTTGCAAAATGCATGAATCACTCTTGAAGCTGCAGACCGGACGCACCTTTAAACATGTGGTAATTATGATAAAGAGCCATGAAATTCACTCCCGGGGAGACGTCGAGTCGTTCACGGCAGAAAACAGAAATGTCAACGTCACGCCGGCACGCCGGGAGATAAATCAGGGGCGTCGCCAAATAGGATTATTCTGGGCATTATGAGCGACTGAGGTGAATTTCACACCGTCGGTTTTTATGTTTCACTCACTGCTGGATGAAATTTGTTTGAGTTTGAGTTCGAGCCGACTTCAGGCTAACTTGGGTGACCAGATCCCAGGACATCAAAGCGTTGGGTGATGGAAGAGGCACCAGATTTGAGGGGTTTGGGGGGGAGCAGCTTCCACAGGTTCCCATGGGAGAGCCGGGCCTCGCAGGTTAATGTCCTGAGCGGCGAGATGCCTCTTCTCATCCCTGAACAGTAACTGTCATCGGCTGGGTTTTGATTCGCCTCCGAGACCCTTGTGCCGGTTTGACACGGGCCCGGATCCCGTGTTTCAAAGAGAAAGGCCACCTTCAGATGAAAGAGGGGCTTAATCACCACGGTAACTTGTCTCTCGCGCACACCATCCAGGAGCAGGAGGCCCTTCGGACAGCGTAGCATCGTGGATTGAGGTCAGCGTTTGTGATTTACATGCTCCTCTGCCTCTTAAAACTTCACGAGCCCCAGAGGAGAGCCTCTAACTTTTCCAGTTTTGCTTCATCCAGGAGATGCAGCAGACCAAACCAGTCTTAGGACGGCTAAACTGATCGCATCTACAACCAAAAACACACATCAAGACCCCCTTCAGCACATTCCACATCCAGTGCAGAGGAGATTTATGGCGTGTGACTTGTTATTCACAGTCGGCCTATCACACCTGTGTCTCCCCGTGAATATCTGGACCACTTCAGGCTGGATTTTGCTTCTCGTACGTCAGCGGAGCCTCTCACGTACGCTAGCTCATGATAGCACCTAGAGGCAAACAAGCCTAGACAGTTTGTCAGAGTGTTTATGAGCTTTTTAATCGACGCTACATCTTGAAATACGGACACACCTACATTTTTGGATGCGTGTGTGTCCGATGCGGAGGGCGAGAGGAGAGTTCTCATCATCTCGGCTAATTACAGGCCACCGATCTCGTCTTTTTACACGTCAGCGGCAGCCAAATGGGACCTCGCGTCCTTCCTGCGGCTCGCAACAATGCCCTCATTGAACGGGGGAAAAGGGGAAAGCGGCGAAGGATGCCACTCCTCGTCCCAGCTGGCAAAAGGCCGCCGAGGCCGACCCCGTCCCCTTCACCTCCGCCCGGCCGTCCTTCATCATCGCCTCGGGCTAATCCGGGCACGTTCGGCGGAGGCTCCTTTTGTGTTTGGCAAAGAGGAGAGGGGAAGGCAGCGGTGTTGCCTCGGTCTCAGGAGAGCAGGGGAGAGGAGAGGAAACTTGGCAGGAAGCCCGTCTGTGGCACTGCATACAAACGCAGGGTGAAAACACACAGGCCTGTTTGTTGCGTGTTTGTTTGACTCTGCCGTTCCTACCTCGGGGAAAGTGGAGCAAAATCGCACGAGACAGACATGAGACGCGGCTCGCCCGTCCACACAGCCGTCGATTGTTTGCCGAGACGAGATGGACGGAAATCAGGACTTCACCGACCGTAATTCAGTGAAATTAAGTCAAGGTTTCTACAATAAAGTCTTGGCAGAAGAAGCTCTTTGATTAAATATGAAATACAACCAGGCTTTCACGTGAATCTACAAAGCAGCACCAGGAGAGGAACGCCCCTGATTTATCGCCACAATATACACTACGTCCGTCTGGACAAAGAGCTGACGCAGTCAAAGCTGGATAATGCCCCTCTTTCTATTCTGCATTTCATCCCCGTTCGTCTAAATCTCCTTAGCTCGATCTCCCGGGGAGTCGGAGCGGCTGACATCAGCGCAAACGCCGCAGATCCGCCCTGATTTGTGGAAGCTGGACGCGGGGGTCTTCGCCGCGCTCTCTCGGGCTTGCGGACACGTGGACGCTGCCGATCTCGAGGCGTCCTGCTCCTCAGAGTCTCAAACAACCGCTGCATCAAGCATTCAATGTGTTTCCCAGCATTTTAGGGGATGTGTTATTAGTTGGGTCATGCATGCTATGGCCTGCATCAGCGCTTTCGCGTCAGAAGAGAAGATCTGATTTATGCTGTGTCTCGGCGAGGACCTCCGGGACCGTCTGGTGCCTCGATCAGAGCGGTAATATCAAAACGTCCCGCTGATACGGAGGCGATGCGTGCAGGTACACCAGAGGAGCTGTAAGTATTACAGCGAGCCGCTAAGACGACCGCTTTACGGCCGCTCTGGTCGCAACCACAAGCGCGGCTTGTAATCCGAGGGGGAAGGCTTGTGGTTGAGCGAGAAAACAGGCAATGAAATGAGTGTTTTCCTTCTCCGAGCTTAATCCCCGTCTGTTTGTGTTTGGGTCTAAACACTTAATAAATCCGGAGTGTAGATTCGGTGTCTCGTGGGCTTTCGACGCAATTCAGAGGCAGCACACAAGCAGAAGCAGTAGCTGGGATGTTTTCTTGCAGATGAGCCCAGATTGACGAACATGAAAGAAATTGCATCGTTTGTGTCTGACTTTTTAAAGGGGAACTCCTGTTTTTTACAAGATGGACCCAATGTCTAGCGTAAAATATGGTTGTTTACTCACCCATATAAGTTTTGTGTCATTTGTAGTCAATCGGGAGATATTTAGATCTGTGTGTTTCTAGTGGGAGTGAATGGGGCACCGAAAAACAAGCTCTAAATAACGCAACTTGTTAATTTCACCAATATTTTGTTAAGATACACTTTTGCTATTCCCCGTTGAGTCCGGAGTTACCTGTTGTTGATCTTGATCTTTGGCTAGCTGTTCCTCTCTCTGCCTCCTTTCACCGAGCTCCTCAAAACGGTAAGGACGTCCACAACCAGTCGTTGTCCACAACCTCAAAATTGGAAAAATATTCAGTAATTTTGCAAAAATAGCAGTAGCTAATTACAGGTAATCAAGCCACGGAAAAAGCCCATAAGACACCGACTTTGGTGTCATTTGTAGTCATTCGGGAGATATTTTGGTCTGTGTGTATCTATATAATGGGAGTGAATGGGGCACCGAAACACGGCCTCTAAATAACACATTATCTGACACAAAACTCATTCTTTTCACCAATGTTTTGTTATGATATGCTAGTGCTATTCCCCGTTGAGTCTGGAGTTACCTGTTGTTGATCTTGATCTTTGGCTAGCTGTTTCTCTCTCTGCCTCCTTTCAACAAGCTCCTCATCCGTATACTCTGGCTCAAAACGTTGTCCACAACCTCAAAATTGGAAAAATATTAAGACATTTTGCAAAAAAATAGCAGTAGCAAATTACAGATAAACAACCCCGCACGGAAAAAGCCCATGAGACATACAACTTTGGTGTCATTTGTAGTCAATCGGGAGATATTTTGGTCTGTGTGTTTCTATATAGTGGGAGTGAATGGGGCACCGAAACGCAAGCCTCTAAATAACGCATTATCTGCCACAAAACTTGTTATTGTCACCGATATATTGTTGTGATATGCTGTGTTGATCTTTGGCTAGCTGTTCCTCTTTCTGCCTCCTTTCAACGCGCTTCTCATCCGTATACTCTGGCTCAAAACGGTAAGGACGTCCACAACCTCAAAATCGGAAAAATATTCAGACATTTTGCAAAAAAATAGCAGTAGCTAATTACAGGTAAACAACCCCGCACGGAAAAAGCCCATGAGACATACAACTTTGGTGTCATTTGTAGTCAATCGGGAGATATTGTGATATGCTGTGTTGATCTTTGGCTAGCTGTTCCTCTTTCTGCCTCCTTTCAACGCGCTTCTCATCCGTATACTCTGGCTCAAAACGGTAAGGACGTCCACAACCTCAAAATCGGAAAAATAATTCAGACATTTTGCAAAAAAATAGCAGTAGCTAATTACAGGTAAACAACCCCGCACGGAAAAAGCCCATGAGACATCGACTCATATAACTTTGGTGTCATTTGTAGTCAATCGGGAGATATTTTGATCTGTGTGTTTCTATATAATGGGAGTGAATGGGGCACCGAAAAACAAGCCTCTAAATAACGGATTATTGACACAAAACTCGTTCTTTTTCGATGTTTTGTTATGATATGCTAATGCTATTCCCCGCTGAGTCCGTTACCTGTCGATTCATGGATGTGCAGTGGTTGTTGATCTTTGGCTAGCTGTGTGCAGCGCTCAGACATGACATCATCCAGGTCAGAGGTTAGCAGGTCAATCTACAGACTCTGGATGATGACAACAGGTAACTCCAGACTCAACGGGGAATAGCATTAGCGCATCATAACAAAATATTGGTGAAATGAACGAGTTTCGCGGCAGATAATGAGTTATTTAGAGGCTGCGTGTCGGTGCCCCATTCACTCCCATTATATGGATATACGCGGATCTAAATGACACCAAATTACACCAAAGTTACATGGGTGAGTAAATTATTGTATTTTATGCCAGAAATAAGGTCCAGGTTGTAAAAAGCCAACAGCTGCCATTGACTTAGAGGCTAGGAACCTCGATATTTCTTTTCCCACACGACCACTTTGCATATCTATTAATGCCCGAGGCGAAGACGAAATAAAACGTGCACAGCCTTCGGTGCGTCCCCTCCCAACTCAACCACTTTCTCTCGCTGAGACGCCCTGGTGCTGTTTCAACACGCCAGATCAACTGCAACGCAAAGGTCCGACCGACGTCAACGGTTCGGGAGACATCGGCAAAACGGGGCTAGCATGCGCTCGCTGACGGGCGGACACCGGTCGGCTCGGTGTGTCACAGCCACTTAGTCACAGCTGGTTGTCGTGTAATCGGCGGTTTCACAGAAACTTTCATTTTAGTCACCAACAACACGACAAGACGAGACCTGATCCTTCTACGTGTTTTCGCTGTGACTGTAATAAATTATAGTGTGTTTCTCTACATGCACGCTAAACACTAAACCCCTGCATCCTCTCATGGAACACATTTCCTCTGCTCCACGTTAATCGTTTCCTCCAGGGCTCTGACCTGTGACACCGTGGAGTTACTACCCCTTAGCCGCGAATGGATCCAGATGAGCCGAAGGTCAAGACGTACGCCAGAGGATCGTTACCACTATTACCTCCCGGCTGCTGCTGCTTTAACCACAAAAGGGTTGATTCCACTGCATGTGATTAATAGTATGTGCAAATTCACTTTTCTGTGTTGTCAAAATGACGAGCTGTGCCGGCGTGACAATAAAAATAATTAAAAAAAACAAGGGCGCGGGGAGAGCAGAAGTGTTTTTCTTTCAGCGATTTGAGATAAGAGCGTATCGGAGCGAGACGAGGAGGACGATTTGGAGGACAGGGCGTGATTTAGGAAGGTGAAGGGGATTTAAACAATGTTGTTTTGATAAGATGACGTTTTTTTTTACATGATTCAAGGCTCCACAATTAGATTAAATGAATAAATCACAAGCTTCCAATTATCCAGCATAAGATTTCCATTTCGCAAAAAGGACGTGCTTAGCCTCCTCATATTATTACCCTTTTCCTTCATAACATTTGATGCCAATCAGCGGGAATACAATACCACTTTTTATCCAATTAGCTCCTGACATTTAGGTTTAATTGAATGCCTCGTGATGAAGGGGTGACCCCGTCGATTCAAGTTTTATCCTCCAGCTCCGAAGCCGCCGCCGCCGCCGGCCTGCCCGCCTCACCGTGAGCGAACGATCCCGCAATGCAGTGAGCTTATAGCGGAGGAATGCGGCAAGAGAGCGGAATTATGGGAGAAATTATTGCGGCCCACGAGGAATGCGGCGGGGGACGGGACGGAGGCTCGCTCGCAGCGGACGCCAACTGCCAAACAGTGGGCGGCTGATTCTAAAGCTGTAGGGCTCTGAAAACACAAAGTTTATTTTAAGCCTTTTTGATTTTGATGGATTCTATGAAAGAAAATAAATAAAAAACTAAAGGGATATGTTTGATTTGACTGATTGGGCTGGTTTTTGAGCCTTGGATGGGTGGCAGCAAGGAATGCGGCTCGCTAAGGAGTGCCCTGCAGAGAGGCCAATGAAAAGCAGAGGGCTGGTGGCTCCCGGCCGGCGTGGAGAAGTCTTCTTGGCAGTCAAGCCGAGAGTCATGTGCCTCCATTTAAATGAGAAGGCAAGAGAAAGGAGACAGAGGAGGGGAGGCAGAGGAATACAGGCTGAGCTAAGAGGGCCCGGGGACGCTGCCAAGCCGAGACACTTGAGGAATGCAGCTGCAGCAGCTCTCCCTTTGCAGTAATACCATTACAGCTCCTGCTATCTGAGTCAGGAAAACAGCTCTTCTAGTCCAGTCAGCAAGTCTCGCAGCCAGTGTAAACAGATGACAGGTAACACCATGAGGCCAAAACACAGAGAGAAGAAGAAGAAGAAGAAGTAGAAGAAGAAGAAGGGAAATAATCCCTGAGTCTTGGCTGAGAATTTCCAGCAATATTAGCGCGTTTAGCCGCACGTCTGCAGCAACACATAGCTGCATGTCTTTTAGATGCAAGCTTTGTCTTGTTTGTGGCGTGAGCGCGTGCTCCTGGCAGTTAGTTAATAAACACAGGTCTGTCAACAGCTGCCGGTGATGTAATGTGGAACTTCTCCTTATCCTCCCGCCCCACCACGCCTCCCTAACTCCCCGTGCAGAACCACCACCACCTCCCTCCCTCCCTCCCTCCCTCCCTGCTGTCTATTTACAAGTCTTTCTGGGTGTTGCTGCAGACTTCCAGCACTGGCAGCTCAGACAGTGTGTTTTAGCAGTGCGTGTTTGTGCACGGCTTCCCCCCATCGCCCCCTCTGCAACACTTCCAGGGGAAGGGGGTGGCGATTCACGACAGCATGTTTTCAGCTGCCATCAAAGGAAAGTCCACATCATCACGCCGTCTTCCCAACCAAAACACCTCTGACAGTCATGGAGCTACAGACCTGTTGAGTGGAGAGGATCCGGCCGGCACAGAGTGAGTTTGTTTGTCTTGTGACATTAATGGAAGCTGAGCAGTTTCTCCGCCATTCATAGTCTGGGTCAGGAAAATGCATATATAGTTGTTACTGGATGTAACTGCAGGTCTTTGAGCACGTGCATGGCCCTCTTACATGCTTACTGACGCGCTAAGTGGGAAGTGAACTTGAAAAAAAATGGTTTAATGGCTAATTCTCTTTATAGTTTGAGTCTATATTTAGAAAATATTGGCAATCTAATTATTGTATGTCACGATATCTCATAAGTTGCTTCAGCAAACGTTCGTTTCTCAAATAAATTAGCTTACTTAGTGCTAGCTAGCAGTCCTTATTATCTTTATTTACTACAAATAAGTTAGCAACTATGCTAATAAGCTAAATCCTATTATTTAAGATGAAAAAAATAAATATAAATATGTCAAACTGCGAATTAGCTAATGATTAGCTAAATGAGCCGTGGCTAGCATTGGCTAAACTATGGTTAGCTAGCTAGCAATCTAAGATATCCTGTCACATTGCTGGATGATGCAAGTAATAGTAAAAAAACAGGGTACAAACATCAAAATTTTAAATATCTTAATTATTTTTAACATTAATAAACATTTCCCCCCAAAAACATGTAGCCGTTAGCTCGTTTTTTGGCTAATTAGCTCGGCGAGACGAACCCCGCGCTTCCCTCTGCTTTAACACGGTGACAATGAAACCCCAGCTACTCGCGGATAAACACCCTGCCTTGTTGACTTAACGGCAGAACACGATGTGTTTGTGCTCTGGCCTCCGACTCTTTTCGGCGAGCGAAAGCACGACGGAAAACATTCGCGCGGATAAACACGCACAGACGCACTGTTGTTCCTCAAGCTGTCAGCAGCCCCGCTGATGAAACGCATGTGTTTCGAGCTACCCATGGCATGATGCTCACATACCGAACTGAGAGGCGCAGTTGTGTATTTTGATAACGGCCTCTGTCCTCTCTTGGCGTGCTGCATCCAGAGTGTGTTTTTCTGGCTTTTATTTCTACCTGATGATCATGAGAGAGTTCAGCCGAGAGTCACGCTGCAGTTTGAGGGTCCCACAACAGGAAGCTCACTTAATTCTTTTTTTCCCAGGATGTATATTAACGCATCCCACACATCTGGTGGGATAAGCACTGGGAATTGCAGGGAGTCCCCTCCTGAACAGGATGACGACATTGTGCTCATTGTTTTTCTTTTTTTTCCAGCCGCCCCCTCCTCCTTTTTTTAAAACCCCTACATTAAATTCCCTGCTAAGTACTGCTGACTAAACAAGATTTACAAGCTCGGGCAGAATCTTTATAAATTAAAGCGCCCGAGAAAGAGAGAAAGACATTTCCTTGACATGATTTTGGTAAGGAAGCAGGCGTTTGAATAGGATAAAAATCAGAGAAACCAGTCTTCTCTGTATTCTCAGCGCCGTTCATGCTTGATGAGTTTTATAAAACAAGTAGGCGAAGTCAAATATTAATAGTACGCCCTTAAAAGTCTTATGCAAATTCAATAAACTGACTTTATTAAATAAGCAAAACCGCGACGTTGAGATCACACACAGAACTGGGACACCCCGATATGCATTAAAAATGCAGATCCCTGTGTCAAATATCCGTCTGTTCTTTGCAGACACCCGCCAAATGATTTACAATTGCCTTCGGCAGTGTCTCACAGGCTTGTGACTGCGAGGGAAAAAAAAAAACTTTACGACAGGCTCCATACTGACTAAATATACACGGCCGCCTTTACGCCGTCGGTCACGTTGCGTTTGCTTTTGAGGCATGTGGCGTTTTTTTTTTTGTGACAGAAACAAAACCGATGGTAGTTTATTGGTCGCAGCTTTGTTTTATATCAAGTTAAATTGAATATATTTGCGTGTTGGACACGTTTGAAGCGACTCCAAAGAAAGCCTTAACCCTGTTTGCGCTAATTCTGCTCATGAGGCGACGTATGTACGTCGTCTACGAGGTTAAAAGCTGCAGACGTAAGCAGATAGCCATGTGTTACAAATATTTCTGGAAAGGGGATTTAAACCGAGCTCACAAATCTGCGCTTAATCTGCTTTAAATGCCAGAGGGACGGCGAGTGGCGTGAAAATGTGCACGTGTTCCGACTGGCCTTAATGAATGTGACTAATATATATATATATAGAAAAATATAAAAAGGCTTCTCCTTGAAGAGCGCAATTAGTCACGCAAGCGAGCATGACGTTCACATCAACCCTCCCTTACTTAGAGTGTCAATATTAATTACAAAGAGCCTGTTAAATTGACCTGACATTAAGCCTCAAATTTTCACACCGATGTGATAAATACTTGATGAAAACTGAGTTGTCGTGATGGATTAAACCCCCTAACCCTAGCTGTAACCCTAACGCTAACGCTAACGCTAACTCTAATGCTAACCCTAACCCCTAACGTTAACACTAACCCTAGCTATAACGCTAATGCTAGCCCTGACCATAACGCTAATGCTAACGCTAGCTATAACGCTAAAGCTAACCCTGCACCTAACCTGGCTGTAAACATGAACCTCCTGACTGGTTTTGATCAATGGAGCATTAATATTCCAACATAACCCTTAACCTAGCCGTAACCCTAATGCTAATGCTAACCCTAATCCTGGCCCTAACGTTCAACCTAACCCTAGCTGTAACACTAACGCTAACCCTGTAGCTGTAACGCTAGCCCTAACCATGACGCTAATGCTAACCGTAACCCTAACGTGGTTGTAAACATGGACCTCCTGATTGGTTTGGACCAACGGAGCATTAATATCCCAACATAACCCTAACCCCTAGCCTGGCCCGTGTTAGGGTGGGTGGTCCCGCCTGTCCCGGGATCCATGCAGAGGCAGGATCAGACAATCTGGCCGGCAGTGGGACTCAAAACATCCGACCAGCGTAGGGCCATCTGTGCCGCCAGAATACAGATGGAGCCCTCTCTGCACACATTAAACCCCACATCAGACACATGCACGCTTCAATTTTCTCCTCAATGAAAGGAAAGTAATAGCGACCTCCTCCCCCCCTCCCTCAACCTCCCCTCCCACATGCCCTCGTGTAGACTCAAACGTGTAATCTTGCTCATTCTTCTCCGCGGACATCATTCGGGAGACGAATACGCAGGGAAGTGGGTTGTGTACCGCGGGGGATGCCTCTGCGCTGACCCCGTTTCACTCCCCTCACCCTCTCCACATCATTCAAGCCAGGCCCAGGGCGGGGAGGCAAAATGAATCGGTTCCCAGGGCAAAGTGGGAGCACCAATCAATGTCCAATCCCAACAACTATCCATTTTCAGGCCCTGGCACTTCCTGCCGTTTTGCTTTTTTGTGTTGTTGTTGTGTTGTATTGATCACAGAGACCTCAGTGCAACTCATGCACGTTTGGAATCCGCCGCTCTGTGGCTCGCCCCGCTTCATTCCTCTCCTCCAGATTTAAATATTTGCTCAAACTTTCTCCGCTCCATTATTCGTCAATGAGCGCAAAAGCCCGTGAAAGCCCGAGCTGACTCACGAGCGCACAAACCGGAGGAACTCCTTTTATTGTGATTTCTACAGCTGCCATTAAGCGTGCTGCGGCGTTGCGTGAGAAAAAGTGCCAAAGTTCAAGCCGCCGCCTTCGAACACCCTTGAACCAACCGCGCGGTGTGGATTTCACGGCGGTGGCGACTCCCGGCGTGGAGCGGAGAGCATGCGTGGGAGAATGCCTGACTGTACCGGGTACAAAGGCCTGCATTGTCACTTTAGCGGCCGTGTGATCTCTGTCACACTCTGAAGTCAAAAGCCAGAGGGTGGAGCAACAGTGTTTCCTCAGCAGACCATGGCTGCTTTATTATTCCACCTACGGAAAATAAAAACTTGAGATAAGAGCCAGTAAAAGGCCTGTGATGTTGATTTGCCCTAAATGCACAGCTGCCTAATTCACCTTACAAAGGGAACAGTATCAAACCGGAGCCATGACAATCCATATTCATGGACAATCTGTGCTTATTATCGCCGTTTATCCGCCGAGGCTCACGCTCTGTTTTCGCCGCAGCCATCTCTCAATGGCTTTAAGTGTTATCATTAAGCTGTTATCCCCTCACATTATGGTCCGGAGCTGTCTGGGGCTCCGCGACCTCAGCTGGGTCCTCCCTTGTTCCTGGAGCAGATGTTAAAAAAGAAAGCCGCCCCCCACCGCCGCCGCCGCCCCCACCTCGCCTCCTCCCTTCACCCTGGCATCTAATTAGGCTTCCAGCACAAAGACTCCCAGATGTCAGCGTCCTCCTGGCCTCTTTTGATTATATCCTTTCCACCCCACTGGCTGGCGTGCCTGCCGACTGGCTGGACGGGCCGGCTGGGGGCTGCGCGGACCATAGGCGTCGACGCGTGTCACTCGGCGCAGGTCAACGCTGCCTCCGCTTTAACATATCAGTAATTGCTTTTGGTGTAAATCACAGGGAATCAGGCGGGAGGGAGCGTGGGACAGTGCTGTGCGGTTTCAGTCGCAGTGAGGCCCTTGGATCTAGATTAACACTCGTATTATATTATAGCTTAACATATAATGGAAATGCTATTTTTTTATTTTTGGACCTTTACTTGTTAATTGTTGCAGCCTCTAAGTGTTTCATTTCCTCCAAGAAACGGGAACGGTCTGCAGACGGTCAACAAGTATGTCGTCGCCGTCGTCGTTGGAGGAAAAATCGGCCACGGTGCTGCTTTTTATGGACGCTGACCGCAGCTATAACTTTCTTTGAACACCACTGGCTGTGTGAATGCTTAATAGACGATATATTGATTGCTAGAGCAGGAATATGGGCAATTACTTGGGATTTAGTGTGGACGGCATCATCTTGATGATTCACGGCAGTGTAACTGAGATAAATAAACAGTTAAAGACAACCTGGACCTTATTTCTGGCTCGTTTACTCACCCATATCACCCATATTTTGTGTAATTTAGCTCAGAATATAGCCATATAGTGGGAGTGAATGGGGCACCAGAGCGCTACTGCTATGGTTTCATCCAGGGTCTGTAGGTCAATCTACATTCCCTGGATGATGATAAAACATAAGAATAGCACTAGCTTACGATAACAAAATATTATTGAAATGAACGAGTTTCGTGGCAGGTAGAAGCTGTGTTCCGGTGCCCCATTCACTCCCACTATATTTATACAAGCTGATCTAAATATCTCCTGAATGACTACGAATTACATAAAAGTTATATGGGTGAGTAAATTATCATATTTTATGCCAGAAATAAGGTCCAGGTTGTAAAAAAAAACAGTAGTTCCCCTTTAAATCTGAATTTTTATTGAATTTTTTTTTACACCCATAATATTAAACAGCTTAATGGGTCATAAACGTCTGAGCGGTACGAGCTGACGGATGACGTCGCCTCTGCTTCTGACCAGCCCCAGCTGTTAAAAGCTGCACAGCCGAACAGATTTGTAAAAAAAAATAAAAAATAAAAAATCCACATTTCCTAATTATTCTAAAAGCATTCCCTCGCTTTTGGCGCTCGGCGGACGCTGGATATGAAATCACTCCTGACAACTCTGGCGTGTGCTCTACTGTAATGGCTCTGAAATGTAAACTCGGGGCAGCGTGCTGGCTCTTACAGCAACAACACAAGGCCGGGTTTGTTTAAATGTCAAAGGTAGGTGTGTCGTCGTTGTTTTATCGCCTCTGTTGGCTTTATCTGAACGCGCCTGATATCTGGTTTTCAAGGTGTTTGCGTAATCTGAATCACTTCCGATCAAACTCACACTTTTTGTGCGTGAAGACCCGAAAGGAAAGTGTTCTATATGTTGGGTCTGCGCAATCAGACACGGTGCTATAATCCATTTTAATCATCTACTATCAATTTCCTCCCCCTGACTCTATCTCTGAATCCGAGGGAAGCTGTTGGCTTTACTTCCTCTCCTAATCTCCAGCGGAAAGGGATCACACTGAAACACAATCTAAACATAGACCCTCGTTTCATCTGTCGCAGCACACTTACTGCACAATTAGCCGCCACAAAGGCTGAGCCATCGAGACGGGCAGGAGTCTGACGTTTCTGTGTCATTAAAGACGTTTTCACATCCTGTTTGCTGATTAGGAAACTTCCTCGCGCACCACATCACCGGGAGGGCGTCCAGAAACGGGGGGCGCCGAAGGAGAGGGGTTTAGGGATGCGGTGTCAATAAGTTTGGACTTGGCCAGATTGGCGGTGGATGGAGCACGCCGTGTCGACGCGCGGGGAATGTTTGACGAGTGCATTCATGCAGCTGACGCTTCTGACGTGGTGAAACAGATACAGCCTACAGCGCGTGCAACAAGGAGCGGGGGGCTGTTTGGGAAGCGGTGTTGCATAAGTGGCTGAGTGAAGCAAGAAAACTGAACCGTGCTGGTAAAAAAAGCCTCGTTCTGAATTTAGTAGTCGTTACAGAAGCAGGAACGTGGTTACTACACCAGCTGGCTCATTTACAACAACGAGCAGGCAAGAAGCTAGCTCCGTGTGACGGCCCGTAGCTCTGCCTAGCTTCCTAGCTAATGCTAGCTCTTTAACTTTCAGTCTACTGCATCTGAAAAGGTGCTATCTGTTGCCGTTGCCTGTAATTCAAGTGCAACGTCTAGACATAGCCGTAGTTGCAGGTTTGGCGTTTCAGGCGCTAGCTAAAGCTAAAAAAATACGCAAAAATAGCCGAATTTATTAAAGTGGACAACCGTAAGTGTGTGTTTCTTTCTGCTGTGATAATCTTGAAGTATAAACCAAACCATGAGAGACGACTCCGTCTTGCAACATTTCTAAACCTTATCTCTCTGTTCTGGTCCGGTTTGTCTGACTTAAATCGTCATAGCTACGCGAGGTGCAACACTAGTTGCGTAGCACTCACAGGGTCTTTGACCCCGTGGGGGGCGTCCGGCGGCCCGACCTTTAACCTCATCCTCGCCGATGAGGAAGTGTTGTGCTTACTTTGCGCACCGACACAGTGGGTCTAAAACCCTGGTTCTTTGTGAAGGAGTAGTATGCGTGAAGTGAAGTGTTTATCTTCTGCCGTGGCCTCAGTCAGTCAGGCCAGGTCGGACTGGTTCCCAGGGCTGTTTGGAGAGGCCTAGAAAAACAAAGGGCTGAAGCGCGGGGTTTGGAGTCGGGCTAGAGGGTAGGATGCCTGGGTGATGCCGAGCAGCAAGCAGGAAGATCTAGCTCCTAGAATGTATAGAGTAGCTCCTCCTGAAGCTGAAAGGACTAAAGAAAGTTAAGAGGAAGCAGCTATATACCTGAGAGCGCCGCCTCCTCTTAACTCGGACTCTGACCCTTCAACTGCGGAAATGTAACCAACCGGACATGAGATACACCTTGTTGACTTTCTCCCTCTCCCTCTGCCCTGCACTCCTCCCACTTCCCCTCCCTCCAGGGCTTCCCAGGTGTGCAGATCCCTGCAGGGCAAAAGGACCATGAACAGACACCTGGGTAGGAGAGAGCAGTTAAAGAGGCTGTCCGTCCAGAGCGGCCTACCGGTGAGTCAACCCCCAACCAATGCTGTCAGCCCGTTGGACCGGTCGCTTTGCTTTCGCTTTGCACTTTTAAAAGCTTATTTTGGCTTCTAAAGCAGACTTTTCCATTGGTTACCACCTTTCTTATTGATAGGATTTGTGATTTTCCAGTGTATTATTGTGGCCTTGCTGTCCTTGCCGTGGTTTGTTTGGACTCCCACAAAGCAATTTTTTACTTTTGTTGAAGTTCTTTCGTCTCCCCTTTCTCCGGGCTAACGCTGCTCAAATGCCCACTCTGTTTTTGTTTACCCCTTTCTGCCGGGAATGAAAAATGTTTCCTGCGTTCAGTCTTTCTCAGGAAAGATCCACTTACCGCCGAGTGTTTACAGAAGGCGACGTAAAGCCTTTTCTGGACCCAGACGGAGTGCTTCGCGTTTTCTGTCAGTCACGAAGAAAAACCCTGAGAATCTGAACGGCGATTGAAAAATGAAAGCGCACACAAACGCAAGCACGTGCCGGGCGGCGGGGGAGTAAAGGACAGCCCTCTGGGAGTGTGTTTGTGAAACACACCGGCGTCCGTCGGTGATTGACGGGCTTATCTCCTTCTCGCCCGGTCCGCTCTCGCGAATGGCAGGAGTGGAAACTTGTTTTGGGTTCAGGGTTAACTGAAGGTGAATCTGCTCACAAGTGCCTCTTTGGAATGTCAAGTGCAGCCTTTTAGCCGGCTGCTGTGTTGTGTCTGCACGGGAGAAAAGAAGCTTAGGGCCCCCCTCCTCCCCGACACACCAACCCAGCCCACCCTCAACAAGTTCATACAGTACGGTCACTGCACAGGAAATAATAAACCAAGGGTCTTAAAATAGCATTTTGATATAGGGAATGATGACATATTTGTTGGAGATTAAATGGCAAACGTTTAAGGCCGCAGGCTATCAGTGTGTCATTGTTTGGACAAGCTTCTGCTTTCCATCCAGTGTTGCATTCATTTTACGCCAAGATCTTGTATTGATGAAGACTGTACTGGAGACTCTGAGCACTGCACAAAGCCTTCTCCGGCTCATCCCAAAGATTCTCAATGGGGTTAAGGTCTGGACTCTGTGTCATCTTGGAATACCCATTGATGGAATAACCTGACCTCATAATGTTGCTGAACAAGACCTGAGCAACTGCAGCAACCCCGGATCATAGCCCTGCCCCCACAGGCTTGTACAATAGACACTAGGCATGATGGTTCTCCACTACCCTTCCAGTTTCTTAAGTTCTTAACCCAGTTTTAGTCGTTTCTTCAATCTCCTTAGATGTTTTCTCTGCTTGATGCCAATGATTTGACCCTTCTCAAACAGACTAACATCTTTTGTGTCTTTAGACATGGCTTCTTAAGAAATGAGAAGCTACTCATTGGATCAGTTGGCGTTAAATAACTTGTTGACAGCTGAAACATAAGCACCCATGCAGTAATAATCCAATAGAAGGCTCCTACCTATTTGATTAGTTAAATCCATTTTATTTTTTGGCCAGTCACTGGGGTTTGTTGCATATATGAGTCTTTAACTGCTTTATTGACTTGACCTGAATTTTAGGCTTTCCGTCCACCCTCTGCTGACTTTCAAAGAGTAACTTATTATGCACAGAACAAGCAAGGAATGACGCTGCAACGCTGCCTGAGCCTGGACCAAAAAGTTGCACTTGAACACATCACAAAGAGCTGTTTGATCGCATCACTCCTGCGTCTTTTGTCGTGCACCGTTCTGTGCAGCTCATTCGGCTGAAAAGCAGCCGGCAGGCGAGGGGGGGGGCGAGTGTGGGTCCGAACAGTGCCAATGCTGCGGGACACACCGCAACTACTAGGACCGCGGACAGCTTGGTTCGTCACGGTCTGCTTCTGGATCTTTTTTTTTTTTTATCCGTCCGTTTAATTGCGACCGTAAATACATGTGACGTGACGTTGCATAACATTCGCCGCTTTGCCCCCTGGCGACACCTCGCACCGCCTCCTCTCATCCAGATGTCCACATCCGGATTTCATCCTAACACACGCACAAGCTCACAAATGCTTTTTAGATTTCTACGTCCTCGCTGCGTCAAAAATTAACCGAGAAAGAAATCTTGTCAATCATCCTTCAGACCACATGAGAGTGAATCTGGAAGCGGGGCCGTGGCGACAGATTTAAATCGTCTCGGAGACGCTTCCTGATTTATTATTCATTCACTGTGGCTTTGAATGTGTAACCGAGACACAGAGGACGATTACTTGATCATGTGATCTGAGACGTCTCTCGCCGGAGGACTGATGCATCGAGGCTTTCATCGTTATCACCAACGCTTCATTGACGAATGATAGGCGATGTTTTGTCGGTTTAATTGTTCAAATTGGAAACGTAGCGACCTGATTTACACTGAGAGAGAAACTGGGTCATGTTTGTGATGCGGGTTTATGATTCAACATGCTCACATCTATCCATGCATGCATTTTCCATCTATCCCATGCACCGTTTCCCCCCTCCCCTCTGTTTTGCCTTCGCATCCATCCCCTCACCCTTTCTTTATCTCTTTCACTCTTTGCTCCTCTGTTGTGATTTACTGTAACTCGGAGCAGCAGGAGGAGCACGGCTTGTTTTAATAGCGGGGACGCGGAGGAGCCTGGGGCGTTTTGGGAAAGGTCCAGCGTGGATCTGGTGGCGGCGTGCAGAATTTGAAAAGCGAAAGTTGTGAAGGAGTTTCTGTAAACGAGCCTTTGCCCCAGTACGAGTCACTCAGTTTGAGGAGTTTAATCAGTTATAAACTCCTTCCACTGCTGATGGGGGACATGATGTCTCTGGCCCCCGTGGCCCGGCTGGACCTGGCACAGATAAAGCTACTAAGTCCTGTAAACACTCCTTTTCCTGGGAGGATATGAGCCTCTGATACATTTATTTTTTCAGGCATCTGCGAAAACACAAGAGGCGGTTTCTGATATTCCGTCAGACGTCAGGCATGCGCTCCCGTGGCCTGGTTTTCCTTCTGTGTCACCGGTTGCCTGAACTGGACACACGGCGCTGAGTGATTTGACAGGACGGCGTCCACTCAGTAACGAGGTTGTCCCCCCCTTTTCGTGGAAGATGATTTCGTGTCTTTCACGTGTTCTGGATGCTCCGTGTGTTGCGCAGCCTGTTAGGATGATGAACGAGAGTTATGTTCCACTTGGGACGTCCGTGACAGATCTTCAGCTCACACTAGCGCACAGAGCTTTGTAAAAAACACCATATGTCAGCTGAAGAGCAGGTAAAATATTAATGTCGGCTCCTCTTTGGATGGATTACACGGCCTAGCTTCATACAAAGCTTCTATCAATCGTCGATGAGTAATTTGGTGAACGCATGGCTTGAATATCACTCTGGACCACCACCCTCTCACATTTATAATGCATTGGGACGGCATATGTTCGCACAATGTATGCAGGCTAGGTTTAAGGGAACGGCGTGCTTGCTCCGTTGCAGCCTACTTTGAATTTGAGCGTTTGATGTATCGAAAGCGTGCGTGTCGTCGCACATTTGTGTGCGAAGGGAGTGGACTCTCAGCTTATCAGTATTTTATTGATGCATTTCATTGCGGTGCTCCTTCTCTTCAACAGGAAGAGTTCAGGGGCCCGGACTTTTTAATCTGGATCAGGTTATGTAGCTGAGCGGTGACCCAGAGTCGCGGCAGATGCAGCGGCGCATGCGAGTAAATGGGGCACCGTTTTGCGTTACGTAATGGCCGTGTTGCTGGGCTGATTCCGAGCCTCTATTTATTTTTATCGTTTGACGCCCGCCCCGCGGATGAGGCTCTTCGTCATGCGGTGGATGTGCGCGGTGAGCCCGACGGCTGCGGACGGTCTGTGAGCTGATGATGCTCGCTGCTGCCGGCCCCGGCTTTAAGTAGGTCACAGCAGAAGCTCTGCCAGGGATCTATCCTGCACAGCAGAGGCTATCACGGGCCGACGTGTAGCACAGCATAATTTCAGAGATAAGAATTCACAAAATATAGATAGTGAGACGTGAGTTGCAAGGGTTGGTGTGCTAAGGGTACATCTGTGGTGAGAGTAAGTCATGAACAGCTACCTAACTTTAATCATCACCAATCAAATAATGGTTATTCCATAAAAAGGCGTAGGGTGCAAACATATTTACGTACCAGGCACATGTCTTATCCAATAACAAACATTTTGAAAACTATAAAATGTGAAAAAGTCCCGGTACATGGAGGAGTTCACCAAGAGGTACTACGGGAACCTCTTGGATGCCGGCCGATGAGTATTGGTGGCAACGGCCAACGTTCCAAGACCAACGTCTGCAACTGTTACCAAGAGGGTACGCCAGTGTTAAGGCCAGTAGACATCCTAGATTCTGGCTTTAAAGTGTGTGCTAGTTCTCTTAACAAGTGTCCAAACGAACCCTAGAGAAGAATGAGAGTCCGAACTAGTGGAATTAGCCATTGGTTAGATAGAAAGGGTGGTTCTTGGTCGGTTATGGAGTATTGTCAATGCACTGTAGGGCCTTCATTGGTTTTAGGGGTGGGTGCATTGGCAAACTATGGCAGGAAGTAGCCAGGACCCCAAACAACTGCTTGGTACGCCAGTCCTGACAGAGTGTCCTTAGCTCTGACTCTTTAAAACCTTCTCAAATATGACTGGCCGATACTGCTCGGACTACAAGTGGAAACCGGAAAGGTTCCAAAATCTCTTTGCGCAGATTCTTCGCATTCATACTTGGTGGACATTAACTGATGGGTGCAAAACTCTGGTTCAACCTTGGCGCCTGCAAGCGTCCAATGTGAGATGAAAGGTCCGTCCAAATTGGAAAAACAGCACCCGTGAAGCGGTATCTAATCGCCTTGGCTTCAACGTTCAGGCTTGGTGATTATAAGGGACATGATGGGTGTCATTTCCTAGACCCTCCACGTCGCCAAAACACTCTCCAGATCCACGTCTGCAGCATTCGCCAAACGCCTGTCTCATTCCCATCAAACAAAAGAGCCTCATCTGAGACGTCTAATGCCCGATCCGCGATGCCGTGCTCATCAGGCCAATGACGCCCAAATCAGCGAGAGCACGTCGCTGTTTTCCCCTTTCACATCCTTTCTCTGCGCCGGCATTTATTCCAACGTGCGCGGCGGTGCAATCATGCTCAGAGATAATTGATAACAAAAGGCCAAATTGAAAACACTCTGCAGGGGAGGGTTAATAATCAAGTGCTCCACATTACTGATTAAACGCTTGCTGCATAGTTGTGAGTTGTATTGAATAAACAGCATGTGGTTGTGCTTTCCTGTTTATCTCCAAAGTATTTGGGTTTAGCTAAATCCCCCCCTGGGCTTTTGTCAAGCCGCCTCCTCGCATGAAGTCTTTTTTAACGCGGCGAATTTGCCGCCACGCTGTTACGTCGAGCCACGACTTAAGCGAGTCGACGAAACTGTCCCGAAACGAGCCCCCAAGAATGAGACAAATTAGTTTGGTACATGTTAGGCTTCTTCCTACCCCCACGTCCCATTAAAGCCTGGCCGTTACAATGCAGAGTGGAGACATAAAACTAAGCAGGGGAGCAGGTCCTTAAGCTGTATGGGAAGAAATGCTCAGTCTAATCTGATTGGCTCCCACATCGTCAGGCAGACAAATGGAGAGGTTTGATATTATTACTGAGCAGCTCAAACTAATTGAGCGTAATTATACAGTAGAAATCCACCGACAATGCCGTCCCCGGCGTGGGCCTCGTTCTCACGCCATGAGTATTACAGGATGCCAAGCTTAGAGGGGGGACGAGTGCTCACTTAGTGCTCACTTAGTGTGTCAGCTTAATTCTTGAGTAACCGGTGTAGAGCGCGGAGCTGAGGCCGAGGCCGATTGGACGGTTTGAGCCGGAGCCAGTCACGTAAAAAGATTCTTTGGAGCAGGGCTCGTCCTAAATGAAGCTTTTTTTTTTGCCTCCAGCTTGGTCTGACAGCTCCCCCAGTGCGCAGGTGACATACCACGCATACCTGGGCTCACCGCGAGGGTAGCCACGGGGCCGCGGGCTGTGGGAACCCGGCAAACTCTGAGGCCAAGGGGGAAGAGGGGAGGCAGGAGAAGCAGCAGCCTCTTGTCTCATGGGAACGTCTCCTCTCTCACGAGCGATTACAACCTTAGCGTTTCCCTAGACTCCGGTCCGAAGCCCGGCGGCTTCCCTCATATTTAACCGCACGCTAAGCAGACTCGACCCGCTTGTAAATCGGGTTTAATAATTCTCGGAGCTGTGTTGATACGGGCCGCTCGTCTGTTTTTCCGACCTCCGAGTAACAAGATTATTGCTGTTAATGCTTAGCTTATGTTTTTATTAGGGCAATTATAGAATATTTTACAGGTCCCGGCATCATGTGTAGTGAAGGCGAGCGCTCCTTTCATTTCCTCTGGTGCGAGGCCGCGGAGTTTTATATTACTTTATGGTTTACCGAGGAAAATAAATGTAGGGGCTTGATTCAGGTGAGCAAGCGGTTTCGCTTCGGGTGAAAACGAGCCTTTACTCGGATGATGTGAGCTCTGAGTTGTGTCACAGGTTGACGCGCTTTAGCTCTGCTCAAAACTTTTACTCGGCAATGAAAAGTGTCCCTGGCAGAGGTCCCCTCTCGCCCAGGGACGTCTGCCAGGTCTTCTAATTGGACGCCCGCTTTCCCTCGTCCAGTGAAGCCGTCCTTTGTCCGCCTCGAGTCGAGGGGCCGATCGTGGACTCTCTTCTTCCAATCCCGATCAAAGCAAGCCGATATCGGAGGAGGGGGCCCCGTGAGGTCCGAGTCACGTGCCTTCGTTTCCCAAACATTTCCCCATTTGCGCCAGCCTCTGTTCGCCTTTTGAGAGGCCTGAACGGTCAAGAAGAAGACAGCCCCCACCCCTCCCCTCCCTGTTATCTCCCCACAGGATCAAACGCTTCATTCAGCGTTCATTGTCTCCTCTGATTTCACTAAGTGTGGGTTCACCACACAATCACACAGCTGAAGAGGACATTTGTTGTCGCTCAGCATGATTAGAGGGATATCTGATGGTTAAAAACGCGATTTATTAAACAAACAGCATTTAAAGCTATTTAGACGGCGCATCGACCGTTTTAATTCCCGCTCCTTGAAAGCATGTTTCTGCACAGCGGGTGATATAGAACACATTTGTGGTGACGTGAAGTGTGCAGGCATCGCCGCAACGGCCAAACGCAACCAAAGTCAGCATCGCGCAGAGGTGGACAGAGTACACACCTTCACTACTTGAGTAAAAGTACAGATAATCCTTGTCAAATATTACTCAGATACAAGTAAAAGTAGATTAGTTTCTTCAGTTTCTTCCTGAATTGTATAGATTGTATGGCATGACGTAGCGAATCGGCAGAAAAAAGTTTCCCAGAATTTTGAAAATATAAAATAAAATAAATAAAAAAATAATCAGCTGACGTAAGCTCAAAAGTAGCGAGTAACAAGAGCATCAACAGAAATGTATGGAGTAAAAAGTACAATATTTGTCCTTCAAATGTATTGGAGTAAAAGTAAAAGTATCCCTCAAAAATAATACTCAAGTAAAGTACAGATACTTAAAAACTGTACATAAGTACAGTACTCTAGTAAACTGACTTTATTACTGTCCACCACTGGCATCGCGTCTACTACCATTGTAGTATTAAATCTCTTGACTTACATTACATCCGTCCTTTGGGAGAGTTTGTCTTTTACAGCCCCACAAAATGAAAAAGTTGGGGTTTTACGTTTAAAGTCATGTTTGAGATCGTTAAAATAAACTGACTGCTCAGTAATTTAAACGGATTCGACGTACGACGGGAGCCGTTTAACAGTTTAAAGCCATTTCCTTGTGAAACTTACACATTGAGTTTGTGGAAACACAAATAGTTATATTGCATATGGCTGGTGTAGTGTCTCAACTTGATCTAGATACAGTCAGCAGGGCTTATCCCAGGGTGTTAACCCCGTCCACCTGGCGTGGAAGCGCCATCTCCAGGGATGCCTGTTTATCATATGCAGATGATGCACCCTTTTATGGCTCCAACGCTGGCACCCCGGGTTTGGGTTCGAACAAGGCGAAACTGGCAGAGGGGAGCTAACAGGATTGGACGTGCAGATTAAGACCCGAGGAGGGCAGAAAGAGGAGGCATCTGTCAGCAACGGGGCGACCCACCTCCTCTCGTCGCCTCCTTGCAGCTGGGGCAGGAAAGGCTCCGTGTATGGGGTGTGAGCGGCAGAAGGTGGTGTCGGTGCACGGGGGGTTATGAGCACGTCCTGCCTATTCTTCTGCACAGAGGCCGCCCTGTGATCACATCCTCCTCGTCGGGCGTCGAGCCAAGCCCTCAGCTGGGACCTGAGAGGGCTCTTTCATGCTTGTCTTTCTAAGTCCGGAGCAGGGCTTACTAGCGTGGATGTCTTTCAGGCTACGTCTAAAAGCAGCCACATTTTATTTGTAGGGGGTTTGTTGCGGGAATCCAGACCAGCTTTCGTTCTTGTGTACGCCCCTGTGTTGGTTGGTGGTCTGGGAAAAACCATAACGACTCTAGATACACTTCCCGTCCAGTCCGAGGAAATATTTACACGTTTCCGCATTAGCTCCGACCGCTAGGTAAATACATACTTTGAATCGTACACTTGATATATCGCTCTGTGTGAGAGCTCAAGGCTTGTTTGGATACTGAGGAGACCTGGGCGTATGCTAGCGTGTCAAATGAGGAGCTGTGCTTCGACGTGTCGCGAGAAATTATCCATGCAAATAAGGCGGCACGTTCAAGAGAGTTAAGTGTTTTATTTTTATTATTCCTGATGAGCGCCTCACCTAGTGGAGGTCGGACTGGTTGGGTGAGTTTCTACCAGGTGCTTCGGAGGAATGGCTCTTCCTGGCACCTGGCGACCTTTTAGTTTTTTTAAGGGGTTAGAGGTTAAAGCTTAAAGGGCCGGAGGTCGGGAGTCGGTTTTATTTGGGCTCGTTCCTCCCTCCGTGACGCGGCTTCTTTGGAATTTCCCCTCGCCTTGTAATTTGCAAATAGCTCCTGACTTGACAGATGATGTGAATTATTTAGTCGTTCCTACCGCCGCGTCGCCGCGTAGCCTCGCAGCCCAATCCCGAACCACAATAATTACCCTTAATTTACGATATTATGTTTGTGTTATTTTACCATTAATCTCGTCGGGGCTTTTGACAAATGCGCCGTCTCATTTGCTAAAGATGTATTACGGTATCAGTCAGTCATCCGGATTCAATTTTCTGGCCACTCCAGACCGAAATCATTACACGGGCATTAGCATGATGATGCTTTTCCACTGACAAATGAGGCATCTTTAAATTGCCCAAGGATGCATTATTAACATCTCAGTCCTTATTATATAGTTTAAATCATATATCATTGTGTGTTTTGCATGGATTACACCAGTTTGCTGCACGAATGACTGGTGGCACGATCCAAGTATTCATTTCTAAACCAACGCTAAGACTGAACTCGAGGTCTATTTCAAAAAGTTCCCATACAGCGGCCGTGACCGTGAAAACACTTAGTCACCCGCAGGAATGCGTTTGGGCAGGGCGAGGATTTCGCACCTGCAGCACCTGAGCGTTTGCCGGCGCGGAGCTGCAGGAGCTGAGTGCAGTGAGCTCATAAATTCCTCGGCGAGGCTTGCCGCTGACTGATGGCTTCGTAATCTCCGCTTGAGCAGGAGCGCCAACTGCCACTCAGCTCCCATCCATCACTGTGATAGCCATGTGTCAGGAGCTTCATTCTCGTTTTAAAAGGCCGGCAGGTACACAACATTCATGGCCAAGGTTTACTGGTATGCAGAATACAGGGGGAACTACTGTTTTTACAACCTGGACCTTATTTCTGGCATAAAATAAGAAAATACGTCAATTGGGATATTTTTAGATCAACGTATATCCATATAGTGTAAGTGAATGGGGCACCGAAACGTAGCCTCTAAATAACGCATCATCTGCCGCTACACTCGTTGATTTCACTAATATTTTGTTATCGTATGCTAGTGCTATTCCCCGTTGAGTCCGGAGTTACCATTATCATCATCCATTGTCTGTAGATTGACCTACAGACAACGGATGATGTCATATCTGAGCGCCACACGTACCTGTGATAGTTAGCTTGTTTACCTACAGTTGGTCCACAACCTCAGAATTGGAAAATATTCAGCCGTGTTGCAAAAAACTAGTGAAATGAATGAGTTTCATGGCAGATAATGCGTTATATAGAGGCTGTGTTTGGGTGCCCCATTCACTTCCATTATATGGATATACGCTGATCTAATCATCCCCTGAACGACTAAAATTACACCAAAGTTATATGAGTGAGCACAAAGTCTTATTTAATACCAGAAATAAGGCCCAGGTTATAAACATTTTTAAGAAACAATTTAAATTGGGGACGATTTGCTTGTGTAGCTCGCAACCGATTAACACGAACTGCTAGCTTGGCTTAAACGTAGCTCTCTGGCCGTCCAATCAGAGGCTGCGAAAATGCTGGAAACTTTACCGTAGGCCACAGAGAAGACCTAAGAACATGAACTTGAAATGTGATTGGCTAAAGTTGGCGGATTTATTTGATTCTGGCAACACGTGACGGCTGAAATCTGATTGGATAAAAGCTCTAACGCTAAGTTACACTACAACTGACAAGCTGTAAAATGAAAAGAACAGGCTATTGGGAAGAAATTAATAAGATTAATGGGAAAAAATGAAAGAAAATAGAGCTAAAATAAAGCCAACAGGGACAGTTTTGAGTTTTCTTGAAGACGTTTGGACGATTTTAATCCTGTTCTTCAAAACAAATCAGACTGAAGCCAAGTGGATGGAATCGTACTTGACATGTCACAAGTCAGATGCATTTTTAATAAAGTGGAGCACTCCACGTAGTTCATAAGCATTTGTCTGACGATCAGCGTGGAGCCACATTAAGACGCCTGGTCAGAGAGCAACACCGCCATTCAACAAACATTTAGATAAGGATGCCATTAACCGCTGTTTAAAAACCCCAAAAATAGTCCAAGGGAAAGGAAGTCGACGGCCCAAACAGTCCGGTTCACACCCAGACCGCTCTTGTTTCATCAGAGTGTCCAGCGCGTGATCAAAGCCTGGGAAGCATCCACCGCAGAGCGATCGGAGCTCCGCTAATCAAGCGGACCAAAATAAAGCGCCATCGGCGGAGAAGCTGGGGTTAAGAAACGTGGCAGCGCTTCCAGAACCCGCTTCCACATTTTCCATTCCCGAACGAGAGAGGCCCGTCATTATGTATTGTGCTGCCGGCTTGACCGAGACCGCTGCGGAGGGAACCAGAAACCTGCAATCTGGGATTCAGAGTTCATTCTCAGGGTGTCAGCCAGGGGGCCGGCTTAGCGGAGGTGGCGGGCGGGCGCCGAGTCAAGAAAACGCCAATGTGTTGTGGAGCTTTTGATAATATTTGAGCAACAGTGCTGGTAATGCTGAAGCGTGAGATTGGGCCCAGAGTCTGAATCAGACTCCTCTGCTGACATGTGTTAATGTTTTATGACTTCATGCACAAACAGCAGCCAAACAAACACGGAGGCGCACACTCTGCCAGGCAGCAAACCGCCGTCGGCCTCGGCCCCGAGTGATTTAATCCAACTTGACCTGCTGGTTAAATATTGACAAGAGCTGATGCGGCCTCGCTGAGGGGAGACAAGAACTCAGACGAGGCACTTTGTTGCCGGTGAGGCTGCGCGACTCGCTGCTGCATCATCATTCCACACGCAGCGCTAAATGCAAACACGCACAGGCGGCAGCTGAGACTCAGACGAGGCAGAAGCTAAGAGAGGAGGAAGGCGGAGAAGCGGGCGCAGGATGAGCCAGCACGCGGACCACCACGGCGTCCCGTCGGGGTGCGGGAGGATCTCAAGCATCCCCCTTCTGGAGCTGCTGGCGGTGAGTGCGTGGCTCCGAGGAGGAGGAGGAGGAGGAGGAGGTATCTGGGGCGGGAGGCAGGCTCTCAAGTAGGTCTGATAACTAGCACCCGAATCTGCAACCACCTACGTTGCATGTGCCCCAGACGGGAGACAGGAGATCCCACAGGTCAGAGGATCCGGGAGCAGCTTCTGTGATTATATGCACCGTGTTGCTTGCATGCGTATTTCGTGATTGCCGGTTCCAGCTTTCCACTTTGAGTTCCCTACGCTTCTTTGCTCGAGCCTCCCGACCATTACGGGTCTGCTGGAATCCTTCGCTGCGTGCGGCGCATCCCTGCTCCATATGTAGGTCACTAGCCGACGACAAGCTGCGACCGCCACTAATTAGACGCGAGCGTTGAGCTTATTTTTGCGCCTCCAGAAGCTCTGAATCCGGGGACCTGCCTGCCTGCCATCTGCACAAACCTCCCCCCCGCCTGTCCTCCTTCACCACCACGTGGCTGAGATGTGACAGTTCATTACTAGCTCGCCATCGTGTTAAACGTGCGTTCGATTTTGTGGCGAGAGCCGGCGTCTAGCTGTTTTCTAGCTGGATTTCTTTTTCCCCCCAGATTTTTCCTTTCCTTCAGCCTCTTCTTCGGACTTTGCGAGCCCGGAGGTGTTTGGTGGAAATCCGGGGGGTTCTTAGCCTCTGCCACCGCCGCACACACGCAATTATGCAGACAAATGTCTCCGCCGAGCTCCGAGACTCCATATATCCTTTATCTAATTACATTAACAGGAGCTGGATGGTGACTAATGGCTCGTGGAGGAACGGGGGGGTGAAAACACACGACGAGGGGCTGGAGAGGGCCGGGATGCATGATTGCATTTTTCCATCCTATTTCACTCTCTCGCTCTTCCTCATGCCCAGATCTCTCCCTGAGCGCTGCTTAGAAACCCCCCTCCACCCCCGCTCCATCCTCTCTACAACACACTGACCCACTGAGCTTTTTTTCCAGCCTGAAAGGCTCCTATGTTTGTGTTTACGCCGCTGTCCGTCATGTTCCTGTAGCTGCGCCTCAATCAGAATAAAGCTTTGTCCACGAGAGACCCATTCCTGTTAGAGCTGCTTTTAGCGTCAATTGAATAAAAGCGGACGCTGACTTTATGTTTGCTGGGCTAAAAATCACCTTAAAAGGTTTAGGAGTGCTTCTGCTTTACCTTCTTTCTTAGCAGGCTCAGCTGGTGCCGCCAAAATAAAAGCTTTCCTAATGAGTCTACGGCCATAGCAATGAAAAGAACTACTTCGGTCCTTGGTTTTCAATTTACATCGGGTGCCCCATCCACTGCCATTCTACAGCTCCTCTAATCCTCATGCGGTCTTTCTGTTACCCTCCGCCTTCATTTTTCCACCATAGAAGCTGTCGCTTGGTCATATAACATGCAGAGAATTGCCAGCGACAGTGATTATTTGGAAAACTAGAAATATAAAGTAGAATGGCTTTAAATGTACTGTTTCTGACCTTGTTGGGGAGGAACCATTGGGTGCCCCATCCACTGCCATTCTACAGCTCCCCTAATCCTATTCATTGTCCATGTCTTAGTATTCAATGGTTGGTTGCTTGTGGAACGGTCCAGGCTCTGGTTGTTTCAAGCATATTGCAGGAATCTACAAGGACTGACTCGCATTTTTAGCTTCATGCAGTCTTTCTGTTACCCTTTGGGTGCCCCATCCACTGCCATTCTACAGCTCCCCTAATCCTATTCATTGCCCATGTCTTAGTATTCAACGGTTTGTCGCTTGTGGAACGGTCCAGGCTATGGATGTTTCAAGCATATTGTGGGGATCTCCGGGGATCAAGTCGCATTTTTAGCCTCAAGTTGCCGTTCGGTTCCCCTAAGGCATCATTTTTCCACCCTAGAAGTTGTTGCTTGGTCATATAACATGCAAACAATTGCCGGCAACAGTGATTATTTGGAAAACTCTACTCAATTACCATAGAAATATCAAGTAGAATGGCTTTAAATGAGCGGTTTCTGACCTCGCTGGGGAGAAACCATTGGGTGCCCCATTCACTGCCATTCTACAACTTCCCTAATCCTCCTCAACGGTTTGTCGCTTGTGGACTGTCCAAGCTCTGGTGGTTTTAGCTTCAAGCGGTCATTCGGTTACCCTACCCTACTCAATTACCATAGAAATATGAAGTAGAATGGCTTTAAATTCTCCCCTCGTGGGAAACCAGTGGGTGCCCCATCCACTGCCATTTTACAGCTCCCCTAATCCTCCTCATCTCAAACTCTACTCAGTACTGTAGAAATATGAATTAATTAGAATGGCTTTAAACGAGCAGTTTGAGTACGCCTCCACCATTTAAGTTGAGTCGCCAAAATGAAATAAAAGACTACAACGAAGAAAGTGGAGCCTGTTCTGCGTGCGCTACCTTTTCCCAGATGGCCCTAAATGCAACGCAGTCACATGTAACAGCGGCGGATGAGATTCCCGACAGCTGCCGAACCTAATTACGGACGACGAGCCGAGAGAGATGTTGCGCGAGCAAACAACGAGCGTCAAATCTTTTGGCGCCGGCGGAAATCCCAGTTTGATTAACGTCCGTCTGCGCAGTTACAGATGCAGTTCTTATTTGTAGCAAAGAAACACAAGAAAAGAAAAGAAAAGCCCTGATCGTTAATTACCATAGCTGTTATTGACTGTTAATTGCGTGGTCAGTGAATAAAGCAGGTGTCATTAGCTTCCTGTTTCCCTCCTTAGAGGTTTGCTGCGGGCTTCCAGGAGCTCAGCGGTCTGCTGGCTCACTTTAGTTTATGCTAATATCCCCCAGCTGCAACCTGCACCACCCTCCTGCTTCCCTGCTTTGCTTTCTCACACACAAACACACACTCGCACAAACCCCCGGGACAGTCGTGGAGGAGGGGAGGAGGGAGGAGGGGGGGCTGTGAAAAGGAAGCCGAGATGATTAATTAACTGTGCCCTGGTTTTGATACCGCCTTATTGGCTTTCAACAAATTCAGCTTCAGAGCTTTGCATAGATTATCCTCCGCCCCCCCGCACACAGACACCAGCAGATATATTGAGGTCAGGTTGCCGCTCGTGCTACGGTTGCTCAGCAGTTTGCACCTTTAAAGTTGTGCGAGGCAAAGAAGCTCCGGGGGACGTGTTAAGCTAACGCGCTGTACACGTTGCACGGGCGTCACCTCACATTGTGTGACAGTGTTTGCTCTGGAGTCCAGGTGCTGCAGCTGGTCGCGTCCCAGCGGTGGCCTCGGCCCCCGACCAACCCAGCGACCTGCTAGCCCCGCGCTTTCCCGCCCCGGCAGCAGAGCCAGACAACACAATAGCGCTCCTGTGTTTTGTTCACACGCCGAGAGGAAACAAAAAAATAAAAAATAAAAGCCTGCAGCCCTCATTCATCTGCTTTTCTCTTCCTCCTCTCCGCCACAATGCTCTCACATTGTGCGTGTTTCATCATCTTCGCCCGCACGGACAAAAGATCACCTGTCCGGGCCGGCGGGCGCCCCGAGGCACGGCCTGTAGCCTCGGCGTGCTCCGGCCTTTTTTAACTCCTGTAAAAGATCCCCGCGTTTTACTGGATTCTTTTCTGATCCCTGCTGCTCTTCGCGGCGGCGAAGTGGCTTTAATTCTGTGCGACGTATGTCACGGAAAATGCCCGGTGGTTATTTTCATAGCAGAAGCCGTTCCCTGAAATGTTTCTCCGCAATATCCCACGCTGGAACTCGCTCCTACGCAAACACTGATAGCCTCAAAGCGGCGCGTCAAGCCGCTGCAGCTTTAAAACAAAGCGTTTGTTTGCGGGGGAGGGGGGGACCTGATTTTTCTGTGATGTGGCTAGCGCTTTTGCTCAGAAGTGGCTGATGCTAGCCTTGTCGGCGCTTTGCGAGAAGTCAGGATGTCGGGATTCAGTCCTGCTACGTTTGTGCGCGGTGCTGTTTAGCGCTAATGAACGGGAAATTTCCTTTCTCGAAGCGAATGCTAACGTCTCGAAGCGAATGCTAACGTCTCGAAGCAAAGCAAGGGAGTCAGTTTCCTGCAGTGCCTTCTTCTGCTTTAATATCCATCATTGATTGTTGGGATGAAGTCATTTAGATGCCAGGCTCTTTGTCATTAAAGGCAGCCTCTTCTCAGCGGAATCAATATCATCTGCGTGTAGCAACGTTCGTCTGCGTGAGTCATCCGGCCGGGCTGGAGCCGCTCGCATTATTGAGTCGCTTCCTAAAGGGACGGTGCGTTCTGCGCGCCTTTCACGAGTCCATAACTCAGCTTTATAGTCATGAATCAATGATTTTTTTCCCTCTCGCCGCGGCCAGACAGCGCAGAGAGCGGTGATTGAGGTTTTATGAGGCGCACGGAGCCTCAGGTGATCGGGACTGAATGAGGGACGCCTCGCGGGAAACCGTTTGGGGTGTCAGTCCCTCCGCATCCATCTGGCGCAGCAGCTAATGGATCTGCGTGGAGACGATTCCGCCGTACTGACGATTATTTCATCATTTATTTGGGATTATCGTCATTTTCACGGGAAGCGGCTCAGATGCGATAGCAGCCCTTGAAAGCAGTCTATATTTACGCCTTTGTTGAGTGCTGCAACACAACCCAGAGTCTCCAGTTTATTCACTTCCTGACTGGAAAACGCGAGCATTGAGACAAGTTGGACCGTCTGAATTAGTGCATTATTAAGCCTTCCTCCCCTGAGCCTACTGCCTGCATGGCCGGACTCCAGCTCTGGAGTCTGCGTACGCCGGGAAACCTTGGGAACCTCGAAATGAAAGCTCCTCTTTCGGGCCTCGTTGCACAATCGGTCAACAATCTCTATGAATGTTACAACCAGTGGTCAACTTCTGACCTAGAAGGGGAACAAAGCAGAACGCTCCGGTGGCAGTAACCAGTAAACAGCTATGCTAACCCCTTGTTTCAATCAGCCGATCGGCTTCCAGAGGGTTCAGAGAATGCAGGAGCCCCCGGGGTAAAGAGCCGAGCAAGCGATTAACGACGGCAGCGGCGGCATTACTGCGCAAAGGCGCGAAGGAAACCCAGGTCCTTGCTCCGCGCTTTCCCACAGTAGCGCATCCGTCGCATTCTCCCCCTCAAAGAGTTCAAGTGGCAGGATATGAAACGCTCAGCACAAACAAATACCGCTTCTATTCCCGAAAACTGAATTTATTTATCAGCTAGACCTTTGGCGTGTCCTCAAGAGCTCTTTAAACCAGAGGAATCCAGTGCTTTTTTTCTTTTCGAGAGCGTCCGCTGATGTCACCGCGTCTGAGAGGGCTAATGAGAACCAGCGCTGATGTCAGACCCGTCCCCCCGGCTCCCATCTGGATGAAATCAAACAAATATGGCTGCTAAAAATAAGACTCCACTTGAGATGATAACAAGGATTTAGTGCCATTAACTGTGTAAATACAGCGTGCGGTTGGCCCCCAGATTCATATCGAAATTCCTTCCCCCGACCTGGATGAGGTATAACTGGAAATACGTTTCAGAAGTCGATGACGGGTGATTTAAATATTTCATGCGGCTGAATTACGGGACACTCAGATCACTTGATGGTGCATCTGCTGCACTGAGAGATCTTTGTTCACGTTTACCCATAGAATGGGCCAAACATCACACTGCGCTCGCAGGGAAACGTAAGATTCACGCAAATCGCAGAAATTAGCGGCGCCACGTTTCGCAAACGGTGGTCGCGAGGTTGTTTTTCTCCTTCCATAACAGGTTGTATGGGAGGATAATGAGGTGAGTCCGTTGGTTTGCAGTGAATCAGTGAACCATTAACTGCGGCTGTAAATATAAAACCTTCTCTGGCGCTTATCCGCACGTGAAAGATCATGAAAGAGACAAAACCTTTCGTTTTTTGACGAAAAACCCCAGTTAAACCTGGGTCATGCTACTAAATATCTGAGAGACGCAGGTAGTGACAAGACTAGGTCTTAAAGGAGGTCTACTACAGTTTTTTTTACAACCTGAACCTCATTTCTAGCATAAAATACGATGGTTTACTCACCTATATAACTTTTGTGTCATGTGCACTCATTCAGGAGATAATTAGATCAACGTATTCATATAGTGGGAGTGAATGGGGCACTGAGACGCAGCCTCTAAATAACGCATTATCTGCATCTAGTCCCGGAACTACTGTTTTTTTTACAACTTGGACCTTATTTCTAGCCCGAAATACGTTTGTTTGCTCACCCATATACCTTTAGCGTAATGTTTAGTATGTCCATATAATGGGAGTGAATGGGGCACCGAAACGCTGCTTTCTAAATAATACATTATCTGCGATGAAAGTCATTTATTTCACTAATATTTTGTCGTGATATGCTAGTGCTATTCCCCGTTGAGTCTGGAGTTACCTGTCATCATCATCTAAGCTCTGTAAATTGACCTACAGACCCGAGATGATGTTTTCTAACCTGGATGATGTCATCACCTGCAACGGTTAGCTTGTTTGCCTGTCATTTGCTACTGCTGTAGTTCATCCACAACCTCAGAATTGGAAAAATATTCAGTCATGTTGCAAAAAAATAGCGGAATGAACAAGTTTCGTAGCAGATCATTTTTCGTTTCGGTGCCCCATTCACTCCCACTATATGGATATATGCTAAATGATCGTATTTTACGCTAGAAATAAGGTCCATGTTCTTAAAAAAAAACAGTAGTTCCCCTTTAAATACCTGAACTGGAACATTTTAGAGTCAAACGTCGAGTCAGACCAAGACTTGGGCTGAAACGATGTGTTTTTGTTTTTCAGTTAGCCTGACCTTATTAAAATAAAGGTCAACTTTTGGCGCACTGCAATTTCAAAGGCTTTGAAGCGAGGCGTATTCTAACATGCATTATTTAACAAGGCAAGTTCAGTGAGGACAGGACTTATTTACAGCAAAGCCTGGGGGGGAGGGGAGGGGAAGGGAGGGGGTTCGCCTCGATTTACACCACCCACACCGGGAGTGATGTAGATGAAGCCTTGGTCAACCTCCACAGGTTCAATACACTGGATGGAGGCGTTTTTAAGGGAAATGTGTGCGTGTGTCAACCCCCTCCCCCCCACCCCAAAGTCTGCGCTGAGGGATGCGCCGGGCAAAAACAAGGTGATCACCCCCTCTGCGCCGAAATAATTCATGACCACGGGAATCATCATTCCACCGAGTCCTGCAGCAGAGGTCAAAAGTCACCACAACCCATCTCTTTTTCACATTTCTTATTATTATCCCCCCCCCGCACTGTGTCTTGATCCGCTCTCTGTCACTGTCAGGTTAGATGGGAAATGTGGACGCGATAAGCATGAGTGGCACAGGTGGGCTCGGGGATGACAGGAGCCCAAACAAACAGCCTCCTCTTGTCACATTACCATTTCACCGCTTACGGTTTCTCGCTTGCCTCGGGGGCAATCTCCGCCCCCCCACCCTCCCCGATTTGAAAACAGAAAGACGGGGAGTAGTAGTAGATAAAAAAAAATGCTTTCTCGAGCAGGAATGCAACCCTCTGCCTCCTCGCTTGTTTTCCCGACATCTGCCCGGCACCTGGCTTGGCCGACTCCGACGGGCCTCGCCGATAAATCAGGCCCTGCTCTGAAACGGGGGGAGACGCCGCGATGAAGCCCGATGCACGTGAGCTGACAAAGCGGCGCGGCAAGAAATATCTCTGTGAAAACACGCGCTCGGAGGTCGGGAGGGTGCTGGGGAAAGACTTGTAGCGCCGTCCTCTCTGAACTCAGGGAGAGTGGAGGTCGTAAAACAAGTTTTGTTCTTTTAAGTAAAAGAAAGTAGCAGCACAAAGGATGCTGTGATTTGCTCAATAGCTGATTTCACGTAAAGTTGCACAACTCGGCTAGGTGTGGCGCTTGTCTGTCAAAGCCTGCATAAACAGAAGCCCGACTCCAAACTCCCCCGTCCTCCCCGTCCCATGTGAACCAACCAACATCTGTTTAGCATCAACCCTTTTGCTCTGTCACTTTGCAAAGGATTTCTCTTATTCTCTTTTTTTTTTCTTCTTTGGACTCGGGTCAAGGCGCTGTTTGGATTCAATTATTGGAATCATCAGCTGTTGATGCGGACGCCAGGATTATTAAGAGCAGCCACGACAAAGGGTTGAAACACTTTGTCGTGGGAAATCTTCTGCACGTGAAATTTTTACGGCAACTTTCATTTGCTAAAAGGTGCAACGGCGTCAGTCCCGCCACACAAGCCGAGGATTTCTCTCCATCTTTTTATTCTCTGATCCTTTCCGCCTTTTTTCCCCGGCGCTCCTGGCGGGTCGTCAGGTCTCGGTTTCCCTTTTCGCTCCTGTCATCGCCGCTCCCCCCTCCCGCTCCGACTACACCTGGCCCGAATATTGGCCCGCGGGTGATAATAAAAACCCCCAGGCTTGTAAAATGCGGGCACGCCACAGACTCCCGCTCCCCTCCCCTATCCCGCGCTATCCCTGTTTCCTAGATTCCCATCCTGTCTGGAAACATCGGCGTGGACACGCGGCGTGCTTGTTTTTATTTCTGAAGGCTGCATTCCTCCGCCGCTCCTCCCTGATGTGTGTTTTTGCAGATTTAGAACGAACAAAGAGAACAAAGGGAATAAAGAGACAAAGAAAAGAGAAAGAGAAGTTTCCCCAGCCCCAAGAGGAATCATTGCCATCAGTGGAGTTAATCATGCAGCCGAGCTTTCACACGGATTCCTGCTTATAGATGTGTGTTGTTGAATGATTACATATTGTTTTGATGGGAAAATCCCACAAATCACACTCTACTCTGTCCTGTTGTGTGATTTTGTTGGAGCTTTTATTCTGAAATCCAAGCTCCATCCACACAGGTAGCTCCGATCCAACGTAGCCCCTCGGCTCCGTTTCTGCGCCGTGAACAGCTCCGCCACTGTTCCCAGCAGGCATGAATGGCCCACTCTGTCAAAGCCGACGAGCGGAGGACGTATCTCCGTGTTTAGAAAGATAATCTGCGGGGATTTGGATTCCCGAGGTGTTGATGTTTGGGCTGGGCCGGACCGTAGGTGGTGCTGGAGGCAGAACATCAGATAACCCAAACCTGCGCTAGATGATGAACAGGCTGCCTTTTGTGTCTGGGGTAATCCATAGCGGCCCCGAACACGCCTTCTTTTGGGGCAGATGAAGAATATCCTGCTCACTGGAGGCATTTGTTACATGAACGACTCAATGAGGCCACTGTGTGGGCCTCCGCAACTTTTACAGTCGGCGAGGCTTTAGGTACAATTGAGCAGTGTAGCGGTCGGATTCGATATTTACTCAGGGACGGTTTGTTAACGTGTTCAACGTGGATAAATGTAGCCATCTAGATAGGTATGGGATGAAATCTCAAACCAAGTTAAATATATATACGTTGAGTAAACGTTGAAGTACTCGTAGGCGAACGATCCAACATGCATCTCCCCTGAAATGTACTGCAAGAGCTATGACTGGTCCGCTTGGTAGTAGCTTGTTCTGGCAGCTTCTCCATCTCTGCAATTTTTGAATTGATTGTTTTGGATCCATAAAGATGGAATATGTCTGTGAAGATTCTCATCCAGGTCATGGTGTATCCAAAAAAGGTTCAAAAAAGGCAACTGGACTGTTGAGGTTTTTGAGAAGACGTTCTTGTTGTTAACACAAGCAAGTTCTAGTCGGAGTTCCCACCAGTCCCCTAGAACTGAAGACGCTACTTGGATGAGTGGCGAAGCGTCAAAAAACTCCAAATTTGGATCGCGGAAAGGTTAACTGACGAGGTACAAACATTTGTACGACTCATCCTTGGTGAAATTTCGGCGAATGTTTCATTGTTGAACGAGAAACAGGAAGTGGAAACAAAAATTACCGTAATTTCCGGACTATAATGCGCACCCGACTATAAGCTGCTGGTGTGTTAATGTTTAATTACCGTATATAAGGGTTTCTTCCACCATTGTCGGGACAGGGGATTGTCGGGACAGAAATTAATGTTTGGAAACGCAAAGAGTCCCATTTATTTACATTTGAGAAACACAATAAATCTTTCAGTCAATCAATCAATCTTTTAAACTTTCACATCTTTGACATTACAAACAGCGTTCATGCAGTGCACAAATAATACAACGGTGCTCTCCTAGCTCACTTCCTGCAGTCGTAGTACCGTAGTAGAGCAGTATAACAAAAAACAAAGCTTACAACGCTTGACGAGGCAATAACGTTAAATGGCTAAATTTATTATTTAGGGATTCTTTAGTTTTTAAAAGTACTTGCTTGTAACACGGCAGCAAAAGTGCAGTAACACGGTCGTTTTCTGTATCAAAATAACCAGAAAAGTCAGCCAGATCGATCGCCTTTAACTTAAAAGCAGCATCATATGCTCCGTTTTCCGTAATGAGGATGTGTCCATGAACACTTCCTTGGCGCAAACTGTCTTGTCTCTCGTTCTGTCTCTCGTACTGTATTTGGGTTCACTTGGTTTGTTTTGCTCTTGTTACCTGGCGCAAACTGTCTCGCTCTTGTGCTTCCATGATAGTGCGCCACCTGGTGACCGTTAGCTTTAAAAATAAGCCGCACCGTTGTCCAAAGCAAGTGACCAATTACGCCAACCAGACTGACGAGTGCACAAGTATGAACGGCTAGCACCAACGTAGGCTACGTACGTAAGTTACGGCGTCCATAAATAAGCCTTTAAAGCTATAGCATGCAACCATGCCGAAAGACTGCTAATTTAGCTAATTAGCATTAGTGTTGTCTGTTTCTCCAGTAGCGATACATTGTTTTCTTCAGCTAGAGATCATTGTTTGCTAGCGCTTAAGAAACTGAAGCAACTGAGAAGACGGTAGCAACCAGGTGGAGCCCAAGATTGAAAGGTGAAAGTTACCGATGTAACCTGGGTTCTGTGAGTTGCCGACGTTTAGCATTACATATGAATCTTTGGCTAGATGGACAGACAGATGACTGCAGCCAAACACAGAAAAGAGGTCAAGACCCTGTCTGCATATTACACGTCTAAATCTTCATCCTGTCTTCTCCAGAATTGCCAATTTCCTACATCCATTCATCAAATTATTGCGGCGGAGGAAATGGTCGCGAACGACGCCAAACCTTTCTGTTCTCCGGGCCGAGGCAGATACCTCAGTATCTCTTTCACGACATGAGCAATAACGCACATTAACCCAAGTAGCTGCCCTCTCCGCTGATAAACAGCAGGGCCATCAGCGGAGTTATCGGGGTCTGAGGATATGAGAGGAGCCTGATCGCTGAGCTGATATCACGGCAAGGCCTGGGTGAAGGATCACCAGCACAAAGCCTCCAAAGATGCTGATAAGACTAATGAATTTATCCAAGGCTGCCTGGTACGCATCGATGCCATATAAGCAGAGGCAGGTTTCTAGAAATCCACACACGGAGACAATTAGTCATCCCGATTAGTTCATTACCTCAGCGCGATAGGATCTCAGTCAGCATGAGTTATATTGGCATATGGGAGCCGGTTCTCGCCGACGCTGATTGAATTTTGCCGTGTCTTTCCCCCAACGGCGGTCAACGTCAACGCTGGAGTATTGGATGGCAGGATGGAGGACTTGGACGGAGGCCAAGACTAACAGCCGTATCAGATCTGCTGTATTATCGCACACCTTAAAAAGTCACTGTCGTAATTCATTCTCAAGTGTGCCATAAAAAGAAAAGCAAAGGAAGAAAGAAATCTTATATTCTATTGGCATAACCTTTGACTTGCAGTAGCCCACGTGGGAGCTTCACTTTCTGTCAAACCTGCAGGTCCCAGAAGCCGAGCTGGCATGTCATCAGTCTTAAATGAAATAAAAAAACAGCTCATGGAAAGCAGAGATAAGTTGCGCAGGGTTAGGGAGGATAGAGGTCGCGACCTTGTCTTTGGCAGGGTCTTATTCCCAGAGGCTGCAAAACCTCTCCGCCGTGTCTTATCAGTGATGCGAGGATGAGCCTCTGATCCGCAGACACATCAAGGTGGTGGAAGGAACTCGCCGCGGCACCCTGACCTTCCTCGGGAACCGGGGTCAGAGATTTATCTCGCTTAAACTTTATTTATTTCCTCCGAGCCGACTCCGGAGCGAGCCCATATAAGAACCAGACGTCTAGGAGGCGATTCCACGCCTCCTAATCTTCAAAAAATAAATAAATAAAAATGTGTGAAAGAGGGTGAGCGTGCTGGCGAAGCTCACGTGCATGAATAATGCATCTGATGTTTTATTACTGAGAAATCTGAGACCATTAATCTTAAACGGATTGCACTGGGGCTGGAGTGTCAGGGAGTTGGTCTGTTTGCATGTTTGCAAACCCAAGGAGCTGTGCGAGTGTTTTAAATATTCCTTTCCATTGCTGGAGTAGCAGCAGCAGGAGCAGGAGGACGGGCGGTCATATTTTAAAATTTCATGACGGCAGTTGGAAGGGGCTTGGATGTGGGACTCAAGCCATGGCGAGAGGCGAAGGGTAAACGGATAAACATCGCCGAGAACCTTCTGTTGGAGAGCAGGAGCATCGGCATTGGCATTACCTGCCGGGTTGTAGAGTCAATATGTGCACAATGCTGGATTAAAATGAAACATTATGAGGTTTATCTGCAACTGAATGGCTTTAAAAACTCTGTGCGCACCATGTGCAACAGTCACAGGTCATCAAGATTGAGGGGGTTGCAACAAACTCTTAACCACCGTTCAAAATCAAGAAATACGCCTCCGATAAAAGTCCACACCTGGGCCTCGTGGGAACGCTGCTGCTTTCGCCCGCGCCGTAAAACCGTCAGGAGCAATGCCCGTCTGAAGACATAACGCGCGGCGCAAACATTCGCGAGCGGCGCTCTAAATCTCCAGGTTTAAATACCCCTCCCGTCTCCGCATGACAACGAGCACGCCGCATTCCCCGCATTCCTCCATGTGTGCCGAGGATTATTCCAGCGCCCTGTCATTAGGAAAGGTCTGCGCGATGACAACACCGACTTAGGCAGCTTTGCCGTACTTTGATGTGGCCTGTAAATATTTCCCCTGACACGGGGGGCTCTCTGGAAGAAGGTTCCCCTTTGTGCAGCGGCCGTGATCATTATGGGATCGTGTTGCTAATGGTCTTTGGGAGACAGACGTTTCACCCCAGACTGTTTTCTCGGCCTCTTGAGAAAAACTCACACATTCTGGTCGGTGGCTCTTTTTTGAGTCATGTGTTTATGTTGTTTCCACAGCTGTGCTTTGCAAATTCGAGCCTCCCTGCGAAAAACTAAACACCGGCATCTGTAATAATCGACTGCAAAACATATTTCACGGCTACCGGCTTCGGCTCGTGCACCCACGGATTGAAAGAGCAGCATGAAAGCAATGATTTGCCACGGTTTTTACTATTGATTAACTGCTGCTGGAGCCGACGGTAAATTTAACTTTGGGAACTTAGCTCGGCGCTAATGGCCTTTCAGCTCGGAGTGTGAGTAGCATTCTGGCGCTCTCAGACTAACAGATGGCTCTGGGGCACTGTTGTTAGACACTGTAATTGGTTGCTTTCCAAACACGAATCATTTGTCACGCTGATTAAGTCAAGTTTGACCACGAATGAAAGAGGTGATGGATAGAAGATTCATTTTTTGTCTGGAAAATTGCGGAAAGTGTGACAGAAATTGGGAAATGCGGCACCACGCTGGTGAGCATCGATCCGTTGTCGTCCTTTGGCGTCGGCTCTATTTGCCTAATGGTCACCAGAGTGCCCTTGACTGGCAACTCGGCGGGAAGCCTGGGCGTGTGCCACGTCCTCCTGGCATCGGGGCAAGCTGCTGGTTGTCTCCGAGTGGCGGTCTCCGACTCGATTTTGAGCGCAGTAATTGCTCCGGGAGCGGCAGCAAGCAGTTGGAGAGCATCACCACAGGAAGAGCGGGGACACCGAACAACTGCGCTTACTGTATTTAGTCTAGCAGTTTGAGCTTGTGAACATCTGGCCTATTGAGCGTCTGCTCTCAAGGCCACAGGTTAAAAAAGCCCAAGCAGCGATAACAGAAGTACTTTAAGCCCGGTCAGGTCCCAAATGCGGGTCAACAGGAGGTCAGAATCACTCCTAAAGCTGCCGCAGGCAAATTATTAAAAGCTCTTGTTCATGTGAAACAGCTGAATCTTTCAATGTTTTAGAGTAAATTTTAGATTTATTTGTTGTTTTCAGATTGCACCCCTCGTCTTTGCACAAACCAAACTTTCCCACGGTGGACGCCCTCGTTCTTTATTTTGTCCCAACAGCGGGCTCTCCGCAAAGTTTTGAAAATCGCAGGCACGCCGTTTGGTTTTTCCTGCCGGATTTCAAGTGAGCGAGTTTGTGCTCGACAGAGAAATCCGACAGTGTTTATTTTCGCCAGCGACTAATTAGAGAACTGAGGCTGCAATTGTCCTGAAAAAAAGTAGGCTCCGGCTCGGTGCAGGCGAGCAGCAGTAGCAGAAAATGTAGAGCGCTTTACGAGAGGTTTATGGTCAGAGAACAAAAAAGTATAAAGTCCTCTCTTTGTAATGGCTTGCAAAGTGGTATTTCCTTTTAAAAACAAGAAGCTCCTGCTCTAGTTTTGTCCAGTGACCTACAAAATTAGCATACGCCCCTGAGTGCAGCATTAGTCATCAACATTTTAATATAATATCACAGGACATGATACATAACATAAAAAACAACTTTTTTTTTGGCTAAATATGGTGCCAGATACTGAGCAATAGATGATAATAATAACTGGATTTTATTGTCTGCCTCTTCATTGGGAATCTCCATTATTCAATTACGCTCCGCTCCGACCACGTGTCCAGAGTCTCCAGGAAATCAATGGCGAGCGCCTGTCCCACTGAGATAACCGTGCGCCCAGGAGATGCTTCACGAGCTGTCAAGCAAACATCTAATTAATTAGACCTCCGCCGCGCTTATGGGACAGCATCAAGTCAAGACAGGCCTGGTTGTGTGCTGCAGGTAGAGACTCTGACGTATCTATGCGGCCTTTCTATTTACAGTTGCCTTTCTGCTATATGTAGCCAGAGCGCTAAGAGCCAAATCATTAGTCCAAAGCCGAGAAACCCTGACATCTGTTTTTTCCATTCTGCTCTTAGCCTTAGCTCATTTCGCCTGTGCTGTAACTCAGTAGCTCATGCTTTGCGAGTGTGGGCTATTCCCAGCTGACATTACACAGCTGGACTCGCTTCTGGGCCAGCCGTTAGAAGTTACCCAGAGGTGCTTCTGGAGTTACTCACAGAGAGAGAGAGAGAGAGAGAGAGAGAGAGAGACTAAACTGATTATTCACACCTTTTGAAAAGCACTGCTGTTCTGTTATGTGCTGCACATTTATGAAGTGAAGTGAGGATGCGCGGTCGTGTCACGGTTCTGCAGCATCCCGTGCACATACTATTGAGGTCGCCCTCAGTTGCATTCAGTGCAAATATCTGAACGTTTCTCGTCTCTCCTTGGCAGGAATACATGGACGCCAACAAATGCATCGACGAGCTTCTCAAGCAGCTCGAGGAGGAGCGCCGCAACGTCCGAAGGTAGGATGTTTTCAAGAGTTTCGGGGGCAGATGTTTTATTGCTCGAAGGTGTCAGCAGCTGCCTGCAATCCATTCCCGACGAGAGGCAGCAGGACAATGTTGTTTGGTTTTGAGCTCGAGACAAGCTTTGTACGCCGTTCTTGAGAAATGCTTTTTGTGCTGGATCCACTCTAAAAGTGGCAGACAAAAGGGAGACTCTGAGCCCACTGTGGGGTTGACTGGGGGCATTTCTCATGGAGGTCCTTTGGAGCAGATTCGCCCCAGACAATGGGAATGAAGAGCTTATGGAGATGCCAATCTAATGACCTTGTCCCCTCCGCGCTCCTATCGTCCTGGCCCTTCCAGTGACGCACCGCCCCCATAGAAAAGAGAGACAATTTTTTAAACTTCACCGTCTTTTGTGCAAACCTCTCTCCATCTCAATGGAGCTGTATTCCCCCAGCTCAAAGTAATTTTCCCCCTGACTGAGCAGAGAGGGGCTGGGGGTTGGAAAGAAGGGGACAGAGGTCTCAGGGTGGGTGGCTAGAGGGGGGATGAATGACCACTGACCAACCCCTTTACTAGGCTAGGGCAGCCCCTTAATAAAGGAAGTGATGTGTAAAGGAATGACCCTCCCGTCCAAGTCATACCCACCTCTGTTCGTAAGACGTCCCCCCTGTGACACCAAGAGGAACCCAACAGCCACCGAGAATGACCGGATTGGACTGACCTGTGTTTGGCCAGAAGAGACCAAATGGTTTCAAAGCAATGAACTTGCATTGAATGCAAGTAATCTGAGTGGATGTCTTAATCACAATCAGGAGTTTTGTATTTGGCAAATATCTATTTACACCTTAGCCTTTGACTGCACCCAACAGAAACTCCAGTTCCTTCTCTCTAGTCCCTCTTCTTCTCTAGATCTGGGATCATATGGCGTTGGCTTTATACCGCCTTTGACATTAGCTCAGCAGAAGCAGAGGACTCCAAGTTTAGGAAGTGAGCAAAGCCAGGGATGGTCAGATCCTCCAGTATCTGGACTGAGTGCAGGATCTCTCGACTCCCATGTGATGCTGGCGAGCTCGGAGCTTGAGGTTTGTCTGAGGGGAAGCGCTGTTTACAAAGATCCTTTTGTGTTCCACGGATAACGCCGGGGCATACTCGGCCACGCTTTGAAAATCTTTGAGGCACGGTTTCTAGAAACAACATACCACTTTGTGTTTGTCCCCTTCTCCGGTGCTGTCGGATTCAGAGCGGCGGACAGTGATGAATGACTTCACAAAGGCCTTTGTTCGGCTAAAACACAGACCTCCAGTAAAAACAACGCCCTTTCCCCTTATTAGGCAGCATCTCACGACGAAGTAGATGTTTCCCCTCCACCCCTCAGAATATGGGGCCCATCAATCCGTCAGGAGCAGAAAGGGAAGCCCTTGCATTCCTCTAGTTCCCTGCATCCCTACTTCATGACCCAGTGACCTACTGCATTCACAGTCTCTCATTGTACCTTATTATGGGGTAGTTTCACACAGGCTGAACAATTATGACTTCTGTTTTTACCACTCAATGTTTTTGAATCAGGGAGGGAGAAGGTTTTGATGGACAAGGATTGACGTAGAGTCCTACAAAAGACGTAGGCTGCAGGTGACGGGTGCATGCCAGATCTAATTAAAGATCATTTTCTGCTCGCCTTTGATTGCGCATCACAAACATCTGCCTTATCCACGACATGCCAAAGCCCCATGCATCCGTCCGCACACACACACTCCGTCCCTCGCGCTCAGTCTTGGCATCATTGCTCGATCGAGCACAAAACCCCAGTGGGACGCTGGCCGGGCCTTCCCGCTCCCTCCATTCAACGCGACCCGCGGTCTTGACAGACGGAAACAAAAGCTCCGCGGCGCCGTGTCAACATCAGATGGCGCAAATCCAAATCTGGCGGCGTCAGATACGTACAGTTTGGACGCCAAACGCTTGCTTGAGGTGCGCTCTCACTGAGTTTGATGAAATGTCTTAGCGGTGGCCTTGATACCCTGATGACCCTGATCACAGTCCAGACCTAGGACGTTGCATGTGTTGCGTTTGATAAACACCGAGTGACAGACATGTGAGGGAGGGACATATGGATGCTCTGCAGCACAAAGAAGCATGACGGGCGGGGAGTGAGTTTGCATGACCTCCTTCTGACAAGCTGCTGTGTCAAGGCACTGTGACTGTGTAATCTTCCCCGTGGATTAAAACAATGTAGATTAGATATTTTTTTTCTCCACATCTCCGCATTTCCCACTCTTGCTCGGCGGGATTTTGATTTACCCTGAATCTTGCTTTGACCTTGTTTTTGTGGCATGACATCGCCGGCCACTATCAGGTCACATCGCAGCAGAGGTGGTCTCACCTGCCATTTTCTGTCTGCTGGAGCAGATGGCGTTAGTCTGTGGCCCTTTCCGCACCTTGGAAGACGGGGAGGGCGGAGGGGACTCGCTCGGAGCAGTGAGGAAGTGTGAAGGGAGGAGGAGGACGGGGACTCAGCTGGAGATGCACAGGGCTTAGGACAGGTTGCGCGGAGCGGGCGGTTGCAGCTGCAGCCCGAGCTAAAAGGACATTAGCGACGACATCTGCTGATCAATAACCTATTTGTCATGTTCATGGAGGAGCGTTGCCTCAAAGACGGGAGAGAAAGCAGAGGTCAGATCAGATGCGCACTTAGCTGAGGGATTATAGGTAATAGGACTTGCTTTGTGTGGGGTGAATTCGCCTGTGGGCAGAATTATTGAGGACTGACCACAGCTCAACACTTCTGCCCGCTCGCCTGATCAGACATAGCTAGGTTGGAGATTTTAGATTGCGGTTTGGGAGAGCAACTACGAAAGCCATGAATTGCACAAGATCATCAGCACAAATTGCTCCAGCAAGGACCTCAAAAATTTTTGTGAAAAGCACTTAGGGAGACTCTGAGTGTTGCACTGACTGAGAACGTCCTTGCTCTCTCGTTAAGTAAGTAAGAGAGAAATAAATGAGTCTGAACACACAAGAGGAAGAAAGACCACAGGAGCGCAAATCTGGACCTCGATGATGTTACTACGAGGCGTATCTGGTCTCAAAGACGGCTGTGTGCTGCCTGCCGGCGGTCTGAAAGATGAAAGGCTGTAATCCTCAGTTGAAGTATGTGGCGGGGCCCTGTTCTGTCGATAAGGAGGTGGGTAGGGTACTGCCTCCCGCAAACCCTCCAACGCCCCAAGGACCCGCCGTCTCGCTTGGGCGGGAGCCCTACGTTTTACAACTTTAATTGGATAAGTTGACCGGTCTAATGCAATAATTTGATCACGCCAAGCTCCAAAGAGATCTAATACGCTCTCAAAGTATATTTGTGCGCCCTCTGAAGTGAATGACTGGGCCTAATCCATCCATTAGAGGTCACTTTACGGCCCAGGAATCCAGGCTCCAAAATATCTTAAAGGAGCAGTTAGTGGGTGAATAAATCCGTCCATTAAACCTTCATTGAAACCTCCGGGGCACTGGAGGAATTTATTTATTTTTTTAATCATTCCCTCTTTTTCTTCCTATAAAATGCTTGATTAAAAGCTTGCAGGGTGCAAATCATGAACAATTCGAGACCAAAAAGGGGAAGCAATCATGCCTTCCATGTGCGCCGGGTGTAATTAGTGCGCTGATCGTCGCCCACATCACAGGAGTCGGTTTGACTGGAGGCCGACGGTGTTGATCTGTTCCATCCGCGAGGGGGTCGACTGCGATCAGGACGGCGCGTTTAGCCGAAGAGGTGACACAAGTCAACGCTTGCTGGTTTATCTTGGCGAGGATTCGAGACCGACGGTCTTGTCCTGATTCATGCGCGTTTAAAATATATCAGTCTGGGTTTTATGGAGCTTACGAGCGGAAGAGGTTAATCGAAGTGGTTTAATGAAGCCTTTTACTGATGCTCCTTCAAGGTCGTTTCCTGAGCGGCATTCCCGTACACGCCGAGCGCTGCCTCCCTCTCCACATATCACTCACCGTGAGCCCTCGTGTTTCTATTTCTGATGCATTCAAGGTTAAGCGTGAAGCTAAACAGCTGCACTTACCGGGGGAAAAAAAAACCCTGCACTTAACTTATTAGATGCCCTGTTCCTGCAGATGCAGTGTTGCAATAAATTCTTTTTGTTTGCTGCCACCTGAGATTTTGCGGTTTCGCAACATGGACGTGCAGCGTTTTACGGGACTTGTGACACGTTTTCTTGGCGTTCATATCGCACGGGGTATTATCTGCATTCCTGGCGGCAATTAGCAGCGTTTAAGAGTCTTTTTCAGCGCAGTTTAATGCCCAATTAACGCTGTTGTTTTTCCGAGCGTGTTCTCAGACGCTCGTTTAAAGTTTGCACGTTTTATCTGATTTCCGTCTGATTCGAAGGAAGGTTCGCCACAACATCCAAGTCTATAAACTTGAGCCGAGTCCTTCTCGCTCTGTGGGATGAATGAATGGATGTGATCGGCTTTGTTATGACTCGCGGGAGCGGTCGGTTATTTTGGCTAATAGGTGAGCGGCCAAGCGCTCTGGAAAACATCCTCACTTTGAGATAAGACGAGCGATAGGGCCCGCGTGGTTTGGGATTGTTGATAGAGCCCGCGTGGTTTTGGCTGGTGGGTGTCACAGTGGTTGCATCCACGCTATTTAACCTCCAGCTCGGGGCTCGCTGGAAAACATCCTCTTTTCTCCTAAAAGCGTGTGGCCGCAAATGCAGATAACCGAACATGAGATCATGTTTGTTGGAATTTCTAGCTAGCCACAAACGAAAAATAATGCTGGGTACGTCGCATTTTACATCACGTTTCACCGGTTCAGGCACTAAACAGGAGAATGGGAGTCCTGTTAGCATCAAATGCTAATGGAAAAATAAGAAAGCCAAGACTTTGCAGTGGCTGGAGACTCCAGTGTGTCTCTACAATAGTCCCGCTTGTGTAGCTGTAATCACACAAGGAATGCCGAAGCACTAGAGATTTACTTACTTAATTAAAGTGATAATCCCGCTCACTTCAAGCATTTCCTGAGATCCACAAAACAAAACAAAAATCCCTCCCTGCAGATGATGGACCACCATCAGGGGAGGGGGAGGTAGGATCGTTCCGCCCTCATAACCCTGCTTAATGAAACATGACGGAGGTGCATTATCGTTTTCATTGTGTTACACACTTCATCTTGCCACAAAGAAGTTAGAGGACACACACTAAGACACTCGCTATGACATGCACACCGCATGTCTCTGGAGTGGTGGAGGGGGGAGGGGGGAGTCTTGCAGCCATCATGTGATCTGGGTGCAGAGCCCGGGCCAGGCTTGTTGGGTAAACAAACACGCTGAATGTCTACACGTTGGCATTTCCGCTGCTCGCCTTGATGCAGAAAACATCCCACCCATCCCCCTCCCAAAACCGAGCTTGACAGCTAAACATCTCCTGCATCGTATCTGCCACGTGTTCCCAAATGATTCACCCTTTTTTTATAGCTGTGATCAAATGCACGTCTAAGCTCTTTCTGCTTCTCCTCCCTCCGTGTGATTAATGCTCGACCGGGAACACACACCTAGACGGCGGAATCGACTGGTCTGGTAATGAGCTCAAGCGACGCATGCCGGCCTCCCCCGGCCGCCCCTGGTCACTCATCTGTGATCAAGCTGCGGGGGATTAATGTCACGGAGGGAAAGTGTGGCTGACCGCCGGAGCCCTGGACACGAGATTTTGAGGGGACCTCGGTATTTCAATTTCGCGCAACCACACTTTATTGCATTTGCACCAGAAACTGCAAAAAGACTCGCTGCAACATTAACGCGCTGCAATCTTTTTGAAACTGGTCAAATGGTAAAGACAAACGTTTGATTTGAACTTAAAGTACCCGTGGAACAGCTAAAGGAATGCTATAGCCGTCCACATGAGTCCCAAAGAAGTCTAGTTTGCTTCGATTTGCACGAGGAAGCACCACCCATAAAAGTTAGGAGGAGAGCATTTTATAAAATTTTATAAAATGCAAAAATTCTTCAAAACTTAAAGCGACAGGATTCGTACTCGCTGCCGAGAATTTTTGCATCGCTGACTGCTGCTGTCTCTTCAGAGAACGACCTAAATGCTTCTCCCACCGCCGCCGCAGCACATGCTACCACAACCGCTAGCCGAGGCCGCTCCACAGCGCGGTTGAGAAGGTGCGTCGACCAGCATCCCTTCGCTTTCACCTCAGACCACCCTGCGCCACGCCGCGAGTCCGTATCGACCCGAGCAGCACCGTCGCGTCTCCTTCCCCATTACCCCCCCCCCTCCTCCTTCCTCCCTCCTCCTCCTCCTCCTCCTCCATGTGGAATGCTAACCTAGCCTGAGTGTGTGTGTGACAGTGGTGGAGCCAGGCTGGCTGTGTGGGCGGCCGAGTGTTTCCAAACAGTGGAATCTGTCACTGACACCCCTGGCAGAGCAATAAGCAGCAGCGCCTTAATGAGCTCAGCAGATCACTCAGCGACGCGCACCACGTGAGTTTGACTCGACCGGACGCCATCAGACGCACACGTTTAATGTCGTTAGCGGACATATTTATGCACATAAGTTAGCGGATATAAGGCTGTTGTCTATTTATCACATTACAGACTAGATTCATCCCTGATCAAATTAAAATGAACAATATTTCTTGATTAAAGCATAAGTGGAATTGCTGACTCAGACATCTTTCTTTCGCGTAACGGCCGACCACCTGCTCTTAAAATCCAATCACGCCCGCCCCGTATTCAGATTCCCATCCTCGGGGCAGCTGCGTGTACGATAAACACAATTACCCCCTCTGCGTGACATTTCGGGCCGAGCGTGCAATAACCAGGCGCCATGAATCTCCCAGGCTTTTTCTTTTTTCTTTTCTTTTACGACCGACAAACGGGAACGCGCCCGCCAGCTTTTTAGGACACGTCTGATAACGAGAATGCATCGAGCCTTTTTTTAATTTAGTTTTAATTTGTTTTTATGATTGACGCGGTGCCAGGTTTATGACAACTCATCCCAGAGTCTCCAGCCCTCCCTCCACCCCCTTCCCTTCTGCTCCAAACTAATTTCCTCACATGCTTCGTGTCATTGTTCATTTAGGACATTAGTGACAGTGACTGTGGGCCAAAGTGGCAGTGATGGCCCCGGCTCTAAGTCACCCCAGTCCTTTCTTCCCCCCTCTTTAACTGAGCGCTCCTGTCACCGGACCCTTTTAATTCCCCCTTTCACCCCTCCGGTGCCCGCCCCTTCTCGCACTGGTCCTATTGGGGAGCAGACAATAGCATACCCCCCCTCTCCCTTCTTTGCCTCTTCACCCCCCTCTTCCTCCTCTTTCTCCTCATCTCTCTCGGCGCTCCTGCCTGGTTGAGGCTACGGGCTCCAGGCTGCAGTTTGTCACAGCCATTCAGCTGAGACTGATTGTGATTGCGGCAGATGGGCCGGAGTCACTCGGCCCAGGCAAACCCAAGCACTTCCCTCTCTCTCTCTCTCTCGTTCATTCTTTCCCAGCTTTTTATTTTCTCTCTGCCTCGATCTCCAGCTCTTCCCTCAATTGTTTGTCTTTCGTCAGGGCTTCCTCTTTATGCTTTCACTTTTCTGACACTCGAACCTGCGCTCGGCAGTCCTCGCAACTTTGCAGAAACGGCGTCTCCTCTCAGACTCAAACTGCGTCCAAAACGTCCTTACGAGGCCAGTTAGCGGAGCATCATGAGCCGGCTGCCGCTTGCCTCCTCACGTTCCCCAGTTGGAGTTAACCCCCCCCCCATCCGCCTTTTGCTCGACACTGTTGTCAACCCCTGAAAACCCCCCACCCAAACCTCGCTTCTCCTCCCCTGAGGAAAGAGCCACCTTCGGAGAGGCAACAGAGCAGCAGTCCCTGTGAACACATGTTAAACGTCCTGTAAGCCTGAGGAGGAGGAGGAGGTGGAGGAGGAAGAGGGAGGGGGAGCGCAGTCAGAGAGAGAGAGAGAGAGAGATAGAGGCAGAGGAAATATTCTGAGGAGAGATAAAGCCGGGAGGCGGGGGTGGGCGGAGGGGAGGCGCACAGCGCCGTGTGAAGAGGAGCCTCCGAGCTTGTGTGTTAGTGAGAGAAAGGCGTAGAGGGAGCGCGTATGTGGCGTGAAGAGGAGTGGGAAGCAGCGCCGGGAGAGTCAGTGCATGTTGCCAGATTGAGAGAGACAAGAAAGAAAGAAAGAGAGGGAAGGGTTGTGAGCGCTTAAGGCAGAGAAAGAGAGAGAGAGAGAGAGAAGGGGAGGAGAGGCAGTTTTGGTTTCCAGTCAAGTAGCAGTCAGGCAGCCAGGAAGGGAGCAGCAGTGTGTGGAGCCGGGCGCCGGCAGTGCTGCAATTGTGGATGTAAACTTTATCATCTGCGGGATCAGTGAGCAGCAGCAGCAGCAGCAGCCGGGGCAGCGGGAGGAAGGCTGGTGGATTACCATGTGTGTCCTCTGAATGCACCAGGATGCTGCTCCTCCACCAGGGTAAGACGGCCGCAACCGGGCTGCAGCATTTCTCTGCTGAATGATGCACACGGCTTCTACGCCATTATTATTATTATTATTATTATCTTTCTAGCTGCTGCGCATCCTCCTCTTCCTCCTGATGTTGCTAAGAGCACGGGGGTAGTTCACACAGCAGCACATGTGCATTTTGCTCCGAGCCCGATTAGCCGTTTGCGTGTCCTGTTGCTAGTGGCAACAGCGTGGAGCCTTTGGGGCGCTGCGTTAAAAAAGAAAAAAAACACTTTCTGATTGAGAAGCAATCGAAACAGTCGCTGCAGGGGGATTCGTCTGTGCAGGAATGCCTCCCCTCTCTGTCCTTTTCCTTCTCTTCCCCCCCCTCATGCTCTCACTCTTGGGGCAGATTAAGATTTTCTGTTGCTAATCCCACCACCGCTCACTGCTGGGCCTGGCGCGGGACCTGGCGCGGGTGCCTCTGAAACGCTGGAGAATATGGATTATGTGCATATGTGAAAAGTCCGGGCAGGTTAGAGGTCTGGCGGTCGGTGGCGTTTCTGGCTTTACGTGATATTTTTAGCCGACTCTGTTATCTCTAAAAACAGAACCGAGAGGAAGCGTAGGACCGAGAGCATGGGAGAGCATGGGAGGTATCATCACTCTCTTGCTGGTGTTGTCCAAGTGCCAGATAGAAATGCCATTCTGTCTTTTTTTTTGTTTTTTTTGCCGTGGGAACTGGTTCTTCTTCTCTCAGAGCCAAAAAAATAGCAACAGAGTGGGAATGAAAGCAATCTTTGGGTCAAATTCCCCAGAAAGTGACCCTCTGTGAATCTTCTAAAGGTGATCTACCGTCAAGGCCTTGAGAAGCTGCTCCTCTGTTTATTGGGAGCAGAGCCCTGGCGGTATCATCCCGCCGCCGGGGCAGTTTGAGCCCGCTGCCCTCTGAAACGTACCTGGGGATTACCGGATAAGAGGATTGCCAAGTGGAGGGATTTGATTTTATAGAATTAAAACTGTAATTCTGCCCGATTCCGACCGTGCTCCAGCAGCAGCAGAACCATTTCTCCTCCATGTTATTATCCCACCAACCCCCCCACCCTTCCCAACCAGCGCCGCTTTGCTCTTGTTTTCCGTGTCCTACATTTCCAGCAGTTGCGGGTTTAAAAAGTCAGGAGGAGGCCGCGAGGGTCGCGTGTTTGAGCGGACGCCGCGGCATAGGTGAACGTTAATCCAAAACCCGAGCCCGGAGAAGAGTCAAAACATCTCCACCCCCCCCCCCCCCCCTCCATCACTCCTCCACATCCGATTCTCCCCAACTTTTTCCTCCTCCCTTGCATTCGGTGACCCTCAGCTAGCACGCTGGGCTCAGGTCAAACAGAATTACTGAGGAATGTTCCCCCAGTTCAATGGCCGGACCCAGTGGGCCTCGGCATGGGGGCACTTCCCCTTCATTGACAGCCAGAGGACTTTCATTTTGAAGGAGGGAGCGGGGGGCTAGACAACTTTCCCATGTAGTTCCCAGCGTCTCTTCTGCGGCGCTGCCGTGGAGCCGGTTAAACAGTTTAACGATGCGTACGTGTGAGGGAGGCGCATCCCGGGATCCGAGCCTTGTTGAGACGCTCTGCCTCTGTGACTGCAGGCCATGCAGCTCAATTAAGGCTCGCTCTGAATGCATTCCTCCCCTCGGCCTGCTCTACATTTATCTTCCCCCACAAGCAGCACGTGGGAACTGTAAAAACAGTTTGAGTCCTGCAGAGATCCCCGAAGCTGGTACCTGCTTTTTGCAACAGAAAGCTCCGTAAGCTCGAAACGCAGAAACAAGCGGACTATGAGATGCCTTTTGTCTGTGTGTCTCCCGGTGGCTCGAGCAGGAGTGCTGTCGCTCGGGGAAAAAATATAAAGTTTAACGGTCCGGCGCGATTTATAACCAATAAAAGACTTTTATTTGCTCGCTATCAATGCCTTACTGCATGCACCGGCTGCTTTCGCCCGGAGACAAAGCATCGCCCAGACACCCTCGCCGGCTCTTAAGTGATGTCATTAGAGGCGTTTTGCGGTTTCTAAACGGGCGAACTGGCTCCATGGGAGTCCACAAAGGTGCACGGACTCGTAATCGCATTTAAACGGCCTGTTTATCAGCTCGCGCTGGTGTGACGCGCCAAAGCTCCAAAGTTTATATGCTAGCATCCTGGCATGCAAGCGTAAACTTTTGTTTTCCCCGCTTTTATTGATAAGTCTCTTGGCGTTTCAGTTCTCGGGAAAGACAATCCCAAATTGGATTAGCTTTTTTTTTAGGTCACGGAGCCGCATGCCAGCACTTTACAACATAATATGGTGTTATCCTTGTTTACTATACACTACAGGCTCTCAGCTGACACACTTTCGCAGTTGCAAACATCTCACAGAGTCTCCAGATCAAAGCCGGGAGCGTTCCCTCTTGTTTCATATTTCACTCCCTGTCACGGCGCTACTTTCTGTTTACGAGGTTTGGGGGAAAAAGAAAAAAAGGGGGGGGGGGCAGCGTCGCATTCGAGGTTGCGCGGGGCGGGGAATGTCAACAAACTTCAGCTCCCCCCGATCTCGGCCGTAAATCACCGGGTAATGGAGGGAGGAACATGCAGGACCTCATCCAGCGGCTGGAGGTGTTGGCGCAGCTGGGGAGGAAGTGGACGGAGGCTGCTGGAGAAGCTCACCGTCGAGCTGTAAAACTCTTTTTCCAAACACCTCTCTCTTGTTAGCTTCTTTTTAGCCATTTGGCCTTCGCTCGGGGAGAAATACAACAGCTTTTAATGCTTCGATTGCTGCCAGAGTACTGTAGGAACGCTCAGCAAAGACAATTTCTTGGATTTGGCTCTTTAAGCCCATGTCACAGTTAGTTGCATCATTTGAAAACACATGCACCTAGCTGTCTGCTCCTGTAAAGCGCTGCTGTTTGCCTGCTTGTCTGAAAACGACGCGTTGTAAAAATACCCCTGTAGCACAGTTTGCACAGTCTCCATGAGTCAGCAGAACCTTCTAGTATTACAGTACAGTAGTAAATGCGAGTCCCCGTTCCCCGGTGACTGCGGCGCAGGGCAGCCAGGGTGTGAAACACAAACAGAACAATGCACGAGCCTTTTTAAAACACGTGCAGGCTGCTGCAACAATCAGCTGTACAGCGGAGCGCTCGTCTGAACCGTGCAGCGTGCACACGATGCAGGAATCGACCTTTTGAACGTTGAGATGCATGAGAGATGCATGCACGGCTTCTTTTTGGGTTGCATGCATGAGGTCCTCTTTGACCCAACTACCCCGTCAAAGCCAGGAGAGGCGTCCCCACTTGTTCGGCTCAGCCTCCGTGACAGCTGCCTCCTTCCCTCTGCCTTTGAGCGTGGCGTCTCGGAACAAGTTCAAACAATTACTTTTTTTTTTTCCCCTCTCTCTCTCGCCGGCGTCGCGCATCTGAAAATTACCCGACATTTCTGCACAGATCTGCAGAGATGTTTACGTCCGTCGCGGCAGGAGTGTAATTTCCAGCAGAGGCGCCCTCGCCAAACGCAGGTAAACTCCTTTAAATCACGATCTAATTGCAGCCCAGCGTGAAGGGTGCGTCACTTAAACTCAATTACGTGACAAAAGCTAGACAAGACGACTGCCTAATGTGGCTGGGGTTGCCTTTCGGTGACCAGCAACTTCATCCCATCTTCGAGCATCTTTCCTTTTTTTTTTTTGGACATGAAACATTTAAAGCCATGCATGTGCACGTCTCTGCATATCTTTTCCAGTGTGTTTGTACATGTGCGCTCATCCGTGTGTTTAGGAATCACGTCTAGCCCCGGTCTCTATGAGCCGTGCTGGTGAGTAAACCCCCCCCGACAGGCGGCCGGCGGGCGGGCAGGCGGGCGGGACGGCCGGCGGTCACCATCTTTAAAGCACATCTGCTCATCCGCAACCTTTCGTTTCGTCTGGACGGGAATGCGTCTGTGGCTCGGAAACAATTGAGGTCAGGGCCTGCTCGCAGAGTAAGAAAACATTTAGCGAGACAGACAGTCAGGCAGGGGTAATCCGCACTCTGCGGGCGCATTCCTCCCAGCTCAGGAGGCGTCTCGGAGGATTCCTCTTCGCCGCTTCAGAGGTTTGAAGATGCACTGCAGGCATGTGGCCAGGCTAAGCATTTAAATCGCCGCCCTCGCTGCAGCAAAGGCAAATCATTTTCACACAGTCTCGTGATTGTTTCCAAAAAAAAAATAAAAAATCGACTCGCTGCTTTTATGTTGCACCAGTGTAATGAAGCTTTCCAGAGGGCTCGATGTTATCACAGAGGGGAAGCATAAACAACTCAGAGCACTCTGGAGGTTGTTGACTTTGGATAAATCTTCCCAATCAGCTCGGCTCACTTAATTACCGGGGCACATCAAAAGTACGTCCAAAGCCGTTAAAAGTCAGCGTGAACATCACAGAGAGGACTTTGTTGTCTTTGCAACAGTTCGCTAGAGAAGAAAAAAAGCAGAGAGAACTAAACATGTTCGGCCACATGGCAGCAGGAGGAGCAGGAGAAGGCGCGGGTTCTTTGTGTGCTCGCAGCAGAACCTCATCACATTTCACCCCGTCAATAATTGATGGTCTGCCGCGGTGAGGTAAGGCTCATTGTGCCTGGCTAGCTGGGTTGCTGGGCGTGCGAGGTGCTGACATGTGGCTCCTGTTTTTTTTTTACTGCCGACCAAATATTGCAGACGGGGTCCAGGGCGAGGCAGGGGGGCTACGGGAGGTCAGGAACCAGCTGCGGCGCGAGGCGGTGGGAAACATGGTCAGGCCCGCGACGCTCGGCCTCGCCGGCGGCCGGTGGCGCTGCCTGGTGATTGATTGGCCCCCGCCTAATGCACGGGGACCCACTGAGCGGTCACAGATGTGCGGGGGCCCCAGATGAAAGTGTTTACACTGAGGGCTGAAGCTGATTTTGATGCCATCGCCGTGTTTGCAGGAAGGAATTTCAACGTTAAAGTCAGTGACACCAGGAGGCGATTTGTTCTCGGTGTGTCCTGTCAGGCCGGGTTGGATGTTATAACTTATCAAACGCCTCGGTGCACTCATTGTCCCGCGCTGGAGGCTCGGGTGAAATTCTGGATCGGTGCAGAGGGTTACATAACACATCTACGGGAGGATTAAGGACGGGAATGACCGGTCCGAAAACGTAGGCACGGAAAGACTCGGCCAGAATCGCTCTCCACAGGACGCCGAGGGGGCTGCATTGCGTGCGTGTCAGGGCTCTTAACCCAGCAGGAGTGCAGACGCTAATACATAAATGCATGGCAGCCCCGCTCTCGTCCAAACATTTACGCATCCCTCCCAGGCCACTCTGTGTACAGTTGCGGTTGGGCGCGATTGAAATGTTTAGCTCCCGCTAAGCCTCGGTGACAATGTTGGAGGGACGGTTTATGTTTATGCATCTTTTATGCTCTTAGATGTGTGTATTTATGTCAGCGCCCACTTCTGCAGGGAACGGGCTGAAGCCGAATGCGGTGTTTAATCTGTTAACATCTTTCTGCGCAGAGGAGAGATTAACTGCGCCTGATAATAAAACTGTATACAGTACTGGAAGGAAAATAGGAAACCAAAAACGCACGAGGCAGCACTTTTTCCCTCTTTCATTACGCGCTTAATGGAAAACAATGTACAATGGATTAAAGCACCTGTATGGAAGATCCGTGATAACAGTGATGAAAAGGCGGCTGAACGCCCGCCTCCCACAATGCAGTTCAAAGCCAAAGGCGTCCGACGTGTCGGCTCAGGTTGGCAAACGCTCTCGGCGCGATTGATCCTCCCCTCAGCCCCGACCGGGTCGTGTCTTTGCACGCCGCCACTGCGGCGCTCAGAAGCAAACAGTCGGCGCGTTGTCTGAGCCGGAGGAGAGAGCGGGTGCTCTGGGAGGGTTTGCACAGCGTCTGAGCAGGGAGAATGCGTAGAGGAAACAGGGCTGATGTGCAGTGAATGCAGCTGGCTCCGTCGCTCTCGTCTTATCTCAAAGAAAGGGATGTGGCTGGAATGGCGCCTCAAAATAAAAAGGATGTTTGAGGAACTCGGTGTGTGTGTCCGTGCATACCTGGGATGATGCATGAACCGAGATGAAAGACTAGTCAGGGTATTTCTACCCTAAATATGTCAGGCGTAAACTCAGATTCATTAAAAGATTAGGTTGTGTTTTTAGTTTCGGACGCCATCTGTGACTTGATTTTTATGCCTTAAGCAGCGTGAGCTCGTTTGCTGCGGTTATGATCTGCAGGTTTGTCCTGCTCCAGTTAAGCTCGGCGGGATTCCCTCCTCTGGCGGCGCCTCCCGTGCTATCAGGTGATTCCAGGTCACCGAGAAGCGCCGGAGGTCCGTGTCAGCGGAGTTTTCTAACGGGGAATGTATAGGCTGACCTGCATGAAAGCGCCAATGGATGAACTGTCTGCTGCAGTGTGGAGGTTTCCTCAGGTTGTTAGCGAATCCCAAACCCGTTTACAGGAGACTCTGACAACTAAACTTTGCTCTGGTTGTGTCTATGTTGTCATAACCATTGGAAACAGGGTCCATAGCTACAAAAAATGAGGCTCGGGTTTTAATAAACTAGAATTAGCCTTTAAAATGAGGCGTTCAGGGACAGCGTGCCTGCGTTCTGACCCCTTTTTGGACGTTTTTGAGAACATGTGCGTTTCATAGTAGGGGTGGGCGGGTGGGGAATGAAAACATGATAATTAATGTGCGAGACCCACCGCGCTATTATCGAGATGGCTCGAGATAACCCCCCTCCTTCCCCCGACCCCCACCACCACCACCACCACCACCACCCTGACAGAACAGCAGCCTTCAGGTTGCTCGGTTTACACAGCTGGTAGAGGTTCACGAGCGATCGGCAGAAACGGAATCCGTCTGAAAAGGTCTAAACACAAAACAGAACGCGGAGGATTACCGAATCCACGTCAGCGCCAGTTGGACGTCGCCGGCGAGCGTTTCTTTTTTTTCCCTGCGCTGGAATACTGTTTTGACTGCTGCTCGCGCCAATTACTATAATTACGTTTAACACAGAAATGTCAAATTGCTCTATATTTGGCGATGATTTTCTCGGGGGGTGTGGGGGTGTGGGGGGGGTGCTGCTGGCTCATGCTCCGCTGCTCCTGGAACATGCCTGCGCATAAGTGGCCTGAAACTTAACCCCTTGCAGGGTTGACGCTCAGCCATAACACAGACTGGAGGAATGCCAGGCCCGGTCCCGTTTAACAAAACAAATTCTGCCGTGAGAAGTCCCAGAGTCTCCCTTCCTTTACCCCTGTCGTTCATTCATGTATTTATTTATTTCCCCCTCGAGGTACAGTATGTTGTAATAGGAAGAGGCGCATCGCATTGTGTAACTGGAGTGTGTTAGTCAGTCAAGGTGTGGTGAGTTCACGGGAACTCATTGAAACGCTTTTGCGAACGATGTCACCCGCAAAAAAACTTCTCAATAAACGAGCATCCAGCACAAGACGAACACACGCCCTCGTGTCGCGGCCCGACTTCCAGGCGGATTCGTCACCGCCGCACGCACACTCGATCTTTCACAATCAGCTTTAATGCAGCTCCACTTAGTTTGTAGCTCCAGACTGCAGATTCATCCGTCAAACACACATCTCCAGCTGCCTCTTAATCACCCCGACAGGTAAGCCGCTCAGAAACAATGATGTCTTGTCAGGGGATAAGGGGAGACGTTAGTCATGAGTTATTTTAAGGCGCTCGTGTGAAAAAAAAGAAAACGGTGCAGGTGATTGTGATTACTTCGCCGCCGCTGTACAAACGCCTTTATCAGGCCCCATAGCGGACGGCTTTGTGCGCCGCATTCTTGAGGATAAAAAGCCGACTTCCTTATTTAGCAATGAATGCACAGATAATCAGGGGAGTCACGTGCGTCCCGTGTTTGTGCGTTCAGAGTTCCCCACAAGTGCGAGCGGCACATCCAAACGCTACCCTGACGGAGGAGCGCTCGCCGTTGATTTCTCTTCATCGTCCTAGTGCGCCGGGGTTGTCGCCTGTTGAAGTCTGGAATGCCCCTCACGTGGGATTCGGGCTCGCACAGTCAGCCTCTTTGTGGTGCGTAAGGTGTGTGTTGTGTTTCCTCTGAGCTATTTCTGTCTGGGTAGTGTGTGTGAAGCTCTCTTTATTGTGTGCGTACACGACGGACGTGTGTTATTAATATCAGGCATCAACCAGGTAGTAAACAGGAACCCATGAGCTAAAAGAACGGTTCCTTTTATTCATTTTTGCCCCGTGTCAGTTTTTTTTCTTCTCTCCCAGACACTTGAGTGAACAATGGACGCACAATGACTCACTCTAATTGCATCTCTCTCTGTCTCTCCCTCTCTTTCTCCCCCTTTTCCTTCCTCTCCTCTTCCTTTTGTTCAGGGAAAAGCTGGCCGTGGCTCGCCTGCAGAGGGAAGTCGCACGGAGCAAGAGCGAAGGAACAATGGTAAAGTCCTGTAACCTGCACACAGAGAGAGCCAAAAGAGCGAGAAGAGACGGCGCGCGTGAAAATAAACTTTAAAAGTCGCGGCTGCAGGATTCAGTAGGCGCACGCGTCTGATCTGGCGCCCGGAGGAGGTCAGCTGGTGAAAAGTTGGAGCGTGTGATGAAGCCGGGCTCAGCTGACGGAAGCCTCCGAGCGGACGCGTTAACCGCGGGCACGGCTGTTTCGCTGCACCCCAGCCGCCGCCGCCGATTCCCTTTATGGCAGCGGGCCTAGAGCGACGGCTCACGAGGGCCGGGTTCTTCGCACCGTTTCGATTCTCCGCCGACCCTTGAAGGATCGAGGAGGTCAGAGGGCGTTGAGGGTGTAGCTGAAAGGCGGTTCGACCAGGGCACGGTTGCTCTAGCGGGAAATGCGTTTATAAAAGCAGACACTGTAACGGCAGACTCGGTTAATGCGTTTTAAAGGGAGATGCGTGCAGACGGAGGTGGATTTTAGTTCACAATCCGTCCATTTTCTGACCTCTGAGCGACTCCTCCGCTCCGTCAACCCAACCACGAGCGTTAAACACGGTTAAGGACTCATGCATAGACGCAGGAATTCTGTGTGCGCCTCCTGTTCTGCAGGATAACTGCTGCATGTTGGATTGTGGGCGTAATTTAAACCAAAACATGCAGCTTTTAAGTTTCTATCTAGACTAATCTGGGTTTCTTTCCTCTACCTGGAGTCTACCTGACCTCAGCGCCGCCCCGTGTAGAGATCCATCGCCGTTCTCAACGCCGAGACGCACCAGAGTGGATGACATGCTAATTATTAGCTGAGTGGGGTGGTTTGTGCTGCCAATGCTGTCTGCGCATGCAAAGGGTTGAGAGAGGGATGAGTTATCTGTGCCAGACAGGAGGAGAAGGCTAGAGGATGATGTGGGGGGTGGATGGTTGGTGGAGGAGGAAGAAAATAATAAAAAAAAGAAGGGGGATATCACTAAGCTCCATTTGAAATTGGGATTATCCTCATTGGACTCCCCCCTCTCTCTCTCTCTCTCTCTTTGGCATTCCTGCGAGGCCTCCCAGCTCAGTCCTCCAGCAGAAACTGGAGCGAGGCTGCTGCATCAAGGAGATAATTGTCAAAGTGCTGCTGGTGTGAAGTGGGCGCAGGCCACCACGGCCCGACGCCCACTTCCATACCCACAAACCCCAGCTCTTCCCCAAGCTGAAGGACTAGCCCAGAAGAGGGGCGGATTAAACCGGCGCAGACTTTTGAAGCATCCATTAGCATCTTCTGTGTAATCAGAGGAACCCAACCAGACCGGTCCATTACGAGCGCGCCGCGTCGGGAAGGAATGCGAGAGGCGTCTTTACGATTACCCCTCGCAGCGCACTTTGTTTTAATTGGGTCTCCCGTTGAGAGGCACGCCGGCTACCGGCCGCGTAAAAGCACAGCGCGGTTGTTATGGATAGTTTGGGAGGATCGTGAAATAACGCTCTGTGCAGCCGGTCATTAGGCTGCGGATACGGCCACACACACACACGCTGGAGCGGCACCAGATGCCGAACCGCCGTTTCTATTTCGCATTTTCCTCCTGAAAACTCCCAGAAGGAAAAACATTGGATTTCCCTTTTAGGTGTTTTGGTAGAGCGCAGGTCAACGGTTTGCTCTGAGGGCTTCGGTCTCCCTCCGAACAAGCTGGCCCTGTGTGTGCGAGTCAAACCGCTCATTCACAGCGGCGCTGCTGTAGGTTTTCCTCTGGAATTCTTCACACCCAAACCCAGAGGCGTGGTGCAGGGCAGGGCAGGGCAAGGCAGGGATATCACTTTCTCTTTTGATGCCACTCACAAGGGCAGCCTGAGTCCGTCAGGGGCAGGATGCCGGGTTTCCTGTCGCCTCGTAAAGGCTCAAAGGGGGGGCCAGGCTCTCCATTAAAAAGGCTGTCCAAACAAACCTTGAGACAAACCGGATTTATTTTCCTTTGGGGTTTTGTGGATATCTGAGCGTTCGGTACATTAACGTCTGACTGAAGCAGACATGGGGACGATAACGGGAGTTGCTTAATTGTGCAAACCGACTCATTTAAAACAAAAATCTTGATTTCTCTGGAGGGTTTCATGCGGAAAATGATAAGAGGTGAATATAAAGTGGGAGCGGGCGGAATGAGCCCCGGAGCTAAGATAAGGAATCAGCTACTTCTGTCTGTCATGAGCCGCCGTCTTCAAGACTTCATGTGACACAGTTTCAAACAAGCAGCACTTACTGGGATGTTTCAGGACTAAATGTCTTGGCATGAAGGTCCATTTAGACCTTTAGGAACAGCTAGGAGTTGATTTGTGTCGGGTTTTGTTTCAGGAATTAAATTAAGAATTAATGAAGGAAAAAGCAGGACCCCAGAGTCTCCAGAGTTTCTTTTCTTTGTGCGCCGCTTCTCCAAAAGCCTACTAGCTAACTGGCCGTTGCGATTTCTAAGCCTGGACACGTGCAGCGCCATGCTCAGCCTTCAGCGATGCTAGTTCTTTGACGTCTGAGCCTTAATGGAACCAGTGAGGCGGTGTCACTTCTCAAATGTTGCAAGGGATGCTCTGATTGATTGGGAGATTGCTGCATTAGAGCAGCAGGTTGAGCCGTGGCTTAATTAGCTGTCGGTGTGATGGTTTACCTTGACAGTGATTTATTTCCACATAAACCACCATAAAAAGTTACTGTGCATCTCTTTTGTAGTGTGCCTCCAGCAGATAAAGAGAATCAGAGGGGCTCCTGGCTTTAAGGACAGGGAGAAAGGCTCCGGTCCTCATGAGGGACCTCCTTATAGAGCGTCTGACAGCTGTTTGGAGGATGTTTGACAGCGTGGAGGTTAGGGGACTCAGGTGCCGCCTCTGACGATTGGCCTTATCAGGCACGGACAGGGGGGGCGAGGGCCAAGATGGGGCCCAGCCTCCCCTCCTGGCGCTCTGCGTATTCACCGGGTGACGAGCGCTGACAGCCCGGGCCCAAATCGCATCTCCGCACCGTCCCTTTCACGCACTCCATGTGGGACTGAATGACTCCCGGTGCGTGGGTGGGGTAGAGTAGGGCATGGGGGGGGGCTCCCTTGGCAGTGATAAATGGGCCACTCATATGATTTTGCATATTCCTGGGGGCTAGTGTGTATTATTCGCTCTAATGTAGTGGGTCTCTGTGATAATAGAAGTGATGAAGCCCTGGGGGACAGAGAACAGAGACTCAGAGTAAATGAAACGCCAAGTTATTTCTAGAGCAGGTCGCCTCGGAAACTACCCAAGCGGCGTCTTAGACCATAATTAATACTGCGTCCTAGGAATGAAGCTACTCTTCCTGGCAGTTGATTCAGCTTAGGGTTAGGGTTATGATCAAGGCTAGGGTTAGGGTTGGGTTAGGGTTAGGTGGTGTTACTGCATGCAACCCTGCATTTCAAATCCACCTCCACGTGTGCAGACCAGGATGCCAAACCCTCCTCTTGTTACACTTTCTTTTAAATCCAGCCTTGCTGACGAGCACTCAAACACACCGCATGTTTTATTTATGACCGGAGAACCTGCATTGTGCCCCTGATGTTTGCTTTAGCGAGCGAGCCTCAGATCCGCTCCCGGCACCTTTGATTAGGCAAAGAGCTCCAAGTGAGGGTGGGTTGGGGGGAGTCTATTCAGTGTAATGAAGAGATTATTGAGCCCCCTCGAACTGTACCCTCAAACCCTCGCATGAGGAGACGCATGTACTGCGACGGAACCGTGCAGCGGCGTACGCGCACTTAACCTGATGCGGCTTCTCTTCTCGGAGTTGCAGCCCACGACGGGAAGAGGCTCTAATTAATTTAGAGTCCTTGGTGGATGTAGGAGCGTACCGTGGAGGGGAGACGGGTCCGGTCTTCATTAGCATCTAATGCCGTCCAGTTCCAGAGCCATGCTCCAATCTGGCCTCCTCTGCAGCTAATGCGATTTCAGATGTATGATTCACTTTAGCAGGAGCACTGCTACACAGCCTTTTATCCTGCATTTCTTTATTGAAATCAATACTACTACCTCAGATATCATTCAGGAGTGTATGTGTTTAGTAGATGAATAGACGGATGCGTGTTTTTATATTAAGCAGGAAACAAAACCGGCCTGGACTGTGACCGAGGTCACCTTTAATCCGGGAACGCCCAATCTGGGGCTTGTTTGGGATATACGGCTCTGGAGTCCGGGCCATTTTATAGATTACCCTGCCTATTCCATCTGACATTGCTTTTTATTCCCCCTCCCGAGCGCTGCATTGTTTGTTTTGTTGGAGACGGGCGGCTTTTTCTTCCAGGAGCGTGTTGCCCTCCGCAGGACAAACGCGGCAGCGCACCTCCCTCCTTCCCTGCGTCCCTCCTCCAGCCCGGACAGACACAGAGGATCGTCTTCCTCCGTGGCATTGTCGTCTTTGCAGCTGCAGCTCGGGCTCGTCAAAGAATGTGCTTTCAATTAGCATTCCCCCCTAACCACACAGAGAAAGAAAAAACACACAATAAACAACCCAGAAGAACTCCAGTGCACTGCTCAGGCGCTCTGGCCGCATAAAGATAGTTTGATTTAACGGCTTCGGGCCTTGTTAAATCGCCGAAATTATATATCGAACAAAAGCAATGGAGGGTTTTTTACTAGGATGTCGGCTATAAATTGTGCGTTGTTGTTGAGGTCGTTGGCGAGGCTCCGTCAGCAGCTGCAGACACGTAGCGGCCGGTGGTTTCTGCCCGGGAGCGTTCGTTCTTTCGGCGGCTTCGGCTAAAGCTACCGAGGAAAAATGAAGCCAACTCGCCGAGCGTTCGCCGGCGCGAATAAACAGGCCTTTGTGTTTATTTGCATTTAAGAGGAGTTCATGTGAGCAGCTCTGGAGGAAAATGCTCTTTGCATGTTGCTGAGAAGCCAGAAAGTCTTTGGTTTGCGTCCAGATATATAGGTGCAGCTCTTGGCAGGGGGACGTTCTACTTTATGCTCCCGCAGCCCCGGATTTACGGCGGCCATTACTCCTGACAGAGGGAGGCTCCCCGCCGCGCAAAAGAGCCGCTTCGCATAGTCTCCGCAAATTTACAGCCCGCAGTGAAGACCGGAGCCGCTTTTAATGGCGGCTTGGGTTTAATATTCCCCTCTCGCTGACCGACTCACCCAGTTAAAACCTCGGCCTCTGCAGGAGCAGCACCCGAGGATAAAGTGAAATATGGTTGTTTATTGGTTGCATTGGAGACAGCTAAAATGCCGTTTGCAGAAATGCTCCAGTTGTATTTCTTTGCAGTTTGGTTTCACGGCCTTTAAATCACTTTAAGGTTTGATGCCTTTACGCCACTAGATGTCCCCACAATGCTTGCAGACATCCAGAGGAGCGGCGGTGGCATTGTGAGCGGTGCTCAGGCTGAAGAAGAGTCCTGTAAAAATGTCACGGTGGATGATGATGATAATCCAGAGGAAGGGGAGAAAGACTTATGCTAATAGCTTTCCGTCTTATTCAGCAAAAGCTGCACCTCAGCGTGCAAAAGAACGACTCTTGCTTTATATTAAACGACAGCCTCTTCCGCTCAGGGACAGTTTGCAGTCATTTTACATTCTTGTGTCTTTAGACAAGAGTTTGGCACACGGTTGATCGCTGTAACACGCAAGAGCAGAGCCAATTGCTCTGTCAAACTCTCAGCGGCGGCCGGTGCCAGGCTTCACGCCCAAACTGCCAGGCTCAGAGAATGATCCCCGCTCGTTCGCCCCGTCAGCTAAAAAATCCCCGGCCTGGCTGCTAGCGGGCCCGGTCGCTCGCGGCTCCTCAAATCGCCCGCGCGGGGGCCGGCGTCCTTTTGAAGTTTGGAGGCGAGGAAGGTTCTCGAGGACGGGAGGAATCCAATTATAAAGCTAGGAATCAAAGTTGCGGCGGCGGCGAGGGAGGGAAGGGAACGGGATGAAGCCGTGGCAGAGTTCCTCGTGTGAGATAAAGTCGCGCCAAACACAAAACCTCCGCTGAGGCGACTTAGAAGTGGTTTCATTTCCTCTGCAGCCCCAAATTAAAACGTAGCTGCCGCTTGAATTCAAACTCTTTCAGTAGCAGGGTCAAATAAGATCATATTTACTTGTGTACTTTTTTTTTTTTTTTAGCTTTGTGCACCGTTACCAGGCAACAACTGCAAATAAAACACAGTTTGTGTACAGGGAGCGAACAGGGGTGGTAGTAGTAGTAGTAGTAGCAGCAAACATCCTATTCAAGGTTTTCAGATTTGTGGGTGTTTTCTTAACAAACAAACCAGAAATGAAATAAGGAGAGACGGTTTAAAGGAGCAGGGTCAGAGAGGGAGGTTCATCTGGAACATTTGAGGCCGAGCTACAGGACGCGGCGCCAAACTGGAGGCTTAAAACGAAAATTCAGAGGTCGGGGATGTTTACCGCAAACACGGCGCACAAGTCTGATGAGGTGACCTTTGCTGCCCGGCGCTAACTGTCCTCCTGTCTCCGCAGCGTGAAAAGCTGATCCACGAGCTAGAGGAAGAGCGACGCCTGCGACTGGAGAGCGAGAAGCGCCTCCGGGAAGTGACGGAGGAGTCCGAGCTGGGACGGGCGCAGATGGTCTCGCTGCAGCAGCAGTTCTCCAGGTAAACAGATGACAATGGCCACGTAAGGTGTATGTAAAGGTGGACAAAGCCCGCAAGACGGCATGTGCACAGATCCCAGTGGGTTTAGTACTGTTTTTTTGTTCCAAGCTGTAGAGTTCGCCTTTATAGCTAGCAAATGTCCTAGTGGACATTTGTGGTACTGCAGCTACAGTAGCTTAAAACGTGGCAGTTTTTCTTCTGAGGTGTCAGGAAAAGTAATAAATGTGTCACAGCAGCTGTGCTAACCTTCGAAATCAATAGCTAGATGTCCCTGCTCCTTCTTGCCCCATTTCTCTTGGTCACTTGACCCTCGTCATCAGCGAACCGCCGATACGCCACTAATACTCCTCCGAAAACTTGTAAAAGGCACGAACAAAGCTTGTCGTCCTCCTGTGCGGCCGCTCAAGTGTGACAGAGCGGGGACAGCAACTCAAGAGTCGGAGAGGAGACGATGCCGTAATTAGGCGATAGCCATTCAGGGCTTCACTTATGCATAAAAAAAAGGATTTCACGTCGGCTGCTTATCTTCTCATTAAGTTGGTGGAGAAAATCCCGTCCATTTTAAATAGTCCCCGTGTTACAGTGCAGACGAGGGCAGAGCCACCGCCAGGGGAGGGATGAAATATTTAAGAGCCATTCCAGAGATTTATCGCATATTCAAAATGTTCCATTGACGCCTCCGAATTAATGTTAACGGCGCCTCTCGCTTGTGTTCGTCGTCGCATCGGTTATGTATTAAGAAAAAGGGCAACACATTACACTTTCAACACTTGCTTCAGGGGTTATTTAGCAGCAACTTTTCACATTTTTGGCTAATTTTCCTTTGGCGGTTTTCAGTCTCGGGCCAGACAGGTACGATCTGATTCCTTATAGATAGTTTCTGATTGGTAAATATGCAGTATATGTTGTATAGCTACCAGAACTCTCTCTCTCTCTTCTTTTGGACTCTTAAAACAAGGGTCGAGGTGAATTAGCAGAAGCCGTTAACGGCGATGGAAGAGTCAAATCCACAGTGAGAGAAAGAGCAGCTCTTTCCTTGATTGTGTCCTGCGCTGGTCCCCGTAGAGACAGGTGGGTTTAGATGGCAGGGGTCGCCCAGATGGATGGTTCTCATCAGGTGTGCTGTAGCTGTGGCTTCGCAATATAGAGAAAGAGTTCATTAAGTCCTTAAAAAGTGCTTATCGGAGCGGGGACCTCGGCCATGCCGGATTGCCGCAATTTCGGTCATCCGATGGCGTCGTGACTCCTCGGGGAGGTTCAGCTACCTTCGCCTCCACCTCCACACAAACAAGCTAACGGGATTTCCGCTGTTGAAGCCTTAATCTTTGTTTAAGCGATGCCGAACGGGGCGGGAGGTAAGGCCGGCATGTGCGTGTGGAGTGTGTTTACCGGTACCTGGCCCTGCGGTGGATTAACGCGCTCGCATGGCGGCAGATGGAACCCCGGTGCGGTCACTTTAATTAGCGGCTTACGAGGCAAAGATAACTTGGTCAGTAGGCTACTAGCAAAGGTCTTCCCATGAGCCTTTGCCCCACTTGCTGCTTGCTCTACTGTTTCTGTTATTGGCTTATAGATATACCACCCACCCACACACGAGCAAAGACTTGCCGTCACTCGCGCTGCATGACCGTCGGCCATATCTCCACATCGACTTTAGGCTTATTTGTTGTGCGTTAAGGGAATAGAAACCTCAGTTCATCAATGTGTCTCTGCAGATAACGCCCGCAAATCACGTTAAGTGGACATCCAATCTCTTAAACAGGCCGAGATCTGTTTGACCTCAGGCTACGATTGATTCGCTAATTAATTGAGGCCGTGTTTTGAATCGGGAGTGAAACGAGGCGAGTGACGGGGCAGAGATTTCAAACGGCGTGCTCCTTTTTATTTTGCCTCGACGTGAGCGATCTCCCGCCTGAGATCAGCTTTCCTCAAGTGACCGGCCACTTAGCTCCAGACATAGGTGCACACACTCACACACATGCCTGTATCCACTCCCCCCGTGCGCTCCCTCCCCCAACCAGTTGGGCTCTTAGCCTGGTGTGGGTCACATGCCCAGCCCCTCCTGACTTGGGTCAACCCCCCTCAAAGACTCCACCGCCGCTAGCAAGGCCTGCTGTCATTAAACTCCAGCGGATTAGACTCCTTAGCCCACCCTGGACGTCCCAGAGCTTCATTTGGGCATCTCAGAGCCACGGCAGCAGGACAGGAGAGGACAGGGGCGAGAATGGAGGAGAGAGAAGATGCAACCAGGAGGAATTAGAAACTTATTTCGAGGGCCAACACTTTGACAGGATGTCCGGTGATCGGGCAAGAACACGGGGGCGACCAATGGCCCTACGTTAAGGTCCCTCCTGAAGATGAGGGAGGCAGTTTTCAGGTAATTAGCAGATATTTTGAATTATTGTTGCGGTTTGTTTTGCTCTCCACGCTCATCCCCTTAAAAGACTTTGTCGTAGTCGGTGGAGATTAAGAAAGGGAAAACTGGAGACTCTTTGTTGGCTGCTGCTCTCTAATCGACTCACACGCCTCGACATATTAAAGCCCAGGTCTGACATGTTGACATATTTGCTACTTTCGTATTCTCAGATTTATCCGTTTCCCTGTCATCTGCAAAATAAAACTCTTTTTTTGCTGGGGGATTAGAGTCATTGTCACCCAGAGCACACGAGCGTTCATCTGCAAAACCAGGGCGTTTATAACCGGGTCCCCCCCGTCCACTTCGCTTTGAATCATTGCCGTCTTGAAGGGCCCTCTTCGCAGGCAGGACATGGGAGACTTACGGCAAGACTAACAACAACAGCAGACGACGACAATGACGGGGCGCCTGCAGATTTACGGCTCGGTATTCTTCCCGCAAAAAAAGTGCACGGCGGCCGATGATGCAAACAGGCAGGAATGGCAGCACTTTTCAAGTCTGGACATGTTGTTTGGACGGTCACGCTCAGGTTGAGATCCCTCCACGGTCGGCGGGAGTAAAGTTTCAGAGCCGTGCGCGCCCGCCACTCGCATCCATGTGCTACTCTCATTACCGACTCCACAGCTGGACCGGCAATGCGCTCGCAGGCAGCTGAGTGATTGCGCTCTGTTTGCAGATCAATGCCCGCTCCTCTAATCATCCAGGCATCCAGCCACGCCTGACCCAAGTGTTTTAATTTGGCGCATTGGAAATGCCCTCGCCCCCTCCCCCGCCCTCCGTCCTGCACGCCTTGGCGGCTGCAGGATTTGGCCAAGATGAATCAGGCCCCTGTTCGAGACGACACATCTGGGGTCATTAACAGAAAGAAGGCAGGGAGGGTGGAGGGTGAAGGGGGGGGGGGGGGGGGGGGGGGGGGGGGGGGGGTCGGCTTTTTGAAGTTACTTCCTTGCTCCTGCCCAATGGGGACGAGGGCTGTTAAATAGATAATAGGTGTCTGGACTATTTCGGGAGCACCTCATATTTAAAGGATTTATTGGTCCATTTCAAGCCTTTCTCTTTAACTTTCAAATTTGAACAGGGAATTATGTCTGATTGAACTTAATTTGGGTTATTCTGCTCCATCACTTGCACTAAATTACCAGCCCTTATGAGAGCTTTGATATCAATCGCCTTTGCAGAGAATACTTACTTACTTAAAGGCGACTCTCTGGTTCCGTGTGCAAAAACTTCAACCTGTTACTTGTTTGTAATTGTGGCAGACATTCCCAAACCCTCGCCTCACCGCCCCGCTGGCTTCCGCCTTGGATTAAAACAGTTATGATGTTTATGGGCTGTTGAAAGCGGTCAGATAACAGGCGGAAGTAGGCCATCCGTCCTCGCGTCACCGCAGTTTGCCCGTTTTGACTGTAGCCCGAAGCCAAAAACTCGTGGGTTGCGGGATAGATTTGGTTTCAGTTGACACATATACAGAGAAAGAAAAAAAAAAGCCAGTCGTCTACGTCTTTAAGGGTCAACACGGAACATTTATTCGCCTGTACGAAGGGATATTAAAAGCAAAACTCTGAGCAGGACAGCTTTATGACAACTTTTTATTTACAAGTTACACAACGCATTTACATTTTAGATAGAAATCCAAACCAGATGTTTTATTTATATGAAATCTCCGATGAAATACGGCCGACAAGATGAATGTTTCTGTTGGAGCGTGTACAAACGGAAAGCAAATCAGAACCAAAAAGGGTGCAGATAGATTTTTTTGGCGTACATTCATGAAGACGAAAGGTCTACCACTTGCTTTATCCAACTAAATATAACCAGCTAACCCTAACCAGCTAACCCTAACCCTAACCCAGTTTACTAAGAAATGTTTTGTACGGTTGGGCTGACTTTATCGACTGCTCTCCAAGTTGATCCCTAGCTCCCAAACGGCCCCTGCTAGGGAGAACTTCCTGCCATAAGTAACCAGCTGTCATCATGACTAGTGTCCCCCCCTCTGAGAGCTCTTCCTCAATCTGTACCTCCGCCTCACATGTGGAACACACATGCCTCCAGTCCATCGGAGCGATCTTTACAACAAAAAGGCTCCGATGCTCTCGAGGACTACTTTCTTTGGCCGGGGGTGAACATCTGGGACAGCCTTCATGAGTTTTTCGCTCTAAATCCTTCCAAATGTGGCGGAGGGATGACGGAACAACTTAAATCCCGATCCCTCCATATGTCTCTTTTAATTTACAGACTCGATTGCGGCCAGGCGGCGTGGCGCTTGACGACGCTCGTCGCAGCGGTTGGCCAACAAATATAAGAGTGAATTACGGCCGACTAAATGCTTCGGCCTCTTGATCTCTCTTCCTCCTGCATGTGTGTCTTGTTGGTGAGGTTAAAGGTTGCCGTTGAGAGTCAGCGGTCATGAGGGCGAGGACCTTTGTAATGCTATCCCGTTGTAACGTTCATGACTGATGTGCAGCTTGCTCTCTAACCCTTTAGTTTGTTTCTTCATTTAGGTCACGTCTAAGAAAGGGTCTCCTTGCATGTTTTCTGCAAAACAGCTCTAAGAGGATAAGGGTGGCTTAGCGTCGGGTTAAGCAGGGCAATCACCCGGTGGGTGCTCATAAGCGTTTTGCTGGAAAGGAGTCCGGGAAGAAGAATGGAATATTTCTGCGCTGAAACAGACAGTTCCTCACAGGTCAGATAAGGCGATTGCGGCCTTCGATGCGGCGGTCGCCCAATGGCCTCGATTCGGCTGCACAACCAGGTGATTGTTCGCCCTATCATTTCACCAGCTTTGAGATATTCCAATTGTGCACCCGTCAAATCTGATTAGAGGATTTCCGTCGACCCGAGCCTTCGACGAAGTGAGAGTGTCTCCGCACTGAGGCAGGACACATGGCTTTTCTGTGATAAAAGCACCAACAAGAAGCGGTTTTATTTATTAGAAGTGTAGCTAATATCCTGCTGCCAACAAATGCTGGCAGCCTGAACCGTGGCGAGGGGAGGGGAGGGCTTGTTCCGAGCCGCGAAACATGCAAAACAAGCAGGCGGGAGTCATTGGCAGGAGAGCCACGACGAAAAATTAACAAAAACAAACATCTAAAAAACCTTGCTGTTAAAAAAAAAAAGCGGTGCATTTGGAGGGAGGCTTGTCGAGAACGGTCCGAGATACCACGCAGAGATCTCTGATCGTACATCGAGCGCCCTGGCATGCGGCTTTCATTGCACGGAAAGTGTGGATTTTTGCAAAGCCTCTTAGACGCCACACACACACACACAAAAAAAACAAACAACGCTGGCTGACAACACCGGGAGATCCCTGCAACTTAGTTACGCTTCATTCAAGCAAGCCCAACCCTGATCCGAGACTACCGGACTGCTTGCATCTCAGCAGGGGCGCCTTCTCCTTTGGAGAGGGCTTAACGTGGGACATATGGGGAAGTCTTTCCCTGCCAGATCGCTGCCTCTGCGCAGGGCCAGTGTCGGATAATGACACGGCAAGTAGAAAATGAGAACACGCTGTCAGGCCGACTCGGTCACCGGGCCACGGGACTAACCGCGCTGTTTGTCGATTGAGCGAAAAGCACTCAGGCTTATATGATGACTGCATGGCCTATTTTAGCCCAGAGACCCACATTTACAGCGTCTGGGTCACGTTACAGCGCCGGGGAGTGCAGTCGGACGCCTCTCCATGGAGCTCAGGGACGTCTGCGCGGTGTTCCTGGCTTTTTTCAGAAAAGGCGGCATCAAAAATGAAGAAAAGCTCAAGATGGGGTGAGTTTGGAACGAGCGGCGTCAGCTTTTTACAGACTCTCAGAGTGCCTTTGATCATTTTCAGGTCTGTGAGGGAATTTGTCATCGGCGGCTGCAGCCGAGCAAAGCTGCGGCACTTTCAATGAAACAGGAAAAGTTTGGAATAAAACGCTCTTTGAAGTCATTGTGACATTTGACAGCTAAATGATAAAGCACTAGAAGACAGGAAGGTTTATTTTTATTTTCGTTTTTTTCCTTAAACCACGAGCGTTTCACCTCTAATTGCCCCCGGTGTGTTCTGATGATTCGCCTCCGTGGATCATATGCGAGCTCCGGGCGGCCTACGATCATGTGTGTTTTCCGTGTGTGTGTTTGAGAAGCCGTGATCAGACCTCAGGCTGAAAATTGATCGGAGCCCTAATTGTGTTTCCCCGCGCCGCCGTCGAACGTCTCGCTTGGAATTCAGCTCGTGCCGCGCGAGGGTCAAGGGAGTCAGAATTGGCTCCTTCCACCTTTCTTCCTTGAGTGATGCTTTCAATAGGTCATTGGCAAGCTATTTGGAGATTAATCACGGCGATAAAGACTTTGGTTTAGCTTAGCTCCCTTATCCCTACACATGAGACTGATGGCTATGTCATGTATTTGGCCAAATGGGATAAATCCTGAAGCATCTCCTGTCCACCACCACCTCCACCCAACTTCAAAGTCTCTCTTCAGTACTCTCTGTCCCCGCCATCAAAACCACGCGTCCGGGGAGATGCCGCGCATCTGTGCCTCCAGTGGATCTTTGAAATGGAGGCAGCAATGGCACCTCCACAAAGGGTCCCTTTTCAGCCGTGCAGGAATGCCTCAGAGCTCTCAGAACAGGAGCACCCCATCCAGACCCTGTCCCTCCATCAGCCGCGACACTTAGGAAACAGGCAGGCTGAGCCATCAAAGCCTCCCACCGTGCTGCCGGCTTGCTTGTGTTTCTGGGGCCACACCTGCAACAGAAACAAATAATTCTCCATTCATTGCGTCCCTGGCTTATTTAGACAACGTTTCCCCTCCATTAGAATAATTTGAGACTCCCATCTGTCGCCTCGCTTAATGACATTTCCACTTTTTTTCAGTTCAATTTGAAAAGCCTTGCTCTGCATATTCATCCGGATCCAGTCTCACAGTTTGGTTTTTGAGAACGGTTTAAACACACATTGCGGCTACATGTGCAGGTTGTCATCTGAGCAAATCCCCTCAGTCCAAGGACTTCCCCTACTTGCAACACCGATCATGCCTTCCCACTAGTCCTTGACCTAATGCCGGCGTCTCCGAAATAAGGCCGGCATTTAAAGCAGGAACTGGAGCAATCTGCCACCAGCCCTGCCTGCCCGCCCGCCCGCCTCTTTGACTGTTCAGTCAGCAGCTAGCGGCCTGATTACAGCCGGCTTTGCGGCTCAGCCTGGACAGATGGCGTGCCTAGCGCCGTCCTCCCCTGCCCGGCTTGCCTGTGCTCATTTTCACCCGAGAGCGCACGTTCAACAGCCAAGGAAAAAATCACCAGGAAATTGTGTGTGAAGAGGCACAGTCTTGAGTTTTATTTACGCTAAGCTAGGCTAAGCTAACTTGCTGCAGCTCTCTGCTTTACATTTAATAGAGCTAATTCACCACGTTAGCCAAAACTCTTCCTTTAAGGTTGGACATATCTTGATGTTTCCTCCACCTAGTTTGTATTTTTTAGGTTTTGCATGATTCCTGCACTCTATGCATTGACTTGACAAGTATTAGCAGACCTTCACTTGTGCAAAACAAGCACATGAGCCATGGGTTTGGGGCTACAACGCCATGAAACTCAAATGATTCCCACCTGACGATGTCAAAGCCCTTCTTTTTGGTGTTCCTGACCGTCAGCTGTATAATTTCATCCCAGTTTACATGATCCCAGCCGGGTCCATGATTATCTCCCCTACCTTATCTAGTCCTGTGGAAGTCTTTTACAGAATCGGGAGCTGAATACGTGTAGGGTGAAGGTTCACCACGCGCCTCGAGGGGATTAAAAATGTAATAAAAAAAGGCATGTGGCTCTTATTCAGATGGAAACAGGTCCAGGTATTTTCATGTGCGCTCTTCTCTTTTGCATGCAGCTTGCAGCGTTCGAAGCAAAAAATAGAAGCGCAGAGCGGACCAGGCCCCCGAAGGTCAAGATTGCGCTTAATTCAAGGCGTCAAAATAAAATCTCACACGATAAGACAGCAAGCAGCGCATTTGCATGTTTCGTAAGCAGTCCGGTCGCTTGGACAAAGTGTTCCCCACGTAGCGAGCTGAGCAAAAGCTGGGATTCAGTCCAAAAAAATAAAAATTACCACTCATCCATCTCAGCAGCCCTGGCACCGATTCAGTCCCTTTTTTTTTTTTTTTTTTTATTCTCGCCGTGGGCCCATTTATGTGTGCGAAAGAAAAAAAAAAATCACAATCAAAGGACGCAATGATCCATTTCAAACAACAAACCACTTAGAGTTTGGTAGTACAGATTCCATTTTAGATGTTTTCAGACGCTGATCGCTCTGGCACCGTGTCAGCTCGGACGTTTAAACCGAAAATGATCTGAAGGTTCTCTGGTAGCTTCATACTGGAGGAAACATGAGACCCTTTACAAATCAGCAGGCAGGTGAGGAAGGATCATGTCTCATTTTTCTTAGTTTGAGGCAGCTAACCCCTTGATGGCAAACATTTTCTTGGCTAACCATGGTGAGAAGTTCCACCTTGGCAAGATTTTACAGGAACTTATTCACTTACTGGGTTCATTTTTTTAAAAGTTTGACGTTTTGTTGGCCCTTCATGCACCTTGACCTCTTGCAAACCTTTAAGTTTCAACAAAATAATCCCATTACCAGAATAGTGTGAGTGTGCTGGTGCAGTTTTCCCATTTCCAGTTGATTAAGTTCAATTTTTTGTGCTTGGAAGTTGACAAACGATCTGAGCGGTGCAGACTTTGTCAGCGTATATCACCACCACCTCAACAAGTCACAATTACTCTTGGGAGGCAAGTTGCCGGTTTGTTTAGTAGGCGGTGAAGTTGACGAAGACCGCGGCATGAAACGGCGTCTTTGTCTTCCCGGCAGAAATGCAAACTTCATGCAAATGAGCCGCGCGAGTGATCTCCGCATCGCGCCAAAGCGTCCTCCTCGAGTTAACGCGACTAAACGTGATGAAATGTGTCCCTGTGTGCAGGATGGAAGAGACGGCGCGGTCGCTGCTGCAGAATCAGGGAGTCCTGGAGCAGACCGCTGTGGACACAGTGGACATCATGAAGGCCTATAAGGTAAACTAGCATCCTATGAGCTGTTGATCAGTCGTTTCTCCCTTATTTACTGGATACGCCAGGAACCATTCTGCAGGATGAGGCCCTTTTTTGTTTAGTTCTCCTCATCCGTCCTCCGTCTCAGCTCCGAGTGTTCAATAAAGCTAGCCAAGGTGAAGGCGTTCATTGCCAGCTCTGTTACATAAGGGAAATAGCTTGTGGGATTGAACAGAAAAAAAGCAGAAAGAATAAGTAATGCTATATATTTTTTGAAGCGCCCGGTCAACTTTGGGGTCACGCTTTCACAATTTGGAGCTGGACATGTTTACACGGAGTTGCAGCGCTGAGAAGCTCTGAGAGCAACCAACTATGGAAAAATAGTACTTCTGGCTGTGTGTGATGCATTCATTTGTAGACTCTGGATTTATCTACCCGAGCCTCTGCTTTACTTTATTTCCGTCACAGTATAAGAGCGCACAGTGAGCATAAAGCGCGGTGTTGTCTTTACCATGCGAGCAGGTGAAATGAGAGCGAAAAGCCTCCGGGGAGGAGAAGAAAAGGGCATCGCTAGTTCACGAAGTATGCAATAAAAAGAGTGTCTTTATCAATGATCGCGCTCATATGTCTCTGGAAAGAAAGACAGGAATAGGACTAAATAAATAAATAAATAAAATGACTGATGAGCACAAATAAAAAGTGACCGGAATAAAAAACGAGCGCTATAAGATTAAATGTCAGTTGTTCCACAGATAGCTATATATATTTTTTTTTATTCCAGGGAGTACGGGTGGGAGTGAAACATGGGATTAGAAGCCATGATAATAAAACAGATGTCCTGGAAGTCGTCCTCAGGAGCGAAAGCTTTATCATAAAACTACGACTAGACAGCCCAGCCTCGTGAAATATATATCAAATGGATGCAGTTTGTTAATATGCAGAGAATGTCCTCAGCGCACATGAAATAATAACTTTCAGGGTGTGCTACGACAAAAAAGGAGAGGAGACGTTGAGGAGAAGGATAGGATGTGGAATTTGAAGTGGTTGGTGGATGCAACCAATCAGAGCCATTTAGTTACTCCACGGGGCTCGAACGCACATGCATGACTATAAGTCCATCTCCTTGGTCTGGCATTGACCCTAGACCAACTTTTCTTCACCCAAAATTGTGTGGGCTAGCTTAGTATTTCATAGGAAAATGTTATGGCTCTGAGATTTAAAACTTTGGTTAGAATGGGAGTCAATGGGACATTTTTGTAATAGTTTTTAAATATGTTACACAAGAAAATAATGCATCCATGTCGATATATCTTGGTATCTTGATATCTTAGATAATCTTGGTCATATTCATAGATTTTTTGACTTTTTATCCAAAAATTTGTGTTAAAAAAAAAAAAAATTAGACTCAAAATCTCTTCTCAAAATGACTGAATTTTGAATAGATTTGAAAATGGTGAATTGGTTTGAGAGATTTATGCAGAAAAAGAAGATCAATATGAATATGTTTTTTGTTTAATGACTCAAAAAGGTAGAAAATTCAAAAAAAAAAGTATTTTTTTTGTGCCAGACTTTAACCATCTTTATTCAATGCTACAAAGATTGACATTTAAAGATGGACGGCAGAACTGCTTCTTTAAAGTGAAGCTAAAGCAAGTAGAGCCCCCCCTGGTGGCAGGCTGCTGTATAAGTCATAAGCTCCACCCCCTCCATGTTAGTGGGTGGGACTTGTGCCAAACTACAACACATTTGTTCTCCCCCAAGGATGGTTTCTGTCATTTCAGATAGTTAATGGAGTGTTGATCCATGTGCAAGTGTCACCCCAGGAAAATAGCATCAATTTGGTCAATGCAAAGAAGTGGGGACCGCATAGTCCATATTTATATACAGTCTATGGGATTCAGCGTCTAGTGGCCATTAGAGGAACTGCAGCTACTCCCACAGTGACGTTCAGGATGTAGTGTTTGTGGACATAGTTTAGTCCTGTGATCAACAGCGCATGGACATTGTCAAAGAGAATAAACATGGAGGGTTATTATGCCATTCCCAGTCGCTGTATAAGTGAACACCAGCCGTTCCTACGCGGCGAGGTTCTCCTGCTGCAGCTGTGTTCTGTGTATTCAGCAGACAAACTCAATAACTTGAAAGGGCAGCATGAGGGACAAGGTTCCCTCCCCTTCTCCCACTCCAGACTCTCTCCCCCTCCCTCTTCCTCTCTCTCTCTGCGGAGATTACCGAGCCCTTTAACGCCGCCAGTCTCTCCAACGCAGGCCGCAGACTTCTCAGGCAAACAAAAGCAAACTTAAACCCTTCGCTATAACAAAGCGCCGCTTCCAACACAGTTGTCTGATGGAATCAAACAAGATTGAAAACCTAATATGTGTTGAGACAAGATTGGATCAAGCTGAAAAACAGTGTTGTGAAGGACATCGTTTCCAAGTCCTATTAGGAGAAAGCAGCGGCATTTGGATATAAATATATAAAAACGGAGCCACAGCCATCCATCAGCGCCACTAGCACCAATTTTGCCCAGCACATTAACCATAGGTATCTTCAGGTTTGACAGTCATCTGTCAAAGCTCAGCTAGGGATGAAGAATTTAATGTGCGCGCGGTAATTCATCACACTCTCTGTGGCATTTGAAGAAAAGCTCCCACCGCTTCATTGAAGGCACAGAGTCAGGGAAAAAAAATACCTCCCTCACAGAGTCTCAGTTCAAAAGAAGGAAAGGATACGTGCACGGTGTAGATTTATATACAGAGAAAAGCTGAATGATTCACAGGTTAAAGTCTCTAAGAGAGAAACGGTAAAAAAATTCTTTGATAGACGAAAAAGGAAGACAAGTCTGATAGGAAAGGCAAAGAGAAGCTCAGCGCAAGAGACGAAGGCGATCTGACTGAGAGGCAAAGGAACGGGCGCCGATTATATACAGGTGGGTTAATGAGGCGCAGGTGCAACGCGTCAAGGCGGAGGGAGCGGCACACGAGCAGGTGCTGGTGGCTAATCACACAGGATTAAACGTGTGAAATAAAGAGGAAATATGTGACTATGTGTCGTTTCTCGCCACATATCAGACTCTTTCACATCTCAAATGAGACAATTAGTGCGTCTGAAGCAGGAAGGCGGCTTATTTTGAAATATTCAGCCGGAGAGAGTTTGTTTCTGGAGGAAATAACTTTTCCGCTCAGTTTTGCAAACTTATCCATCTTTCTCTAATCGTCACTGCTTACCAGTGGCGGCTGGTGAATTTTATGTTAAGGGGGGCGCAAAGTTTGTAAATCCAACCCATGTAGGGGGGGTTTGGGGGCCATCCTCCCCCAGTACATTTATTTTTGTGATGTTCACATACAAACTAAGCATTCTGGTGCATTCTGACAAAATACAACATTTCCTTATAAAGACAATTACAAAGGAATTAAGTTTCAACTTTATTTATTTGCCTTGTAAAATTCAGCAAGTTTAAAAGTGTTAATACATCAATAAAAATAGGAATTATACACAAGTTAACACTGTCTCTCTGTTTGTATGTGTGTTTGAGAGAGAGTGAGAGTGTGTACTGTACATCCAGCTAGCCAGTTCCGTTTAGCATACACATTTGAGGTGAAGCTCCTTGTGTATGTCCTCCCACGATCAGTAGTCGGGTCCCAACTCCTTCGCCATTTTTCTTCTCCACAGCCGACCGACGAAAACATGACGAAAAAAGTTTTTTTTAAGTGAAATAATTGAATTTTCCTTTAGCATCGCTGAGTCTCCGCTATTAACGTCAGCCATCTTGGCTCTTAGAGCGAGTTACAGCTGTGGCGCGAATGCTTCCTGATTGACGTGATTGATGAATTGTCCAATCATGCTAAGAGTAAAAAAAAGACAGAATAACGCCATTGGTCTGGACGCAGAGAGCTGCGCCCGAGAATCGAATTTTCATGCGCCAATGAAAAGCTGTATCTGCTCGTAAACAGTAAAAAAGTTTCGCTAGCTCTCATAGACTCCAGCATGACCGGCGCCCCTGACCTGGAGGAGGGCTTTATGTCGAATGGCAAATCGCAAGCTTAGCCTAAAGGAGCCCTCTATTGACCAGCTGCCACTGCTGCTTCCTTGTTAAACCCTGCGCATCATTTATATTCCCGAGGCGGCGTCTTAAAATTACAATCAATGCACATCACAGGCGACGACTGTTTTTATTTGCAGCCCATCGCTAAACCTGTGACCCGAGGCCGCCGGAGACTCGTTGGCGGGAGAGCTCGTTGCTTTCTGCTCGGCGCTGGAAAGGCGGCGGCTAATTAGCGGCTAATCACAACCGGTAGTTAATTAGGAAAGAGACGTAGCTGGCAAAGAGAGTGTAGGATCCCCGTGAAGCAGGCGAGAGAGCCCACAAGGTCAGCGGCTCTCTTTGGAAAACATGTGAAACATGATTAGGGATTATGGGATGTTTTGGAGCTCTGTTGTCGTAGCGGCCTCCCCGTTGCCCCATCTGCTCATCTGATCCCTCCGACTTCTCCTCCGCCTTTCTTCATCCTACCCCACTGCACCTCTATTTTAAAATCCCATCTGCTTTTCTTTTTGCCAAACCCTTAACTCTTTTTTTTTTTCTGTGCATCAGGATAAACTCTCGGAGGAAGTGCAGAAGCAGCGCGCCGGCCCCGAAGACACCGCCCCCCCGCTGGAGACTCAAACGGAGCCGGACCCCGAGCACGACGGCAGCCAAGAAGAAGAGGACAAAGACAAAACCAAGCTCCTCGCAGAGCGCCTCAAGGCCCTGGAGGTAGCTGCTCCTCTCCTTCTTTATCTCCACCGCTTTGAATCTCTCTCCTACCTTCTCTCTTCTTCTTTGTTCTCCTCCACTCCTTCCTCTTTGTACTTCCTCCCGCATCCACACTCCGAGCCACCCCTGGCTATCCTCAGCGGCCGGCCCGTCTGCCAGCTGTCAGAGTCCTCGTGTCTGAAAGCGTGACAGCTCGTCAAATTCTCCAGCCTTCCCTCCGCTCGGAGAGCAAAGTCATCCTGCGAGAGTCGCCGCTGGGGCCTCGGGCGATACTCCAGCGCCGGTTTGTTTTCCTCCGCGCCGGGGGATTTGAAGCTGCACTCTGCCACGAGCCCCGAGCAACAGCCTCAGCAGCGGCGGTGATCCATGCTGATCGCTTTTACTTTTTGTTTTTTACTCGCTGAAGCCGCCGGACGCGCGTTCTCTCACATCTCTGCAGCAATTAAAGGCCTCAGACTTAATTAAAATCGGCCTCCAGTCGCAGCCGTTCGGCGGCTCCACGCAGCTTTTTGCTTTAGTGGTGGAAGCAATACATCTAACAAGAAATATCACAATAAACACAGCAGCAATAACAGTTAAATGGTAGATAATAGCTCCTCAGAAGTAAGTTATCTTCCAGGAGTGGCAGGAAGTATCGTCAGCCTGTCCGAAGCACGTTACGTTTTATCAAAAGTTATCCGCCGTTTTATTCCCTTCTGCCGCTCGGGTGATGGATGCGCCGTCGGCTGAAGCGACGGGAACGCAACAGAGGCAATACATCACCGCTCCGCTCTCGCATTGAACACAAACTCCGCTAAGCGAGCGCTGGCCGGCTCTTATTCTCCAGCTCATACTGATAGTTAACTCGCCGGCCGTAACGCGCCGCCGTCTGTTCCAGAGTCCACGGAAACGTGATAAATCTTCAGCTTTAAGGACTGACTTGTGCTCTGCCCAGACTGAAACAAACTCGGGTCGATTACGTCTTCGAGAATATGTTCAAATCTATCCTTATAAAAGGTGTTCGTGGTAACAAACCTCTTTATTTGAGGTTGTAGTTTTGGTTTTATGTGTCCTGATACATTGATGTCAGCCTGGTTTTTGGGCAAACTTGGGTTGACAGCAATGGAAAACAAAGTTAGCAACTTGGTGAGGAAGAAAGTGGAGCGTTTAGCCGCTAAAGTGTCAAAGAAGTTGGAGGAGACCAAAAATAGAGTTCAAAGAAAGTGGTTCAAAGTAGAACTTCACATGAACGCTGCTTCAAATTTAACACAGTAACGCTTATATTAAAGTTATATATTAATAAAGTTTGTATTATATTTTGTTCTCGACACCGAGACCAGCTGACAACGAGTCGTCTCTGCTTAGCTTCTTCCCCTGCAGCGTCTCAGCTTCGCATCTCGTTCACGTAGACTCGAAGCAGCACATACCACAAGTGTCGCGACCCGGCTGCAGGGCAACGAAATAAAGTGGAGACAGGCGTCAGAGTTATTTTATGTTTCAGAATATGTTTTTTTATAAATAATAAATTTAAAAAACCTGCAGGCAGTGAGGTTAGACATGGCGAGAGCTTCCCCAGCTGCAGAGCGGCGTCTTCCCAGGCAGGTGTAGCTGATTAAAGTGATCAAGCTACAAAGCATAGACTGTATATAAATATGTACGATGCGTCACCACTTCCTGCTTTGGCCAAACTGACGCTATTTTCCTAAGGATATGGGCGACGCCATCTTGTAAAGTTTGAATATCAAGCATCCCTAATTTTAGTGTTTTAGTTTGGCCTAAGTCACGCCCACTAAGATTAAGGGGGCGTGGCTTATGTCATATACTGCAGCCAGCCACCAGGGGGAGCCCTTTTTGCTTTTGATCATCTTTATACCGTCTATGGCACCAACCAAAGACCAAAGTTGCCCTGATAGGACAGTGGAAGCGCAAAGCCAGCTCGAAGCAACACAAACCATCACAATAAACCAGGTTCTTCGCATTCCCCTGAAAGCAAGTCACCCCACAAAACCGCAATGTCTTGAACTGGCAGCGGTGTAGTCGTTTCAGCGTTAACGCCTTGAGTGTGTTGCCGAACAATAAAGCCGCAGTAACATTTACTTTGGTAACAGAACGCCTCATAAGTTGCCTGACGTGTCAGATAACACTTCACATCAACGGTGTAGGCGTAGTGCCGAGCACATCAACACATAAAACAAAGTCTTTCCTGCTGTTGCATAAGAAAAGGGGGTTTTAAACAAAAATGTGGAGCGGGAAGTTTAATAGTAACTGACGCTGCATAAGGGCGCAGCTTAAAATAGACGTTCCAGGCTCTAATTAGTCGGCGTCGTTGGTATGTTTTCATTTGTAATTACGTTTCCCATGTTTTCATCAAGGGACTGGTAGTTTCCACTAAAGGGCAGAGGGCGAGACGAGCAAAGGAGGCTGACAGCTCCTAATACGCCGCCTGCCTCTGACAAATTGGAAACTCCCAGAGATCAATAGGGCGCCGCCTCATCGCTTGGCAAGCGGAGGAGATATTCTTATTAGGTCCAAACTCCAAATGGCCAGCTGCCGCCCCAAAGTTCAGCATCATAACTTCCATCCCCTTGACCTTTTCCCCGGCCGCACTTGGTAATTTTTTTATTGGCCGTCCCGGTTCAAAGTTGACATATGACCTTTGTGAGGCAAGTCTCCCCTTCGGCTGCGGCTCCGCTCGATTGTTGTTGTTTCGTTGCATCGAATGTAACCGAGGTCTGCGTTCCTTTGCAGGAGGAGAACTCAGCCTTGGCCTTGGAGAACGAGAGCCAGAGGGAGCAGTACGAGCGCTGCCTGGACGAGGTGAGTGTTGTCTGCGAGGGGCATTCGAGGGCGACTCGGCAGATGCTTTACTTACCTTGAAATGCCCACGAGAGTTCAATGAATTTGTCCTGAATTGAACAAATTCTACACATTAAAGGCGTAATGAGGTCCTGCCGCGGCACAGTGGTTATCTCACAGCTTGGTAATTTACCTCCACGGCTTGGTGAAAGTCTCAGATTCTTCAGGCAATAAAATGTTTCACCCCACGCTTAAATAAGGACGCCAAATTTAATGGCGACTTATTTCTGCAATTAAGGAGTCTTAAATGTCAGAAGGCCTTTTGTTGATCCGAGGTCAAATCAGCTTCTGGATAAAAGTGTGAGCTGTTAAACAGCTTCAACCTGGTGTGAGCCGGTGCTGTTGAGGCAGTGCTTTACATAACAATGGCACTTCTGTGCCCTCTGGTTATTTGCGAGAGCTTGATAAGTGCCGTTCGGGGAGCCGCACGAGGCGAACGATGCAGCTCAGCTCTCGGGCCGAGGCTTCTTGCTGAATCACTGCGGTGGCGAGGCGAGGGGAGGCAAGGGGAGTGCCGCCAGGAGGGAAGTGTATGTCCAGCAGAGTTTGTCCTAGAGCAGACTGAGCAGATCTCCTGCAGGGTGGGAAACACTCAAGCTGATAACTTTTTGTGTTTTGCACCTTTTTGTGGAAGGAAGGCTTCCTCTGCGTCACAAAAGACGACTGGACCAGCCGCCTGTTTAAATTTTACAGTGCGGGCAAGCTCATTTGTAGTTTAATTACTTGTATCTGAGTCACACAACGTTGGCAATCCAGTTCCCCGTCAAAGACCATTAACTCAGGTTTGTTTGATCACCCCGGCAGATCTGTAGCGTCCAGGAGCAGGGCTCATTTTCTCCATATTTACCCACTCGGTCAATAAGCGACACTCGAAAGAGCCGATGCGGCTTCTAGCGGCGTTAATGAGCAATCAATGGGCGGTAATCGGAGCCGCGTGAGCCGCCACGAGACCGGAGCCCATGCACAGCGGCACTTAAGCCGGTTACGACAACCCGGCGCTGTCGATACCGCCGTTAGGAAGTGAGACGTAAACATCGTAAAGGACGCGTTGGAACACATGTTAGGCGAGAAACTGCAGCGTTAACATCCAGGAGGCGGCCTACAGAGGCCTGCAAGGGTCAGATGAAGTCAACATTGTGCAAAAGCAACCAAATCACACTTAATAACGCTTCCTTTCTTTCTCTTTCATCCTCCGTCTCCTCAAGGTCGCCAACCAGGTCGTGCAGGCGCTTCTCACCCAGAAGGTTTGTCGGCACTTGCTAAGATGATTTCTGCTCACAACGATGCACGTTTTCTCACACGCCTTTCTGTGCTGTGCCCCCTCCCCAAATCAGGACCTGAGAGAGGAATGTCTGAAGCTGCGGACTCGGGTTTTCGACCTCGAGCAGCAGAACCGGTCGCTGAGCGTCCTGTTCCAGCAGCGGATCAAGCCCGCGTCGGACCTGCTCCTCCAGGTACGCTGCACCACCAGATGTACGAGGTTGTTACCTGAGCTCTATTGCATTTTGAGTTGTTTTTCATTTGGGTTAAAGTGCCCTAAGGTATAAAGTACAGACAGAAGCTGCAAGACAAATGATAAATATTTTGAATTGAAGCTGTTTTAGGTTTGTTTTTCTGTCTTGAAGCAAAGATAAGGCTTCACAGCATGGATCTCTTGTAGTTGTTTTGGTTTGTGCATCATGCATGACGGTTCAATCCGAGGTTACGTGCCGAATGCAGAGCTTCACCGTCCTTACTTTTTATGATTTTGCCTCCCTGGTCTGCCTACGTTAAAATAATCTGTGAGCAGAAGCTTCAAGATTTTAACCAGCAACCTTTCCTGCACCCGTCAAACAAACACCACTGCACTTATATTCTCCACAAACGCTACAATCTCTCAGCTGGAGCGGCTTCAACTCATCATTTTTCCGTCCCTCGGAAAACACCAATTTGCTGAAAAGTGTCGACGCGTGCGTTCCAGCTGGATCTTTGAGCCGTAATTATGACACAGACGGACTGCCGCCGCTCGCTTTGCCTGCCCTTTGTCAGCTATTGCGTGGCAACGAGGCCAGGTTGGAAAACAGGGTCTCGCATAATCGGACGATATGAAAATGGCGAGCCGCCGAAACGAGAACCGGAGCCGTCGGCGCCGCGCGGACCAGAGGAGCCGAGAGAAAGAGATGAGGATGAAAAGGGTAGATAAGAAAGGAAGGACGGGAGGGTGAAAATTGAGAGAGATGAGATAGCGGAGAAGGGTGAAACAGGAAGCGGCAGAAATGGAGTAAACGCATAAAGAAAAGAAAGAAGAATAGTACGGCGCTGTAAAGCTTTGGATCGTGCATTTTAGCAGCGGTGCAAGAATTAGCCGCAGATCTCCAACCGCGCAGGCTCCTCCGCTGCTCATCGTTGAATAACGGCGTCTCAGAATCAAGTGGGTGATTCAGTGGAAGAATTAATCATGAAGTGATCACGCTGCTCCGGATGTTCAGCGCGTCTGTAATGAGTTCTCCGGTCATGTGTGGGAGAACTGCTGAAAACGGTTATATTTAGGACCCACGCCACAAAGGCCTGGAACATCCCACAAAGATCTACATATCTATTCATCTATCCGCCTTTGTCTTTATTTGTTTTTTCCCCTAAGAGAATTATATGGAAAGGCCAAAACCAATACAAAGCTTTAGCTTAGCACAAAGCCAGTAAAAGCTAGCTTAACTAAAAGCTAAAAGCACATGTAAAATACACTAACCACGGGATTTATTTACTGTATCGTGTATACATGTCTTGCAAAAGACAAAGCTTAAAAACCCTCAGTAATGGTAAGCTGACACCCTGTTAGCTTAGCATTGCAGCACGATGGAACAACTTGTCAGCGAATTGTCATTTTTCTCATCTCATGCTAAGCTAAGCTTACTAGCTTCATATTTAACCAGAAGAATTTGCTATTTGCTTTTAATTATTAGCTTAGCACACAGTCACAAAACAAGGTGTAAAGCTAGCTAAGGTAACAAAGTGAAGCTGTGGTAACACCCTGTTAGCTTAGCTTTGTAATAGAAGCTAACAGAGGAGCTAGTTTGGCAAACTGCCATTTTTATTGAACTGAATTGAATCATTTAGATATGATGTGATGATATTTCCCTGCTTTACAAGTTTTATGCTAAGCTAAGCTAAGCTAATGAGCTACATGTTTAACTTAATGAGAGTTGCATTAGTTGAGTAGGCATATTTCCCCAAATGATTTATTGCAAATAAAAATAACTGACTTTATGGAAGTATTTAGGTATTTTGTCGCCACAAACAATCAAAGAAAACAAATTCTCATTAAGACATGAAAACAACCAGGTAGCTTTTTATTCCTTGACTCGCAACCGTGGGGAGACTTAATCGTCCATATGAGTGTACAGTTTCCCATCTAGCTCTGGACCTTTTGCTTATCAGTAATTAAACGTTCCCTCGTCCCCCCGTGGGCATCTCGAGTTCCTCTGATAAAGAACCATTATATTGCACCAGATGTGCACTCTCTCCGCCGTCTTCAGCTGGAACGGTTCCTCCTTCAAAATGTCACTCACTCGTCTCAGAAATAAGTCTGACATTAACGTAAAACAATTAGGGCTGGTTTCTCGAACCGTGCACCGTTTCGGCACCAGCCACTTATGCTGCTCACGGAGAATGACAGGCAAGTGGCAAACGAGTCGCCCATTACTGGAGGCAAGTGTTGGTTTCTCCTCCGAGCCCCGGGACACAGCGGCACGACCTCATTACCGCTCATTGTATAGCATATAAAAGTTTTAAATCACACATTTAAACAAACGATGCCACGGTTTTTAAGAATAACGATGCACGGAGTCGTTTTAGCAGCCACATACAGATTAGGTCGCGCAGGTGAGCGTCACGTATTGGCGGTCGGCGTTTCCTCACTTGTCTGGCCGCTGCTGTGTGGGTGCAGTGCATTTTTTTCCTGACAGCGAGTGCCAATACTGACGTATTTCGCTTTGAAGCCGCTCCGTTGCCGCTATTCTGGGCTGATTTTCATTATCTTGAAATATGACCACTGTCAAAACAAATACAAGAGAGAACAAAAGGCAGGAAGCGTTTTTCTTTTTCTTCTCGGAAAAAGTTCTGCGCCGCCTTCCCGGACCCATGAAGTTATATCCCAAGCTAATAAAAGGCCAATATTTGCATGATGTATCACGGCCGCGCCGGCGTTAATGGCATCAATTAACATTTCTGACTCCGATCCTCGGCCTTGACCCTCGAAGAAGTTCAAGAAGCGGCCTTGTCATCCGCCATTCCCTTCAACTATCATCCCCCGCGACCCCGTGACACTATTGACTGAATCCTTGATGAGGATGCTGAGGAGGTGAAATCCAGCACCCTACGATAAGATCAGAGCCTCCCGTGGCACCTCAGCCACTCCCATCCTGAGCGATGCGGCACGACGGCTGCACCTATTTCAAATTCATTACTAGGAAACAACACAATAAGAGGCCGGGTGCTACTGCGCCTGTTTATTTGATCGGAAGGAGCTAAAGCTTTGACGTCTTTGAACCCGAACAAGTTCACAATGAGATGTTTTTATGAATTCCTAAAAATAGTAAAGACTACCGTCCCTACACTTCCCTTATCTCCGTGCAGAAGAACCCCCGATAGTCGGCATCGCTCTGTTTCCATGGCACCATTCCCACCTAGTCGCCGATTGGTAAAAAGTCACTCGCTTTGCTTGATGCTTAGTCACAAGCCTAATACAGAAAAACAAAAAGAAGCTCTTCCTCTTTTTTTTTTTTGGATATTTTGCCCGAGAGTTGAAGAGGAAAAAATAAAATGTGATGGTTGTGTTTTGGCCACAGGCAAAGTGATGCAGGTTGTTCTTTAGAGACAAGAGAGGCGGCAAAGTTTATGTATTATTAGGAGCTTTTATTCTCTCACAGCACAGAGAGAAGAAAAAACAAGATAATACAAAAGGCAAGCGCCAATTTTATTTCTTTAGTTTTATGGAAATTGAAATTGAAGCAAAAAAATCTGCTTTTATTTTTAAATGATTTACAGCACTGGAGGCGAAATTAGAGGATTTCTCAAAGCTCTGTTTGCATTTTCTGAAATTGTCTTTCTTTTTAAAAAATTTATTTATCGGATAAATTTTTGCTTTTTAACTGTGGAACATACCAGAGCACACAAACGCATTTGTGCGTTTATACGTATACCCCCGCAGCGAGTGTTAGTTTTACCGTTTGGCAGGAAAATCAGCACGAGATCAAGTGTTTTTGTTCCCGCGTATTTCCAGTTCGAGTTGATTTGAGCGCAGGGAATCCAGCGTAATTAAGTTCCCGAGATTAATACGTGGAAATGTATTTGGTTTTGTGTCCTTCCCTCCGAAGCACTAGAGTTAAATAACAGAAGAGACGGCAGGCTGGCATAAGAATTAAAAAAAATAAATAAATAAAAAATCAAAGGAATCCCTTACTCCCAGATGCAATTATTTCCGATTCACATCCACTTTTTTTTTTCTCTTTCCCCGGCCAATGACATTAATGACTTTGAGGGATAAGTATGAATCGGGGCTCTGTGTGGCACCAGTGAAGGGAAGCTGATGGCTAAAATATTGCATTCAGTTTTTATTTAATTTGTCATTTTTTGAAAAATATTTCAAATTTAACGTTTTACTGCAAAGTCCAAGTGTTTACACAGAGTACCGTGCAACGTATCGATTAAAAATCTTCATAACGATGTGTCGTTGTGTCACGTCGGGCTCATTTTAGTTTCCCCGAGATCCCCGAAGTCAAAAATTCACCAATGCCGTGTCCTTGACTTTCAGAAACTCCACTCTCGGATCATGGATCTGTCCGCGGCAGATCTGCTTCTGGAGCCCGAGCGGAGCAAGGCTTTCCTGCTTTCCAGGAACGCGGACTCTCCGTCTAATGTAAGCGCAGTGAGAAGCAATGCAGGAGTGTACTTTTCCACGTGTTGTTGCAAAAACCGCCACCCCTTCCCCCAAACCCTTCCCCCGCTGTAGAAATCATTGCGAGATATTAAAATACAAACCCCGACAATCTGCAGCCGTGACCCCTTCTGTGCTCTCAGCAGGAAGAGCTGGCAGTATCACTTGGCACTAAGAGGAATAAATCCTTGTCATGTTACCAGAAAAGCATCGATTGAGACTCGTCGTCAGTAAAAACGACTCCATAGGACACTGTGGTACATTAGTCATCTTATGTATTATGCATTGAGGTCTGCAAATGCTCCATTTCTTTTTACCCTTATACCCCTCTGAGAATGCCACCTGATAAAGTGCGCTATCGGAGCGGAAGAAGCTGGAGCAGATGAAACAATAATGGCCATGTCGTGAATTATGAGTAATGTTGTTATCCAAATGTGTAAGCTAAAGTAACACACTTATAGACGATTAGTGAAATCAACCCCGTATCCCATTTCTTATCGTTTTTTCTTAAAATAATCCGTTGTCACCATCTCTGCAGCGAGACTCTAATTGGATAAACATCTGTCGTGTTGCGGTGATTGCGCATGGAAATGTGATTGATTTGTTTGCAAAGTGCAGAGCCCGAGCAGTTTAGTGGACTTATCCAGGAAATCTGATTGGTCCGTCGAGTGTTTGTCAGACAATCTTCCGTCACGAGACTAACAGCGAGATGGCAATTAGACGTGCAACACCGGCCCGACAGCCTGCATGCACTTTTGGTGCATAGTCTTTTGAAGTTTCAAAATTCACACAGGTCATATTTAAACTGTTATGTCTCCTCGTCCCATAGGAGCTGAATGGAAAGGCAGGTTTCCCCGTGGCCAAGTGCCTGAGCCAGCTTAGTCTGACGGTGCCGGCGCCCATGTACCCACGCAGCAGCCGCAGCAGCAGCGAGCTGTCCCTGTCGAGTGCTTGCAGCGAATTCTCCAGCGGCTCTTACACCTGGAATGACGGACGCTCCAGCGGGAAAATGGTGAGCGCATACTTACTATATGAACCCTGACATCATTTCTGGAAAACAAGGACAAACGGTAGTTCATAGAGATCCCTGTTTGGGGTGCAAGTCTTAAGTTTTTCATTTAATTTCTTTGGAGACGCTAATTAATCCCTTATCTTCCGTTAAGTGTTAATTATGCCTCCAAATGGAGGTAAAGGCTCCATAGAAACTTTCAGAAAGTATATTTTCCTCTGGGTAAAACCGCAGTGGACAAAAATGTGACCATGTTTTGCATACAAAATATGTGATGTGTGCATTTATTCAATCATATATGAGCGTTAACGCCTTCCTTTTTTTCCCTGTAGCCATCTCTGACCTGGGAGAAGAGGCTGAGTCTGGGTTCGTCTGCTCCTAGCAATATCTGTGCCCCCCCTGAGGAGCAGCTTCCCACGAGGCGCAAGGAGAGCCACATCCTGGAAGGACTAAGGAAGCTCCAGAGGAGGAAACACAGGAGCTTATCTTCTTCATCCAAGGTCTCCAAGTCTGGCTACAAAGACTGCATGAACTCCAACGAGGGCATCTACTCCCTGGGTATCAAGAGTAGCGGCAAAGGGGTAACCAAGCCTACCCCTGTTAGCAGAACTTCGGCCGCACGGGCCAAGCAGTTCTCTTATGACTCTGACGATGCGGATGATGAACTGGCGCATTCTAGTTGCAGAGATAACATCCCTACCAAGGACGGCTGGTTTAACTGTAAGAGTCTTTCTCACAGCATCTCAGACAGCTTGTGTAGCTTGGAGGGGAGTCAGGACGGTGGAGCTGACGGTACCTCGGGTCCCGCGGCTACAAAAAACTCTCCCGCCTATGACTCAAAAGAGCGGCCTGAAAAGCTCATGAGCTTCATTAACAGTTTACTTCCAGAGGGAGGGCGGAAATCAGCTTTTAGCAAACCATCCATTCTGCGCTTCAAACCTTCTGACCCAAAGGGTCCCAATCTCGTCTCTGGTGTGGACGACCCAGAGGAACTCAAATATGAGTGCAGTGATATCCGAATGTCCTTTAGCCAGTCGCAAGCCGAGAGGCCATCAAGGGATCCTGCCAAGCTGCTCACACAACAATGCTTGCGAAGGGACCAGGGGCGCACCCAGTCTGCAGATGGGAGGCCCAGGCCTTTTAGCTTAATCAAGGAGCCCAAAGGAGCCAAGTACACCCAGTCTGAGGAGAGCATAGTGGCCATATTTGATGCGGAAGGAGAGCCGATTGAACTTTGTGCCCAGAAGCTTGAAGTAGATGCTGGTCACAAAGCGGTTGCTAACTACGCAGAAGTAGTGCCCCAAGAGAGGCCGACAAGGCAAAAATCGGCAAACTCCAGAAACTACACTGTTCTTGAATCTCCAGAGAAGCCTTCTGAATATCAGATTAGAACTAGCAAAGCAAGCGGTAGCAGGGAGGGAAGTGCAGAGAGGCTGTCGATGCAGCTGACGCCTCAAAGGAAGCTAATCAAACCGCCGAGCAACCGAGCTAATAAAGGCCATTCTGTCCCTCCCATGAATGAAGCTGCTAGTCCCAAGTCGAGCGGTTCAAAGATACCTGGTCGTAACAAACCTTTAGGATCTCCACTGAGGCTGTCAAAGGGCTCCTCGACTGAACCAAGTAATAGTGGCAACTCAGGGCCCTCCGGTCAGGAGAAATCCCCCTCCTCTCCTACAGTTAAACTGTCCAGATTCATCAAGACACCAGGGACCTGCTCGCAGAGCCCAAAGGCTGTCAACTCCAAGCTCCCTAGCAGGGCCGAATGGAGTAAGAGTTCCTCATCCAGTTCCCCTCACCTGCCAAGGAGGCACCTGGAGTATGCTGACAGTAGTGAACAGCCAACCAGAGACAAACACTGTGAAACTAGCAAAAATAAACTCAGGTCCCCTTCTCCTCCCCCTCCCCCAGGCCGCACCACCTCCTTACTGATCAGACCAAATTATGAAGGGTCACCTCAAGCACATAAAACGGGGGTGGCTCAACCATCCGCACCAACCACTGTGAGGGGCCCTCCCCCAAGTTACCACACCTCACTTGTACCAAATATGCAAGCTACGCTACCCATCAAGGATAAAGACTGTTTAGACTTGGATGCAGGCTACGGGACTGCACTTGCACCTCAGAAACTGGTCGACAAAACCAGTCAGCACCTTCAAAAGTCCCCCGCCGCGGCTCAGACTCCCACTAAAGGCACTTCAAAGCGGATAACCACAAAAGACTACCTCCCTTCTGCAAACTCAGGGTGTGCTCGAGAACCTGAAAATGCACCTAAAGGCTCAAAGAATGTCCCTCCTCCCTACAGTGCCCTCAGAGGGTCCTCGCTTCAGAACTCATTCGCAAGCAAGAGGGGATCCACTCATGAAAATGTCCATCAGTCTGTGCAGAAAAGCTCTATTAGTTTACCAGTATCGCTTCAGGATACACCTCAAGGCCAAACAGAGCCTCAGAATGGTAAAGCTGTAGTCAGCCCACCCAGCTCGGTAGTGACATCCCCTAACCCAGTGGAAAAAACCTCAAAAACTCGTATTCCAATGGGGTTTAAAGCGTTTTTAAAGTCTCCCCCTAGCCATAAAAATAGTCTCTCTGTACCAGGCAAACAAGAGAAAGATCATATCAACGCAGTCTCCAAGGAGACTGTGACTTCAAATGCTTCTACCCAGTGTGACAGCTTGCAGTCGGCGTACAGTATTGATCCACCGCCCAAGATGTCTGTTACAGAGGGGAAAGGTGAAGTCCAGTGTAGGTTACTGGAAGAGGAATTACAAGCTCCCGTGCTGCCAGAGGAGGGGGATGTTTGTGATAAGGCGAAGAGGAGTAGTCAGCTATTCAGTAGATCCATATCCGTCACAACCAAACCTCAGCTGAGGCCGGCGTTGGGTATGAATGGAGCCAAAGCTCGCAGCCAGAGCTTCAGCACCAACTACATTGAGAAACCCAACATCAATGTTCTAGAGGGACCTGGAAAAATCAGAACTCACATCATAACCAACTCCGGCGAAAGGGGGAACTCTCTTTCGAGACAGAGCTCCTTGGAGGCACCTAGTGTTGGGTTAGCTGAGAGCCCTATCCATTCCCCGAGGTCTAGGCTTAGCCACTATGGCGGCATGACAGGGTCAAGTAATCACAGCGCTTTCCCTGAGAGAACTTCTAAATCAGGCGGCTCCAAAGGTGACGGGAGTTCAGGGAAGGGGGAGGCCATCACCTCACCTTCTCTGAAAGAGGTGCGCAGCTTACCCATCGGTGATAGGATTGGTTTGAACAACCGTAAGCCGGCAAAAGTTGCCTCGCATCCGCAGTTTCAGCCTCCACCCTCTTGTGTGTATAGCTTGGAAAGCCCAGTTAGAGAAACAGAACCCACCGCGACCACGCCTAACGAGACAGACCTAAGCACGGACTCGCCAAACAAAACCCTAGACGTGGAGGAGAAAAAGAACAGCTCAACAGTCTGCACGATCGAAGAGAAAGTCATGATGGGAATTGAGGAAAATCTGCAGAAATGTCAAGAGCAGGGGAAGGTTGCTGCCAGCGAGCCCAAACAGAAGACAGGCCCATCTCTGGCGAACTGGTTCGGCCTCCGCAAGAGCAAGCTTCCAGCCCTGGGCGGCAAAAAAGCCGAGTCCCCGAAGGGAAAGGACGAGAAGAAGGAGCTGAAGATCGGCTCGGTGCTCGGGGGCAAGCAGATCAAGTCCGACAAGAAGAAGGACAAGAAGAAAAACGAGAGCCAGCAGAAAGACAGCCCCGAGATGCAGAATCTGGCCGAGGTGAACAACAAGCTGAGCTCCATCATGGACCACTGCAACAATCAGATGGGTCAGATCACCAGCCAGATCCAGTGCACCACCGGCTTCATTGGCAAAGACCAGTTCGTCAAAGAGCTTCTTGGCAGGTGAGTAAAGCAGCAATCTTTGTCGCCATGAATTATCTTTAATTGGTTGAATTTAATGTAAATTAAACACGAGCTGTCACCGATACTTGTGAAGAAGCATCAAACGTCTGTCTGTTTGAGTTGTGAGTCTGCTCCATTGAGCATAAACAGTCCAACAGGACCAGACTCACTCAAGGTAAAGTTTGCTTAAGCCTGGAAAGCTCCACATGCCATTCTTCTCACTTCATTGCATCGCCACTCCAGATCCCAGCTGACAAATGTTATCATTCAAACAATCGCTTGCGAGCGACCACTTTACGGGCTGATGACATTTCTGTGTGTGTTTGTGTGTCTACACGTGTCTGCCGAAGCGAAAGAGCAGGTCAACGCAATTTATCGGCAGCCTCGTTTCCTACCTGACGAGTTGATAAAGGGAAGGCGCTCGGCACGCAGACATAAAAACAGATCAAATCTTATTTCCTCGCAGGACTGCTGTGAAGGGCAACTCCGTGGCCGCATCGCCGCCGGGCATCTCCACGCCCAAGAAACACGGCGGAATGAGGGGAGATATGGAGATCTGCACGGATACGGCCGTAAGTGAGCAAACACGTAATAGAAACCCCCGGCGGCTTCATTACAGAGGTGTCCGTGTTGAGTTTGCCTTGATTGTCTCCGGCTTTGCCAGCACCGCAAACACACATGCAAATTCCCGCAGGTTCTCACACTCGTGCATGCACACGGACTCATCCACAACCCCGCCGCCTCTTCAGCATCGCATCCCCTGAAGGCTCGCTATTGATTCACATTGTGTTCTGCCTACAATTCATCGCCTACTTTTTTTTATTTATTTTTTTTATTACCCACCCAGGCCGACACGCTCGTTGTTGTTGTTTCCGGAAGGCTGAAGGTTTTCAAACTGTATCTCAAAAACCGAGACATCCGTCAGCCCCGCGCGTGTAATACAGACTCGAATTCTCTCCGAGGTTTGATTACATGCATTAAATCAGTGCACTCTGTAAGCAAAATTATGACCTTGTCGGTTTATTCTTTATTATCCGTCAGTCAGGGAAAATGATGGAGAGGCTGAGTGCTGTGCAGGGAGGCGGCAATAATAAAAGGAAGTAAAAAAAAAGTCTGAACCGAGGAAGAGAATGACAGTCTCTCGGCATAATGTAGGAAATTTAATCCAGATGATGTGGAATTTTGATAACATGGAGGAGCCCCTTATCGCCGGCACTCAGTTTGACAAAGGGGCCATTTAATACCATCCTCCAAGCTTTCCTTCTATCTGCTCCCCACAGAAATACAACAAAAGAGCCATACTTTGTGACCTACAAGCTCCTCTTACACCGAAACACCCCCTTCTTCTTCTTTTTTTTTTTTTTTTCTTTTTGGAAATAACCCAATTAAAGTGAAGTAGCAAGTATGACAATTATCTCACTTCTTTCTGGACAAGTTTAAACACACTTCATAACGCCAGAGGCTTGTCTATTCATCCGAAAAGTCATAAAATATCCAGAGGTACTCTGAACTGATCTTTCAGCCGCCTGAAAGGAAGCTTTAGTGAAATATTTCACCTGCTTTTTGGACTTTGACGCTAACACGGTAACTGTTTGTTGACATCACAGACGCTCTTAATGACTGAGAAGATCAAGCTTAAAGCTGAAAACGAGGAGGGACACATCCCAGACACAGCTTGCCAAGGCCACATGATAGGTAAGTAGGGATGCTCGATATTGGCTTTTCAGCCGATATCCGATATTCTAATATTCCGATATTGTCCAACTCTTAATTTCCTTTACCGATATATGCAGTCTTTTTACATCAGGTAACATAACATATCACCTATTATGGAATTCACACATCATGCCTAATTTTATTACATGGCTTTTCAAATGTAAACACTGTCTGTGCCAAATTAGTTACCGAAAAAAGTGATAAAAAAGTGCGATTATTTATTTTTTGTGTTTTTAGAGAGACATTTTTGCCTCAAACAACACTACAGACAATATCAAAACAAGGAAGACAAGTCTGCGTTCATGCAGACTCAGAAATGCTGAAGCCTACAGAACAAACATCGGTTATAAAAACCCGATACTGATAATTCCCGATATTACATTTTTGACTCAATATCGGCCGATATTATCGGTGGGCCGATTTTATTGGACATCCCTGTAGGTAAGCTTTAAATCCCGGGATGATATTTTATCAAAAACTGATCAAAGTGCTGCAGGTTCATGTTGTTCTACGCTGCTGGGTTTAATATCTGCATGATTCTGTCCCCCCCCATGCACGGTCGCTTTCATTTAGCTTACATAAAGCTGTCGCTAACCGTCACGAATCAACCGGTGCAACGGAGCATCAACACATTTTACAGTTGTGATTTCCTGATGTGAGTGACAACTCAATCCCTCCGCCGAGTGGCTCACCTCGCCGCCAGACTCCGCCGCCGCTGCGGGGAAATCGCAGGCGGGCGCGTTGACAGTCTAGTCAGGTGATTGATGTGCAGCCGGGTGATATCTCACAATGCCTGAGCAGCTAAGGAAGCGAAAAAGTAGATGCATCAAACAGTTTGTCAGGCGGGATGATCGTTATTACGGCGGCGCGACACACTTCTATTGTAGTTTGTGTTACGGCAAAGGAAGCGGAAGTTACAGGGATTTACTGGGTGACAAATGCAGCTTGTGTTGATGTATTTCTTGGCCAGGATCTTCATTTAACGCTCCTCGAGAAGAGGAAATGGTTTGTTTTTCCACAGTTTTGTTCAAATAAACCAGATTTCTTGAAGTAAACTTGTTTTAAAACCAAATTAAACCCGCTCTTGTTCATTTAAAGCTTCTATTTTCAGTATTTTGACACTAGAAATTCATTAAAATGATTATTTGAATATAAAAGAGCTCACTAATGGCGTTCAGTTCACACATTGTTCACAAAAGAACAGTTGTTTTCAGTGGAAGCCAGTCTTACGAGGCTAAAACCCTAAGACGTTGCAGTGTGACGTGCTACGTTAGCCTCGTAGCATTAGCAAGCACGTTAACAAGCAGGCAATTATGCTATGAAGCTAACAAAATGAAAGTTTTAAACCAAATTAAAGCCCCACATTGACAGCAAAGAAGCTTAAACCCTAAATGTTTCTCTTAAGATGTGGAGGAGACCAAAACTGAGCTAAAATAAGATTAGCAAATGAACGCTAATGCTAACCCATTTGCTATATCTACTGGTGTTTGATCGTGCACACATAGTAAAAGCAACAAAGCTGGTTTTCCTACTTTCTGTTTTTCTTAATTAGCTCTTTACAACCAACTAGCGTAGAAGTTGCATCATAGTTGGAGCTTTTTATATCCTCAGTATTCGCATAATAAAGTCTTCTAAGGCAGAGTTGCGTCTGAAAATAATCTCCAGAGAAGCAGAGATGGTCTGCCAAGCGAAGATCTAGCTGTGAAGCAACTAATCAAATGCTTTTAAGGAAAACACGCCGGGCTTGAGTCGCTTCCCGGCGGCAAAAACAAAACGGCTAATTGTTTGTGTTCCGATTGTTTATATTCCGCCGGCCAAGCGCTTCGGGCGGCGCGTGGGCTAAACATTTCACCTCAGCTGTGGCGCTATATAATGTCACGCCTCTCCAAAGAGCAGCCAGGTAAACACATCGGTCATGTAAATAGTTTGCATCCAGACAGTTTACGAGCAAAATCCATGCTCCAAGTTATGAATGTGAGCTTTGAAGTTCACTCTCACGCTGGTCGGTTATTGTACATTAGAAGAAACTCCCCTAAGGAGTTTTTTTTTTTGTCAACTTGGGCAATAAATATCATTTTGACTGAGCCAGAGCACGGAATAACCCTAATACATCTGCAGGGGGCTGACGGCATTGTCGATCAATACCAATAATTCAGCAATTACTCGGCCTAGGTGCTGATGTTTCTGTTAAAAGTTTCTCACCAGATGCGATTTCTGCATTTTAATCAGCGCTTTGAGCAAGAAGCAACACAACGACAGATTTAAATCTTGAATATTTCAACACTGAGCAGCCGGTTGTGTTACCCCGGTCTATTGTGGAAATACGTCTTTCCTTTCCATCCGATTGCTGACACAGAGATAACTCCTAACTAAATATAGTAGTTAGTGATGAGTCTCGCTTTCCCCCTCAACGCCTCTTCATTGCGTGAAGCCATTTTAGCAGAGTGGAGGTATCAACAAACCAGCTTTCCTCTCACGCCCCGGAGGTTGTTTACAGAAGTGATAGGGGACGCATGAAAAACTAGATTATGTCCAGTTGTTTGTGCCTCTGGGTGGAATTACTGTGGACCTTGTTAAAGTTTGGTTATAGAGGGCATTTTGAACTGCCAGCCTTGGCATTCAATTATACAGCAGCGTAATCTATGGCTCCCCGCGCCTTCCTCCTTTGCAGCGTTCACATGCGCGCATCGCAGCGGATCGTGCAGCCGCACAGGGGCGCCTCGCAGCAGACGTGCGTGCACGAGTCGCGAGCCATCTGTCCGGTGAACATGACGCATGTGTACCAGCGCTCGCTTTCACAGGTTCATCGTGTGCAGTGTTGTTTAAGAAGTCGGTGCATGTGCTTTCTCGAGAACTCTTGAACTTCCCCCGGGAAATAAAAAAAAAAAAAAATAAAAATCATAACTTCCTTTAAATCCCCCTCATTTGTGCATCCACTCACTTTCAGAGGAGGATCTTCAGTGTAGTGGCACGGAGGCACGCTAGTAAGCCATCCAAGGAGAAAACGGATCGATAAGCCTGTTAGACTGCAAACTCTCTTTAAAAAAAAAAAAAAAGTTTTATTCATAGATGTTGAGTCGTGTACCACTGAGACGCTAGATGCACAGCTTGTCAATATCGGCGCATTTCTTTCCCAAAACAGAAAACTACGCCTGCCAATATTTTGAGCTAGAACTGATGGCTGCAGAGGATATCATGTCCAAGGCCAACCGTGGAAGACGCCGTGGAAGTAAATAGAATTAAACTCGCCCGTAGCTTCTTGTATTTCCCCCTCCTCCACTCACTCAAACTCTAACTCAGCACAAAGTTGCTAAACGCGAGTAATTAGCCGGCGTAGCTGCTGGCCGTTAGCGCTCGCAGTTACGAGGACCCGGGCCGCGTTGAGCGTCCGTCCATCTGTTCCAGCCTGAGTCAAGGCTCTGCAAACTGTGGCTTCTAAACGACGCCCATCTGTTCCCGCTCGCTGTCATTTTTCCTGATTACAGCCCGGCGTGCGCTCTGATGAGTCCGAGGAACAAGTCTTTGGGTCGCAGCTCAGTTGTGTGTTTAGATCAGATCTGTCGGCAGCAGGTGTTTTCTCGCGTATTGTGTCCTATATTAGAGTTGAGCATCTGTCGCTTTTACAAATGTTTCCAACAAGAGTATGTAATTAGGACTGCTATGCTTCTCTATCCAATAAAAACTTTATTTTTTCTCCTGTCCTATTTGCCACGTGTTACTGAACCTGCCAGATTCCCTGTTTACTCACAACCCCTTCCGTTGCATGTAAATCCGAGCCCTCCTTTCTTTTCCTCTGTCGTCGTCGTCTCCTGCTTTTCCCAGACGTCACACTCCTCTCCGTGTCACTCTAGGCTCCAGCTGTCAGATGCGAACCCTGGACAGTGGCATCGGCACCTTCCCTCTCCCCGACTCGGTCTCCCGGGCCAGCAGTCGCCACCTCCCTAAATCCGAATCCAGCCCCGCTGGGGTGGCCGCCAGCTCCTCCGAGCTCGATCAGGAGCCTCCCTCCTCTCACCCCGACCCCTCACAACCCGATGTGAAAGTGCCTTCCCTTCCAAAAACCCGCCTGCATGCCCCTGCCACCATGGGCCACTCCCTGTCCGACCCCACTGTGACTTGTAGCGTCGTCCAGGACACCCACAGCCGACTGCCCAAGTTAGCATCCTCAGGTGAGTCAATAACCTGGTAATGATTATGTACAAACGTGCTAAGCTAAGCTAAAAAGATGACCTGAAGTGATGATACAAAGGGTATACAATGGTATTCACTTCCTGTCTTGAGGTTAAAAGTGTTGTGGATCTTGTGTGAATGGATGAAAGATTTATATGTAGCCTTTTTCCAACACAACAGCTGCTGCCTTTAACTGGAATTAACACACTGTGACTGTTAGAACATCGTTGCTAGGCAACTGTTGGTGCCTAGAAACCACCGAGGCTAACAATTTAGCAAGCTAGCGAACGGGGTGACGTTTTGTAGAGCAATGCAAAGTGTAATCCAAAATTATGATGAATTAATTTATGATAACACTTTCCGGCTACTCCATGTGAAGGCAGTAGCATATTTACTATTGCTAAAGTTAGTTAGCGGGGGCGTTTGTTAATCGTACTCGACTCGTTAGCTAACATAGTTTTGCTAAAGCTAGACTGGTAATAACTGAAAACTGCCAATCTAAAGCTAGCCGCTTGCTAACGTCAGCTAGCTAATGTGATCAAATAATGTTCCAAACCACGTTCACTATCTCAGTTTAGCATGTTTAGCATGTTAGCATGCTAAAACAGGCACAAAACAAAACTGTTGACCTTGTGCTGCTAGCATGGGCGTTTGGTTCATAAGTGTTCACTGGGATGTTTGACGCCATATTTCTCAGAGTAAACCTGAGGAAAATCTTTAATAAAACAAGAACGTCTCGTCGATTAAAGCCAAAGAGCAAAGCAAATTGAAATGCACTGTAAAAGCTGCTATTAAGAAAGTCTAAGGCTCCGTGTTTATCTATGAGGAGGCAGATAAAATATTTTACGTTAGCGCCGAAGGCCTCCAGACAAACAGACAAAACGAAGTCGTTTAGTTTATTAAACTCTGATTAAAAGAAGAACCTTGTTTGTTCAACTAGTTCAGAGTCTAATGCATCAACAGTGACATCTGATACGTGGCCGGGTGATGGTAGACTGTGCTGTCCCATGCCCTGAGGAAAACTAACAAATGCAATTAGATAAGTATGTCAACACAGCCATAGATCATAAAGCACCTTCTGCCTCGGCGTTGGGAATGATGCACGACAGAACAGTGGCGGGCAGGCTGCAATCAGATGGCTGATTAAAGCAACAATAACGCGCAGGGATGAGCGATCGCACCCAGGGATTTATGCTTACAGGACATTAAGCTGCATCTATTTCACCTCTGCGCTGCGGCGGCACTGCAGAGGCAGCAATTTGAGCCTGAACTGTCGGAGCCGGCAGAGAGCGGCTCCTGTTGCCTGCGAAACAAGTTGATTAGGAGAGCCGGCGAGTGCGCAGCCGCTCTTTGTGTGGAATCAAAAATCTAAAAGGATGCCTGAAAGGAAGCGGTCGAATTGTTTGCTTTCTAATAGGCGAGGAAGGAGGTGAAAGGACTTTTAAGATCTTGATGCCGATTGTTCAGACGGAGACGGAACACGAGCCAAGAGCAGGCCGTTATTGTCATAATGCAGCCGAATGTGCTTCACATGAAAAGAGACATTTCTGAATGCGGGACAATTAAACTGGCGTCTGTCCGAGACGGCAGTAGGTAGTGATAATAAGGCAGCGCGTCGTCATGTGGGGACGACAGCTGAAAGCTGTTGCACAATATGTGGGCTGCCAGGAGTCATGGATAGAACAATACCAGAGTGGACGCCATTAATGTTTCATAGCTCAGATGATATAGCGTAGCTCCATTCAGCCAGTTGGAAGGGTTCTGGGTGAATGGATGCATGAGATGTGCTCATCCTGTGTTTGCCAGAGGAGGACGGAGCCGTAGTATATCCTGTTATTTAGTCTTTCTCTGTTTCTAGATGCTATCAGGACAAAGAGGTTGAGTCTGCCACGCGGCAACAACTCAGGTTCCACCGAAGAGAAGGAAGAGAGGAAAACCAAGGAGCACGATATGCTCGGCGTAAGTCAATGACGTGTTAATCGGCATTAAAAAATCAAGAATTCTTCTTAATCTAAAAGTCCAATCAGGTATTCAGATAATGCAATGCTTGATTGGCGCTTCCTCTTTTCTGGATCTGTTAGGAAAGAGCCCTGCGAGTGTGCACGTACTCGGGCAGCAGCAGCAGCGACACCGAGACCGAACTCGAGGGAACCGGAAGCACCGTGAGCTCGCCACAGAGGACGCCGAGAGCCAAGACTGGCGACTCAGGTCTGGTTGAAAACGTTAGCCGCCAAAAGATCCAATTACTCACTTTATTCAAATATATCCAGAGGGGTCAAGTAACGGAGTACAAATACTTCGTTACTGTACTTAAGTAGATTTTTCAGGTATCTGTACTTTACTTGAGTATTTCTTTTTCTGAAGACTTTTTACTTTTACTTCCTACATTTGTACACAAATATCTGTACTTTCTACTCCTTACATTTGAAAAACAGACTCGTTACTTTTTTAACCTCCACGGATGACAAGACGTAAAAGACGTGACATGATCGGACATGATTAGAGCATCGGACTAGAGACGGAAAGTCGATGTGCGTCCTGTTTTCTTCTTCTACTGTTGTGAACAGGCAGCCTGTTGATCAGTTTGAGCTCTGCTGCCACCTAGTGACTGGAAGCTTGTTTATCGTTCAAGCATCAATAAAGACACCAACTGAAAGTCCACCTGACCCCACTATTTGATAACTAGCTAATGGGCTAATGTGAAAAAACAAACAAACTCAGGTATGGTGTGGTTTCTGTTGCTATCATTAGCTTCTTGAGGATTTTTTGGAAGCTAGCTTACAATGTTAGCAATGCTATGGGAACACACTGTTTTGATAGTATAGCTAACACTAGCTAGCGGTTTAAAAATAACAAACCAATCACCCTCAGTTTATTATTAAAATGATCCAGATGTTCATGCAGGACATCTGGTCACGTTAAGTCTAGATTATTCTGCTAGAACTTTTTCATTTTGCAAAATTATCAACGGATGAATTGTTAATGGAAAAATCTGGCAAAATTTTTTACTTTTTACTTAAGTACATTTCAGAGCCTGTACTTTCTTACTTCTACTTGAGTAAAGGAGTTGAATCAGTACTTTTTTAAGTACTGATTCTGACTGTAAAAAAAAAATACTCTCGTAAAGTATTGTTTTTTACACAAGTATCCATACTTTTACTTAAGTACAGAAATACTTTTGACACCTCTGTATATATCTTTCTTTGCTAAATCTCTTTTTCTTCTCGTCTACAGTTGATGAGGAGACTCTGAAGAGGACCGGCGTGGAGAAGTCCTTGTCGATCATGGACTACTACCAGCACGACATGTTCTCGCACCTGGAGAAGGACAGCAGGAGGATTTCCCAGTACAACCTGCTGCACAAGGAGCAATCACTCGACGGCAAAGCAGGAGACAGGCTCAGTGTGAGTATTATTCTCATTAAAAGCACGATTACTCCTTTACAGGCGTGCTGCTGAAGCATTTTATTGGTCATTACACTCCCTTATGAACCAAACGTGCAGCTAAATGATCATTTTCTTGTCTGTTTGGGAATATTATTCAATAAATGATACACACACAGTCTCTATTTACGACATAATAAGGCTGATTGTTCGAGAATAAATCAGCTCATTTAATGCAAACCACTTTAAAGTGATAAAAGGCGCGTCAGCTCCCAGGTGGAGACGCATACGCAGCGTTAGAGTCAGAAAAATAGCCCTTGCCCTCAATGAAAGTCCTCCCAGGATAGAGGACGCATAATTTCCTCACAGCGGAGGCGTGAAGGAGAATAAATCGCCGTTAAGAGCGAGTACTGTCGTATTGCAATGTCAAATCTCCCTTTGAAAATCCCTCCGCTCAACTCCTGTCCTGCCTCCGGAGGAACTGTTTACACTCCGAGGATTGTTTGCAGATTTCCAGAGAAAAAGGCCGTCTAATTGCTTTCGATCGCCTTGCCCTCTCGTGTCAGCGGGTATTTGCCTACGAGTATTTAACGCCGCTGAATGACAAATGAGGAGCGCGGACCGTGAAATGGCCTCCAGCCCGTACGGGGGCCAGCTCTACGGGACGGCACCGCTCTTGCCCCGACACCAACCCTGACACAAAAATCCATATTCTGGAGAAAAAATAAAAAAATAAATAAAAAAATGTCTGACTCAACGGGACTTTAAAAAAATAATTGTGTTTGGGAGTCGGAGGGGGAATTACTAATACTTGACCTGTGTTGTCACCACATAAAATCACATCTAAACAATTTGTGATGCATTTACTCCCACGGTGAGTAATAATTATTCAGAGATCTGAGGTTTAAGGTGGATTGTGCTCAGGCTTTCGATCAATATTCGCATTTTTTTCTTTGCAAAAGCTGCCTCCTCCATGCACGAGTACTACACATTATATTATGGCTAATCCGGCCCGGTGCTTGGTGACGTAGGCCGATAGGGCTGGTAAACACCACTGCTCAAGTGTTCTTGAGCAACACTCGAGCTGAGCTGACTCCATCTAAGCTCCCAGGTCAATACCCCGGCTCTATCATCTGAAGCAAAAAGGAGAATCTCGCTCAAGTATGCCATCATTGCACGGGAGCAGAGTCTCCATTTAACAAAGCAAAGTTCAGCGACCGCACTTGAACTGCAAGTGAGACGAGCTCGATAGAGAGAGAGAGAGAAGGATTTCTGATGTTGATGCGAGTCCCGGCGGAGGGCCGAGGCGAGGCGAGGCGGGGAGCTCGATGCGTCGCTGTGCAGCCAAGCTGCAAGCACAACTCCATTAGCCGGCGTGCAGGAGAACCAACGGCGTGTTTGTCTCGTACCTTCGTCCTCTAATTGGATGCGCTAGGCTACGTTTCTGAGTGGAGGGGTTAGCGGGGACTGCGCCAAAAATGCAAGGTCAAGAGGTCGATGCCGGACGAAAACAAAAGAGTAGCGCGGGGGAACGTTAAGACGCCGATGGATTGAGCTAACCAACAGTATGTGAAGAGGCTGAAATGTCCTTGTTGGAGCTTTCAAAGCGTTCTCTTCACTTTGCAGCTGATTTTGACTGAAGAACGTAAAGCAGCAAATCCAGGAAGTGATTAAAGTTTCTGTGCTGAAGCTGGATTGTTGGACTTTAACATATAAATGAACGTTCTATATGTTAAAGTCCATTTTGCAGCATATGAGAGTAGCCTACGGTAGTTACTAATGTAACCTCTGTTCTGTGACTCCATCACTGTTTTAGGAGGTTGGGATAAAATCCAGGAAACTGAATTCAGAGAAAGTATTACAGTCTTGACGGCGAGGACAAACATCCATCACTATTGCGGTAGTTTGTTTGTGTAATTACTTCCACTACTGGGAGTGGGTGACTGCAGCTCGGCCAAGCTCAAAGTTAATGCTAATTTTTACAGTAGCCTTATTCCGAAGCTGGGAACCAACCATAATGATGGACGACTTCTTCTGAACCCATTCACCCCGCATTATTCTCCCGTAAAAGACAATCTGTCCGAGCGTCGTCACCTCCTCACCCGCAACCGGCGCGCGCCGCCTCCGACTTGGGCCGTCGCCGGGCGTTTTCGGGGAAGTTTCGGCGGCGGCTAGCCGGCCCGGTGTCAGAGCCCCGTGATTTAAGCGCCTTTAATAACCTTTCACAAACACTCAGGAGAGTGATGTAAAGCTCAGCGGCTCCCATCAGAGCCCTCACAGCCTGCGCTGGCCTCCCATTCATCATCCTGACAGCACCTGACAGCCCTGCTAACGGCCGCCCCCCGCCCCCCTTCTATCCTCTCCTTCCTCAGAGTCTCTCTTTCTCCCCCGTGTCGTACCTTGTCTTCCTTTCAGTTTTGCCCCTCTCTATTTCCGTCTCTCCCTTACAACTCTCTTTGTCCTCCTGCGCTAAAATAAGTTTCCTCTGTTCTTCTGTTACGTCTTTTATCTCCGTGAATTGTCAACTTTTCTCATTCTTCACTTCTTCACTGCTCACTCTGTACTTTCTTTCCCCCATTTCCATCCTTTGTCTCGATTCGGCTACAGGATTATGCCGAGGTGTAGCATCTCTGAAGTTAGGGAGATTCCTAGGGCACATCAGCATGCGCCGCATCACTTCCAGCGAGGAACAGCTTGTTACCTTGAGCAATGATTACATGGCGAGGGAAAGGGAAGATTTCGGTTGACATGCAATTTGAAACGGGGCCACTGGATAAGCAAAACTATATCTGTGTACAAATAAATATCAGCAGCAGGAACGCCGACTCCCCTCCCGCGCTGCTGTCAGGCTGATGGCATTGCTAACCGGCACGACGCAGCAGTCAGACGGAACAGACCCCGAAATAAGAAGCGGGAAGCTGCCATTACACCTCCACACGCTGGCCCGCCGTCAAATTACCCTCAATGCAGATGACAGCGGAGAGGACGCAGAGCCTGAGACAATCTCCCTTTTTTGCATGTTTTGTCCTCATTGTAAAGTCAGTCCGCACAAAACCCACGGACATGATCTGAATGACTCAACAATAACACAAAGCGAGCTTTCCCTCCAAAACTTTATGGTAATTGACTGCAGAGCAAATATATATATATATCTTCGGGAGTTCGATGGAGTTATAACTTTATATTAACACGTCTGGACAAGTCAAAGACATCAAGGCATTAAAATGAGAAAACGTGTCACAACAAAAGAGGGTTTTTCGCCGAGCTTTTGTCGCGAGCAGCTCCACCGAATTCTGGTTTAGACATCCCATTACTGACATGCGATGCAGAACCAATTGGTGATTCGGCCCCTGGTGTTTTCAAGCGCGAAGCTCTGCCGGCGTTTTTTTTTGGGGGCTTCACCCCGCAGGTGGACGAGGCCGGGACGAGTTCGATCCGCTGGTAATTGTGTTCCAGCTAAAATCAAATCCAATCAGCGAGAGCATCTCTTTGGTCTTGTTTCCAAACCGGACCGGAGAGAGAGAGTTGGGACTTGAACAGCGCCTCGTTCATCCCTATCACATCACATCTTTGCCCAAGGGTCGCGTGACGACTTTTTTTTGTACGTCTGACAATCATCTGAGACAAAAATGATGACAGAGTTAGGGTTAGGGGTTAGGGGCTAGGGTAAGGGTAAGGCTTAGGGTCACTGAATCAAAATCCAACAAGTCTAATCTGCGTTTAACACCTGCACCGAATTCAGGCTTACCGAATGAAATTCCTTCCGATTCCGCCGCCTTGACGGCACCAACAAAGGTCACCTTTGCTCGTTACTGGCCCGAGTTCTTCTCACATCATCTCTAGACCAGAATTCAATGCACTTACGAGGCATTTGTAAAGCAGGGAGCACAATATCCTCCACTAGAAGAGCTGTCTCGCTGTTGACCCTCTGGGCACAGAGTCCCGCTGGTTTCATTGCACAACCCCTCCCCTGCTACCACAATCACAGAATACTTTACACCTGGGTTGGCAGGGGAATGCAATTAAGCAGCCGCTGGGAGAGGAATCCAACATCCACCGAGAGGAGAGGCCGGTGGGAACTCATGTTTGTCTCCCGGCCTCACACAAGAGATTGACACTTCTTACGTAGAACCAGTGACAAGAATCGCAAGTTGGCTGCAAATCCCCAAAGATGAATCCATGTCCGTTTAAATGTCGTGACTGAGGGGCTGGCGGACAAATGCAAGGTTGATTTCACTGATGCTGTGTGCAACTAGACGGTCCGATTATTATTTTTGTGCAAACACAGCATGCATTGCTCTAAGAAACCCGCCGTTTGAGACTTGCACAAACCCAAGCATGCATCGTGAATTCGGGTAAGATTAAAGATCACCTTAAAGGTTCTGTTATCGGCTGTTTTCATCGCCTCCCTGAACCGCTTCACTGATGTTTGTGAGTTTAAGAGTAGACACTCCTCGCAGCGAAATGCTAAACGGCCCTAGTCTGCAGCGTCCCGAGAGGTTACCCCGTCACCCCCCGAAGCTATTCCTGTGTGTACTTACCCTGCAGAAATAGCTGCTGCTGCTGCTGCCGCCTTGCTCCAAGTGTTTACAGCCGCTGAGGAGGGGTTTTGATGCTGAGTGCTACAGTTAGTATCTTGTTAAAGCGCCTTTAGAGACCGGCGTTAAAAGAAGACGGATAGCCGGGCGCATCATAAACAGCACTCTTTTAGGTTTATGTGTTTTGTTGTCCCTCTGTGGACGGGATATGGAGCCGGTGCCGGTGCCAGGCGGGTCACGTGGCGGTGGATGTTTGTCGCCTAATTGCTGCCGTGTTGCCCAAAGGAGGAACCGAAGGGCTCGGGCTGCGAGGACGCGATCTGGCTGCTTTCGAATTCTTGGAGTAGTCGCAAGATAAAAATCACTCCTTAGCTGGAGCTTTTTTATTCCTTCAGACGAAGCATTTCCTCAGAGGGACATGTTCCGGCGCTAATCTATAAAGCACGGCGTGCAAGGGTGAATAAAAGAAATGATACTTCACACAACACGGTTAATATAACGGGGAGAGTGGAGGAGCTCGGAGATGCGCGCCTGCCAGCACCCGAGACGTACATTTGGTCCTGGAGTGCGATAAAACCCTCAGCTTGGATGTCTGCCGTGCTCTCCAGCGGCGTCAGTCTTATTGCTCTACAGGACGACGCTGCAGATGAGATGAGCTACATATTGTAAAGTCTGCGCCCGTTACGCAACAGAGAGAGTGAGGCTGCAGAGGCAACAGAGGGCAGGGCACGTATAGGATGCAGAAAATTAGATTTGTTTGCCATAAATTAACATATTTTCCATGTTGATTGTAGTTTCCTTCTTTCTTTGCAGAAGGAGATTAGCATGGAGAAGTTGCCCGGCAGCGCGAGCCAGCCGGCTTCCCTCGACTTCTCCCTGGAGTCCCTGAACAAGCTCAACCACAGCAGCGGCGGAGGCCTGTACCCGGACACCGGCTCGGGCGTCCACAGGGGCCGTGGCGGCCCCGGCCAGGGCGCGGACGAGCCGTCCTCCTCCGGTTTCGCCAGCAGGCCTGGGGTCGACCCCGCGGGCTCCCTGAGCGACTCGCTCTACGACAGTTTCTCTTCCTGCACCAGCCAGGGCTCCAACGGCATTTGAGAATTCAGAACCTCTCTCGATCTCTACATTTTGGCCGCTTAATTTGTCATTGGCCTTAAACGCGACTTCGGATCAAGCTTCCTCGCCTCAATACGTAAAGCCCTGCCCTCTCTGCTTGCAACATGAAGCACTTACAGAGCTGGAGGACGCGAGGACGAATCCTCAACGCCGACCCCAAACCAGGACTGTTAATAGTTTGACTCTGGGTGTGGTGGTGGACTGGACAGCAATACTGCAGTTGTTTTTTTTTGTTGTTGTTTCCCTTTTATCATTGCACTGTAACGGATACTGTACAAAGTCTTTAAGGAGCGTAAAGTGAACAGCAGTGGTGAAAAGGTTCAGGCAATCGGATGCGGCCGACGTCTGGCTCCGAAACTCAATGTGTCATTTATTGCTGCTAAAAAAAAAAAACGATGCCCATGGAGAATGACCTGAGAGTGCCCATGTGGAATCATGACCCATAATAATAATAATAAAAATAAAATAATAAAAATAATAATCGTTAGCTACATTTTTTTTGAAGCAATAAAAAAACACTTAATCCAGGAATAAAATTCTTGAAATTCCAGTTGATTTTAAATAGTTATTAATTAATTAATAAAAAAAAAATTTAATTAAAATTCGTAAATGTTCTGCATAGAATATATATATATTTTTGTTATTATTTTATTTCATTTTTATTTTATTTTATTTTATTTTTTTCCACGTGGTACATTGACTTTCTCGGTACAGGTAAACCCACCAACTGTTTGGCTTGAACGCTCTCCGGTGTCACTGTTGGTAGCTCAGGGAAGATGCTTTAGATTGTATAAAATTAAAAATAACGCAGCCGTCAGGAAAGCGTCGACAAATACAGATACCACTCAGTAGTCCTTTCTGCCTTTTTTTCCGTCTTCCTTTTTTTTTTTTTTTTTTGACTTCCTGCTGCAGAACCCAAACTGTGCAGGCCTCAGTCTCATGTAGCATTGTATGGAAGTCCATTCATGCCAATTTACGCATAATTTTGAGAAAAAGTCTCCTTATTTCGAGATGACTTTAAGAAAATGCCAAATTTTTTGGGACAACATTTTGCATTATTTTGACATATTTACACATTACGGTGAAATAATGACACATTTTGTCGGCGTAATGACAAAATTATGATAAAATATTGCAAAAATAGTGCTGCATTTCCTCCGGTAATGGATTCATTGTGACAATTTATCTTTACATAGCACATATTTCAACTTTTTGAAAAGTTCGCCAAATGGACGACTTACTAAGCGTCATTTTCATTTTTTTCCATTATTTTGCATATTTTTCACATTTTTAAGTCATTCCGATTACTTTTTATTCATTGACTGAAATGGGCTTCCGTGCTGCACAGCACACCTGCACCCCAGTTTCCCCCTCCTCCTAGCCGCCGTGTTATATATTGTACATAAAATTTTTAATATCTGAATGGGCATTGCTGACTCGTATATGCAAATAAGAATAAAAAGAGAAACGACGGATGTAAATTGTTCGCCAATCATTCGAGGTTCTAGGTCTGAGAGTGTTTTCTTATGGAATTCTTGTTTTATTTTGATTGCTAAAAAAAAAAGAAAGAATATTTTATCACTTTATTTTAAAAGACATATTTGAACCTTTAGGTGGAGTTCTGCAAAAAATCCTTTCTGGAATCTGACCAGCTGGTGCTAAAATCAACGGAGCCGACTGTCTGTGAGTGTGTGTGTGTGAGTGAGTGTGTGTGTTTCAGTGTTTTTCTATGAGACCCTGTTAATATTGTATGAAGAGAGTCTGCAGAGGACTTGTGTATTTTTCTAGATGTCCAGTATTTATACCCACATTTTGTACTGTCTGACTGTAGAGTGACTGTCATGCTTCACCTCTCTCCTTAAATGTTCCTTTTGTAAAGAGAAAGGGTTACCAGCAGTGTTACTTTGGTAATTAATATTATTGTTATTGTTATTATTACTGTGTGCAATTCTGTCTGTTACACTAGACTTTAATTCTATATTTTATGTAACTATTTCCTAAATAAATACGAGAAACTATTTCCTATTTCAAACTGAAATGCGGTGTGGCGTTTGTGGATGAAGCGCATGCGTGCGTCTTTTTTCCTTTCTGAGCGGTAAAATTTTTTTGGAGGAAACCCGCCGCGTCCCGCTCGCAGGCTGCAGCGAGGAGCTGGAGCTCGGTTGACTCCGCGGATTGCAGCCGCGGAGGAATTTATAACCGCCAGTCCCTTGATGGGTAATTATGCGCGCATAAATAAACGCAATTAGTTTTACGCACGCTTGCCTGGATGACTGCTCCCTCTCGCTCTCTGTCTGGCTCTGCGCTGTAGCCTCAGTATTGATCACAGAAGCACTTGATTGTGTAAAAGTCGAGGTTGTTTCTTGTGGGTTTATGATTTAGTGTCATCCAAAGGGGGAAACACAGTAAAGGAAGTCAGATTTGCGCAGTTTTGATCTACCCTTTAATGGAAACTCATACAAAAAGGTCATTACAGCTGCAAGGGAAATGGGACTTAAACAGAGACTGCCAATCAGCTGAAGCATTATAGTGAGTCACAGGAAGGAGAAAACACAGAGAAGTCAATTTCTTTGCACAATTATTGTGATATTTCTGGTGGAAACTCTAAATTCTTAAAACAGACGCGCTCAAATCCTAAAAATATTCACAGGCTATGATTTAAAGGGTGAAATATGTATAATGCAGTGATAAGGAAATACCACAGCCCTGAGTTACTATCGCAACTTGCCCCGATGAGATACGAAAATGCCAACTGCGAGCCCCCCGTCACGTGGTGCGACTTTATGATTTCTGCGCTCGGGATTCGTCTCCAGTCTCCAGAACCTCTCTCTCTCTCTCTCTCTCTCTCTCTCTCTCTCTCTCTCAAACACACGCCTCTCGGAGCCGTCCACCAGCCAGCCGAGAGGAGGAACGATGACTTGCTCCGGGCTCCCTCCGCGCCTCCGCCTCCGCCACATTTTCACATTTTCGGTCTGATGCTGCCGCTCCGAGCCTCATTCGGGAGAGGATGCGTCTGCTCGTCTTTGCGACTTTATTCGGAGTCCTTCTCGAAGCAGGTAGGGAGGGTGAGGGGGGGAGGACCGCAGACCGTTACAGCTTTGGAGCCGCGCGTCTTTGCAGGTACAAGAACGTTTTTGCGCGCAACAGAAAGCGGAGAGTGCAGATGTTTGGTTTACGCGCGTTCCATCCATGGCACAGATGCTCCAAAACTTTTTATTCTTATTGCATTTCAGTCTGAAATAAACATATATATTTTTTTTGGACTTCCAAACCTTTTTGTATATCTCATCACAGATGGAACAATAGCAAGCAGTGAAGGGCAGCCGTGTTGCGTATTTGGCTCTGGTTTTGCGCACAGAGGGAGCAGCACTGCGCCGGACTCCTCCGCGATGCTTTGGGGGCAGAGGCAGAATAAATTCCAACAGTTTCATCCAGAAATACCATTCAACTCATATCATACATTTTCAGCAGCTGATTGCTTCATTTGCTTGGAATTTATTGTCCTATTGAAACTAGAGATGATGCAAAAAAAAAAAAAAAAAAAAGATTTGTAATTCTTCCCTATGATTTCTGATTTAAAGATATTCCAGTTGTTCTCTGGGGCTACCTGGACGCTGAAGGTGCAAAGGATTTTCCTTATCAGCCTCCGTTTCCCGTCGTGGAACTAAGAAAAGGATTCAGTTTTAGAGAACTGATAAGCTGAGCTCAGGAGCTGGATTTTGCTCTCAAGTATGATGGATATCCACCCCTTCCCAAAAAAAAAAAAAATATTTTTTTTGTTTGTTTTTTCATAGAGCCTCCTTTCAGATGATGGATGTAGGCTTCAGGCTTTTGTTTGCTTTAATTAATGAAGCTGCTGGTAGTGTGTTGCTGTTGTTGTGTGGACCTTTATTGGACGCGTCGGACGGCACCGTTTGAGTTGAAATTGTTTTAAATAATCTCACCGGTAATTTCTGCTTTTGGGAAGGAGACGTCAAGGATAGGCTTAGAGGGTTTTGATGGAGCATTTCTGTGTTTTGCTGCTTTCATGGAGACATCTAATATATAGGAATCCTCAGAGGATCCTGCGCAAACTTTAATTCTGAGCAAAATAAGTGTCGAGATTTACATCTTCCTGCAACTTCCTGCAAGAAAAAAATGGTTTGACTCAACCTTTAGGTGCGATGAGGATAAGTGTCAGTGGAAATGTGGCATTAACGCTGCAAAATGTGATCCAAAGTTCACCCATGATTTAAATTCCAACTCCCGTATTAAGACTACAGCATCACTTTGAGTCTGAAATCTGCAAAAAGCAACACAACACTTCATCTTTATGAGGGATTGAGAATCCATTTGTGGTGGAGTATGTTGAGTCTTGTGGCCGTTTGTGTCGTAAATGGGGTTTTATCACCTGCAGAATCCATGGCTTTATAAAAGGAACCGCTTCACAGCTAGCTGATGTGTTTCTTTACGGCCTGTTCTCACCTCGGCGCGCGAATCTATAACCTGGCCGCCGGCGCTTGCGAGGCGGCCAGCAAAAGCAGATCAAAAAAGGACCTCGGCGCAGTGCAGACGACCTCCCGTGGAGTTCATGTTCTGAACCTCGTGCACCGTCTGAGGCGCTCGGAGAAAAACCAGAAAGCAAGACGTCATGCGCTCCTGTCAAGGGCAGGAAAGAGAAAACGGTCCTAACCTCCCAGTCCGACAACCCAGATTCAATTTCGCGTTTTCATCACTATTGTAGGAAGCTAGCCTCTACTGTAAGCAGCACGTTAGCTTAGCTTCAAGACCTTGTTGTGTACTATTTCATCGTTTAGTTTCTGCACAATTTATGCACTAGTTGTGTCAATTGGCAAACGTTAGAGGCACTAGTCTGTAGACTTTGTTGCTATTGTGCTAAGCTAACACATGCAGGGCTAGCATCATGTTTATTCAGAGATATAAGAGAGGTGTCTTCAAATCTAACTTAATATCTCAAACATTAGTCAAACTTTATGAACGCTCTGCAAAACCAGAGTCTTTCTATACAGAGGAAGACATTCGTATCAAAGTACTGACTGCGTGTGTCCCTCCCGATTCCCTTTGGGCTGCCAGGAGATGCCCTTCAGATCCAGTGTTACCAGTGCGAGGAGATGAAGCACAATGACTGCTCGACGCCAGAGTACATCGTCAACTGCACCGTCAACGTACAGGACATGTGCCAGAAGGAGGTGCTGGTCAAGCCTGATGGTAAGCGCCAGAGTCTCCCTGCCGGTGTGCTGACGTCTTGATCTCCCTTGACGGAACTAGCGTCGGTAAAGGTTTAGAAGATTTATGGTTAAGGACACGAATGCCAGAAAAAGCTAGGGTTCCTGTTTTATCTGAAAGGGGAAGGTGACCGTCTGGAAACTGGAGACGGAGTCGAGCGCGGCGCTCAGAAGGGTACGCGACCTCTACGTTTTTATATCTTTGCCTTTGAGATGCGGCGAGGCAACGTTACGAAGGCCTGACAAATTTCACAAAGGTGGCGTGAGCAAAGACACAAAATAAAGATGACGTAAGCCTCTCAAATCAGCTGTGACGCTTGGACCTGTTGATATTTTTCTGTTTTTACGCCATAATAAGAAAGAAAATACTCATCACCAAGGAAACCTATTACTTCTTCCACCCCTCATTCTTTATAATCCTCAAGCGTCTGCCTTAGTGACCCAGCAGAACAGGTCAGAACATCTCATGTGATTTTCAGACGTTGTTATCTGCTGTTTTGTTCCTTTGCTCAGCCACAAAGCAGGAGCGAGAGGAGTATTGATTGATGTGTAGACTTGCGAGAGCCCAGCACCGTCCCCGCGCGCGGTCTGCGTCGCCTTCCTTTTATTTTCCTCGTTACATCAGGCTCCTCGGTTTCTCCAAAACCCACGTCGAACGGCGTCCCGCTAAATCACTTCCTTCAGCGCATTCGTCAAAAAGAGAGACTTTCATTCAGCTGCCATCGACACAAGATTAGATTAGTTTTGTGCCGCCTTACAGAAAATAAGAGGGTTGAGCCTGAGCAACGCCAAGCTGACATTTTGTTAACGAATATGGAGTATAGAGGCGTTTCTTTTTTTAGGCTAAAATCCAACTCAACCCTTAGCGGTCATGTAGAAGGAAAAACATACTTGAATTTAACGACTCCTCAAGGCGTAAATGTGTTTTAGTCATTACCATTTTTGGCTAACTAGCTTTCTGTCTAAAGTAGAAAGCTAGTTAGATGCAAAACTCATCTAACGGAGCAACATAAGGTGGTTGAGCTTTCATGTATGCTAATCGCAAAAGGTTATGTGCAGTATGCATGTCGCACACGCTATCAGAATTCAAGCTAATGTTTGCAACTCAAACTTTTAGCTGTAGCTAGCATTACCCTGAAGGCAAAACATGTCCCAAAGAGACAATTTGTTTGTTAGTTAGCAGAGGTTCCAGCCTAAATACCCAAAGAAGGAACACGTTAGCATGTTTATCTGCTTAAATCATTGGCGTATTTGGCTAACTAGCTTACTATCTGAAGTAGGAACCCATGTTTAGCATGACCTCAAAGGTCAAGACACATCATCCAGCTGTGTTACTTCAATTTATTGTGTCAAAAAAAAAAATGCGATCAGAATTCAAGCTCAAGCTAAAGTTAGCTTAAAGCTTTGGTTATGTTAGCAAACGTAGCTAACCTTACCTAAGATTTAGATTTTTTTTTCAAATTATTATTTACATAATACACATACACATTGACCAGTTATTATGGAAATTAATTACTGGCAAAGCTAGAGACAACTTCTTAAACCAACAAGCTAACGCAAACTTAATTAGCTTACTGCCAAATCTTTCTACAGAACCTGCGGTTTCCAGCTAGAAATGAATAACCCGCCTTTGTAACTGCGTAGGCTCTGAGGTGTTTTAAAGGAAAGGAAACTGCTATCAAGGCCAGAGTAAATTTACATCAAATTGCAGAAAAACAGCAGCTTGAGTCGTGCTTTCTGTTCGGCAAGGTGACCATGTTTGTTGCAGGTATCGGCGTATCCAACCATCTAGGCACCTTCTGTCTGTCTTTGTGAGCGCTCGCGGGTTCAGTGCCTGCAACTATAGCTTTGCACGGTGTCCTTGACTAAGACACTGAGCCGGCGCAGCCACGCTACAGATGTTAATTTTATGCTTTGACAGTCAGAAGCAGAGCGCCGTGTAGCACATGGCGCCTGAAGAAGAAAAACACTCGCTTGCACATAGTTCTCTGCAGCTACAAAAAGAAAAGCTTGAATTTGAAGAAAACAAAAAGATAAATAACATACTGGCATGGACTACATGGAGAAACATCACCTAATAAAAGAGCAAGCGGCTCAACAGTGCAATAAAAAGTTTTCTTCATACAGATGCTCATAGCACAGAGCTAGCACGCTAACAAACATCAGTTAAGAAGAGCAGACGGGAGCACAATAACTCCAATAAAATGCTTTGAAAAACAAGTTCCACCTGCAATCTGAGAAATCTTACAAGCTCTTTGAGATTGATGTGAAACTTAACAACATTTCAGAGCTGTGTAACTGTGCAATAATTCCTCTCTCTCTCTCGCTCTCGCAGGGATTCATTATCGGAAATCCTGTGCGTCCTCCGGCGCCTGCCTCATCGCCTCCTCCGGCTACCAGCAGTTCTGCACCGGCAGGCTGAACTCGGTCTGCATCTCGTGCTGCAACACGCCGCTCTGCAACGGCCCCAAGAGGAAGCGGCCCGTCCCCTCGGCGGCGGCGGCGACGGCGCTGCAGACGACGAACTGGCCTCTGCTTCTGCTTTTCTTCTTCCTGCCGCCGCTGATGCTTCTCCCGTTGACGTAGATGCTACATCTTCGCTGTACAGGCTGTTTTCCGTAATTCAAAGCATGGTTCGTTTAGGTTTTCCGGTAAATTAGGGATTGTCAGAAAACAAGGGCTTGACGGGAACTATCAAGAACTACTGGCAGTGTCCGCATACTTTTGGCTGTGTAGTGTTGCTTTAATGAGGACGAGAATTTCTAGACAAACAAACTCAGATCTGTCTTGTCGTTTTCTTGCCCTAGGTTCCTCCAGACTCGGACACCAACACTGGCTTTGCATCTTCTCAGCGTCACGAAAACAAAAAAGCAAAACAAATGAACTGTAAATCTGATGAAGACGTCCGAGAATGACGCCTCCCTAGAAAGAACCTGGGGAACTGAAAGCGGACACGGCTTTCCCAAACCATTCGTTGCTCACGTCGTTGGCTGCCGTCGGACCGCCCGGTCTGCAGCCGAGGCGTCTCTCGGCTTCTTAGCTTTTTTTTTTGTGAAGTGGATCTGCTCTGATCTGGTGTTATTTTCATGGGAGACGCTTTTATTTCAAAGCAGCGCTGTAGGTTTTGTTTCTTGTTAACGCTGTAGCTGTTGTTGCACTCGTTTAATTACTAACCTTCTACTCTGCTCGTACTCTTCATACGTCGTGATAAAGACTGCACTTTAATTCAGGCAAGGGAAGGAATCTGAAGGTTTTTTTTCAAGATCTCCTGCTGCACATTTTATGCCTTTCTTTCCACTGCCATACAGCACTGACGGACATTTAACTACCGGGAATGTGAAGGAGGCTGAAGAGCCGGATTTTGGAAACCTAATATGATTATTTATCTTAGGTAGCTGGTTGTGTAACCTTTAGCAAAAGAACAAGCACAAACACATCCTCAGTCGAGACCTGCTTGAATCCGAATCATCTCTAGAAATGCATGAGGCCTCTGCTTTGCGAGCAGATGCTGTATTTTATAACTGATTTTAAATTTACTTGTATTTCCCTCAAAACGATTCATTTCTCCCCCCGGCGTCTTCTTTTACTGCTTGGCTTGGATTTGTGTTGTATTTAACGTGTCGTGGACTGCAACGGCGCGCCGCGCGAAGGCGTCAACGGTTTGTTTCGTATCACTTTATCCAAGAGGAACGGTGTATATATATATCGGTTAAGACGGCGACGCCTCCGGACGGAGAAAACCGAACCTCAGAGGAGAGGAACGCTGTATTCTGCTGATGTGTGATGTAAATAAATGTTGCAGAAAACTGGAAATGTGTTCAGGTTTCTAGTGTCAGCAAGCTGAAATGGTGCCCAAAACTGAATGCTAATGATAATGCTAAAGCTAGCTAACGATAAAATTGTGTATTTAATCATCTGTTCTTTTCATTGGACCTATGACCGCAGAAATGCAAACCCTTCCCCAAGTCTCACAAGTCGCCACTGTTTGAAGTAGAAGAACCTCCACATAGCCGCCTAGCGCTTTAGCTTTTCAACGCTTTAGCACGTGACCATGTAGGCTATATTTCACCCAGGTAGGCTCCAACCAAGACTCCGCACGGATCAAGCTTCATTCTGCGTAACAGTCAAGCTGATTCCCCGACAGATTTGCGACCGGTGAACAAGCTAACCAAACTGTCAAACATGGCCGCGGTTAGCTAGGTTAGCATGTTTTTGTTAAAGATGCAGCCATGTGGTCTTCACCTGAGGAAGAACTTGCTTGAAAAGGAACAATTTCTCTTTTATTTCAGCCTATTTTCTTGTAAAGTAACTTACTTTTTACATTTTAAATAAATGTTAAGTGTAATTTCACACAAAAAAACACAAAGATACGCTCTTTAGGTCATGATTTCCCCCAGTTATAAGAGCTATTAACGCCAACTTTAGCTCAGAGCTACGACTTCAAAATGAGAAACTTCATTAATAAGACTTAGTGCTTATTATAGGGAACCAGAAGCAGCTAAGTTCACAATATTAGAAAGTTTATTTCAAATATATCTGCACGCTTTATCGTAGACAAATACCAGATTATTGCTGCAACGTTCAGCTGAGCACTTAAAGACTCTCTGCTTCAGCAGTTAATTAGAGACGATTAGTTTTCCCTATACACTAATTAGCCGCAAATTAGGTCCTTTAAACATTCACAACTAGTTCATAGAGACTGATTAGCATCAATTTCATCCACGATCCTGCAGCTTTTTTTTTTTAATCTTTTAGAGGCCTTTGCTCAACTCTCAGGAAAATGAGAGCCGGTCCGTGCGAGGTTATTTACGACTAAACTCCCTCATAACCTTCACACAGCCGGGCTAAGGACGCCGTGCATGCGTCGCTTTATTAAATTAGCCACACTTCACTTTGCTAGTCGCTCAGTTCTAGTTTGTGCCTCCTCTGTTGATTTTTTCTTCCATTTCACTTTGCTTCTGTTTATGCATCGGTGAGTGAGAATCCTTTTTTTTTACCAGTCTCATCCAGACTACTCTGAATTACTCCCGTTTCTGCTCTTGTCTTGTGCTGACGAACCCCTCCTAATCCTGTCGGAGTCAGGTAATCGCGGCGGAGACGAAATGTGCAGAGCTGCAATTTGCGATATTGGACAGTTTTTATGCTTTGAGCAAAAAAAAACAAACAATAACACCCAAACAGAGCGAGCAAATCATGAATCATGGTGAGCCGACTCTGCAGCATAAACGCTCTTAACGGCCCGTGCAGCTATGAGGAGACTTGTAAGTGCCATAATGATGTGTCCAAGTAGGAGCCATAACATTGTGACCACCTCCCTAATATTGTGCAGGGCCTCCAAAAGAGTTGTGACTCATCAGAGAATGGACACCGGCCTTCTCAGGGTGTCCTGTGGGCCTTTAAAGGGAGGATCAGTTTGGGATCTAGTGAATTTGGAGGCCAGGTCAACACCTTGAGATGTTCTTCACGTGTTTGTTGCGTCATTTACTTCTCCTGCCTGTCTCCTGGTCTTGATGTTGTAGCTGATCGGTTTAGAGCAGCTCCCACTGGATGAATCTTACCGCTAAGATTCATGAAAAGCTTGTGGGACACATCATGAACACATGGGATAATGGCCGAAAGAAACCTCGGCTGTTTGTGCCCGTCGCGGCCTAAACTTTCCGCGCAGCGAGGGCATCCTGCAGCGCGAGGGCGCGGCTCCGTGACTGAGCATCATTAAGCCCCAACGCAGAGGAGGAGGAGGAAGGAGTCGGGACTGACAACGGCGGAGGCAAAGTGCCGACTGCAGATCTCCCGGGGTTAAGAAGCAGCAAAAACAGGAGATTATTAAAAATAATAAGGCCCTCCTCTGCTCTGCCCTAATGACGCGCAAACACAGTTGCATTAGAGCGCTGGCTGAGGAAAATACTTGGGCTGATGAGGGAGCTCAGCTACTTTGTTTGCTGTGTATCGGAAATGAGGGGGAAATGATCAGCTCTGGTGTGGGAGGGAGCCGTTTCAGGTGGACTAACAGCGGGATCACAAACCTCCAGAGAGTCAATTACCCCCACAGAGCACATACATACAGATAGTGTACGTTGTAGTCGGTGACAATGAGTCACAGCGGGCCCACTTTGTTTACTCCTGTTAGTCTTGAATCAGAGTCAGGCATCGTTATTAGCCGATAAAAAGATTCCTGTGTGTGGGTAGAAGCTTGAGGATTGAAGTTGCCGTGACACAGTTTGAGAAAGAGCAGCAGTTTTTTTATGCATTAAAGTGAATGAAGGAAGTGAACACCTGCCTCAAGATGTTAAAAACGAGAGCGTTGGTGCCCTCTAGTATTTGAAATTAGCAGTGACACGCAAGAAAAATCAAAGGAGAAAAAGACTGGAGTGTTTCTTGAAGACTAATCAGCTGCAAGCTAATTTTTTTTGGCGGGAAAGCATGGTTATCCCTTAGCGAGCTAACCGTTAGCCTCTTTAGCTTAATGTAGGAAATGCGGCTACAGTTTTATGGCATCATTAGAAGCTTATATCTGCGCCCATATGAATACAGCGCTCTGATTGGCTGGTGTGTTTTTGAACCAGGAAGACAACAGTTGGAATGCAGCTGCTAGCGGCTAGCGTAGCATTAGCTGAACGTTTAACTTCACAACACAACAAGAGGACTGTTTTGTTTTGGAAAACTTGCACTAGCTAGGATGAAAATGAAATCTTGATAGGACCAGATGAGATGAAATGCAAAATAATGTCGTTATATATCTTTTTTAAACTTCTAAACATGCCTTCACTCACTATAAGCGCATCTCCACCTCTTTTTCCCCCCTTTTAAGAAGCTGCGATGTCTAAAACCGATTACGTCCACCACTTTTGTCTTAAAGTAAAGTCTCGGATAGTTTTGGAAACAAATCGTTTCACCTTCAGCTCTTGATGGAGATTTTCCATCAAGCGGTTCGACTCTGCCGAAGAGAAAAAAAAAGGAGATGAGGAGCGTTTCTATCAGCATCAGCAGAGCCCAGAGCTCTTATAGGAGACTCTCTGTGTGTGTGTGTGTTGGGGGGAGACTCTAGTGTGTGACTGATGAATCCGCCTCAGGACAAAGGGCCAATGTTCCTGGCCACGGGATTGGCTCTAATGCGGTAAGGTGTTCTGGAGACGGACTCAAGCCCTGAAGCTCATTTCTGCTCATATATCGTCTTTATCTGCGGCCCTCCTTCATCGCACCTAAATCACTGATAGAATCTGGAGGAGTCAGCACGGCGAGTGGAGGTGGGTTGCTGTTATTTGAACGAGCGAAAGCCTAGGAAAGGCAGAAAACGTCACTTCAGACATTGTTTTTATCTTGAATAACAAGGCTCCTTATGGTTCATATTCTATTAAATATGTATACACTGTGCGCTTTAATACATACAATATATCATCATTATTTTTAGTCAACAATATTTTATTACACCTATGTATAAATTATTATTAATAAGTATTTTTTTTAAAAACAAAACAAAACATATAAACTATTATATTAGCGGCCCCTGTGTTGCAGTAACACTCTCCGTCCGCTTGGGGGCGGCGTTGCCTCCTCGAAGCTGCTGACTCGGCACTAGAAGAAATCCCCACCGAACCCGGAAGCGTTCCCCGATCGGCCGTGATTGCTATTCATTCAGGGCTGCTGCGATCTGAATCAGCCACCAGTTTTTGGATATCCGCTGGTATCGGGTGCCCGGTATATTCCTCCGCAGGTAGATTAAAGGACAGCGAGCATGGCTGGTCGGCTACCGGCTTGTGTTGTTGACTGCGGAACGGGGTAAGTCGGCGGCGGTGGTGGTCGGGGGAGAGAAAGGGGGATGCTAGTTAGCATTAGCCTGGCTCTCATTGACCACATAAGCGGCTGTCAAACTTCCAGCTAACGCCCTGCTGTCCGGCTGCTTAGCCTGAAAGCTTCTAACGTCGCTTACATACAAATAATTACTTATTTTATCACCCGCAAGGCAAATGTTAATGTTATAATTAATTAAATAAAACGGTTGTTTGGTTTATTTGAGCGTTTTTATTCCAACTGCCGCTCTGTCAGAGCAGTTAGCTGCTACTAGCTAGCGAAGCTAACGTTACTTCCTGGAGAGTCCTCCCAGCACTTTTATGCTCTTTATTCCTCCCACTTTAAAAGCTGGACTTTTCTTGGAACACGTTTAAGCAGCTTTAGCTAAACTTTTTATTCATTTGCAGGTACACAAAGCTCGGCTATGCGGGAAACACAGAACCACAGTTCATCATACCGTCATGTAAGTAAACAGAAAAACGCTAATGAAGATGCATCAAATGGTAGAGCTAGTTAAGTGCTGTTAAATATATAATAATTAATACATATATATTTAAAAGCCTTGTTAAGATTGCAGGACTTATTTATTTTATCAGAGTTGCTTCATAAAGCAGCTATTTCTTTGGGTTTGGTGTTTTGCCTCATAATCATTTGCCAAATAACAGAAGAAGAAGAATTTGCCCCAACTTTATTAACAACACTGAATTTATTCAGTAGAAGAAGACATCCAGGATCTGTTCTGTTTTGTTTTTTAACTCCAGGTATTGCGATCAAAGAGTCTGCCAAGGTCGGAGATCAGGCTCAGCGCCGGATGATGAAGGGCGTGGACGACCTGGACTTTTACATCGGGGACGAGGCCATCGACAAACCGTCGTACGCCACGAAGGTAGACGGAGAGGACACGAGGGTAGGACGGGCTCAGACGGCGCCCGAGGAGACGGCTAACGCTTGCTTTCTGTCCCCAGTGGCCGATCCGTCACGGGATCGTGGAGGACTGGGACCTGATGGAGCGCTTTATGGAGCAGGTCATCTTCAAGTATCTGCGGGCAGAGCCTGAAGACCATTACTTCCTCTTGGTGAGACAACACCTGCGTTTATTGTGATCAGAGCGGTCCGAAAGTGTCCCGTCGACCGCTCACGTCCGTTGTGTTCCTCCCGCAGACGGAGCCTCCCCTCAACACGCCGGAGAACAGAGAGTACACGGCGGAGATCATGTTCGAGTCCTTCAACGTCCCGGGTCTCTACATCGCTGTGCAGGTACGTTATAGTCGACGCAGTTTGAGAAGAGACGCGCGGGCTGAAGATGAAATTAGATTCCACTCAGAAAGAAGAATTTAAATGGTGTTTGTTTGTGTGCGTCAGGCTGTCCTGGCGCTGGCGGCCTCCTGGACGTCCAGACAGGTGGGGGAGCGGACGCTGACAGGCACCGTGATCGACAGCGGGGACGGCGTCACGCACGTCATCCCGGTGGTAGGTGCCTTTCTGTTTTTGTTTAGTTTTTTGCGCCCTCCTCTGCTCTAAACCCCTCACGCTTTCCAGGCCGAAGGCTACGTCATCGGCAGCTGCATCAAGCACATCCCCATCGCCGGGCGCGACATCACGTACTTCATCCAGCAGCTGCTGAGGGAGCGGGAGGTGGGGATACCTCCGGAGCAGTCGCTGGAGACGGCCAAGGCGGTCAAGGTCGGTTTGTCCCCCCGGACTCAGACGTTATGTCATCTAGTTTAGTTCCTGTATTTTAATAATCAGCAAAAAAGAAGCCGTAAAAGGGAACTGAGACCTGCTTTTAGGTGTAGTGCATGAGTTTGGCCGCTAGAGAGCAGCAGAAGCCATTAGATTTAAAATGTGAAGCTGTTTACACTCAGATGCTTTAACTTTTTTATTTTTTTATTTATTTGCACCATGTACAAAAGTAATAAAGAACAGAAACAAGAATAGTAAGTGCAGGAGACGTGGTGGAAAAAAACTCAAAAAAAGAAGAATCAAAAAAATAACGGCAAGAAATGAGACATTACATTATATATAATTCTAAAATATGATTATGAATATGCATAAGTGAAAATAATTGTGTATGAGTGGATGAGCATGTATAAATAAATATTAGGAAAATAAACTAGAAACTATTAGGAGTCTTGATGTATTAGCAGGATATGTGCTAGCCCAAACAATATTACAATAACTGATATGTGGAGAAATTAAACTATAATATAATGTATTGAGATATGAAACTACTAATTTTTCTGATGATATCAATAGACTTCATTACTTTGTTTGACCTCTCATCATCTAGAACCCCTAAAAATCTGTTTTATTTTTGCTTGTAAATATAATAAAATTAGATTTTATTATATTTAGTGATAACTTATTTATTCTGAGAATTTTATTATACCAGAATTAGCTTCATTAATTAGAGAATCAAAATTCCTATGAGTCAAAAGATCATAGATCGTTAATGTAGACGAGAAACAATAATGGACCAAGTATGGCGCCCTGAGGGACACCATGTGCTAACTGAGCAAACTTTGAAACATGTTTTGTCTCCAGGAGCGGTTCAGCTACGTCTGCCCCGACCTGGTGAAGGAGTTCAGTAAGTACGACACAGACGGCTCCAAGTGGATCAAACAGTACAACGGCGTCAACGCCATCACCAAGAAGGAGTTCACCATCGACGTCGGGTACGAGCGCTTCCTCGGGCCCGAGATCTTCTTCCATCCCGAGGTACGACGCGTTTTTGTCCTCGCTTTAAATCAGCTTCGTGAAGATTTAAACGTTTCACGAGTCTGCGTTTCGTCTCATGCAGTTCGCCAACCCGGACTTCACCCAGCCCATCTCGGAGGTGGTGGACGAGGTCATCCAGAACTGCCCCATCGACGTCAGGCGCCCGCTCTACAAGGTAGAAACCGGCCTCCCCGCCCGCGCCCGGACGAGATCGTAGCGCGGTCAACTCAACGTGTCCTCTGTCTTTGTTGTGTCTCAGAACGTCGTGCTCTCCGGAGGGTCCACCATGTTCAGAGACTTCGGCAGACGCATGCAGAGGGACCTGAAGAGGACGGTGGACGCGCGGCTGAAAATAAGCGAGGAGCTGAGCGGCGGCAAGTTGAAGGTACTGCGACGGTTAGCGCGGATTTGGACTTAGCTAAGAGCAACGATGCGCCGTCGCTTTAACGCTACGTTAAAATCAGCCTCTAGACGTTTACTCTTCTCTTTGCTTGCAGCCGAAGCCCATCGACGTGCAAGTCATCACCCATCACATGCAGAGGTACGCCGTCTGGTTCGGAGGATCAATGCTGGCATCTACCGTGAGTATTTTCACCTCTTCACCACAATCTCACATTTCGGACGGTGGCGACTGAACGAACCGTCTCCTCCCTCTGCAGCCCGAGTTTTACCAAGTGTGCCACACCAAGAGGGACTACGAAGAGATCGGGCCGAGCATCTGCCGCCACAACCCCGTGTTTGGAGTCATGTCCTAAAGTAGGGTGAGGGGAAGGAAGGAAGGAAGGAAGGAAGGAAGGAAGGAAGGAAGGAAGGAAGGAAGGAAGGATGGATGGATAAGGGTTGGGGGGAAGAGAGAAGAGGGAGGAGAGCACCGCAACACCTCACGCGCCGCGGAGTTTGGCGTTTGCACAGATGCTCCGACGTTCCCGTTCACTCGGATCGCAGCGGACCAAACGAGCCGCCCGGAGAGGAGCAGAAAGGGGCGGGCACAAATTAAAGAGGACGGATAAAATGTTTACTGCTCGTAGGTTAATAATAGGTGGTAAAATCTTTCTTTTTCTGCGTGCCTCGTATATGTACTTATTATATCCTCACAGGGTTGTAATATGTAATTAATCAAGTCGTGTATAAATGCACTTCTGTGTATATGGGTTGGGTTCTTGCCTCTATGTTATAAAAAAAAAAAAAAAGCGTTGTCATATATAAAACAATCAGACCGCTCCTGATTTGTCTTATTTTTGTGTCTCTATTTTAAAAAAGAAAAAAGAAAATGAAACATCCCAGGTTTTTTTGTTTCCTTTCACCCTTTTTTTATTTCTTTTAATCATCTTTTCAGCAGATTGTCTTGGAGGAAAGAATAAAGACGTGGTATTAATATATGAACATGCAGTTTTTCCACTGACTGTTGTTGGACCATCACTGTTGCCTAGTTCTACTGGATAGCCTTGTACTGTACAAAATAAATAAATCTGGATTTCAATGCTGGCATTCCAATAAATGCCCGGGAGACTTTTCTCACAGTTTCTGTCTTTTCCGATGAATCCCGTTATGGGTGGCGTTTGGGCTCGCAGGGAATACCTCTGCCTTCTATTTTAAAAGCGGTGGAGCTATTTCTGTGTGGGTGTAAACCCCCCTGTAACCGTATCTGCTCTAATGCAACACACATGTTTATTTTCATAGCGCCTGTTTGCGCCGGAGATGAGTCCCGCTGGGTTTTGTTTTTATTAACATGATGGCAAATCGGAGGTAAACCTTTGGCGAGAGATGACTCCGACCGAGAAGCAGAGGGTGCTCCTGTTTTTGGGCTTGTTCTTCGGGGCGATAGGGTTCCTGCTGACGCTGCTCTCCTTTGGGACCGAGTACTGGCTGCTGGCTGCCGAGTCCTGCGGCCGGCCGGAGGGAAGCGATGGCCTGAGAGAGGGGAAGGCCAAAGTCAAGGTATTCGGCCGTAATGCGTCAACGTTGAGCAGCTGAATAAAGGAGGAAGGAACAGGAAGTTGCTTCCAAATAAGGCAGAAATTATAACTAATCATAACCATGAATGTTTTGTCAGGTGCACAAATTTAAACTGATTTAAAGCAAACATGACGTAAAGTTCAGAGGTCAAAGAGATTTGTAAACACTTAAAGGTCCATAGTGGAGAGTTTAGTGCCATCTAGTGGCGAGGTTGCTGATTGCAACCAGCTCAACACCCATCCCTTAACAATTACAGAAGTGTCAAAAACTGAACGCAGACTCGTTTGAGATCTTCAGGAAACTAAATTTCATTAATTTTTACTCACATAAATGCGAGAACATGAAGAGGACGCCATTACTCTGTTGATACAAGGTGTTGACTTTTTATAAAATCTCACGATTGATCGTTTTATTCGACATTTTGGACACGCAGACGTACGCAATCTCACACGACGGAGCATTTAAACCGTCTCTACCAGGCTGTGATTTGTTTTCTCGCTCAGACCACAGACGATGTGAAGATCTTCCACGAGGGCCTGTTCTGGCGCTGCTCCTTCATGGCCGCCTCCCATGAATACTCCATATGGGACCTTTGGATCTGTGAGAGCCTCCGCTCCGCGCTTCAGCTGTCACGACATAAATCACGACTTATTATTATCATCGTGACTGATTTTTTTTATTTTTTTATTTTTCCCCTCCCCTCTCAGCGAAGCAGCCGCTGTCAAAGGTCTGCCGGGCCGCTTTCCTCTTCCCCTTTCCCGTGAACGAGCCGGTGCAGCTGCTGGTGGAGGAGCACGACTTGGAGCCCTACGAGCATCACTCTGCCATCGGTGGGTGCCGTTTCACCGCACACGTGGAGCAAACCAAAGACGCCACTGATTCCTTTCTCATCCTTTCTTAGTGTTTAGGACCTTCTGGAGCCTCTTCCTGGTCGTAGGTGTGGCCGCGGTCACCATGGGCGGATTTGTGGTCATCTGTGCCGGCCCAGTGTCCCACCACAGACTGTATAAAGTGGGAGGGAGTCTTCAGCTCTGTGGCGGTACGGACCATATACTCATATATATAGATATATATAAACAAGAGGTTTGTGAAATTCATTAATAAGAAGTAGATGGGATATAAATAAAAGTAAAGTTTAGTAGATTTTGAGATGTTTTTTTGTGGAAGAACAAACTTTTGCCTTATGACACTTTTCCACTGCAAGAACGTTCCTCAGGTGGACCAGGAACTTTTATTACTACCCTGTACATTTCAGCTGCAGGGACCAGACGCTAACATTATATGGGATTTACCCCCCTCCCCCAAAATAAGTCATTACTCAGATGGAAGGACTTTTCAAAAGTTCCAGGAACTTCGGGGGACGGTTCTTAGCACTTAGTTCCACAATAACTCATCTCGCACTCTGAATCTGCTTTGACGTCACGGCTCATCTTTACTTCCAAAATCACCTTTCGTACTCATTTGCCTCGTGTTTGCAGACAAATATAAATCTGAAGGAACTTTATACGTCTTTGAAAACGCTCCTCAGACTAAAAGTTCTGGGAACCAGTTCATTTATTCTCAACTCAGGGTTGACAACAACAACACATCCCACAGTTCTTGCAGATGAAAATGATTTAAAACTAGCTCCACTATTAAAACTGTACGCTTATCAACGCTTCTGAACAACAAATATCCATTTACATGAATAAACAATAGATCATGTGGTGTATTCTGATATTTTTAAGCTAGTTTTTGGCTCTAAAGTTAAATCTGTGTCGGACAGCCAAAGACTGGACGTGCTTGAGAGTTGAGATTGTTGATAAAAGAGCGACTTTTAAAGCAATCTCAGACTGGAGGAACAAAGTAAACGCAAAGTCAACAAATTCAGCAGAACACAAAGCAGGAGGAGGCTAATGGTGCCTCACACGCAGCCAACGAGCAAACATGTGCTCGCTGGAGCCGAGGCTTTTTGAAGGCCGCGCCCAGCTGAAGGCGATGCCAGCAAACGAGAGCGCAGCAGCTGCTGATCGTACCCAATCAAACCGCCGTCACATGCTTTGCAGGAACTGCTTTTAAAATTTAAAAGCATTATGCTAAAAATGCTAAAAACATGAGCAATTCTGCAAAAGATAATCTGAAGAAGTGCTTCTTGTCCTCCAAACTAATGACGGTGCATGATTTCTTCCTTTGGTTTTTCTTTTTTCTTCTTTCAGCCGTAAAAACAGCACAGAAAACATTACCCGCTGTGCCCCTCAGTTAAAAACTTGTTCGGCTTCCAACAGCGCAGAGACAAAACACTAATAAATGACACACTGTGTAAACAGCATGAATAAAAGGACTTACTTGGCAGGTACTGTGTAAACGCGCTACCTACTTGAAACGATAGCACAGTGTGTCCTGAAGCTCAGAACAAAAAAAATAAAAATTAAATAAATAAAAGACATGTAAACAGACTCCTGTTAAATCTTTGGTGTGTTTATTTCTCTGTGCCGTCAGGTGGGTGTCTGCTGGTCGTCATGGTGATGTATCTGATGTGGATCCAGGTCCTGGATACTCTGGAGCAGTTCACCCTTCACCAGAGGGTCTCCAACTGCCCCTCCTTCCACCTCAGCGTCCAGCACGGCCCCTCATTCCTCCTGGCCCCAGCGGCCGTCTTCTTCTGCTTGCTGGCCGGTCTCCTCTTCGTCCTGGTCGGCCGGAGCATCGAGAAGGCGGAGAAGGAAATGATGGACAAAGAGCCCGAAGCTTCGACCTCTGAGCTGTGATTGTGGAGGGCCCCGGTGCGGTCAGGGCTTAGTGGACATGTCCTACGAATTAAATGGACTTGTAGAGCTGAAAGCTAAAGCTTAAGTTGAAACTAATTCAAGTGATTTGTGTCTTTGGAGACAAATGCTCCTTTATTTTCATAGTGTGACTTTTGAATTAACTTCCTTTTCCTAAAAAAAAAGGAAGCAAAAATAGGAAGCTCTGTGTCCATGTACACAAATCATTTGATGATATTTTGTGCTTGTGTTGCAGCTTTTAGCCATCACATTAAGATTTCTTAAGAAGTTTTTTTTTTTTACATTAGTTGTTGTTGAAGTGTTGTCTTATTGAAAGTCTGTTTTTACTGTCCCCCAGTCAGGTCTCTGCTTAAACGACCTAAAATAAGTCTCACATGTCCACAGAATGTATTTTTAAAGTTAAAACTTAAAATACATTTACATCCAGATAAGCTGCAGGTGACCACGCCCCTTTTAGGAAGCGGCCCGCCCCTTTTCTGACAGTGCCAATTTTTGCAAATGTGGCTGATTACAAAAACACAAGAATTACGGTATCATCTGACCTGAATGATTTATTCAGACATACTATTGTCAAATCTACTGACAAAAAGAAAGAAATGTTTTCCAGATGCAGATTTTAATAATTATTTTAGAGATTTACTACAGAGATCATCTGTCTAAATTGCATCTTAAAGTGATAAATATCACGAGAAGTTTGAGACATAAGAAAATTTGTTTTTCTTTTGACATTAGTTGTTGTTGAAGTGTCGTCTTATTGAAATTCTGTTTTTATTGTTTATTGCTCAGGTCTCAGCTTAAAAATCTTGTATTTAAAATCTTTTTAACGACCCAAAATAAGTCTCACGTGTCCGTAGAATGTACCTTTAAAGTTAGAGCTCAAAATAAATTTTAATGCAGATAGCTGTGTCTGACCACGCCCCTTTTAGGATGAGGTCCGCCCCTTTTTTGACAGTGCTAATATTTGCCAGTGTAGCTGATTACAAAAACACAAGAATCACCTTATGGCATACGACCGGAATGATTTATTCAGACATACTATTGTCATATGTACTGAGAAAAAGAAAGAAATGTTTTCCAGATGCAGATTTTAATGACTGTTTTAGAGATTTACTACAGAAATCATCCGTCTAAATTGCATCTTGAAGTGATTAGTACCAAAATTTGTTTTTCTTTTGACATTAGTTGTTGTTGAAGTGTATTGAAATTATGTTTTTATTGTTTATTGGTCAGGTCTCAGCTTAAAAATCCTGTATTTAGAATCTTTTTAACAACTCACATGTCCGTAGAATGTACCTTTAAAGTTAGAGCTCAAAATAAATTTAAATGCAGATAAGCTGTATCTGACCACGCCCCTTTTAGGAAGGGGGCCGCCCCTTTTTTGACAGTGCTAATATTTGCCAGTGTGGCTGAAAAGAGAGAAATGTTTTCCAGATACAGACTGTAATGATCACTTTAGATACTAAGAAAAGTTGTGTTTTTGTTTTTTTGGTTTGAATTATTTGATGGAAGCAATTTTTTTTTGTTCCAGAAGAAAAACACTGAATTTAACAGTCTTAAAAAAATAAAAATAAACTGCTTATAGAGCCATGTCCTGATTTCCGTCTTGATGCATTTTTGCTGTTTGAAATAATACAAATCACATTTAATCTGCTGTTTACAGAAGAAGATAAAGCATTAGTGGGAGCCCACTTGTATAACTCTTACATAAATGTAAAATCAAAGACAGAAGAAAACATCTGGACTGACAGGTGATTGCTCACAACCAAAGATCAAAATCACACACACACACACACAAACCTCTCCATCAGTGAGAATAATTGGAATCCTTCATTTAAAGTTGGCCGTTAAAAATGATTTTTCTAATCTATTTAACAGATCCCCTTGTGATTAATATACCGCCACTCTCCCCCTGCTTTTATTATAATTGATAAATCAATTTTGACAAAAGTGGAGGGACGAAGGCCGCTCGGCTGCGCGCGTTTGAGGGACTGAGTAGATTGAGTGTGACCGCGGCTGCCTGTCATTGGGACATCAGGTTGAAGCTCTGAAATATTGGGTCAGGGGGACGGAGATAATAATAAATTAGACTGTCATAATCCATTTTCTGACAGGAGGGACACTTCATGGGCGCTTTGGCCTGTATGTATATGTGCGTGTAAAGCAGCCTGCAGCCACTAGAGGGCAGTGTTGGCTCGGTTTGAAGCGTTGCCTCCACACATTAAAATCACTTTATCCACCAATGTGGGAGCCTCCTTTGTAATAATGTCCGACAACATTGTCGCAAAATGCAAAGTTGCAGTGTTCACATCAGCTTACAGACATGGAACCAGGAGTGAAATTTGTAAGTGATAATTAAGCCAACTCCTGTATTTTTTTTTCCCCCCGACAAACAAAAGAAAATGACTTCTTTTCTTCCTCCAAGTTCAATATAGTTAACATTATATAAGAAGGAGGGGTGGGGGGGCTATGGAAGCTCACAGTCACACCTTTATAATTGGAAAAGGCAAACAGAAGTGAGACCTTGAGATGATAACAGTGAGGAAAAAAGGGAAGTGCTCATCAGCGTTACTCCTTCATGTCTGACGCCGCGTTTGTTATCCATCCCTTCTCCTCTTAATCTCCGCTGTGAACTAGGTGAGTATAATTACACCTGAGCATGTCACATTCACGTTCGCCCGGCCCTCGCCACGGTTAAACGTCTCCGCCACCTCGTCTCCCTCGCCGCCGATGTGGGTTTGAAGGGGCTGGTCTGTGTTCTCTGGCAAAGACGAGGAGTTCCTGTCATATCACCTGGTTGGATTCGTTACTAAATCCAGGTCTCCACCACCGTCCACGGTCCTTTAAGTCAACATCATAGTATTTGGGCCTTTACCCTCAGTCGACAGAAGTGCAACTAAACAATATTAGGAAGCAGTTTCTTAAAACATGAACTTCAAACTTCGTCTGCAGAATTTAGAGTTTGAAAGGAGTTGCCACTTCTTTCCAAAAGTGTAAAGGATAATTAGCATGTCTGGCTAGCTTTTCCGCGTACAAGACTATACTTGTACTTGCAAGAGCATGAGAGCACATTAACACATTAGTTTGTAGGGTTATGGATGATGTTTTGTTGACATTTCCTCCAAGAAAACAAAAATTGTGCTCACCTGATCTAGGTTGCAATTAGCATGTCCTGCTAGCTACCTGCTAGCTACTTGCAAAAACAGTTACATTGGTGAAAATACCCATTTTATAATGATAATATTACAAAAGTGCTGTTTCTTTATCTAAATGTCACCAAGTTCATATTTAAGACCTTAATTATTTAGCAGCAAAGGTCACTGCTGTTTTGTCCTGAGTGAAATTAGCATGTGCAGCTAGCTACTTCCAAAAAGTGTGAAGCTATCTGTGACAAAAATCATACATTTAAAGATAATGATTACATATTTAACTGGCTAGGTAGTAAGAGTTATTTTAGCAAACATGAGATTCTATTCACATGGTGTCAAGTGTTAGCATGTCTGGCTAGCTGCTTCCAAAAATGGGAGTTAAATGGGCTATCACTGAATAACTAATATAAAAATACCCTTTATATTACAATAATAATAATAAAGTGCTGTTTCTTTATCTAAATGCCTGCAAGTTTAGATTTAAGACTTGCTAAGTGAAATTAGCATGTCCAACTAGCTACTAAAATGTGAAGCTATCTGTAGCACAAATCTTTAAATATTTAATTAGCTAGCATTTCTAGTTTGCTAGTTATTTTAGCAAACAACTAATGCTATTTACATGGTGTTAAGTGTTAGCATGGCCTGGCTAGATACTTATAAAGAAAAGTGCTATGCTATCATTAGCTTACTTTATATATATATATACAAATCAAAGTAAAGTAAATTAATTGTCAATCTTTCCCTCATTTTTTTCCCCTTTCTTTTTCATTTATTATCTTTACAGATATTCTTCAGCCATTGTGCCGTTTACCACAAATGGCGGACATTAAAGCTGCAATTAATCAGGTTTTGATATCAACAATACTATCTAGTGATACATAAATGGTTTGTTGGATTAAACATAGCGAAACTAAGCCAAATAAACATCTGTATCTAGCTTCCTAGTGATGTAGCTTGAGTCTAGAGACAAGCTCTGGTTGGTTTAAATCTAAAAGACAATAGTAATTCACAACACAAACAAATGACCTGGACACAACCACCAACATCCCCTGAACCCCCTTCCCCCTGTTTGCGCTCCACATTGGTACGACCTGCTCTACCTCCACATTAACCACGGGCCAGCCCAGGGGGTGCAATTATTCAAGCCTTTGCTCAGCCAAGTAGAAGAAATTAGCCTCTTCTCCAGAACCAAGACCTTCTAACCTGCACCAGGACCTCGGGCTGCCTCTCTGACTAGCGTGACCCCCTGTGACTTCCCTCTCCAGACCTTGTGTTTTCCATACATATGAGCCCGAGCTGTCCGGAGCCACGCTTGGCTGCCATATGGGCTCCCCCTCGCCCCGGCTGGCGGAGCGGGGGCCTGGGAGCTCCGGGTTATGAAACCCAACACCCCCACACCTTCACCACCGCTGCGCGCCCCTCCTGGGAGGATGCCGGTGTCCTCGGGCAGGCGATGCGCTTTTATAACAATTCGGCAGAAAGTCGAAAATGGTGAGCAGCTGGTCTGAGATGTGTCATTCTGTGCAGCCTTAAAGCAGCTCCGATTAGAAAAGACACGATGGAAATTTACTCGTGGAGCAAGGATGCGAGCTGTGTGGCCGTTAGTCAACATTTCAAATGACTGCAGGTCAATATCTAAATGAGCAATTATGGACAAGAAGTATAGAGCTTCTGTTCCTGCTTTTATTCTTCATTCAAATCATTTATAGTCACAACTTCTCTCTTCCTCCGCCTCCTGTCCATCTCCTTTCTTTCATTCAGGCCGGTCAGCGGCGGATAATGAGGTCCCGGCGCCGTGCTCCCTGGCTCTCCGGGTGCAGCAGGGAAATTCTCAAAGCTCCGGCGGCCGCATCGTGAAATCTTCCGGCAACCTTGGCTGCTGCTGCTGAGGGAAGGCTGTGCCGCTAATGGACAGAAGCACAACGCTCAGGAAATATACCATCAGTTAGACAAATATCGAGATAGATTTGGTCCCTTTGGTGTCTCACCATGGAAACTAATGATCCGAACCAGTATCCTTGGGAATTAGATCCACATGAGACAAATCTGCATCCTGGTGCTCATGTGAGATGTGTTTTCCTTTTCTGGTTTGCTTTTGTGCGTCCATAAACCATTCAACGGGGAACTACTGTTTTTTACAACCTGGACCTTATTTCTAGCATAAAATACGGTTGTTTAGTCACTCAACTTTTGTATTATTTGCACTTAGATCTGTGTATATCCATATAGTGGGAGTGAATGGGGCACCGAGATGCTGCCTCTAAATAACACATTATCTGCCTCAAAACTTGTTCATTTCACCAAAAAATTGTTATTGTATGCTAGTGCTATTCCCCGTTGTGTCCGGAGTTAGCTGTTAGCATCATCCCGGGTCTGTAGACCGCAGATGATGATGTCTGACGTGGATGATGTCATCTCTGAGCGCCGCACGAACCCACAACGGTCGATTTGTTTACTTGTAATTTGCTACTGCTATTTTTTTGCAGCGTGGCTGAATATTTTTCCGATTCTGAGGTTGTGAACGAACCATACGATAACAAAATATTGGCGAAATGAACGAGTTTCGCAGTTATAATGCGTTATTAAGAGGCTGCGTTTCGGTGCCCCATTCACTCCCATTATATGGATATACGCTGATCTCCTTATCTCCCAAATGAGTGCACGTAACACAGAACAATACTATTTTATGCTAGAAACAAGGTCCAGGTTGTAAAAAAACAGTAGCTCCACTTTAATTACTCGCTTTCTTTTCCATTACAGCCAAGCAACAGCTTGCCCGAGGTATTTCTCTGAGGAAATACGCCGTGAATCCCAACCGACGATTCAACAATGGCTGTCATTGACTACTGCACCATTGTGTATTTCTGTCACCAATTGGCGTTGGCTCATTAACTTAAACAACTAAGCTGCGTAGACGCTCCCACAAGTCAGATGCGCCAAGGTTTTTCCTCAAAGTAGAAATGTAGGACTTCACTTCCACTGCATGCTAACGCTGCGTGTTTGTTTCTTAAATCGGCAGCTTAGACGAGCCCCGTGTTTATCAGATTAATATTTTTATTCTAGGGGGTTTTGGGGATCTTTCATTCTGAGCTAATGCCGCCGGTGTTGGCCAACGGGCGTCGTCTGGATTCAATTTGAGCTCCTAATTCTTCATTCCTTGGGAGTGACTATCCCTCTTACAGCCTGTCCACGTTCCTCCTGTCTCCTCTTAGTTCCTCGCTATCTCCTCTTTATGACAGGCCTCTTACCTTGTGACCACAGACACCTGAGAGCCTTATCGTGGCGAGGGGCCAAATGAGGCACGGGAGGAAAGGATGGCTTTTCTTTATCTGTGGCTGCTCTGCCTCCTCCTCCTCCTCTCCAGGCCGCTACTCCATCAGGTCACTGTGTGTACACTCAGAAAGGTAAACTCATCCCTGCCTCACCTGGGCCTCCTGGCTCCTTCCTCCCCCCTCTCTTTGCGTCTTCCTCATTCCTCGCCCTTTCCCCGAAGAAGAGCGATCGACAGCGTTGTACTGGAAGAGGCAGCGGAAGATTAAATCCAAGTTTCTTTCATCCGTGAAGCGCTTTCATCTCCGTTTTTTTTTTTTTAGCAAACAGAGGGAATTATCAGCGCCCGCAACCGACGCAGGGCTTCTGACGAGGGCGACGGGGTAGGAATAAAAGGCGGAGGTGGGAAGTTAGGTGGTTCCACAGCTAGCCCGGGCTCCCGGTTTATCTGCCGAGGGCCAGGGGAGCCTCTCTTTGTCTTCTCACCTTAAGAGCGTTTGATATTGAATTCTCGAGTGCGGCAATCGCCTTAAAACACAAATGAAAGTTGGTGCGGGCTTTAACGTCTTAAACAATCCGACATACAGATGCAGAAGAGTCGAAACAATCCACGAATGAGGTAGGCCGGCGGACCTGAGCTGTGTCTAAGGGAACGGCGCTAATCCACCCTTCCAAAAATGAAACCAAAACCAAACAGACAATTTTTTCTTCCCCCTTCCATCCTGCGATACTTGGCGTGCCGTCTATAATCTCCGCTGTTTTTTCATTAAATTTGTGTCAGGGCTAATTTTCGAGGGGGGGGCATGAATACAGATGTCAGGATGCCATCGAATCCCATCGCGAGGCCTTTTAATGAGATAACAGGCTTTAGTCAAAGAATTAGCGCTATTGAGAAAAAAAAATATATAATAAAAGAAAAATGAGATTAGTTCAATGGGATGTGGATGCAGAGTGGAACGGGGAGTTTGGCTGCGAGAGAGAAGATGGGAGACCAGAGTCATATCAGACCTGCCCCTGCCAAATCACAAATCTATTTCCGACACTGGTATTAATTATCAAACTAAAGCTGCTGTTGCATATTGATTCATCGGGGTGCGCACTTGCATTATCTCCTATTAAGCGGGAAAAAAAAGGAGAGATTATGTGAAGCCTTAGGGGGGCGTTTTATGGATCCTGTGAGGCTGTTAAACCGCGTCACGGACTCCGGAGCAACAAGGCGAGCTTCCCCGGTGTTTGCGCGCGCCCCGCCGCCGCCGCCGCCGCCGCTGCTTATGTGGGCTCCGGTGCAGTCTTAAGCTGTAAATTTGATTATTTTTGGAGAATATGTTTTTTTTTGTTTTCAATTAGCCCCAGAATCGCAGCCTACAGTTTATTTCTGTGTGCAGAAGCACATCCAGGCGTGTTGGAGGCAAAAAACTAGCAGACATCGCGTGAATTATGTGTTTAATTTGAACACTTTCTACCTTAAAATCATTGCAGTTCAGTTTTTGTGAAATTTCTGGATCATCTCCGTAGTTGAGTTTGAGCTCGAGCTCAGTGGCGACACCTAAAGGTCACCACGCGACGCAGATCGTATATAGCCAACGCTAGCTAGCTCTTAATTTAAAAAACAACAACTTAATAAATTAAAAATTATCCAGGTGCTCATGCAGGACCTCTTGTCAGCTCAGTCTAGATTATTCCGTCACTTTTTTTCAGTTTGCAAAATTATCAACGGATGTATTGTTTCATTAATGGCAAAATCGTTTTTTACTTTTTACTTAAGTACATTTCAGAGCCTGAACTTTCTTACTTTTACTTGGGTAAAGGAGAGTACGGAATGTAAATACTTTTTCACTAATTTCAAATCATCTCTTTGTTGAACTTTCCCTTGCTAGCATGCCATGCTAACAGCCCTTCTCCCAATATTTCCTGTTCCCCTTGCTTTTGGCAACACCACATAAATCAATTCTAACTTGCAAAAGTGTGGCTTGAGGTCATCTTTGGACGTCTAATGGGCGAGGAAAGGAAAGTTTGTCCAAAAAGCGTTTAAAAAGAAGGCAACTGGACTTGTAAGTGTAGCTGCACCAGTTTCGGGTTGTTTACAGAAACAAGTCAAGTCCTGAAACGTCTTCTTTTTGGATATACCATGACCGAGAACCTTCTCAGAAAGGATTTAGCTAGCCTCGCTGTTAGCCACGTCCAAACATCGGTTGAAGGCGTCTTCTACTAGCTGCCTCTACGCCACACTCCCATTGCTGATTGGTTTCTGCACCATGCGTGTACTTTGCAGCCATTTTTATTTGCATAGGAGCATTTAATAGGATCTTAGGTGCTGACATGTCCGCATTATATGTTGCCCTGAGCACTACTAGATCCGTGTGTGTAAAGTTTGAACGTCTGAATCTGGAGGAAAGTGCAAATACGCAATGTATGTGTCCATGGGAGTGGAGGTATTTTCCAGCCACGCCAAGCGGTATTGATTTCCAACTGGAAATCAGCGGGGATGTCACGCAACACCCTGCACAATTATTTCCCGCCAAAACACAACCGAGGAGCACGCCAAGGTGTGAATAATAACAATAAAAAAATCACTGTCGTCCACTGGAATGATATTCCCATCCACGCTGACCAACGCATTCCCCCAGAGGAAGGATTGATTTGTTTCGCACCTTGTACCAAATGAGGACGGCTGGAAATAGAACGTGACGTACGGCGTGCTCGGCGCGCGGTGAGATTATCAGATATGTCGCCGCTGTGACCGGTGCAGGAGGTAGCCAAAGACGCACTTCACAAATAATGAGACCTCCAACGGTGTGACACCCATTTCACACATGGATGGCATCTGTGATTGGGAAACATATGTTTGTATTGATGTATAATTATGAGCGTTGAGTTCCTCTACTTCCTCTTAAGTTGTTGGAAATGACTCGGCGGCGTGTATGATTGAGTGTGTGGCGGGGAGACAAAAAAAAAAAAGAGAGAGCAAGGGGGGAGAAGGTGCGATGGAGAAAGAGCATCAACACCCCGCTGACTGCACTCAATCACTTTCTTAATTATACAGCGCGAACACAAGTCGCTGCCTGTCCGGAACCGAAGTCACAAATTCGTTCGCGAGGTATCATCTCCGTCTTCTGTGTCACCTCCTCACCTTCCTCCGTCTACTGCTCAGGTGTTACACAGGTAGCGGAGCTGGAAATGATACGGGAGGCGTGAAGGCTGACGTTGGCCCTGCTGAGGCGGTGGGTGTCCCTCTGTGGCCGGCCGTGAGAGAAACAAAACAGAGGGAGGAAAACCTGAGAGATTAACAAATTTAAGAGGCAAGTGGGATGGAAATGGGAAGAGAGACAGAGATTGGAAAGGGGGGAAGGGTGGAAGCGGTTAGAAAACGGGGGTGAGGGGGAGGGGTTGAGTTGGGGGTGGGGGGGGAGCGGCGAGGACGGCGAAATGAGACCAAATTTTCTTTGGCAATCTCCGTGTTCCTGCTGCAGGTGCTGGGGCCATTTCACTAAAGCAGGGCCAGACGCGAATGTCATTAGTTCCTGAGCCCCAGGTGAATTTGCCACAGTTCCACATGATTAACCCAGATAATTGTGTGTTGATAGCGAGCATGGTCGATGGAATACAATTTTCGGGCCCAGATTCCTAAACAAACAGCTCAGCAGCAGCAGCAGCAGCCGGCGTCATCGCCGCAGCGAGCCGCGGAGACGGGATAACGTACAGAGGTTTACAGAGAGACAGAAAAAAGGGGGGAGGCTCCTCGAAAGACGAGCACGGAGCTGGGTCAGCTGTGGGTGACACTGAGATGAAGTGGCTGGAAACTGCGTCATTTCATTCAGCTTCTTTTTAAACATGTTGTGACTTTGCAAAAGACAAAAAAATAATAATAAATCCTTTGAACAAATGGAAACGAAGCATTTAATTAGCATAATACTCATTAAATGAGGAGTTAATAACTTCCATAGGGAGACGCATCATATGAAAAAATGTCACTTAGTTGTTTTAATTATTGTTTTAAAGTTGCCGTAATTTAACTTTTGACCACTTGGGGCAGCAGAAACAAGCTGTAGCCGCGATGCAGCTGAATCTTTGTATTTTCAGTAGACAAGGTGTCGCATGGCCACTTCATGACTTTTTAACATTTGCTAGTGGTGACTTTTTTTGTTTTGTTTTGTTTTCTACTTCAATTCCCAAGGAAATCAACTGGCTATATAACGCTAAAGTCCATTAGCTAATGGCTAACGCCTAATGTGCTTTACTTTTTCGCTAATCAACCAAACTGATTGAAAACAGAACCACGAGAAGGCTGAGAGCCAACCTAAACTGTAAAGCTACAGTCTAGAAAATCAAAACAAGACTCTAAAAAACGCCATAAAGCCATAGGTGTCCTGTCAGGACAACGAAACCAAACAACTGTTTGCACCCCGAGAAAATATGGAAACCATTAATCCTCTTACAAGTCCAGTTGCCTTTTTTAAACGCTTTTTGGTTATACCATGACGTGAATGAGTGACCGTCTTCACAGAAAAGAAGTCTGAATATCCACTTAATTAGCTAGCCTCGCTGTTAGCCACGCCCAAACATCGGTTGAAGGCGCCTTCTACTGGCTGCCTCCACGCCACACTGTCATTGTTGATCAGTTTGTGCACTATTTATAGCCATTTTTGCAAGTTATGGTCTAGAAAACCAAAACAAGTGGCTAAAAGACACTGTAAAGCCATAGGCCTCCTGTCAGGACAGGGAAACCAAACAACTGTTTCCACCTCGAGAAAATATGGAAACCGCTAATCCTCTTACGCCTACAAAGGTCTTACAGTGCATCAGCAATATTTCTATCACATTACACATTACAATCTTTCCCTTTGTCTTGTGATGTATGGTCAGTATAAAAATGTTTTTGAAGTGAATTCTCTTCACCATTCGATTTCTCAGTGTCCTTTAAGGACACATTTGCAGAAAATCAAAAACATATACATCTGCTTTTCTATATATTCATTTTTTTGTCGTCTGCTCTCGCCGCGGCAATTTTCTTTTCCGACCAAACCTGCTGAGCGAGCACGAACGCCGTGAAACCGTACTGTATTTATTCTCCTGGCTTATGTGCGATTCATCAGCGGGGTGTGAGAATTAGCCAGAGGTGAGAGACTAAGTTGATGTGCTGAGCAAACACACGGAGGATACAAACACAAGGAGCCCGGTGGTGCGACAGTTGAGTTTGCATAAGACTCGGTGGCTAGGGATAGCTCAAGCTAGCTCAAGTATTATATCCCATAGTGCCTTGAGGTTGTTTGACTTTCTCTTTAAGAGCAATACGTACAAATACTAGTAGTATAATAAGTAAAAGCAGCTCGTTAGCTTAGCATAAACACTATAAAGGGAAAAGCTAGCATGCCCCACACACAACTCCCATTTTATGACAATTTGTAGTTTCCTTTAGTCTTTTAGAAATTAATTATGGTTTATTGTGTTAATGTGTGCATGTAAGAGTCAGCAGGGGTTGTTTTCTGCAAAGCTAAGCTAACAGCATGCTAGCTGTGTACTTTACAGGCACTTTCTCTTTGTAAAAAAGCCAGTTAGCATGTTTCTTTTAGTGCCATTATCAAATTTATACCGATGGAGGTATATTTTGCATATCTTTAGGTAGAATAATTATGAAAAACTGCAGTTTCACTCTGAAATGAAGTAAATAAATGATGTAGCACTCTGCTTTGCGCAGTTTTACTTTGTTGGGTACACGGACAGCTGATGTACAGTAGCCTTCACCAGACTATTAGACTACTTGTCTCGTCCTGGATGACTTATCATGTGAAACGTAAAGGGAATAAATGTTTCTGTGAACAAAAGCGCCTCCTGAATCTCATCGGCGCGAAATACCGCGTCGGTAGGCAAGAAACGAGAAACCTGAACCTGTTAGACGCCGACAACACCTGTTCCACCGAGAGGTTGTGCTCCCTTAATCTTGTTTTTTTTTTTTTTTAAGCGCACGCGTGAAGCCCCGAGTCCCGGGAAGACGGCAGCGCGGGCTGCCATGTGAATTTGTAAAACACCATCAAAGAAGAGGATGAGGAGAAAGAAACACCGGGGTTTGTGTACTTCCCACCAGCGGAGATAAACGAGCCGGGGAGAAAGGTGTGGAGGGGAGAGAGAGACTAGCAACGAGAGAAAGACAGAGGTGAAAGAAAGAAGACAGCCAATCTCCCTGGTGCATTCTGGGAGTTGAACCTGGCAGGAGAAATTAGCGGCGTTCGCGCTAAGTGAAAGGGATAATCCCTCTCTGACGGAGAGGAGACGGGGAGAGGGGAAGGGGGGGCGAGCAATGATCCCTCCTGTGTTCCTCTGATTTTAGGTTCCAGGTTTATTTATTAAGAGGATAAGCCCTTCTTCTGTATGCAAACCTCAGAGGGAAGAGGGTCGCCGTCACTCTGGAGACGGGAAGGGTCTGCCGTGGAAAGGGCTGCAGGCCCCGATCAGGAATCCAGCGAATCCACGGAGCGTGGCTACGGGTGGAGTCAGATTTCCAGTACCAGGATTTAAAGCAAATTCACGATGCTCTCCATCTACGCAGATAAGGATTACGGGAATTCAACCAATGCGGAGGCTGTGAAGGGGTGCAGTCCTCCTACGAGCCAACATCCTCTGGGTCGAGGCCGAGCCGGACGCCGATTGGTTGAAAGATCAACCGAGACGGAAGTCCCTGGCGAATCTTTTCACCTCAACACCTTTGGGATGGCGCGCAACAGAGAGACCTTTAATGGGCTTAAAGCATCTCTTGCACATTGAGGACGTCCTTGCGGTATAAAGCCGAAGTGGGAGTGCTGATCTGAAACCACCTCCATGTAATCTGTTTTATCGTGAGGAAAGATGCCCCCACACACAAAGGAGATGACGATCGGGCCACCAGCTGTTCTGGTGCGAAGAAATGTCAGATTTGGACGGACTTAAAAGATAAGGAAGGAGCCCTCCTTCGCATTCCCACTTGCTCATTGGCGATTGAAAGATATCAAAGACTAAGAACTCCTACACACATGAAGACACTTCCCAAACAGATTTAACTCTTTAAAAATGTGTTTTTACATAAGATACGTGCGCCGATGAATAAATTATGCGAGAAAGAGAGAGGGATGCTAATGAAAAATAGATGCACCGCTCGGCAAACACAATCTGCTGAAACTGAAAGAGCGGAACAATTGCATTGTTTCCCCGGCGCCGTTTTTCATTCCGTTAAGAGAAGTAATGACACCAAAGAAATAAATAAAAACACAGTAGCCGGCGTACGTCCACGCCCGCCCCCGATCGCTGCTGCCGCCGCTCATCGGTTCTGCGCTCGCGGGAAGTTTGGAAATGTGTTTATCCACCCGAATGGAACCATTATTCGGTGAAAATTGTGTTGAAATAACAAATGATTATGAAAGGAGACCAAATACATATTCATGCTGTTGTCTTCGCCCCCCCTTCTAGATGGGGGAGCGATATTTTAGTTTGTCTGGGAGCCTCCGAGTCATCTCCGCTCGTGTGAAATGGCCAAATAAGTTTTTAATGAAATGAGACAAAACTGCTTCATCACTAAGAAATACACCTTTTCACTCCGTCGACAGGAAGTTAAAACTTACAGAAAAAGAAAAAACAGATTTGCATTGGCGCAACATGCAACTTGAAGTTCACGCTCCCCAAAGAACGAAGGCCGTCTGGCATTTCCTTCCCGTGCCGCCGCAAAGGTGACATTCCTCGGCTCGTAACAAAATGCCTTTACAACTATTAGCTTGATTGCGGTGACATTTTCTACAAATGTCCGCGTCCTCCTCCTGGATCAATTGTAATAACTTTGGTTTATGTCCGGACGTCTTCCCAACGAATGACATTTATTACAGGTTCGCTTGCCCTTGTGTGTTTAGGCCTTTTAGCAAATCAGCTGGCAACGGTTGAGGCGGCTAATGGGTTTCCGGCCAACAGGGACATGCAGTGGGATCTGGAAGGGTGGCTAAAACTTGGCTAAACCGGACTTCCCGAAGTTCTTTTTGCTTTCCAAGTGCAGTCAAAACATTTTAGCTTCCAAAACCAACCTATTTACGGTTGAAATCCCTGGAAAGCATATGTCAATGTAGCGGTAACGTCTTGAAATGAACCATAATCTGATTGTAGATAGAAGTCACGACCCTGCTCAGCCTTTAGCTCTTTTATGCTAACAGATCCAAGCTAATATTCCCTGAGGACGACCTGTTTGAGGTTCTCGACCCATCACTTTTGCAGTCGTTTGTCCGTGCAAGCCTTCTGAGTGCATTCAAGTGTTGTCTGTGTGCACAGCTGAGCTGCCTCCATCTATCTTTCTTCCTTTCTTTCTTATTTTCCCTCTCCTGGGCCAATCTCCTCTCAGAGCAAGCCCTCGCCGATGAACATCCTTGGGCTAACGAGCGCCTCATCGATTCGTTCGGGACACGGAGAGATAAGAGAACAAACAGGTTGAGAGGCAACTGATGGGGGGTGGTGGCGAGGAGGACGAGGCGAGAAGAAGAAGAGCGGCAAGACCCGGCAACGCAAGCTCCTTGGCCGTGCCGTGGAAGTAAAAGGTCTCCGGTTCGTTCCTGCAGCAAAATCTCTCTCTCCGGAGGAGATCTAGATGAAACACCTTATTATGTGTTAAATGTCAGAGCTGTATCATTAACAGGCTGCTCACTTGTATGACTGAACAATGATTCACCGAGCTGGAACTGTTCCCGGTGACACCGAAGTGTGGTGTTCGTGTCACATTACCGCTGTACCTGTGAGGAGCATTCATGCCGCTGATAAGTTCCTAATGATATCATCTCTCCCTCCGTCTGCAGTGGGGCCTAACGGCGCGCTGAAAAGAGCCTCGCTAAGTGACAAAACTTTTCGCTTCGCCTGCGAGCCCCTGTTGTCACGCGGTTGCCAAGCCGCGGACGCGGGTTGAGATTTCGCCGGAGCAATTTCCAACGGTACGAAGGTGAAAATAGTCGAGCAAGGGCAACTTGGTTGGCGTAGGAGACGCATTTACACATCTGTAACATCTGCTAGCGAAGGCGGTGGTGAAAAATATTCGTCGGTGGCCGTTTTTCCCAAGACGTTGCCGCGCTAAAAATAATATCCGCTTATAAAACTAGCCTCTAGCCCTTTGGCTACGAATTAAACGTAGGGAAGACTACGGCGTTTTAAAGGCGCATCAATCTGCTATACATGCTACATGCTAACTTTCCGCGACATATATTAGCTTAATTTAAATGGTTTTAAAGTGAGAGAAATTGTCTAAAGATTAACAATATTTCACAAAAGGGGGTTAAACCCAGAAACCTCCCCCTGGATTTGTTTTGTCCATTCACGTGGAAGGAAATTAATTTGTACGACACCTTGTTAGAGCATGTAGAAGCCGATCCTTCCATTATGCCGCACACACCCACAAAAGGGAATTAAATCCTTTGTAAATATCAAACTAAGACCTCCCAGTCACAACAAGGGCTCTCCTTGATGGCTGTCTCAGAAGCATAAGCTATCAAATGAGGCGGGTTGCTTGTTTGGGGGGTGGGTGGATGGTGGCGGTGAAAGGAGGGCCTAGGATGAGAGCCAATTTTTCTTAGTGTCAGCGATAAAAATCCATCTGATTGAAATTGCAGGCCATTATGATATGAGAGGTAGAGTGCCGGGGAGAGATGGGTAGAGACGGGGGAGAAAGGGAGAGAGTGGCTGCACAATTGCTGAGCTGCTCCTTTCTTTTCATTCTCAGATGAAAGCTAATTACGCGGCGTGGCGAGAAGACAGGGCGGGCGCGCACGTAGCAGGAAACGGGGAGAGCCGAGGTGGTTAATTGGGGTATGTGATTACACAGGGCTGTAGTTAGAGGGAATTAGGCAACAACACACTTGGCAGCACAGCTCATCATGGCGAGAGCGAACGGAGCGGGCGATAACGCTGATATCCTCTACGCCGATGCAGACACACTCTATCTGCGAGGACTTCGCGTCCGAATCTAACTTTTAGATTGAACATTGATCTCTGTTGTGCACTGGGCGGCTCTTTGGAGGTCATTTTGATCTGGAAAAGCAGGTCTTGGCGTGTTTTTTGTACCACCTGTAGATGGGACAACAGCTTTTGTTGCTATTTGCTAGGGCTACAACGACTTTATTGACGCCATGGCATCATATGCACGGCTGGGTATTAGTAAGGGTAGTAGTAATTAGGGATGTCCGATAATATCGGCCGATATTGAGATTTATCGGTATCGGGTTTTTATAACCAATTTTTGTTCTGTAGGCTTCAGCATTTCCAAGTCTGCATGAACACAGCATGGGACGTTAACTTGATGACGTATAACAACAACAACACGCTAGTCTCGTAGGTCGCTAACCGTGGCTAACAAGCTAGCTCGCCCGGTGTATGAGATGTCCGTGGTTTGGAAGTATTTCCAAGTGTCACCTACTAAAGCAAAGGTGGTTATGAGAGGAGGAAACAAGGCGTCTTCCTTTAATACATCAAATTTGATCACCCACCTCAAGAAGAATCATGCAGAGTTATACACTACATTTGTCTTCCTTGTTTTGATATCGTCTGTAGTGTTGTTGGGTGTTCTCTCTAAAAACTCCAAAAATAAATGAATGGCACTTTTTTGGCACTTTTTTCAGTAACTTATTTTGCACAGACAGTGTTTACATTTGAAAAGCCATGTTGCATTTATGTTTGCATCCAGTGGGACATCGCAATAAAATTAGGCATAATGTGTTAATTCCATAATAGGTGATATGTTATGTCGTTACCAAACAATTCTGGTGTAAAAAGCTGCATATATCGGTATCGGGTGATATTGGTATCAGAAATTAAGTATTGGACAATATCGGAATATCGGATATCGCCAGAAAAACCAATATCGAGCATCCCTACTAGTAATCCACGTTTGTTCTTGTCATCTATTGTTGAATTTTAATTTTTGGCCATCAGAAACTTTTCCTGGACGCTCTCTAGGTTCTCAGCTCTTGCTAGGTTTCCTTCTTCCTGACCATCAGTTGCTGCGATTCATAGAACCTAGGTTACATTCGTAACTCCCGTCTTTTTCGTACGTTTGCTTTTCCCTTTCAGTTTGGCAAACAGTTGCTCCAGGTTTACGCTTAATCACATGAATCTAACAGACCTTCATCTATCTGGAAAGGTTCTGCAGTGTAGCTTCAAAGGGGAACTACTCTTTTTTTACAACCTGGACCTTATTTCTGGCGTAAAATACGGTCGTTTGCTCACCCGTATAACTTTTGTGTAATTCGTATTCCTTCAGGAGATATTAGGTAAATGAACAAGTTTAACAATAGATAAGCATTATTTAGAGGCTGCATTTCGGTGCCCCAGTCACTCCCACTATATGGATATACACAGATCTAAATATCTCCTGAAGGAATACGAATTACACAAAAGTTATATGGGTGAGTAAACAACCGTATTTTACGCCAGAAATAAGGTCCAGGTTGTAAAAAGCCTTTTAAATAGTTAACGCCTTGGTATTTCCCACCAAATGTCAAACCATCGAATGCTCCCTTCACAAGATAATCTCCTCACCTTGATGCTCCTAACAAGCTTTGAACCCCATCACAGAGAACATTTGTAGCGGCGGCCTTCGCTTCTTAAGCGGCCACATCAACGGTAGCCGAAGACGACCCACAGCGTGAACCCTCTCTCGCTATTGATGCCACTTCAGCGACCTGCACTCTCAATTCCTGGACATTATCTCCGTGCTAGATGGTCTTTATTGATCGGCATGTTATTCAGAGTGTCTCCCTGCCTTTCCGTGCGGACCCCCTTTTCCCTTTTATGTCCGAGAACAAAAGACCTGGCCCTGAAAAGGCATCGGAGGAGTGAGTTAAGGGCAGTTAACCACTCACTGCTACAAAAACCAAAGAGCGGATGTGACCGGGTGTCACTGCCTGTAAGTACAAAGATCTGCCAAAGACGAATTCATGTGGTCGGGATCATCCGTCTTCCCGTGGCTTTATCTCTTACCTTCACTAACTTTCTGTGGCATCACTCAGTCCGGGGTCAATACACATCACCTGTGAATGCCTAAGGAAGGGTTCATATGTGAGCAGCTTGCATGAAAGGGCTACTGTAAAGGTGGACTATCCTTCATGGTGACTGCATGGAAACGGGAACTGCCGCGGCTTCCAAAGTGGAGATCAATATTTACTTTTTTCTCCTTTGTTAGGCTCCGTAGAAGAAATTTCCGTCGTGGTAATCTTCAAACACGGACGCCAAAAAAAGTCCAGGGGTTGCCTGCTCAACTGGCAACAATTCTTCAATTTAAAGGGAGTAGGAACCATCTAATGTCGAAAATCTGGTTTCACAATACCCGTTTAGTAGCTCTTTCTTGTAGGCAACACCAGCAAGCAACTAAATGCAAAGTCCTTAGTGAGTATTGATGTATTTCCTATTGCTCGGCATCCAAAAGGTTAATACTAGGGATGCTCGATATTGGCTTTTCTGCTGATAACCGATATTCCGATATTGTCGAACTCTTAATTTCCGATACCGATATCACCCGATACCGATATATATGCAGTCTTTTTACATCAAAATTGTTAGGTAACAACATAACATATCACCTATTATGGAATTAACACATTATGCCTAATTTTATTGTGATGTCCCACTGGATGCAGCATAAATGCAACATGGCTTTTCAAATGTAAACATTTGTAAAAAATCAAACACTACAGACGATCTCAAAACAAGGACGACAAATATAGCATATGACTCCGCATGATTCTTCTTGATTCTCCTCTCATAACCACCTTTGCTTTGCAGTCATTGCAAATTTACTGTTAGTAGGTGACACTTGGAAATACTTCCAAACCACGGACATCTCATACACCGGGCGAGCTAGCTTGTTAGCCACGGTTAGCAACCTACGAGACTAGCGTGTTGTTGTTGTGATACGTCATCAAGCACGCGCCTGTTAACGTCCCATGCTGCGTTCATGCAGACTCGGAAATGCTGAAGCCTACAGAACAAATATCGGTTATAAAAACCCGATAGCGATAATTCCCTATATTACATTTTTAACTCAATATCGGCAGATATTATCGGACATCCCTGGTTAATACGGAAGCAACGTTGCACTATCAAGGAGTTTGACGTCTTTGTTGCATCCCTCTGTAACTTCCTGTTTCTCTGTTGCTTTAGTTTACAAATTTCCTGCAATGAGTTAGCATGTAGCCTGTAGCATATATTAGCAAGGGTTTATTCCTAAAACTCATCCAGAGGAGCTACTTGTTGCCTGTAGTTCAACACTTCCAGGTGTTGCTGCACGAAAAGAAGCTAAGCAAAACTTTACCGGACGAATAAAAGTTGCAGCCAAAGCTGAAAATCGCGCATCGGCCGACACATCCAACATGGCCACCAGAGGACGGGGGTTAATTACCCCGAGAGCTCTCCATTGTCTCTGCGGCTACCGCGGACGACATGTGTGATGTCGTGTGATCCTCCCATGAATATGAATCTCCACCACTTGAACGCTCTTGTCGCTCGGTTCTTGCTCGGCTCCCGTCGCGACCCGGGCCCACGTCCTTTCTCCCGGTCCGACGCACACCGGCGCCGCCGTGACCTCTCGTATCAAAGCCGCGTGTGCGCCGGACACATCAAAAAGGTGGCGGGCCTTCGGAATAAACGAAACCGGGCCCGCCGTTCGCCTTTGAACCTCCTCCGCCCCGATCTGCGTGACAAAGCTTCAATTAGCCGACATCAGAACACTCGTAGGAAGCGGCGGCTCCCCCTCCTTCCGCCTCTCTCAATCGCCGGCCTTCTTCACTCGCAGGCGCTTTGTTTTTTTGGTGAATTATTCCTGCCTAGTCAGCTGCTGTTATTGTTAATCAATCTTAACCACCCACACGGCGATGAAGGTAACTCACAGATGAGAGCAAACAGAGGCAGATTAGACTGAATCCATTACAGGCACCGGCGGAGGGTTGAAAGGGCGGTTATAGCTGCTGTTACAGGTTGTTTTTAGAGGATGTTCCCGTTTAGTTTTTAGAAGAAAACCTTGCTGCAACTCGGCAGGGAGGGATTATATTAAAAATATAATTGCACACAAAGCTAAAACGGGTGTAAAGCCGACCCTCGGCTAAGATCTAAAGTCATTAAAGTGCGCCTTTAACAGGGGCAAGTGGTGTTTTCTTTAGCGGTGCAATGCAGGAAGCGGCCACTAGATGTCACTCAAAGACGTGATATGAATCTGAAGCCGGGCCTGCTGAGCAAGAAGACGGGGTCTCTTTAATGAAACGGCAGCAAAGTTGCAGGTGGAAAATAATAATCAGAGCTTATTAAAGGGCGCTATTTAACAGAAACACTTCGGGTTGCAAACATTTAGAGTCAATACTGATCCATAAAGAGAAATTTTAAATGCTTGAAATGCTTTAAAATATCTCCTGTTTAGTAAACGCACAATAAAATGAAACAAGGTGTGCACATTCCCCACAAAAGCTCACTCTTTAAATCCCACTTTGCCCTGTAATACAAAAGCCTTTATTATCCGTTTACACTCGCGGTGAGCCACCTCTCCTCAACAGATTGCCATTCAGCCTAATTTATGCGGGGTAACCTTTTGTAAAATGTCCATATGCTTGATATGCTTCCCTTCGCACGGGCGTGCGCTAAGCAGCTCACTGTAAACACAGATGGACCCCGGGCTGCCGGAGAAGCCGAGGAGGTGAACATCTGCACGGAGGAGACGACGCCATCCACCCTGCTGCTGTTATTATTTCGCCTGTTTTTTTCTCAAACGGAGGAGGGATGTGGGATGTCCCGAGCGCAGACGGGCCGGTGATTGAGTTCAGAAAGCTGACTCGAGGCGTACAAAGGCCACTGATGAGGCTCTCCTCTCCCCTTGTAATCTCCTTGTTTTGCTCCCTCGCTCTCCATTCACACCTCGATGAATGAAGATCCCTCCTGTATTATGATTCGTCCAGAAAATTATTAAGGGGAATAGATTGGCGGCTATCAGGGGACACTGGGCTGCGGTGAATGGTGGCATTATCTAGGCCTTTTCAAGGGGCTGCAGGTTTCAAACTGCCGGCTAATGATTGAATTAATTCAACAAAAGCAAATGATGTTTCTTTGGGTTTCGATGGCAGCGTCGCGCGGGGAGGGGATTCAAAGAGCAATTCTTCAGGTGCCATGTCATCGACAGAGAGAGAGGATGGTGGGTAAATAATACAGAGGGGAACAATTTAAACAGGCATTAGTAAGTCATAACCCTCGGAGCACGTCTCCGGCAATCCATGTTCGGGATTCGCCCAAATTTAATATAATAAATGCGCTGTTTATAAATTTAGATAAACCCGTGTGACATTTAAGTGTAATTCTCATTTAAATGGGACACTTTGCCTCCAAGTCTGAGCAAATGTGCTAGAGTAGCGAAATGAGAGAGAGAGAGAGAGAGAGAGAGCGCCGTCGAGAGCGTGTTTTACATAATTCCTCTGACTGTCTGAGGAAATGAATAAACAAAGAATTATGTAAAATGTTGTGATCTGAATTACGGAAATAATGCACATGATTAGGACGGTGTGGAGGCAGCGGGAGGAGGGGAAAGGAAGGGGTGGGGGGAAGGGCGGCGGTGCAGAGTGTTGCGCAGGCACATGTTTACTTTTAAATTTAAACCCTTAAACACATTGGCCGTGTGAAAGATTTGCAGCCGCCGTGAAGAAATATTGCACCGAGCCTGAGCCCAACTTGCGTCCGAAACTTTTTTATTTTTTTTTTAAACGGCCGGCGCGTGGGATTCGCATTAGCGCGCCATTTAGGGGCCGCGTTCTTGCCCTAAACAACACTCGTTGCGTAATACCTCCCCCATCCCCACGACCACCGCCACCTCTACCAAACGACGAACGAGCTCTAATGCGCCGCAATTAGGCTGCAGACCGTTTTGCATCTGCGAACACTCCACTGCAGCCGCGGCTGTTTGGCGGTGGGCACACAAAGAGTTATGGGCGGCCGTTTGATGGACACACAGGCCTTTTGATTTTTAATTGTAATTGTAATCCTCTCCACTTGAGGACTTGGAAATGCATCGTTTGAACCCCCTCCTCCTCCTCTCGGCACACATCTCCCTCCTCCTCCTGCTCCTGCGCTGGAGATGTGGAGTATTCAGTGGCTGCCCACTTCTCGCCCCGGCGTGTAGCATTAAAAGGTGTAATCCCACTGAAATGTAAATCACAGTTCTTGAAAACAAATTACGCGCAAAGATAACAGGGCCAGGGCTCCATCAATAAGGCATCAGACGGACGGTTGGGGTGGGGGCTGGAGCAGTCGCTCCGTGTGTGTTTTTAAAATATATATATTATCGTTCAGGGGGCCAAATTGCAGCGGCATCCCGCCATCAGGGGTAATGGTGAGCTGTCAGCCGGGGCCAGGTTGATTACAAGGTTATAGTAAACAATCCCGGTCTGACTGCCGTGGACGGAGTGGAAGGTGGAGGACAGATGAGGAGCGAGCGTTCACATTCATCAAGCAGATTTAAACGAACGCTCAGGGGTTCGATGGTTGCCATCAACCGTCTCTCTAACTCACGATAATTGCCCCCATTTCTGCTTCTTCTCCTCCTCCTCCTTCTCTTTCTCTGGTGATTTTCCCTCAGCACAACCTTCGCTTAGTTATCCCACCTCTCCATCAGGCTGCCTGTAATACCAGGAGGGATGAAATTTGTCAGTTTGCCCGAAAACTGGTAGGTGTTAACGGACATGCCAAGCAAAGGAACGCTGGCTAAGCGTGACATCTAACGGTAGATGGGTGTTTTCTAGCAGATGGGTCTGATTTCCTGCTCCGAACGCCGTTGCTGAGCTCAGTCGGCTTCTTGTAAGCGCCATTGGTGTCCTGCGACGCCAAGAGGGACGCGGCACTCTCGGTGTCGCAGGACACCAACGAGGATGGGATTTCACCAATGGGAAAGGTGAGGATGTAAGAGCAAGGTGCGGGGATTCACTTCGTTGGAGGTTGCTCCCCCTTGCGTTTCCCGAGCCCCCGATAGCGCAGATGCGTGCGCTGGAAAGGCAAGAGGCCCGGGCTTTCTCGGGCCTTCTCCTTTAGAGCGCAGGGCGGGCGCGGAACAATCGGCTCCGTTGTCCGCAACCCCGGGAAAGTGATGAGGTTGCAAATGGAATCCCGAGGAGGGAAACAAAAGATGAGGAGATCGTTTAGTGCAACCGGACTCTCGGGTAGGCGCCCCTCTCGGACACGTTAATTGATCTCATTTGTTACCTATACCTGCCCGATCAAGCTGCTATCACTGGAGAAGGGCGGAGGAAGAGGAGGCAAACAGAGAAATACCAAAAGAATGCCGGGTAAAAAGTAGGAGAAGAAGAAGCATTAAAGGCGAGGAGGAGGGCATACTCCGGCCGGTACGCCAGCTCTACTCTTACAGGCTTCATTTCACCGCTGCTCTGACGGGCCCTGAAACAAGACGCCCCCAAATATCCCAATTACACCTGCACTTCTTGTCCTTTTGTAACAGGAATTCTGCTTTTCTTCCCTTCCCTTCCCGCAATCTGGGCGAGCACAAAGCGGCCGATTGTCTTGAGACGACCTGCTCAAACATCCATGTCTGTTTTACCGGATCGGGTGCGCTTTTAATGCTCCTAATTGGGACGGCGTATTAGTCGGCGGCTATGTAAACTGTACGTTGGCGCTCCGTGGTCACGGGTCTCCGCGTTGGGAGCGCCTTTTCGGCGTGATCCTAAAGCAACGCCGAGGAAAGAAGGTGGGAAGGGAAGGCCCGAAGGTCTGGAGAAACTTTTGCGCATCCCTTCACATCCTTACTCCCATTGACCTCCGCCTTTTTATTACCCCTTGAAACTGATGCACTTGTGATTGTGGATGGGCCTGCGACGCTGCGAGAGTCTCCTTGCGCCGTCGCTCAAGCGGGAGCGAGCAAACGGCGACTCCTCTCGCCCTCAGCGAGCCAAAAGTGCAAGTTTGTTTGTTCAAGGTCTCCGGAAAAGTGAGCGTGCGATCTCTAGCTGTGCTCTTTTGTCTCGGCGTGTCTTCTGTGACTTCGCCGCCGCGCCTCACCCCTCCTCTCCCGCCCGCCTGCCCGCACCCGTCCCCTCCTGCCGGCGTTCCTTCGGAGCTGGCATGGCAGGGTGAGAGCTCTCCAAGCTGCCCGCAGCTTCTCATGCATCCTGCTTGGCTGTCACAAGACGAGATGGGCGCCATTCAACCCAATTAGTGAAATCCACTCTGATGTTGGGAAGAGAGAGAGAGAGAAAAAAAAAAGGAGAAAGAAATCACATTTTTATTTCGCCCCCCTGTCCGTCATCTGCCAATTTCACTGGAAGTAAGAGAGTGGCACCAATTAATGACCGTGGGCCGGAGGCGGCACCAGCTCTGGCGCAGGAACAGCATGTTTCAAGCGTCGGGTGGCATCATGCGAGGCCTGCCTCTCTGCCGACGCTAAAGCAAATGAAATGAGACTAATGGGGAGCTCGTTTCCAGCCGCTGATTAAAAGGCCTGGGAGCTCCTGAGGCATCGCCCAGGTCCAGGTCTAGGCCCGGCGTCACGGGGGCCTTCACATTGCTCCTGTAATGTCATTTTGGACATCAGCACGTCCCTCTCTCTCGCTCACTCTTTCCCTGAGGTCATCTTTCTTCTCGTTTTGTTTGTTCCGCAGCAAAGGCGGGTTAGGAAATCTACACTTTCCTTTGGGGTGTTAATTAAGGGGAGCATCCAAAATTAATCAGCAAATTCACTAGGGCGAAGGACGATGCGTCTGAAGGCCTGGAAACAGAGTCCGCGGAGCGCCCGCGGATGAAGGCGCCCTCGGCTATGGCCGGGCGGGTAAACAAGTGCACAGACGGTGATCTGACACAAAAATTCATGTAAGTATAAAATTTTACACTCATTTTCCCTGTCAGCTTGTCACAATGAATTATAAAGGTTGATTCGCTTATCCGGCTGAGGGAGATCACCCACGCCCGGTCATCTGAACACCGTCATATGGTCAACGTCTGCCGGTGGAGGCCTAACCGGGCTGAGGCCGTAACGGGGAAGGGGAAGTCAATGGGTCGCTCAAACCACTTGTATCGAAGGTTTGCACGGAGGCGCCTCCGATCCCCGACGACTTCTTTTGTTTTTCCGGTTTACCACCTCGAGTGAAGAATTCTCTTTCGCTTCACTCGCCTCCTCTCTCCTTTCATTCACCTTACCCCCCACTTTCCATTACACCGGCATACTTAGATAACTCCATTTTTGTCTTTCAATTTATCTTTAGAGTTTTTTTTTCGCCACATTCTCTAATTAGCACAGTGCCTGCAGGCTATTTGTGACCTTTCCATATGTAAATAGACGCTTCCCTCCCTCTCTCCCCTCTCTCCCCTCTCTCTCTCTCTCTCTATCCCACTCTCTCCCTTTTTTGTTGCCTCCCGCTCTCCCTGACTTGCAGTGACAGGATGAGTGCAGTCGGAGTGAGCCAGTGCTCATGTGTGGATGGATGACACCACTCAAGGCATGTTTGGCAGCGGCTCCGGCGATATCAGGGAGCGAGGTGTTCGGGGAGCCGCCGGTGATTGACAGCTGCCAGGTGTGACACCGCCAGCCTGACACAGTGTGCAGCAACTGTCTCCTGTCACTTCCCCTTCTCCTCACTGCACCCTCGCGCCGAGGCGCCGCGGCACCCGCGCGCCGTCCTCTTCGCCCCTCTTCGCCCAGGGTGCTTGTGCAGCCGTGCAGCTGGGGTGCGCCACGCTTCGTAGAGGCCTCTTCCACAAAGTTTGAAACTTTGGAGGAGGTATTTCTCACCAGGTGGTTCTGGGAATGAACCCAACTCTTACTGATAACCTTTTAAACTCCCGTCACACCACGGCAACCCAATAAAAGCTGCAGAACTCATTGTTTAAGGGCCATTTTCAAGTGTTTTACCCATTGCAACAGACTATTCCTGCATTTTCCAGCAAACAGTTGCAGACCAGCATCGTAATCCTGCACCTAAAAGCTCAACGGCGCATATCCACGTGACTCGGCGTTGCAAAAATGCCAAGAAACTAAACTGGACCATGCAAGGTAGCGCTCCTAAATCCTGTCTTTGAGAATCCTGAGTTGCCAAATCCCAACAATTTTAAAGCAGTCCAGCCACAAACTGGTGTCGAGACCTCAGTTTGAATAATGGGCTCTCTGGCTGCCCACCAGGCCCCCCTCGCTCACAGCTCCGCGACTACTTTGGGGTTAGCAATGTGAAAACAAAAACAACAGAAGTTGGTGAGAGTCACTGGACGCCGAGGAACTTTTCCCGGGCGCCAAAAAGCGCAATGCGCTGCCGGTATGAATCCAGATACGGGTTCTTATTCCTCAGAGACACTCCAAAGTGTTTTCGCTCACATTAGCATATATTAGAGGAAAAGGCGGCCGGATTGCCAAACCGGATCACTTTAAAAGACAAATGCGCGCAGCGGATATGAAAGTAAAAACCCCGGCTGTTATGGCATATTAATTGATGATAATCTTTCGTGCCAGTTCGCCGCGCGGAAACCGCGCGACCTGTGACCTGCGCCGGCGATAAATATAGCCACGCAGACACGGACGGGTAACTTAGGAGGGATGTCATTGTCTGCGCACACAGACGATGACAAGGAGTAAATAAAGCTGAAATATATGCGGCATAATTGTTTTACCCGGGCGTTACGTTTAATGCATGAATAATGTCTACAAATGGCAGGTCTCTTCCTTTCATTTTGCAGAGAGAAGTGTATTTACGGACTGCTGGTGGTCCCTGGAGGCCCCCCTGTTCCCCTCTCAGCAGTATTTAATACCTCTAAAGTGCATAATTGCTGATCAGAGAGTCTGCAATGCTCTGTTTGGTGTGTAAAGGACTTCTTTCAATGTAGACTGGTGAAACGAAGGGAAGGGAAGGGGGAAGGAATGCTACACCTCTCGTATCATGTGCCATATTTGTTCACGGTGACTGGTAGTAGCAGGGGCGAACACAACGGCAGAGTGGCTGTCTCAATAGCGGGCCGGTATCTCTTTACCGGGGTCTCTTTGTGCGAGGCTTGGTTGTCGTGTAGCTGGCTAACCATCGGGCGCACAGAAAGCCACTTAATAAGTAAAGGCTCAGTGTGATTCTGATCTGGCACGGTGACCTCTAGAGAGGCGCACCCAGAGGCTCTCTGTGTCCCTTGGTGTCCATGTCCCCCCCAACCACAATGGGTGGCGGGGACGTGACATCAACATTAGTTTTTTTTAACCGAGCACCTGCTCAGCCCGGCGAACACCGCCTCCCCCAGCCCCCCCAGAGTGGTGTCCCTGGCCGGGGCCGGGGCCACGGCGCATTCCAGCCCGACACTGATGCGAGGTGACCGGACTGGCCGGTTCACACGGCCCCTCCAGTGGCGCTGGGGCCGCAGCCAGAGTCGCACGCAGACAGCTGGAGGAGACGGGAGATAGGAGACGGGTGGAGGAGGAGGAGGAGGAGGAGGAGGAGGATAAGGAGGATGCAGGGCACAAACAGCCACGAGAGAGAACAAGTGGAGTTAAAGTTGACAGGTTCAACAGAGCAGCTGAATGTCAGCAACCGCAGCCAAAGCGGCGCTAGAAAGTGAACAGACAAAACTAGTTCAAGTTTATGTGTTTGTTGTTTGGTGCTATCAAGGTTGCACAGTATTTTATCTGGACCAGTCACTCTAAACTAAACCGACACACATTCTTCTACATGCACTGTACATAATAACGCTTAAAACCTAGCTAACGTACTCTTCCTGCAAAGCTAACTTTTTAAATCTAAAGGTAAAGCTAATCTGCTGTTAGCAGACTAAATTAAAATGTCAAAACTATTTGTCAGAGCAACAAACTTCCCACAAAGTGGACAGACAGCACTTTTAAACTTTCATTGCTAAACATGCTAAATTGTAAATGTCTCTATTTTTCCAGAAAATAATAAATTCAAGAAGATGAAAAGAGAAGTGTTCATTAGCATGTTAAAAACGTCAAATTTCTACAGTTCACAGGTGGATAAACTCTGTTTTAGAGCTAAATGCTAAGCTAATCTAGTATTATGTTGCGCTAACTGTAAACTGCCTTTAGTGTTCAAGAAATGTATGCTAAAAAACTTTAGCTTAACACAAAGGCAGATTAGCCAAACTGTTCGTCTTTGGCACACATTTCTTGAATGCTAAAGACGAAACAGTTTAGCTCAACACAAACACAGTTTAGCTAAACTGTCTGTTCGTCTTTATTTCTTGTATGCTAACGTTAAACAGCTGAATTCAAGCTAAAATCTCAAACTTGGCCTTGGCTCCAGAAAATAGATTTTTAATTGCGAGTAGTCAACTTGAATCTTGAAACAAATTTTTTCCTGTGGAATAAAGAGTTGTCGAGTGAAGAGGATAAAACTCTGAGGAGGCTTCATGCTAAGCTAAAGTAGCGCTCTGCTCTGTTTCAATGGTGCTCTTAAATATTTTCCATCAGTGGGACCTTTAATCATTTATATTAATAACAACATGTGTTATGAATTGTGGTAAGTTTTAGTACGAAGAACTGTTCAAACATGGGAAAATTAGCAATTTTCGAGCAACTAATGAATAATAATTAAAGAACCTGCGCGTCTTAATTAGATACGTCCGCTCTGAGGCTTATTTCGTCAACCCTTGCAAACAGTTCTCTCCTTTCAGTCGGGACCGCGCCGTCAGGAAAGTGTTAATTAATGAAAAACAAAACCGCGGCGCACATATGCGGGCATGACCCCGGCTCTGGCGGCCACTTGCACGGCGACACACACACAGACGCGACCTTATTAGCCGCCGTCCTTATGTGGGATCGCCGTTTTGTTGCTGAGCCGTTGCTCCACTTTGTCTTTTTTTTTTTTTTTGTTACTGGAGGAGAAACAGAGAATGAAAGGGAGAGAGAGAGAGAGGCCTGAAATAATTTGTTTAATTTGGAGCAGCTCCCAACTCAGCAGGTGAGAGGAAGAGGGGGAGAAAGAGCCAGTGTTTTCTTTTTGTGTCATCATGTGTATGAATGAAGGAGTCGGGGGGGAGGGAGGGAGGAAGGGGGGAGTTTCGGTGGCAGGTCAGGGTCTCACTTCACTTGCCCCAGCTGCAGACCCTCACTTTGTTGGTTTGTTGGGTCATGATGACATGTGGAAAGCACTCCCCGCTTCTACCTCACCCTCCAGCATCCCTCCCCCGCTTCCTCTCTCCCCCCGCCGCCACAAACTCCTAATTATCTCTGAATAGCAATTTTATTGAACGCTAATTTGTGGTAATGAATTGTGATAGGTGGCGAGGCAGAGAAAGAAAAGAAAAACTTAAACCCCCCCCCTTCCTTCCTCCCTCACCTCCCCTCCCTCCCCTCCCTCCCTCCCTCCACAGAACACCTCTCTCTCTTTTTTAATTGTCGGGGCAGCCGCTCTCACCCACGACAATCAGCGGCATTGTCGCGGGCTTGACCCTCGCCGACCAGACGGGATGTTCAGTTCGGGGTTTGGTTACAGACGAACGCATGGAAGAAGAAAACAAACACGGGTGGTTACTGCGGCGGCAGAGCGAGCGGTCAGTCGGAGGAGAAACGAGAGTTCCCGTCAGACGGGCGGACGGAGTCAAACAAGGCCCCGGTGCCCCCTCCATACACATGAGACTCTTGCATTTAGTTTTTTTGGACGCGTGCTAAATGCTAAATGTGCTAAACATTTATACATGTATCTGTGGAAATATGTGTTTTATAAAAATTTAAAAGGTTTGCCACAGTTAGACGCACTTTTATTCATTTTAAAAAGCCAGATAAATGATGTTAGTGAGGGCTGACATGAGGCTGCAGACGTCTAAAAGTTGCATTTGACCTCACATTGCTTTGTTTGCACATAAACTTACTATAGAACAGCCTTTTTCACGTTTCCCTATTGCTGATCCCGCCATATTTAATATTTCAAACGTCCCGGCAGGAAATTAGCAACACAAATCCCGGTAAGAAAACGACATTTATATCACAAACAACGACGCAGAAACAAAATCCGGATAATTTAAAGCTTTGTTTCTTCTTCTACTTTCTGTTTTTTATTTATTTTTTTATTTCGGAGCAAAGCCCCGTCGTAGCCTCATGATTGGAAAGGATCTCCAGCCTATATCTGGTCACACAAACGCTGTTTGCTCTGGGCTTCCTGTCTGTGGACTTACATTACAATGTGTAGATTTAGAGATTGAGGAACTAAAGTCGCCCGGCTTTTCACTTGGCTTTCTCTCTCTCTCTGTCTCTCCCCTTTTTCCCTCCCCCTCTTCGTTCTCTAACCCCCCCTGACTGTCACACCGTCGTCCAATACCAGATGGTAGGCGCTCAACGCGGACACCGGCGCCGCTAAGCTAAAATACCTGATTACAATTCACCAATACAATTCAAATATCACGGGCAGGCTTAAGGATAATACCTCTGTAACAATATCATTTATTTTTTTTTCTTCCTCCCCTCTTCCCTTTATCCTTGTTTTACTGGAAGAGGAGACTGTAAAGCCCTTTCTCAAACAGATAAAAGAAAAGATAACCCTCCCGTCCTGCTTGTGGCCGGCGCCAATAAAAATAAAACCAATAAAGAAAGTAGTATTTTAACCGCTACCCTTACGTTTTACGGAATAAAAATAATATTTAACAGGATGGAAAAAACGTGCCCTGGCTGACATTTCAAAACCGCGACAATAATGAATGAAAATTTTATGCCAAAATTCATATTTATGCTCTCGCAGTCATACATATACATCGGGAGCGCGCTCAAAAAAACTAAACTGCACATTAGCGATGACGCACAGGCTAAAAAAAAACAAAAAAAAACCCAAGGGCAGTTTTACTTTGCGTCTAAATATTCAAATTTTATAAAGATTGATAATTTTATGTAAAATTCCGATATAACCTATGATCGCACGCGACCGGGGGGAACGCCACGTTTAGGTATGTTTTATTCAGCATTAAAGGATTATGTTTGCAAGGTTAGAGATCAGTGATTTTAAAAATGTATTTTATTTACATGAAAGGAGGAAAAAAATACATATTTTATTAATCATTTCATCAGTTTACAATTTGGATTAGTTTTTGTTTTGGCAACTTTGATACGAGACAAATTATTTGTGATTTGCAAAAAAAGTATAAATAAATAATTATTTGCAAATGTGTCGGACTTTTTTTAAAATAATGCATAAAATTTTATTTAATAATGTAAAATTCAATATTTTTTTATATTTTATTCGCAGCACTTTTTGCACAGTCCCAAATTTTGGCGCCGGCTGAATTTCCAGGCATGCTCTACCCGCCATACATTATACATCACATATTTGCAAGGGAAAATGTGTCAGACTTAATTTCAACACCACCCCAAAAAGAAAAAAAAAAATCATAAAATCTGCATAAAATGTAATAATGTGAATTCATTTAACATTTTATTTGCAGCATTATTTTGCGCAGTCGCACATTTCTGCAGCACGCTTTACCCGCCATACATAAGTCACGCCATAACGTGTTTTGCAGTCCTTGCAGATCTCAAATAACGTCAGAAACATTTTATTTATTTTTTATTATTTCCATTTCTCATCATTACACCACTGTCGGTTTTAATTTATTTGCAGTGAAAACCTGAATGTAGTCACGTAAAGCTGCTTTTTTAATTAAAGTCCTGCAAAACAAAAGCCTTTAAACATTTTATTTATGCATTTCCTTTATGATTTCTGCACAGACTGGACCTAGTTCACCTCCTGCGTGCTACTGCGAGTCTTAAACTCTTGCTTTTTGCAGCTAACATCTCGTTTTATTGTTTACATTTAAGTATTTCTGCATAAATTGAACGCCATGAACCTGCTGGAGCTCAACCTCCTTTTAGGCCCGTGATCTCAAACTTCACAGCAGCTTCCTACTTTAAGGAAAAAGCTGCTGGAAGTTTATCCAGCTGCTTCGGAAAAAGAAGGAATCCCTCAGAGGAGCATGTGAGGCTTCAACCCAACACCTTTCCCCAAAAGTAGATTTCTTTAGCAGCTCTCTCTCTCTCTCTCTTTCTAGCCTGTGATTCTTCCACGGCCAGAGAGAGTGTGTGTGTTTTTTTTTTTCTCCCGGAGTGTGATCCGCGGTGTGGGCAGAGGTGCGTCTGGCCGCCCACACCGCTGGCACTCCGGCCCGCGTAGCGCCCATGCAACGGCGAACCATTAGCGGCGTGGCAGCCTACCCACGTCTCAGCCGCCTTCATTAGTCATTCAGCTCCTTATTTTTGTTTGGTTTCCCCTCTGGCTCCTAATTAATGCTTAATCGAAACTGCTGAACTGAGCTGGTAGAAAAATTCATGAATATTAAAATCGACCCTGACGTTTTTTCTCACTTTCTCCTCTTGTTTTCTTTCTTTCCAGTTTTTGGCTTGTCAGCCGTAGTAGCCGGGGCGCCATTCACTTCCATTGCACGGTTCTTTCATAACAATAAAGGAGGTTAATGGTATTTTCTCAATTGCTTGTCACTTTAATGTTTTTATTATTATTTTTTTTAGAGTTAATGGGGATGCATGAGTGATTTAAACCCGGAAAACAAATCCATACAGATCTTGACGGATCAATGTTTTCTAATCCACACAGGAAACTTCTTAAATAAGTTTCATCTCCGCTTGCATCCCTTAAAATCGATTTCTATTGACCCGCCTTCTCAAACTGGAGGCCGCGCGCGATAATATTTGCTTTTCTAAGCTACAAAACCGCCGGCTCAGCGCTAGCGCCGCGCCGCGACCAAGGTTGCTAAAATAATTTCCTCTTAAATCGCCTCAAATTGCCGGCTTCTCAACGAGTTCTCCAGGAATTAAAACGGCACTGAGGCGGCGTTTAATATTTAACGGCGGCCGAAGTTTTTCCGAAACTTCGTCGTCGGGCGTGACATCCGCGAGCAATCCGGAGAATCCCGGGCTACTCTTGCGGCTTACAGGGGATCACTCCTAAGCGTGTTTGCTTGTTACCTCTAATGGGACATGATTATTAATTTCTCCTCGCGCCGTCAACTCCCCTCGAAGTTTGGAGCCGAGGAGCATTTCAAAAATATACACTAAGCACCGGCGTTTATCATATTTTATTAAAAAAATAAATAAAAAGGCTTCTCTTCGCTACTCAAATAAGAATAATAATATGTGATTGTGAGAAAAGGCTTCTCGCTGCAACACAATCACGTCGTAAAGAAATAAACATATGTCCGTGTTTGCTCCGACTAAATTGGTGGTGGCAGTGCGCGGAGACGCCAAATTGAAATCTTAGTGACAATTTCTCTTGAAGTTACTCAAATACAATTTGACTCCTGACAAGGGGGACGCGATTTATAAAGCAAGAGCGCGCCGTCAGCGGAGGCCGGCATTTGCATAATGAGGATACTTCCATTTCCGCCGGCAATGTTTTTGACAGCCTCCAACTAAAAAGCAGCGGCGGCGGAGAGGAGAGGAGTGAGGGGCGTCGATACGAGCGAGCCAGAAGAGGAAGGGGACGGCAAAACAAAACAACAAGAAGAAAAAAAAAATGATGGTAGGTGACCCTGGCAGGAAAGGGACGCAGGGGCCCTCAGCCCTGAGCTACAGCCTTGACTTTCAACGCACCGTTGGAGGAGTTGGACGACTCCAGAGGTTTGCTCCGGTAGGTTGACAAACACTGACGCTAATGCCATGTCGCTCTCTTGCTCTAATTGTTGATTCAATTTGCTAATGACTAATTTGATTTAAGTGGCAGGCACATCTCCATGTGTGCAGGACACGGAGAGGAGAGGGAAGGAGCGGACCGGAGGTTGGCGTGACGGCCTGTCACGCGGAGGCTGCTCGCGTATGAATATTCCATGAGAGTTCACACTTAATTGTTTCTGATTTGTTTATTTATTTTATTATTTTTTTTTTTCCCCAACGCTGTGCTTTAGCACACACTCCGTCAGTCCCCGCGTTGACACCCCGTGCGCCCCTCCCCCCAATCATGCCACCCTCTCCTCACCATCCCCCCACGCTTTCACAAGTGGTGCTCAGATGTCCGTCAAACGCGGCAGCGAAGGATCGCTAGAAGTTGCCTGTCAACAAAAACTCCCCAATCTCCGTCCCCGCGTCCCTTCTTGAGCCACTGGAGATTTCTCGATGAATTCTTAACCAGGCGCTCTGTCCCCGATTTAGAGGCGCTACCTGTTGCCAAAGCAAAATGGATTCCAAAAGATCCAAAAAGAAAGCGCATCGTTCCCGCCATTTTTTGTTTTGTTTTGAGTGTTTCGCCTCCACTCTCGTGTTTGTTTTGCCTCCGGGAGTGTTAGTAAATGTTGACCCTGCGGTTTGGGGCAAGTTCAAAGCCGCTTCAGTTTCATTCAGCGGTGAGAACAGTTGATAAAAAAAAAAAAAAAGTAGCGTGAGGAGCACTTACCCACATGAAAGCCACGAGGGCCGACCTCAGACCGGGCTCCCGTCCCGCTTACTGGAAGCCCCCGGCCGGCGTCCACGTTTTTTTTTTCTTCTTTCTTTCTCCCCCTCTCTTCCCTTTCTCTTCCACACCTTTTGTACTTTCCACTTCTCCGGCCGGACTCGCAAAGAACCAAACCCCTTTCCCCTTTTTGCCTTTTATTCCCTCCCTCGACGGCGTCCTTCCTTCCCGCCGCATGACTTGCAAATCCCACCGTGATATTGAACGGGATTGACGCTTTCAGACGTAAACACATAGAATATTTCATATTTTGGAAACGGGCAATGGAAAGTGGATGGAAGTCGTATAATTATCGTATAATGATAATTTTCTTTCCCCCTGCCCCTTTCCCTCCTCCTCCACCGCTCTCACATCTGTTTGGCGGACTCGTCGCCGTGGAGACGGCGCATAAACACAGCATTTATGTATTAATTTGTGTTTATTTGCTCATGCTATTCATGTATTAATTTATACATGTTGTTGCTGCATGTGTGGATCGGGAGGAAGCGTTTCCTGGAACAAGAGGAAAACTTCCTGGAAGTTTGCTCCCTTCCCCGATTTGTCCGGGACACCGGGCCCGGAGAAGAACGAGCCGGGACAGGGCAGTATATATTAATATCGATAAATAAACATTATTTAAAACATCTGTCAGGCCCGGTTAAATATCTGCGGCGTGCTCCAGTAGCTTCACCAACCCAGGGCATCGAATATTTAATTATTGCGCTAACTGAATAATGAAAAAGTCAATTTCCAGACCGCCGCCCCGTACGCGCGCAAGACAATTGCATTTCTAATATCTGCATCTGAAATTCTCCCTCCCCTTTCTTCTCCCCGCGTCCCGTCCCGGTGCCTCGCAGGGCCCCGCGGAGGAGTAGCACCCCCCCCAACCCCGAACCCACTACTACGGCATTACCATAGCTTTCTTCCTGACTAAGTCCGCTCCTCGCATTCTACTTGTCGCAGCTAATTACGTGTTTAACCCCGCGCCGGCGAGCTCGTTTCACATTCAAATTTATGAAGGGGGGGGGTTGCCGATCTGATCTGAGTAAGCGGGAATGAGCGGGGACGCAGCAGCGGGGATCAGTCTCCTGGTAATTGATTACCCTCTCGGAAAAGGCGGCGGCGGCTTCCTGAGGACTCCCGTCTTGAAGTTGTTGACCTTTGACCTCTTCATGAAGACATTAAAAAAGCTCACAGGTGGATGATGTTTGAGGGTTGCACATTTGTGCCTGATAAGACTTTTTCTGCGAGCTAAATAATAATATATTATTATTAGTGTTTCTTCTGGATTTGCATTTTTATTCGCCGGCACAGTCGGAAACGCTTCCCCTTCATACCGTCGCCGCCGCTGCAATAATTTTCTGATCTCGTCGCTCGTGGAATAAATAATCACGCGTATGTTGTCAATATTTACATTTCCACTGTTTAATTTAATTCTAATGGAAGTCCCTGGGCGATACGAGCGGCGGCTAATAGGAGAGAAATGATTAAAGCCTCCTGCGTAATAACCCCGCCGAAACACAAACTCGCCGTAGTGTAATCTAACGCGGCGCCGCTGTGTTTACACACCGCCGCAACTTTGATCACTCCCATTGTTGATTTAATTTCCCAATGTAATTCTTCAAACCCTCTTTAAACGACGGCTTCTCTGATATTAGTTTTTGGAGCTAAATAAAAAGAAGTGTCCCTGCGCTGTGCGTCGACTCCTCCTTGGGTGTTTTTTTTTTTTGCGACGGCTCGGACTCGGCCTTTTTAATCATTGCCACGCACCCTCCCCTCCGTACAGTGGCTCCATTGTGCTGTAAGCAGCGCCGCGTTTTTGCTCTGCGTGTGTGTGTTTGGCACGCGGTACCAGGCCGGGTCAAAGCAGCTTAGTTCCGATCTGTTGGGTGACCTGCTCGAGCCTCGCCGGCCTCGCTGACCCGCATGATTTCATTAAAGAGAGGTGAGGTGCATGGCCTCTGCACACACACACACACACAAACACACACAGCGGCATCAAGCTACAGCGGTACACAAATACACTCAGGCGTGCATATAAACAGGACTCTATGCATATACATAAAAACAATTTGCATACGACCAGAATTCATCGTTTTAAATTGACAAAAAGCTAAAATAAGGCTGCACACTTGAGAAGTTTTTAAGTGCAGCGCTTATAAAATATGCTCTGCTCAAGGTTTTAGCTTTTTAATAAAACAACAGAGTGACCACATGACACAAAACCAACAGCATTTGAGTCACCTGAAGGTTATTCGAGGTTTAAAGTCTGGTACGGATTTAAAAAATGCAAGAAAACGAGCCGCTAGCTGCTCCATTCAAAACCTCATTGACAAAACGCATAAAATAAGGCTGCAATTTGCAAACTGCTACGTCGTACTCTTAAGACGTTTTTGCACAACAGCGCTGATAAGAAATTACACTAACACATATGTGACAAGGTCTGTTCTTAACTGCGTCAACAACTGGGTAATTAAGGTGGTATTTCTTAATTCCTTAACACTTTGCACACGCGATACAGTGCAACATGACCCCAGACTGCAAAAGTGAACTAACAAAAATAATTATGCAAAGTTGAAAAAAAAAACAGAAAATGCAAGAAAAAGCCGCTCCATTCAAAAGTCCATTGACAAAAAGCCAAAAATAAAGTTGCATTTGCAAAATCCTAATTGCTTACAACTTATGCAAGTTGCAATTAATATGTCATTATTATAAAAACAAATGAGTGATTTAACATGTTGATCTGAGCAGACATGTCAAAATAAAACCTCTGCAATTAACCCTAAACTCACACAAACATACGATTTAAAGCAAAATGCATTAACTCTAAACAGGCGTCCTGCTCTTAGTCAAACCGCTCTGATCTGTTTTGTGAGCTGGTGTGACAGGAGTTGTGCTTTGCACCATCACTAGATGGCGATCTAGGTTAAAGCAGTGTGCTGCTGGGTGCACAGGGCTCGTCAGCAGCCTCCCGTTCCTCCTTACTGAAGTGTGCACACTCGTGTCATGTACAGCTATGGAAATAGATTTAGTTCCACTTTTTGCTGCGGCTGGGGATTTTCTCGGATGCAGGTTGTGAGCCCGAAAGCACAAAAACAACACGGCTCTGAGACACAAATGTATCATCCACCGCTAATATCTGACTCCTTAATTATGTAAGATTTTGACCCCAGCTTCGCCAATTAGGCTCAAACAAGATCAGGGTGACTAGTTCATGCCTGAGATTTAATTTGTTTACTGCAAATGAAAAAGGAGTAGAAGTGATTAAAAAGTGGGGATGAAACCCATGAATTAAAAATAATTCTGGGCTGGAAAGATGTGGAATGATTAGAAATACGGTTTAAATCCCTAAGATGTTAAAACACTGGAAAGTTTCCGAGTAGTCACGGTTCTGGCTCTGTATGAAATGTTTAAACTGGAGATCAACACGTGCGACTTATCGTATGGGCAAACATGTCCGCAAAAAAATTCCACGGCTAAAATCAACATGGGCTCAGAAGATATTAGCATTAGCATATTATCAGAGCAGCTGTCAATACGCAGAGGAAGTATAGTTTAATAAAAAGGCTGAAATCTCATTCGCTTATAGTTTGAGTTACACCTGTGTGGGTTGAGATTACACCGCCTTTAGGACACTGTACCGCCCTGCAACTTCTTTACATTTCTACGTAGTAATGACTCACTAAGACATGTTTCTATGCATTTTTACTTTTTAAAACCTTTTTATTTATTGATTGATTGATTTATTTGCAAAGCATGAATAGAAATCTTAAAAGGTTAGCTAACTGAAAACACCGAGCTAAAAGAGTGCGTGGCTACATTAAACTTTAGCTAGGTTTAGCTTTAGGTTGACGGCAGACATTTTGAAAATGCTAGCCACTACCATTGACATTGGCTTCAGTTTATCTCATGTCTAAACGTCTTTTCGGTCAAATTTAGCATCGCTTTGGCAGCCATTTTATTTATTTATTTGCAAAGAATGAATATAAATCTTAAAAGATTAGCATGTTAGCTTACTGAAACAACCAAGCTAAACGAGAGTGTGGCTACGCTGAACTTAAGCTAGGTTTAGCTTTAGCTTCAAAGCAGGCGTTTTGAAAAGCACAGGTGTATGCTAGCCACTAACACTGACACTGGCTTCAGTTTCTAAATGTTGCCTCGGTTAAATTTAGCATCTCTTTGGAAGCCATTTTATTTAATAATGTTTCTATCTATTTATTGATTAATTTATTTATTCAGTATGTATAGAAATAGCTAACTGTCCCCACCAGAAACCAAAAGAGTATGTGACTACATTGAACTTAGCAGTTTAGCTAGGCTAAATAGCTAACCTTCACCACTTTCACTTGTTTTATTGGTCTTTACTAACTTTTTATCGCTAGAAAAGTCTCAGCTATTCTAGCTAACGCACAAAAACAGCTTGCTAAATAAATATTATGTTAAAAATAACGTACTAGTAGCAGCCAGGTTGTGTTTTAGCTTCCTTTTTAGCTAATTTGTATTAAGTTCCATTGCTTGCGAAGCTTATTAGCAAACAGGCTGCCTCTTGTTTACTGTAGTTAAATTAATAACATGGAGGTTTATGTCCGCCACTATTGGAACAAAATCCTTTCACATTCAGGTACTTTCTTAGATTTCTTCCAGACAGGTTGACACGCTTCCCTGTTTCATGAGAAGAAAAAAAAAGAGAGACACGAGAAGGACGGTTAAGGGAAAAGAAAACAATGAGAGGAAGACTATGTTTAAGGCCGGAGAATCAAAGCTCTTTTATTTGCATAACCTGCATGCAAGCATTTACAACACACACACGCATACATCCCATCACTGTAGTATCTCATCACTTCTATCTCCGCCTCTTTCCAATCTCCCTCGCCTTCTTTACATCAACTCTTTTTTTTTTCATGTTTCTTGTATTCTCTCTCTCTCTCCCTCTCTCTATGCAAGTTGTCATTCTCTCACCATAATAGCGCTTCTGTGCCTTCATGTTGCTGGTTGTTTGCTTGAAACGTAATCTGCAGATGTAACAGAGGAAGAAATTGAGTCTAACAAATGGCTTGAAAGGCTCACGCGGCATATCAAGCCCAAACCAACAAAGGCAGACAAAACGCCCGTCTTTTTTCCCTCCCCTCAACATCTGAAGTTGATATTTTCAACAGAATGGCGCGCGGCTGACGTTCCCTGAATAAAGAACGCCGCGTTCGCCCGCCGTTGTGTTGTGTTACGCTGTCATTCCGACTTGAATGGGAAAGTTGAGGCCCGTTTGTTTGGTTTAGCTGTTGAGGAGAAATGGGTTTGTTTGATTAACATTTTGCTCGCGCGTGTCAGTTCCGACGCCGTCGTTTCTGCGGGGAAATGAAAAGAGCTGAGGCTGAGTAGTGTGGAATCCATCTATGTGGTAGTAAAATAAAATGGCTTTTTGTCACAATGGGCACATATGATCTATCTGAAACGAGCAACTGTGATTATGGTTATTACTGCACACCGTGACCCTGCGCATTACGAGACATTACCTGAATCTGCGTTAGCGTCCAAACTCGACCACGGGCTCTGAGGCGGCGGCAGGTGTAATCTCCTGGTTTGGCTAATGTAGCGGTGATAACATTGTTTCTGAAATCTCTAAATTGCCTCCCGGTTCACCAAAAAAAAAATCACATTACACATCTGTGGAGTCCACATTTGGAGAGCGGTGACGCCGAAGCTGTGAGGTAGAGGTTAAAACCTCAAACCTGCTCTGGGACGCCACAGATTTGCATCTAACAAATAAATATACGAACGTGCACAAATGATTAACACAAATGACTGAATTGGTTCCTTATGTTACAGCTTGCTTCTCACCGTCGCGTCTATAGATTAGATGCCAGCTGTTTCCAACGTACAGCTCTGTGAGCTCGTTAAATGCCGCTATCTATACGTAAAACTACCGCCTCGTCTGTCGCGTCTCTAATGGCGGCTTCACACAGGAGCCTCCTCCCTCCTCTCTTACACCTAACGCTTTAATTGTAGTCTTAATCGCTACGAACGTCGCAGGCTTGCGCTGCGAGGCGTTTTGGCATCGTCTCCAACTTTGCCTGCTTTTATTTTTCTTATTTTTTTTGGACGTTCAAACTTCTGTATTTGTCTCTTGTGCGTTTGCATAATTTCCTAAAGAGGCGATATACACCTTAAATACCCAAAACCAACCACTCATTCAGCAGAATGGTCCATCTAATTACTGCACATATTATATTAGTGGATTAAACTGATAAGCCTCAGTGTGCGAGCATCACTTTAGTGCTGCAGCGAATCAGAATATGCTGTGTTTTTATTTGCACCTTTGAAATGTAGTGGGATCTTGAAAGTTCACCTGTGCAAAAGTACTTTCAAAAGTACTATACAGCTTTAAATCCTAATAGCATCTCTGGCAGCCATTGTTTAAGCAAAGTAGTTTGACCTTTGATCTGTAAACTTAGCTGTTTAGCCAGGCTAATTAAATAACCTTCACCACTTTCACTTGTTTTATTGGTCTTTACTAACTTTTTATCGCTATAAAAGTCTTAGCTATTCTAGCTAACACACAAAAACAGCTTGCTACATTATTTAACAAATATGTTAAAAATAATGTACTAGTAGCAGCCAGGTTGTGTTTTAGCTTCCTTTTTAGCTAATTTGTATATTGCTTGCGAAGCTAATTAGCAAACAGGCTATTCAGGCTGCCTCTTGTTTAGTGTAGTTAATTAATAACATGGAGGTTTATGTCTGCCACTATACATATACTTGGAACAAAAATGCTTTCACATTCAGGTACTTTCTTAGATTTCTTCCAGACAGGTTGACACGCTTCCCTGTTTCATGAGCAAAACAAAAACAAAAAAAAACAGACCTTTGACCTATAAACATCAACAGTGGGATGGAAAATACAGTCAGAGCGAATTTTCTGTTCACTTCAAGGAAGGAGTCCAACAATTACGATGGCTAGCTTAACGCTCATCGCTAACTTTAGCCGTAGGCGAGTCGACTACTTGTAGCCCTTCGAAAAGGGTGTATGCATCCGCTTCCCCAGAAGTTATAGCAACTCTGTGACGCTAAAAAGTTGCACTTGAACCTGCACCACAAAGACGAGAGCTAGCAGCTAACAGCTAAGAGCTAGCAGGAAAAGTCCTGCACCTGAGAGGAAATACCTCTCCGTACCAGCAGGTGGCAGTAGCCTGTATTTCTCATTCAGAAAGGGAAACAGGGAGAGCTACCATTAGCTGGGAGGCTAGGACGCTACGAAGGATTTAGCTTTATATCCATGCAGAGTCCTGCAAGTTATGTTTACAGCTAGTCTAGGTACAGAAGGTTAGCTCGCTCTCTCTCTCTGCAGAGGAGCTTAATTCCGATGTTTTAATTTTAAAATAAAGAAACGAACGGAGTGAAACCAAGCGTCGCAAAAGGGGAGCCTGAGCTCCTGGAAGCTGTCCGGCGTGTTTCTAAAAGATGCAAAAGTAATCTGAGAAAGAGCTGCAAGGTGATTGCTGCAGCTTTTGAGGAAACTCTAATATTTGCTCTCTCGCTGCACAATAAATCACTCTGAAACAATAGTTGCTTCAGTTTGTTGCCTTCATTTGAACTTTTCTCGTTTCTTTCGAGAAAATGCACAAGAATCACCTGAACCGCTGAGGTGGATGGAACCTCTCACCTCTACTCTTCCGTCAGGGATCAATAAAGTTAATTCAATGTTACTTAGATGGAGTTTACACGCAGTGTTTAGCCCCTGACACTGTACGCCACTGCCTTTTCAAATACACAATAACGGCTGGGATGGCTAGCTCTCCCCTCGCGCCCCCTAGACCCCTTGACCGCCTCCCCCCGCCTCCGACACAGCCCCGCTCGGCGGGGATCAACGGCGGCCCTCCTCTCCTCATTAACCTCGTCTAATTAGATGGCAGGGAAGTCCATTGTTCGCCCTAATGAAGCCTCAATGGAAAGACAGGGCCTCGGCTGGCTCTTCTGACACTGCTGTGAAATTACAATCCCCTTTCCTCGCCCGCCTCCCCTCCCCCCTCTGCCTCCTGCGGTCTCGTCTTTCTGTCGGGTTTGGGTTTCTTGTGCTGAACTCGGAGGCCGCCTATCAGATAGATTGAGAGACGGGCCGGCGAGCGAGGCAGATAATCCTGCGTGATAGCGCCGGCACATTCCCATACTGCTAATTTTGCTCCGGCAGCAGCAGCAGCAGCAGTAGCAGCAGCAGAGCCCAGGGTAGCATTAGCTCTGCTTAGCGCCCCCAGTATGGATCCCATCCGCTAATTACTTGAGCTGCCGTGGTTCGCTGAGATTTAAGTACCACCTCAATCCCATTATCTCCCATCCCTACAGCTAGCCCCTGTCACCCGGGCCCTTTGTAGTGGAGGAGCGGAGGCTGCGGGGTTATTGATACAGGCCTCCCTCGCAGATAAGATCCACGGCAGGCTGTACTGTACGGCGAGGACGGTGGCCTCGGATCGGCGCCGGGAGGGGGGAACAAAGAGCGCTGAAGGGTTGAGGGAGCGAGGCGCACCTATGTTAGAGACAAAAAAAAAATCAAAGGTGGCAACAGGAGCAAAAGGTGGCGATTGGGGGAGGGAGGGGGTTGAAATTGGATGGGGTATTTGGAAAGATTGTTCACCCTGCAGTGTTTTTTCCTTTTTTGGTTCTTTTTTTTGGGGGGGGGGCGAGGGTTTCTCTCTCCGCTCACCCCAGAGCGACTAATTACAATTCACATGTCACACACTCCACACATAATAAGAGTTAGGAAACAGAATTAAAATATTCCAAAGGCCTGCAGGGGGTGTCATCTCGGGAGAACGAGGGGGAAAGTGTGTCTCTTTTTTTTTCTTTGCAAACGGGGGAGAAAACGGGGCGGCAGGGAGACTGTTTGCACGCCAGCGCATGTGCACGGCGGCGGCGGCGGCGTTTGGAAAAAGGAGAAGGTGGGTGAGTGGGAGGCTCGGGGGCAGAGGGGAGGGGTGCGAAAAATCGACAGCGCTCCCACGCTGTGCATTCCTGCCCCCCCCCACCAAACCGCCCGCCTCTCGCAGTCCCGTGGATGTGCCCGCCACCCCTCTGTCTTCACACGTCGGGTGTCGCCTGCTTGGCACGCTGATGCCTGTTAGGGAGGCGGCGGTGGCGGCGTTGCTTTTCGGAAAGGAGGTGGAGGGCAATTGAGTGACATCTGCTCCGCTGAGGCGAGGGGGCAGGCGGGCTCCTGGCATCGGCGGCCGCAGTGTCGGAGGCGTTGGCACGAGGCTGGCCGGGTGCAGCAGGCGGTGCGCGGCCTTAGCAGAGAACCGTTTGCTCAAACAGCATGACATCTCCAGGAATGAAAGCCCCCCCCCTCCTCCTCTCACATATACACACTTCTGGCAAAGCTTCACCCTCCTCCTCCTCCTTCACGTCATGCCTCTCCATCCTCTCTTCTCGACGGCGATCCCCGCCCGTTCAAAGGCGCGTTTCATCTGCAGCGGACTGCAATTACTCCCCTCGCCGTCTCTACCTGCCTTTTATCCCCCCCTACACCAAACCCAACGCCGTTAATGAACCACGAAGCCTGCAGGAAAGCAGCGACTGGCGGCGTCATCCCCAAATCTCTTTGCCTCGTCACCTGCCACCTCCCTGAATGAATAAGTGAACGGGACCAGGAAGGAGGAATGAGGTTTGGGAACTTAGAGAAGAGGGGTAGTGTAGTTCTTTAGTCCACATTAAAGCGATTTCTTCTAAATAAAAGTTATTAGCAGATGCCAGTTTCCAGCGGAGGGCTCAGGTAACCCGGAGGTGACGGAGGAGAAAGAAAGAAGATGAGTGACGTTTATTAGTTTCTAAAGGAATCCGCCGCGCTCCTCCGTCTCTTCCCTCCTCTTTCATATCGTGACGCCGGCGCGGTGTAAATTGATTTCCCCGGAAGATGTGATGGATGAATAGCGAACCAACATCTTCATCGCTGACCCCCGCCGCCGATTGCTTCTCCCCCCCCTTTGCCCGCGCCGGTGATTGACAAGACCGCTAACGAGTGCCGTCGCCGGGCCGTGTTATAATTTCGCTGTGTTGAAAAACAGCCGAGACTAGGCCCCAAGGTAATGAGCTTCTTCTTGCGAGGAAACGGGGGGAGGGGAGAGGAAAGGAGACTCACCCCGGGAGAGGTGAAATAAAAGAGTGGGAGTAAATAAAAAAGAAAAAAGACACATGAAAGTAGATTAGAAAGAAGTTGACTTGAAGAGGCCGTTTCATTGTTTATCTGCTCTTGATGGATGCCTCTCCGAGCGCCGGTGTGTTCATTTCTCAATCGTCTGAGAGGCAGGGGATTTCAAACGTGGTATTTGCATTAAAAAAAAAAAAGTATTTGATGTTAAAAAAAAAAAGTGCTGCGTGCTGCAGGATCGCGCGCCGACGCGCTTGCATATGCATGCACGTGCAAGACCGCAATTTATTCCTCGGCGTGGGGGCCCGAGGAGGGCAGGTCTCTCTCTGTTTATTTGGATGATTAGGAGGTGACAATATGTTGCTGATGATCAGGTTTATAATCAGCTACCATCGCAGATTATTCTAACCTTGATTAAAGACCTGCAGTCTCCCTATCATCTCCCGGCTCAGGCTGACAAGACGGGACGACGCTCCTGATTAACGCCGGAGAGCGACTAGTCATGACACAAAGGACAGGCCTGCATCGCCGCGGGAGGACCGCCGCGCCGCCGCACTTTGTTGTCTTTCTGATTTGTCTGCCTGATGCAGGACCTTTGTCTTAATTATTTTTCTCCCTTTACAAATGAATCCGTGTGAGACTGATTCAGTTTTCATTACGGCGGTAATAACGGCGGCGTTGTTGTTGTTGTTGACGTCTGCCATGATTAGGTATCAAAAGCAGGAGAAGGGGAAGACGTCGACTGCTGTGAGCGCAGCCGAAGTGGTAAAAGTCGTCGGCAAACTTTCCTTTTGTCTCCGGCGATCATTAGCCTGACACGTGCGTGCGCTAGCGTTAGCGTGTGTGTTTCTTTCTGCGTGGGCTTGTGTTTTCCTGGCGGAGCGTTTGATTCATTATGCTGCGAGGTGTCGCTGAGGTCCCGGAGGTGTGTAGGAGAGGACTGAATGAATGAGTCGCTCTCACAGGTTGTCAGATGATGGAGGCGCCGAGCCAGAGGCTGTGGCTGTTTTGACGGGCCGGAGGCAGTGGCGGCGGCGGCGGCAGCAACAACAGCAGCCTCCGGTCTTTGACTCAGTTTAACGCCTAGCGACGGCACTTGCCTCCTCTCCTGCCCTCCTCCGCCAAAGCGGGATCATCATCATCATCACAGACTGCTGCCAAAAACAAACCTCCAGCTTGAAGCGTCACGCTGAGGAGGAGGTTCTGTGATCAAACACTGTTGCCAAGTTGCTTTAGCTTTCTTTCATGATTTACAATAAAGGTCAGATCTTGCTAGCTCGCGATCTGGTCTTCGTGATATCCATGATCTCAGGTTCAGGAAGGGCTACCTTTAGGTTTTGCTGGGACCTATGGTGCCTTGAGACGGGGCTACGTTCCAGAGAAAGCGAACACAGCGCCCCCTTGTGACCTTCACAAACTCACAAGTGGGAATTTTCGGTATGGATCGATTTGTGTCTTTGAGGTGATGAGGTACGTCCCCGGATCAGTCTGTTGTTTGGTGTAGTAGACGAGATAGATTGTCCATGATGGAGAGCAGTTTGTCCAGTGTCCTCCTGTCCCCCACTGAGACAAACGTCCCTAACTCACAGCCAATAACATGACCGGCCTTTTGGATCTATTAGGTGGTCCTACTTATGTCCTCTTGAGCTGGTGCTGCTCTCCCAGTGAACCAGGCTGGTAGAACATCTCCAGCAATTTGCTGCAGACATTAAAAGACCTGAATAGAGTCCACTCAGGCTCTTCTTGTCCACAGAATCACTGTTGTCCCTTCACGTGGACTCCCAGGTCCTCTACTTCCACCTCCAGGCCCTGAAGGGTGACAGGATCCACTGTTTTCCTCTTCCTCCTGAAGTCAACGACCAGCTCTTTGGTCTTGTCCACATTCAGGAGCAGGCGGTTTGCCTGGGACCACTCTACAAAGTCTCTTTTACCATTTGGTATCAGTGACGGAGACAGTTTTTCAATCAAACACGATGCAACAAGTAGATCAGACAAGTGCATCTTGCTAGCAGCGCAGGTGGAGATTAGAAGCAAGCGTTAGCATTCTAGCTAGCTCACTTCTACTTATTTTATCTGCGGGGAGGACGTCACATAAAGCAGCTCTGTACAACTTCTTTAAGAGAAGCTAAAAATACAGAAGATGTTTTACATCTCGTTAGCCCATTGTTAGCTCGCTAAACTGTTAGCCTCTGTGGCTTCCAGTTGCCAACAGAAGGCGTGTTGTCAGGACTTGCGGACGATGTTTTTCGCACACGTCAAAACCCACGAGCTCACAAATTCCTTTTAAAGGCAGAACTAGAGATAATAGCCTTATTTAAGAGCTCAAAAAGAAAAAAAATATAGATGTTTTTAGCTAAAAATTAGCGTATTTGTTAAAGCACAGCTCATATAACTCTGGTTTCAAATTATACCTCACCATCTAAATATGTTAAGTGAATTTGTTGTTGAACACTGCGCCCCGTCACCAAAATTCACCCAATTATTATGTTTTTTTTTTTAAAAACACTAATCACCATTAATCCTCACACATGTTTACTTGGCAAGAAGTAAACTGGCCTCGGCTCCATTTGTCCGATGTGCTCTTGCATCCAGGTGCTTTTTGTTTTTTTGTTTTTTTGGACAAGGTGCCTCACGCTGAGCGGTGGGACGACCTAAATGGAGGAAGTCCAGCCACTGGTTGTCCCTTTCCTCTTTAATATTAAAAGCGCTCTAGTGAGAATAATTTGTGTTTAGTGCCCTGCTGCGGGTAGAGCCGTCCTGTTTGACCACCGGAGCCGATCTAATTCATCCTCTCCAAGAGAGAGAGAGAGAGAGAGAGTGTGCACTTGTGTTTGTGGTAAATGCAGAATAGCTGTTGTGACTAGCTGGGCGCACACAGAGCCTTGTTGTTGTTGCTGAGAGAGCCTGTGTGTGCGTTTGAGGGCCACTGAGTACGTGACCTCTCCTCCAGCATCCCCAAAGCAGCAGCTCAGCGGGCGGGTAATTCATGCCAAAAAAGCCCCGGCCGCCCCGCTGCTCGGAGCGCGTGCCCTCCCCGAACGCCCCCCCCTTCCTCCTCCTCCTCCCCCGCGTGCCCCCTGACCCATGTCTCCTTGGCGATGGGGTGCCCCGTCACAGTGAGCACCTGGCACCTGGCCACCCCCTCTTCTCTTCTTTCTGGTTTTCCTCCCTCGTTGTGAAAAGGGCGGGCGGGGGCTAGTTTCACATCTTCATTTGGGGAGAAACAGGAAGTGGTCCAAGGCCTGGAGCGCGGTCAGCGCGTTGCAGCGGTGCAGTTTGGAGGCAGTTCTGGGAATTGACTCTTGGAGGCAAAACACTGTACTTGTTGCTGCAGGACACTTAAGGTTGGTTTTTTTTTGTTGTTGTTTTGCTTCAGCCTACACGACCCTACGGACCGAAGCCTTGTTTAGCCCTTTAAAAGGAAATGTTAAGCATCATTGTCAGATTTCTTGGAGCTAGCTTAGACCGTGTCCAGCCTATAAACACCACTTAAAATAACAACATTGTTGTTTTTGTGCCTCAGTTTTTGTCTGGAAACGAGATCAGACAGCGAACCGTTGTCTTCTTCTACCTCTGGCCAGAGCTGGGCTGCTTCCCGCTCTACGGTCTTAAAGGAGTTAAAAGATTTCATTGTACGGATAAAGACACTGCGCTAAAAACAATCCGGCAGCTATATATCCTGATCGCTTAGGGCAAAGGCTAAATGTTTTGGGTATTCAGGGTTCCGACTCTCCAAGCCGACACCATACACCAGGGAAATAACGAACTTTAGAAGCGCCTCTTACGTTTCAAACATGTTTACAGTGTTCTTGTAGGATGTAGAACGAGCCCTACATTAGCTTCGGTAGCTTGAACACGCCAACCAACCATTACGTCAAGCATTTTTTGAACACGGCGTCCCACGTCAAGATCAATCTGAAGACTAGCTAGATAAGCAAGTAGGAAATTACGGTAAACAAAGCCGTAAGGGTTTCAGTAGCGCTCCGGTAGCTAACGTCATCCTTCACCGGCAATCGCAACACTGCCACATTGACGGGAAAGCGCTCTTTTCGAATTACTATTCGGTTGACAACTCCGAGCAGCTAACTAGCTTGTCCTCGCGCTAGTTACATCCCAACATGTAACAGCTGTTACGTCCCAGGATGCCAGAATAGTCGGGGACAAGCAAAGGGGAAATTGTTTTGTAGGATTCACAAAGATCCTGCAAAGGCGACAGATAAAACGCGCAAAATATTTCGCAAGTTTTTAACACGACATCCAACCGATATCTTCTCATAGAGGCTAAGCTAATGTTTAGAATGTGGATTACAAAGGGGAGTTGCTCAATCAGCGCTAAAGCTACTCGCAATGAGAAAGAAAATCAGGATTAAGCAGTTACTTGTTGTTGTAGTTGCGTTACTGTCATGAAAAAGTCAGAAAAAGTCTACGCTCCGGAGTAGGACGAAGGAAAGTTAATGGGGTAGTTATATATATCTGGATACTGTAGGTCAGGAACGTAGAGAAAAAGTCAATTTGGTCAATTTCTAAATGTTTAAATTGTTCAATAAACTCAGATCATTTTTAATTTTTCCTGCCAACATGGAGGTGTCAACAAAAAAAGTCACGTGACGCCCAGAGCTCTATCGTCCAGCCATTGGCTCTCAATGGCTCCATATCTGGACCGTTGCCCTGAATAAGCTGCCTTGGCTCGGACATCCGTTATCTGTTCCACCGGCTACACCTGGAGCCACAAATCGTTAACCTTTGCCCCAGACTGCAGCCAATGGGGACAGTTATTTTTTAATTTGTTTGACGAATTAGCTTGTTGCGTCGGCTTGTTTGCCGACGACCGCATGTTTCACCTTTCGTGCTCCGCGTCGAGGCTGCGTGCCCACTCAGACATGATGTGTCTACATATTCATACATGTGGGAAAAGGCTGCCGCCACGTTTTTACACTTATTTTATTCCACCCTCCACCTCCAGACATAACATCACACGGCCACTGACTCAGCGAATCACTCAGTCCCTGTCTCTTCTCTCTCCTTATTACATGCCGATTAGCCGCACAAAGTGGTATAAAAAGGTGTCTAATGCAATTACCCTAGTTAGGACGTTTTAATAGTGTGCCGTGCCTCAGAGATGTATGTGCCAGCCAGCCGCTGACATTAAATCAATAATCAGCCTGTCACGCCTGCTTGTTAATTCAGCGCTTTTGCATTTTATTCCCCCAACATGGTAAGATTGATTATTGGTAGCAGGGGTTTTGAAGCGGGGCAGGGGTTTATAATGATATGTGTAATGGAGTACGGGCCGCGTGGCTTTAATTTGCATGGCGGATAGTAACTGAGATTTCATCTGTGGGACGCTGGCGGCCTCTAATTTGCTCGGGCTAAATTGCTGCATGGAAGAACAGTGGTTTTATTGAGCGCGCGATTGTGTCTTTGTGCATAAGCGAGTGCGAGGATAGTTAAAAAAGGCTCACAGTACTACCGCTACCTGCTCTTTAACCTGATTAAAGCAAAGTGCAGGGAATATTTTTAGCTAGAAAACGCAATATAGGTCATTCTTGGTGACGTGTTAAGTGGATAATTGTGTTTTAATTTGCCGTTCGTGTGCAAAAACACAACGCAACAAGTAGTTGAGACAACTTGGAATGCATATTGTATAAGAGGTGGAAGTGGAGTTCTTTTTTCAAGTTTTAAAACTTGAAGGTAGGGATGTCCGATATTATCGGCCGATATTGAGTTAAAAACGTAATATCGGGAATTATCGGTATCAGGTTTTTATAACCGATCTTTGTTCTGTAGCTTCAGCATTTCCGAGTCTGCATGAACGCAGCATGGGACGGTAACAGGCGCGTGCTTGATGACGTATAACAACAACAACACGCTAGTCTCGTAGGTTGCTAACCGTGGCTAACAAGCTAGCTCGCCCGGTGTATGAGATGTCCGTGGTTTGGAAGTATTTCCAAGTGTCACCTATTAACTAAATATGCAATGACTGCAAAGCAAAGGTGGTTATGAGAGGAGGAAACAAGGCGTCTTCCTTTAATACATCAAATTTGATCACCCACCTCAAGAAGAATCATGCAGAGTTATACGCTACATTTGTCTTCCTTGTTTTGATATTATCTGTAGTGTTGTTTGAGGCAAAACTTTCTCTCTAAAAACACAAAAAAATAAATGAATGGCACTTTTTTCAGTAACTTATTTTGCACAGACAGTGTTTACATTTGAAAAGCCATGTTGCATTTATGTTTGCATCCAGTGGGACATCGCAATAAAATTAGGCATAATGTGTTAATTCCATAATAGGTGATATGTTATGTTGTTAACTAACAATTTTGGTGTAAAAAGACTGAATATATTGGTATCGGGTGAAATTAAGAGCTGGACAATATGGGATATCGGCAGAAAAGCCAATATCGAGCATCCCTTCTTGTAGGTATGCTGCAAAATCTGATTTTGTGTTGCACGTCCATACAAATGTGAAGTAAAAGGCTCTAAAAATGAAACTCCCACACAGAAATAAATGAGTTCCTGACTGGTTAAGGAGCCCACAAGTTTGTTGCACAACTCTGGAAGTAAGCAAGAAGTCAAACCCAAACTTAAAAGCCCCTAACGTTGTGATTTTACACCATTAACATGCAAACGTTTGACTGGAAAGCCCAGCAAAACAGAGGCCGTGTGAGCCTGCTCTCATTTCTACCTGCCTCCTTGTCCCAACCTTGATTGGTTGTCGAGTCTGATTGCTCGCACATGTGCGGCGGCAACGACCTCGAGGAGGATCACCTGCGTCGCGGCTGTTTAAGAGAGGAGAGCGCTCGCAGGTTTCTTCAGAAGTGCTGTGTTAAATTAAAATCACATCAGAGGCAACGAGAAGGAAAGCCTCGGCTCCGAGGAGTCGCCCTCAGCTGAGCTGCATCATTTTGCTCTATTAGTCCTAATTAGAGCTTTTATTGAGGAGTGACTCACTGTGCCAACACGTATTAGCCAGCCGCCGAGTGCACGCCATCCCCGTGGCCTCGCGGTCAAAATGACCGGCCCTCGCGGGGAGGCTCATCCCGAGCAACGCAAACTTCCCCCGGATTCAATTTATGCGGCGGCACACCTCCGCATTCGCCCCTCCACCCGGCTCTGAAAGGCCCCTCCGTTAGCCGCTCGCGCTTTCACCCTAAAAAAAGAACTGTGCTCATTTACTCTTATCATTTATCACTTCAGATCCTGAATGGAATCTGCGAAACCACCTGCTCAACCTTGGGACGGCTGGCGTGGAAATCAAGATGAGGCTTTCGTGAAAAGTCTCGACACTTCCCCGCGATGCATAAAGTATAAGTTTCGCCTGCGCAGTTCAAGGTTGTGAATAATGTGTTTTCACTAAACATTTTAATTAAAAAACAGCCGTATATGGGGGATTCAGAGAAATATGGTGCCGCTTTCTCATCCGCCCTCCTCCTCCTCCTCCTCGTCCCCCTCTGAGTAATTTTACTGCGATGCAATGATGCCTCGGTTTCCTTCAAGGAGATCGCTGAAAGCCGTATTAATCATTGTCTGGTGCGGGCCCACCTTCCCCGGGTTGCTTTGCATCCGCGAAAAACTTTCAAAGTCTGCCTCCGAGAGAGTGACAAAGTGGTTCCAAAAGACGAGCGGCGGCGAGCATATGGCGGCAGGGACGGACGGCGCTCCGGAGCCAAGCCTACGAGGACGATGAAGAAAACGAAAAAAGGGAGGACGTGCGGGGAAAAAGATGCTGAAATTAAAATTATGCAACAAACTCCCTGAGTTTGTTCTCTTAGCCAACAACTCCCTGCTACATACTCTCTCCTTAAAACTAAGTTGTGCAAATTTCGACAAAAACAAGCCCCAAATAATGCGAGCAGAAGTAGCAGTAGCTTTTCGAAAACTACGTACGCACTTTTAATAAATCAAACCTTGATGCGGCGCTAAGTGTCCGCCTCGCAAACAAACGAATGCCTCGCCATGTTCTTGTTTCCTGGCCGCCTCTGATTGGCCCTGACAGACGTTGAGAGTTTCGGCGGAGTAATTAGAGAGCCTCGGGGCGCGAGCCGAGGAGAGGCCTTCAGAGCTCGGCTACTTCACAGGCTTTCCTCTCCCCTCGCAGGTAATTGCTAGCAGCTGCACAGCCGGGGAACGCAGCCTAAAAGAGCCTTGCATCGATTCCCCTTGTACACCTCCTCATCCTCCTCCTCCTCCTCTTCATCCAAGCAGCCTCCCTGATGCCTCAGATCCTGCAGACCACTCACTTGTACCTGGCGCTTCAACAAGCCACTGCTGGGAAGTACCCAAGGGACTACAACCAAGTAAACATCACAAATGTACTCTTTGTGTCCCAAAGGCGTAAAGGAAGTTTTATGTTTTTGCATAAAAGGAAAATCCACTCCAACCTATTTATTTCTTTTTTTCTCTAGTGGAAAATAAATGGTGTTCACCACCACCCGCAGGTTCACGCCGCCCAGAGAACCCTGGTTGGTTCAGAAAGTCCGATCCGATCAAGGTTAGACAAAAAACTTTGGCCGAGCTTTGGCGAATAAAAGATTCACAGAAGGCCGCGGCTAGCTCTGAAATATATTCAGTCAAAAATTAAAGATTAACTCAAACATATCTCGGCGCGAATCTAGAGCTCAACCAAGGTCGACGCATTGGCTGGTCCGTCCACCATTTTTAGACACCCTCAACGAGCGCTTTTCTCAACGTCTTTATGGCTTTCACTCTTCTTTCTCAAGTCAAAGTTAATATTTTCTTAGTGGGTTTTGTAATATGCTCGTTTCTGGGACGTGATTTTGGTGAATGCTCGCTCTTTGTCCAAGACAGGCCTCTCTTTTAAGGAGGCGTTGAGGATTTTGTGGCTGAAACGCTCATTTTCAAGGTAGTAATTAGCCAAATTCACATTTAGACGCCTCAGAAATTCACCCCGCCGAGGAACAAAAGCCAGTAGTAGCAGATGAATGCGCTTTTCCCTTCCACCTGTACGTTTTTCCCGCGAGGCTGCTATTACTGTCCGTCAGTTTGCAGATCGGCTACTGAAAAAGGAGGAAGGTTAGAGTTTGGTCTAATTACTCGCGAACGCAGCGCGGCATTTTGTTAATAATATGAGCGAACAGCCGAGAGGAGAGGACCGCTTCTTTGCGTCCTAAAGCAAACGGGAAGAAATCAGTCGCTATATAAATTGGCCCCGTTCTGCCGTCAGAGGGGAAGCTCCTCGCTGTTTCTTGTCATTTCAAGCCATCATTTTATTTGCTTCGCTGACATATCAAAGAAACTACTGAATCCATACCGTCTTTGTACTGGGAGACAAAATAACAATAATAAAGCGGCACAAAGGGAACAGAATGGAAAAAAATGAAAACTGACACAGAGAGAAATGTGATATCAGAGTCACAGAGGGTGATGGATGCAAAGTAAAACAGATGAATTCATTTTGCTGGAGGAAAAATCAGGAAGTAAGCAAATAATTAGGACTCATCCTCTTACAATTAATATTTGTGTTTATATATATTAAAGACACAATGTGGAACGTCTAGCTCCCCCTTCTGTTCGTGAGAGTAATTACATGCGCCTACATTCTATACACCTTTAATCACTTATCTACTTTCAGAACTCTCCACAAAAGAAACATCAATTGATTGATTTCCCTTTCCTCCTCTAATTTGATCAATGAGCATCATTTTATGTTTTAAATCATTAGATATGTTTTCTCGAATGCTTCCTACACTCTTTTTCTTGGCCGCCGTAGATGGAGAATTCATGGAACCCAAGTTACGTTTGTAACCACTCAATTGCCATTGATGAGAAGTTATACTGCAAAATAAATAAATACTTGGCACTAATTAGCTCAGTCAGCATGATTTGAACTTTTGTTTGCAAAAGAGCTAAAACATATGCTCATTTATATGTTTAGATCTGGCACGTTGGCCGCCTGAGACGGATAATTCACGGAACGCAAGTGACATTTGTAACCACTCAACTGCCATTGGCGCTAAGTAGCTGAGTCGGCGTTATTTGAACTAGTTTTGCAAGAGTTTGAGAGTATCAGACGCTTACTTATTTTTATAAATCTGGTGCCATAGATGGAGAATTCATAGAGCCCAAGTGACATTTGTAACCACTCAACTGCCATTGGCGCGATTGCTCCTGTCTGCAACTCTGAACCAAGTTATCCTGAAAAATAATAAATACTTGGCACTAATTAGCTGAGTCAGCATGATTTGAACTTTTTTTTTCAAAAGAGCTAAGACATATGATCATTTATTTGTTTAAATCTGGCACTTTTGACCGACTTAGACGGAAAATTCATGGAACGCAAGTGACATTTGTAACCACACAATAGGCATTGGCGCTAAGTAGCTGAGTCAGCATTATTTGAACTAGTTTTGCAAGAGTTTGAGAGTATCAGACGCTTACTTATTTTTATAAATCTGGTGCCATAGATGGAGAATTCATGGAACCCGAGTTACATTTGTAACCACTCAATAGGCATTGGCGGGATTGCTCCTGTCTGCAACTCTGAACCAAATTATACTGCAAAATAAATAAACACTTAGTCAGCATTATTTGAACTACTCTGTCAAAGCTTGAACGTCTCAGACGCTCATTTATTTGTATAAATCTTGCGCTTTTGCTTTAGCCTGGTGCCGGTGCATGAGGAAAAGTTAAAGACCCGCCACAATTTCCATTAGACACATAAATGTTGGTACAAAAATCAATGGTAATCTGCAGCTCTTTGGTACTGGGCCAAAGTGAGAGTCTGGCCGACCAACCGTTTAGCCATTGCTAAAACCATTAAAACGTCTTCAAATATGCCTACAGCAGCTGTTGCAACAGTTAAACGTGCAGACTGATCTTTAAACGCACCGTAGCAATCTCCCGGGAGCCGTAAGTCCGGCGATCCCCCCGCCTCCGCTCGGTGGAATAATGACGAAGGAGCCCGTTCTGCAGGTGCTCCCCACGGTGCGAGGCGCTTTTTCATTCATGAAATTTTCATATTTCAAAAATAATGCCGCCCATCGGCAGCAGCCGAGCGGATTCCAGAACAGCGGGAGCAAGTGAAACACCTTTCATGTGCCTCCGAGTCGCCACATCCAAACATTAACCGAGCCCAGAGAGCTCAGACGTGACGAGCAGTTCAAGACTTCTCTTAATGGCTTGATATATTTATGGACTGATTGGCGTTTGTGTCCGTAAATAGCTTCAAGAGAACAATAATAGCGTGGAGACATTGAAGTCAGACTTAATGCGTTCATCCTGCAAGTGACAAAAAGATAGAAACTGACAGAACACACGCATGACATCTACAAACACCCAAACACTTGAAGGCGAGCGCTCAGATTGGCTTATAGTGTTTACATGCTCCGCGATACAGCACATCAGAAATATAAATTTTCTTGACGGGAAATGAAACAAACCCTAAGGGCCTTTAAGAAAAAAATAATAAATAAAGTTAAGCCGTCATCTCAAAAGGGATGACAAGCAAAGACAAAGCGGAATTGGATAAGAGAGGCCTAAATGACAGGGAAACAGAGAGCAGTGTGATATACCGTGCCGGTTACAAAACGCTTAAGTGACAAGCGAAGGAGATAAAGTGAAACGCCGCGTAACGCTTCACCCCGCGTAAACCCGTCACGGCGCCAGCCCGAATCCTCGCAGGAAACGCCGGAGAAAAGTGACATTTCATTGAAAAGCTTATTATTGGAAGAGGGCGTCCGAGGTTTAGCGGCGGCGTCGGTGTAGATTACGTTTCTCTTTTAACACAAAAGGTTATTGTTTGGCTTGTGTAAAACACCGCTGAATGGACTCTCTTGTTTTAATTAACACCACAGGCGCATCATAATGTCGCCACTTTTTTTCCCTTTTGTCTCCCGGCTGACACCCGTCTTCTGTTTCCGCGTGAAAAAAAAAAAAAGTAAGTAAGTAAAATGATTTCCACTCAGGCCGGTGAAAAGGCAGAGTGTCAGGGAGGAAATATTGTAGTAAAATAACAGCAGAGGCAGGTGTTTTTGTCTGAGCGCTCCGCTTTGGCATTTCTGGGCCGCCGAAGAACACCGCCGCAATTACAAGTGACAAAAGCTTCGGAGGCCCGGCGTAGGTTCATTACCTACAACAACCCTCGGCGTCTTATCGGACCTCTTTCATAAGCTGCCCTCATAACGTGTACACAAGTCTCCAGCAACAATCCACAAGAAGTCAGTGTTTAAATATCCTTTACGTCCACAAATACTCTTCTTATACGTACAATCAAAGAAGTGGCGTCAAAGCTATCTTTGTATCGTCTTAATTTCTTAGTTTGAACTGTCAAGCAGACAAAGTATGTCGCAGCAGGCATTTCTTGGGGCGCACCATTAGCTTAGTTGCGCAAAACCGCCAACAATCTACTTTCTTGTATCTTGCACTGCTGTTTCCTGCCGCTGTAACGCCCTAATTTCCCCACGGGGATGAATAAAGTCCTATCTTATCTTATCTTATCTTAATCATTGCTTTAACCATATGAAGCGGAAGAAGAACGCAACAAGAGGAAACACAGCGTTCAGAGAGGCGGCATTTGTCACTGGCTATGCGTCCAATCATGCAGCCCCAAACAGAATCAAACTTTCCAAGTGTCGAAAAGGCGATACTGTCCTTAAACCTTCTCCTAGCTTTATGAGAATCTGATAATACTCCAAAAATGGCCAGTCCTGCACATGGCGTCAACTCCACGTATCTGCAATATACGAGTTTGGAATTGGTAAAAATGGTAAAACACAATGGACAAGCTTAAATGGTCTCAAATTAAGCCCCGAGCAAGATGTACTGTTATTTACTCGAGTCAATGCAAAGTCCCAGTCACTGTAATATATGAGAGATTGGGAAGTTCATGTTCCCGATCTTTTCTGATTTTACAAAGAGATGTCTCACTAAGATCGGAGATTGAGGTGTAAATTTTTGAGTTGAGGCCTTTCTGATGTTGTGGTAATGTCCAACATTGAGTCATGTTACTGAAATAGGTGGAATATTTGAGGGAAAGATCTGGAAAGTCAGAGGAGACCAACAAGGAGAGAAAATACAAGATGGCCGCCGTATGCATATGTTGTTTATTGGCTCTTTTGTCTTTTTGGAGGCAAAACAAAGAGTTGTGACTAGGGATGCTCGATATTGGCTTTTCTGCCGATATCCGATATTGTCCAACTCTTAATTTTCGATACCGATATCACCCGATACCGATATATGCAGTCTTTTTACACCAAAATTGTTAGGTAACAACATAACATATCACCTATTATGGAATTAACACATTTTCAAGTGTAAACACTGTCTGTGCAAAATAATTTACTGAAAAAAGTGCCATTCATTAATTTTTTTGTGTTTTTAAAGAGAAATTTTTGCCTCAACAACACTACAGACAATATTAAAACAAGGAAGACAAATGTAGCGTATAACTCCGCATGATTCTTCTTGAGGTGGGTGATCAGATTTGATGTATTAAAGGAAGACGCCTTGTTTCCTCCTCTCATAACCACCTTTGCTTTGCAGTCATTGCAAATTTATTGTTAGTAGGTGACACTTGGAAATACTTCCAAACCACGGACATCTCATACACCGGGCGAGCTAGCTTGTTAGCCACGGTTAGCAACCTACGAGACTAGCGTGTTGTTATACGTCATCAAGCACGCGCCTGTTAACGTCCCATGCTGCGTTCATGCAGACTCGGAAATGCTGAAGCTACAGAACAAACATCGGTTAAAAAAACCCGATACCGATAATTCCTGATATTACATTTTTAACTCAATATCGGCCGATAAAATCAGAGGGCCGATATTATTGGACATCCCTAGTTGTGACGAATATATCTTCCAAATATAACAAAAATGTATTAGTTTTAATTTTTACTAGGTTACTTGTGGTAGAAAACAAACACTTCGCTTGGTGGACAGACTGAATCAAATCACTACAAACCAAACCACCGTCACGTGACACGCAGAATTAAGGGAAAGTGAGGGAAAGTTAAAAGAGCAAGCCTACACGAGCAAACAGCCTGGCCAGCCCTGCTTCCAGGTCGCCACGGTGACCAGGTGAACAGCATTGGCTCGTTAAGCAGGTGCGCACCACAGAGCAATCAGGCCCAGGTGTTCCTGATTAAGGCTCTACTCTTCTATCAGACTTCTTATCCTGATTCTTGGCAATTTAATGGCAATTTCTTGCTGCAACTTTATAAATCACTCAAAGAAACTCACTGTGGAGCTGCGGGGTGTTCAGGGATTTGTAGTTCTATGCTAGTTGTTGAAACATACCTTCTGTTTTCAAGCGTAGGGAAACTTTCTGCTCCAAATGTGGTCAATTAACTAAACTTTTCTGCAGTTTTTTAGTTGTAAAAAGACGCAAATGGAATTAATAAGGCTGCTACATGAACGTAGGACGCCTTACCCATTGTTTTAATGCACTAACATTATCCCACCTGACCCCCGACCTGAAAAGAAAAACCCCATAATTAGCTTGTTGCCTTACAGTTGCTCTGAAATGACTTGCAACTGAATTAATCTAATTTCTTTGACCTGACTTTTAGGGAGGGTTAGGAAAGAAGTCGGGGGAGGGGGAGGTCGTTCAGATCTGAAGAGACGAGGCGAGAGAGAACAGGAGAACGGGAGATCTCGGCGGATGTCGGAGCGTCTGACGGCGCGGAGAAAACAGCCGATTCTATTCTGAGAGTAAGTTTCTCTCTCTTTATCCGTCATGTTTGCTGACAGGCTGACAGGGTTTGATTGGCACGCGGGCAGGTCGGCTTGCTGCAGCTCTGTGTGGCTTAAATCTACTGGTTTATTCTATTCTTCTTGACATCTAATGATAAAAGGCCTAATTGCTGAGACGTTAAGCTGCATTGCTAGCTCAGTTGCAAGCTAGGCTACAATGTGGATCTGACGAAGAAGCAAAAACGGTACAGTAAACGCACCGCAGAGGCCTTGAAAGCTGTCTACTTGTTTGTAACTGAGCACACCGAATGCTATCTAACTGAGCCGGTGCCAAATATAAGTCCAGTGCAACATCCAGACAGAGCGTTGGGGTCAACAGACAGGCTAGCCTTCTGTCTCTGTTTACCCTGCAAAGGCAACGGAACAATCGGGAGGTCAGAGGTCGGACGTCTGTCTGGGGTCAGCCCCGCCGTTGGCTTTTAACACCAGGCGGTGATTTAAGACCCGCTCAGGGAAAAACGATATCCTCCGAGAACGTTAAACTGCCCCTGGGGCCCGGACATTTGTGTGACAGGTAATTATTTAGACGTAAACAGAAAGAGAGGGGGAAAAAAAAAGTCTCAGCAGGACGGCTCGGCAACACAATCAGGCTCCTCTGAGAGGTTTATACTCTAAATGTACAGTCATTAGCAGCTAAATTAGACTGTTAACCAAACAATAGGTTAATGATTGCGCATTTTCTTCGGACTCCATATCCTCCAAACGCCATAATCACATATTGTACTTGGATATACCTGCCGTGATTAAAGCAATTAAAAGTGGTACGTTAAGACTCAGTAAATCCCAGCGTTTTAAATCTTTTAATTCTGACACGCTCCTGTGACCCTGAACTGCTCATATATGTAGTAAGGAAGGTCTACATGTGTGAGCCTGACAGGTACAGTAGCGAGTGAACCATCGGTGACCAGACCTGGAGATCATAAGGTCAGTGAAGGCAGCACGGAGCCAGCTGGTGGCTGTCAAAGGCGGCGGACCAACCCGTGCGACGGCAGCCTCATAACAGATCACTGGCAGCCTGTTAATAATCAATTAAAATGTTCCATTATGTCCAATAACTCTGGAATAAAGTCCAAAATCTGACATGAAACAGAATGATCTTATTCCGTTTCCCTTCCTCGTTCCGCGGCTGCCTGTCTCGGTGAAGGCTGCAATTAAAAATTAAAGGCACGCGTTTAACGAAGGATGGGATGTTACGCTTAATAAAGCGTGCTTTGGATCCTGATTTTGGGAGCGTGCTCCGGAGAGAGAACCAGATTAAATATTATCCGAACGGGTGCGGTTAGCGGAACTGACAGCAGTTTTAGGGTCGAATACAAAGCTGAGGGTTGCGCTATCGACAGTGATGAAGGCTGGTGACGACAACAGAAGACATTTCCTGACTAATAAGGGGGGATTTCTAAGCAGATAGCTGTCACCATTGATCAAACGAATGAGTAACGGCACAGTGATGCGATGTAATTTAAAAAGAAATGGTGGAAACGAGACAAGATGCAGTACCACGAATGGCCACTAGATGCTAGTGGCTCAAAAAGTGAGTCAACCCCAGTAGACGTCCATGTCTCTATGGTAAATTTCTAAGCAGGTGAGTTTTATATTTCCTTATACAACGTCACAACCATAAAATCCCAGGAAGTTGTTGATGCTAGTAGCCTGGACCTCGTCGACCAAGCTGGTACCAACCAGGCGCAAACAGATTCAAGAGCACGTTCGGAAACAAAGCAAGGCATTACGACTGTTAGTCCAAAGGCTATGTGCCTGTTTCACCGTACCTGAGAACTTTAGCTCCAGTAGTCACGCTTTTCCAAGATGGCGCCGGCCAGAGACACCGCGTTAAAGGGGAACTACGTGTTTTTTACAACCTGGACCTTATTTCTGGCATAAAATATGGTTGTTTACTCACCCATATAACTTTTGTGTCATTTTTTTTTCCTTCGGGAGACAATAAGTTCAGCGTATATCCATGTAGTGGGAGTGAATGGGGCACCCACTGGTTGGCTTGTTTAGCTGCAATATGCTACTGCTATGGTTCGGTTGATGATAACAGCTAACTTCGGACTCAACGGGGAATAGAACTAGCGTATGATAACATAATATTGGTGAAAAGAACGTGTTTCGTGGGAGATGATGCGTCATTTAGCGGCTGCGTTTCGGTGCCCCATTCACTCCCACTATATGGATATACGCAGCTCTTAATATCTCCTACAAATTACACAAAAATTAAACGACCATATTTTATGCCAGAAATAAGGTCCAGGTTGTAAAAAATAGTAGTTCCCGTTTAAGCTTTGTTGTTTTCTATGTTGTGTTGAAAACAATGGAATAAAGTAAAGCCATCTTTGCCGGCTGTAATGACTTCATGTTTGGCAGCGCTGGAGGAAGGAAGTGAGCATCGCTTCGTGTTTTCTCTGTCCTCCTCGCAGCTCAGCATGATGGGAAAAACACTCTCTGTGACCACTAGCAGCAGAAAAAAAACCCAAAAAGACTCGCTGACGTGATTTGTTCTCGCCCGTGATTCCCACTGAATGCAGCAGCGGCGGTGCAAACAGCCCTGCTTGTTATCCAATTGTGCCTCTGCCAGGTATGGCAGGCGGAGTAGTGTTTGCGGAGTTGACTTGAAGTCCCGGAGAGCAGTCTCTCTGTGACAGCCTGTCACTCATTACCTATGGCGGCTTGCCTGGCGCCGCTTCCCTCGCGCGCTCTGCCAACATCGACTGTGTTTTGCCGCTAGTTTGTCCTTGCAGAGATACCTGTCAGTTTGCTCGCAACCTGCTCCTGTCGAACTTTTATTTCCAGCTTCTGTTTATTAGCCCCCGTTGCACCGCGAGTCTCTCCCCTCCACTTTTCAGCCCCCCGTTTTTTCTCAGCACCGAGGAAGAGTGCTCCCGTCAGCTCCTCGGGTCGTAATTGGCGGCCCCGGCAAAGACGCCATTATCATTTCAAAAACAGACAAAAAGAGAAGGAGAAAGGAAGGGATGGAGAGGGAGGTGGAGGGTGGAGGGTGGATGGTGGAGGGGAGAGATCCAGCCTGTAATTAGTGGTCCTAACTGGAAGAGAGAACAGGGGGCCACATGGTTAGGGCATCTGTGGCCGAACCAAGCAACACACACACACACACAGCGACACACACACGCGGTCCCGCTGGCGTCTGGGGGTCCGGCGGTGTCAGCCCTACTCTGGGCCAGCGGCCAGCGCCTCTGTCCCTGTCATGTGGGCCCGTTAATGAGGAAGTCACATATGGACTAGGGACCCTCGTTAGGCAAGCGAGCGGGGCAAACACACACACACACACACACACACACACACACACACTCACAGGCCGTACAACACAACCTCGTGAAGTGAGTGACGCACACACAAACAGGTGCAGGTGAGGGCGCAGATTGACGGACACGAGGCGACGCAAGAACATCCTGTCACAGGCGACATGAGGGCAGCACCAGACGGGCATCGAGCACACGCACTCCTGCAGGTCCGTCTGCAACACACACACACACACACACACACACATATATATATACAACACAGGCCTCAGAACAAACACAAGCTCCCCCGTCTTAATGAAGTGAAGGCAGAGAGCTCGAGAGCCGGAGCGACTCCGGTACTTTCGGGGGAAGGGCAGTCGGATCAAGTGGCTGGAGACCGCGGAGCCTCGTTGAAATCCGCCGAGCAGAAACGCGTTCAAAGTTCTGACGTGAGTGTCCACTAGCCACCAGCGGTCTCTACGAAGAGCTTTAGCCTTGGTTGCTTCTGGGCAGGTTGTCCAGCAACTTGAGCGCCAAAATTGCGAAAAAAGTTTGATTGACAGGAACTAGAAATGGATGGCGACCTGTGCTCCCATTACGACTATTAGTCCAAAGGATCATCAGCTAATGGATGCTAACTCGAGAAGCGGCTGAGCTAAATGTTGCTATAGCGTTAGCGGCCTTTAGCTTCTTGCTAGACGGTAAGACACTTGCACCGATGTCTTGACAGTGACAATTAGCAAGAAAACTGCCGGCAACTGAGCGCTTGTAGCAATGACCAATGATAGCGACTGATACAGTTGATTGCCGTAAAGTTGATTGCCTGTCATTGGTTCCTGCCTCCAAATTCTTAGCCTCAGTTGTTTCTGGGTGGTCGTCGAGCAGCAGGTCAATTGGAGCGCCAGAATCGTGAAAGATCATCGGCTAATGGATGCTAACTCGAGAAGTAGCTGAGCTAAATGCTGCTATAGTGTTAGCAGCCAGAAGCTAAAGGCTCATTGGCCTATGTTGTGATTTGCAAACTTGCTAGATGGGAAGACACTTACGCCGATGTCTCGACAAGAGTTGGTGAAGTTTTTAGGGACAATTGGCGAGAAAACCGTCGGCAACTGTTGACTGTTGAGGCGAAGCGCTTGCAGCAACGACCAATGATAGCAGCTGATATAGTTGATAAAGTTGCCTGTCGTTGGTTGCTGCCTCCAAATTCTCTACGAAGGGCTTTAGCTTCAGTTGCAAAGAAGACAGCAGCGACCCGTTCTCCCATTACGACTATTAGTCCAAAGGATCATCGGCTAATTGATGCTAACTCGAGAAGCGGCTGAGCTAAATGCTGCTATAGCGTTAGCCTTTAGCTTCTGCAACGACCAATGACAGAGACTGATCTGGTTGATCGGTGTAAAGTTTTCTGGCATTAGTTCCTGCCTCCAAATTCACCAGGAGCCTTGAGCGTCCACTGACAACCAGCGATCTCTACGAAGGGCTTTAGCCTCGGTTGCTCTGGGCGCTTGTCGAGCAATTTGAGCGCCAGAAGCTTTGATTGACAGTTTGATTGACAGGAACTAGAAATGGATTCTCCAAGAAAACGGCAGCGACCCCTGCCCAGGTACAGGCCTTGGACTCTCCGGCGGGACTCCTTGAAAACAAGGGGGGGGGGGGGGGGGGGGGCACAACCGGCGGCTCAGCTGCTGCCCGGACCTCCAGTCCTGGCGGCAAGAGGAGGGGTCGGCGGCGGCGGCGGCGGAGGAGGAGGAGGCATCGCGGGGGCCAGCGCTCTTTCACACGGGCCTCTCACCAGCTGTCACCCCCAGCACACCGCTGAATGGGGCCTGTCACTCGGACGGGGCCCGCCGGGACTTAGCTGGTCAAGAGAGAGAGAGCGAGAGAGGAGAGAGGAAAAAAAAAAAAATGAAACACAAAAGCTGCTCAGAAAAAGCTGGAGAGCAGGGATTAGGGCGCACATGTGTAGAAGACACTAATGCATCTTACACTAACTTCAACCTCCCCCCCTCCACCTCCACCTCCACCTCTCAAAGCCCCGGATTAGAGATCCCGGGTGGGCAAAGGAGAAACATATAGGCCCGGGTCTCCACATCTCCTACTCGGGGGGTTATTAGCCGCTCCGGCTTATTACAGGACGCGCTCATCCCGCTATTTATGATCCCTTTGTGTCGTGTTATTATTATTATTTTTTTTTCTCCCTCTGCTTTGGGAGCGTTTTCCTTAAGTTCAGACGGGTTAAGAAGACGACGAGGAGGGAGGAGGCGCATCTGAGAAGGGCTAAGAGGAAGGAAAACACAAGGGTCGCCTCGAAATCCGCTCCTCCCTCTCGTTTTTTTTTTTTTTTCTTGAACGAAGGCGACAAGTCCGGGCTCAGGCGAAGTCCTCCTTTCTGGAGACCTGGAGGTGAAACGGGAGGTGAGAGAACGAAGGAGGAGGAGGAGGGAGCTGCTCACTGCTGGTACTGCTGCAGCCACAATCCTCCCTCTCTCTCTCTGTATCCCATTCAAATTCAAATGAGCTTTATTGGCATACGTGTGCACGACAAGGGTTAAAACGCGACTTTTGGTGAACTTTAAATCACAAGCGGCGATTGTGCAGAATAAATAATATTCGTGCCGGGTTGCCAGGTTTGCCTGTGTCCACCCATCTCACGTGACACCTCTGTTTCTTCCTTTCGAGTGACATTTCCTTTTAGATTTTTTTCTTTTTTGCTTAAACACCTCCCTGACGCGTCGTCATCGGGTTTTCGTTGCACGCCGCGCTCGCTATCCGAAATCTGGAGGGAAGCGGAGACCGGAGAGGCGGCCCACGGAGCAGGAGTATTTCCGTGTTTCTGCCCCGAAATGTTTTGTCATGCAACCTTCCCCTTCCCCTTCCCCTCCCTGGCAAACTCAGCCATGCACATCATGAATAGCCAAAAAAAAAATCTCAGCTTCTTGCCCATAGGGGTCACTAGCACTTCACCAAATGAGAGAGGATTTGCAACTGGGGGAAAAAAAAAGGTGGATTTGGGGCGCGTGCACGCTCGTGGCCTTCCCGCGCGCACATATGCCCAACTCCTAGCTAACCCCTCTCCTCCCCTTCCTCCTCCTCCACCCTTCGACATGCATGTAGCATTTTCCCAGCATGCCTCTCTCGCTGCCATTATCTGCATTTCTTCACATGGCGTGGAAGGGGGAAGCGAGGCCTCGGCTAGTTGGCCGCGGCTCAAGCCGGGGCCCTGATTAGCGGGGGCTACATGGATGTGACACGTCCTCTCTGCCAACGCGCGATTTACCCTCCCCACCTCCCCACCCGCCGCCTCCTCCATCCATGCTGCCACACACACACCAGTCTACTGCCTGGAAGAGTAGACAGGCCTCAAGCAAAATCCAACCCCTCCTTCCCTCCGTCAGCGCGCACACACACAGAGCGCTAATGCAAATGAGCTCTCTGGTCAGCCATGCTGAAAAGGCAGGAGAAGGCAGGAGCGTATGGCCAAACAGCGGGGCTACCACCCGAACCCTCCTCCTCCTCCTCCTCCATCACTCACCCCGCGAGTGCACACACGCAGAAGGCCACGGCTCAAACCGGCGCGCCACTTTCCTCCTCGTCGATCCGATTCCTCTTGCGCACGCGCTTCCTCTTCCTCTTTTTCTTAAAGATGCTCCTCGGCAGAGTTTAGGGACGGGGAGGTGTCGGCGGGATGGAGAAATCACACTTTTAATACGTTTGCAAAGTGAAAAAACACATATTTGAATGATAAAAATAATAATAAAAATTTTAAAAAATCTAGGAATATTTGTATTCATTTAAAAAAATTCAAAACAAATTCTTAAATATTTAAAAAATATTATTTTTTTTATTTAAACTTTTATAAATTGTGAGAAATAATTTTTTCTTTCTTTATTATTTTTACTTTTTTGCTGATTCATTCACAGCGTCATCGTTCTTGCAGCTGCACCATGCTAACATTTAGCCTGCTAGCAGAGCAGCTACAGGTGTTAAAGCGACGCATGTCGACTCTAAACATTTAACATTTTTAATAAACTGCACCGTTTATTTTCTCCTAAACGTTTCTAAAAACCGTCTCCTTGAAGCAGCATTTCGCTCTAAAACGCCGTTTCCTCAAATGCCCTCATTCTAAATCTACTTTTCATCATTTAAAGTGACGACTGATGAGTCACTGAGCCCAGAACGTGCGATAAATTTGACATTAACCTGCAGAAAAACACATTTTCTTTCTCAAACTTTCTCCACCTTGATTCCATTTGCCTCCGCCGACGCTGCACTCGAGCTAACCGCCGCGTCCCTGCAAGGCCCCGGCACAACATTTTAGCTGAGCACGCCATTAAAGCAAGTGGCCTAATTTCTCCCAGCATCTCTCTCTTTCTCCCCTCCTCACCCTCCTCACCCCTTCGCTCTTTAGATTCACTTGCAGCATCAATTTCTGCCTCTAATTCTGAATCCCAGCAGAGCGACTTCTGCTCTTTCATCACGCTGGCATTGTCTTCGCCTCTCATTAGGCTGCCCCTCTCTCTCTCTCTCTCTCTCTCTCTCTCTCTCTCTCACTCCTGCAAGGAAACACCCGTTCTGTTGATGCACAGATCTACAGACATCAATCAATGCTCTGCACCGAGACAGAGCGGGGACTCGAAGCTCTCGAAAGTCCAGAGAAGAAACCCTGGACTTATTTTCTCATGCAATCAATCAATGTTTTCACTTATAAAGAGGCATCTTATAATTAATAGTCATTTAAAATCATTAAATATATTTTTATATATATTTTATTTTTTATTTTTGTATTTTATTTTATTTAAATTAAAAATAAGCTTTAAAACATTTTATTTTATTTTATTTCCTCTCAGTAAATTAATAAAAATTATATTAAAAATAAAATACTTGGACTTTAAGTGTAGTCCGGTGCAGAATTTGAGAAAAGAACTAATTCTCAACTATTTGTGAGTGTGTGCATGCACGAATAAAAACGAAATTAAAAATCTGTTAATTTCCTTAAGATTTCTCAAAAAAAAGAAAAAAGAAAAAGAAAACATCAGTCCGGTAGCACTTACAGCACCTTGAATGTGCATGGGCTGTGTTTTATACTCATTAAGTGTCTAGATCAGTGTGAACATGATGCAGAATGTGCAAAAGGACACAGAACAATCCAGATCTGAGCTGCACACATGCAATAAGCATGGGACACGTCACACCTTCTGCAGCAGCATTTCAATATTGTGACAGGAGCACATGCTGTTTATTGTTGGGCCCTCGTCGTCGTCATCGAGGAGGAGGAGGAGGAGGAGGAGGAGGATGAGGTGGGGGAAATGTATAGAATTCACCCGGGTCAAGGTCCACATCTGCACGTTTGCACGGCGTCCCACGAGCTGGGCTGCACGCTCCGTCCTGCACGGCTCCAAGGTGTGCAGCCGAGCCGGTGATAAAAATGTTCCAGCGGTGTCGGGGCCTGTCAGGGAAGGAGACGGGAGCTGGCAGCACGGAGGAGGAGGAGGGAGGAGGAGGAGGAGGTGGTGGAGGCTACGGGAGGTTTTCATTCAGTGCAGGGAAAGAAAAAGGGAAGGAGAACACAATAAGCGATGAAAAGATGAGATGTGAGGAGGGAAAAATGTTACTTCTGGAGGCATTTCTCTCAAACCAGTGAGAACAGAGCGGTTCACCTTTGTGGTGCAAAGGTCAGGTTTGGCCTCAGGGCGAGTCAGCTCAGACGAAGAGCAGCAACTCTCCCTTTTTTTCCTCCATGGAGGGATAAAAGAGAGAGAGAGGGAGAGAGAGAGAGAGAGAGAGAGAGTGGACGAGACTGTACTCTGTCTGCATATGTGTGTGTTTAAATCCCAAACCTGGATAACACAGAGTGGACCATGCATCCTGCTCTAAATGTCTTCTTTACACAAGATAGAATAGAATAGAATAGAATAGAATAGAATGGTAGACGTGTGTCCAGCATGAAGCCACATGGTAATGATTTAAATCTGTTTGCAGGAGGAGGGGGAAAAAAATAACTAAAATTATTCTCCATTCAATACTCCATTGAAAAAAACTGCAATTTTACAAAGATGCGACTTATTTAGAGCTTAACATTTTAAGATTATTTATAAATTCCCTGAAACATTATAAAAACTCTTGAAAAACAGTTCTGCCAATCAGAAACGAGTTTCCCAACCCCTGGCACGTGGACCAGTATGGGGCCATTTGCTGACAGGGAAAAATTAGGATTGGGGAAAAACTTAAATTATTCTCCATTCAAAACTCCATTGAAAAAAAATGTAATTTTTGAAAAATCAGACTTATTTAAAGCTTAACATTTTAAAATATTCATTTATTTTAAATCAGAACAGCGTTTCTCAACCCCTGGTATGTGGACCAGTATTAGGCCATTTGCTATTTGAAATTATTATTATTATTATTTTAATGAATTGTTAAATAAATAATTAAATAAAAACATGTTGCTGTGCCCCAAAAACATTTTTTTACATAGAGTTGCTGCATTTTTCAGATAATAATATTTTTAGATTAAACCTCCTAATTTTATGTAAAAATTCAAAAAGAAAAATGGTCAAAATATAAATAAGAGGAATAATATAATAAGCAGTCTCTGGATCAGCCATTAAAAAGCTTGTCCTCAATACTGATGCAACTAGAAAACACAAACTGGACATCAGTCATTTTATTATTTTTATGGAAAAACTCTCCAGCTGATTTTAAATATGCATTTTTTTTAAAAAAATTGTTTTCCTGCAGCTAGAAGTTCCCCAGAAAGCTTCGCAAACATCCGTGCACCATAAAAAGCTCCTTCTTAAAGTCACACTGTTTTCCAAATGTGTTTAAAACGAGCATGGACGCTCGTGTATCAAAATAAGCTACAGACAAAATGTGACGAGCAACAAATCACGTTTACGGGGCGAACGTGGCGCACGCTTCTTCTCCTCCTTTAGCGGAGGAGCGGCGGCCCTCGGGAGGTTCGAAAGACCACGAGAGAAAAAGAGGGAGAGGAGGGGAGCACTTTGACTAACTGATGAATAGAGAGAACGAGGGAGTGAAAGAGAGAGAGAGAAAAAAAAGTCTGATTAATAATTGCAAGCCTGCTAGGTGCCGGTCTTCTGGCTTCTCACTTCAGTGGGCCGGTGCGGGGATCTCGCCTTCGGCCGTGTCGGTGGGGCTCATTAGGGAACCTCTAGGGACCTGACAGAAATTGTTAGCGGGATGTGATGGCCGAATCAGACGCACCCCTCCCCGGCTCCACCACCGCTAACCATCCCCTGCACCCTTTGCTTCCTCCCTAATCCCCAACCGCCCACCAACACTGCCCCTTACCTGAACGGGGAGAAGCCTCCACCACCTACCTACCCCGTCCAACACGGGGCTCTAACAAGGCCGCCTGAGCTACACCTGTAATCAAACTGCTCCCAAAAAAGGAGGAAAAAAAGCAGCAGCGGGGGGGGGGGGAGGAGGAGGGAGTAGGGAGGAGGCACGGCCAGCGACGGGCCCGGCTCTGATTGGAGGCGAGGCGAGGAGAGCCGGATCCATAATTGATGTGTGTGCACAATTACAGGCCTCCAGACATCAGCAAAGTGTTGCACAAGCGCGCCTCAAGGATAGTTGAATTTTGAACAGGCGTTGCATAAAAATCAAGGATCACTCTTTTTCCTCCGACTCCCCCGCCCCGCCCCCCCCCCCCCCCCGGTACATCTCTCTTCCCTGAATTTTGATCCCGCTACTGTCCGTCCACTGAACGAGGGCTGGCTTCGCTGGACGCGCGTACGATTTCTCCGTCTGCCGCGTTCGTGAGCTGACCTGCAGTGTGATCGCGACTCGTGCTTTGGCTAAAAGTGTCCCTGCAGGTTAGCTTAGCTTAGCTTAGCTTAGCTTAGCTTAGCTTAGCGCTTGGGGAGTTTTGAGTTTAAGCTAAGTTCTATTCAGTTTAAATGGATCTGCACACGTGTGAAGAAATGCAAACTAAATTTTTATTTTGCAGCGATTCAACAACAAAAAAAATCAAAAAAATGCTAAAAAAAAGTTTATTAATTGCCGCCGCTTAAATATGTCAAGCTTTAAGATTCAGTCTGCTCGTTCAACTCGTACGATGTCGCCGCCCGTATCCCCAGGAAAATAGCCTAAGTTTGGCTAAAGCAAGAAATTGGGGATGCATATTCATATACAGTCTATGCTCTAGACCCGGGTCGTAACTATTGCAACTTGTAGCTACGTCTTTAGTTTTTTTGGGCTCAAATCACTGAGAGACAAAAGTGTTTTCTTGCCATTTCATAAATAGAATAAATTAGAATAAAAAATTAGCAGCCGGAGAAAAATCTAGTTTTTCGGGAACGTGACGCGACTCTCGTGTTACGAACTCCTCCTAAACCCACCTCATCAGCATCTATTGATCGCGTTTCCTCAACTTTTAATTAAAAACTATTATATTTATAAAGACGCACGGCAGCCAAATAAGCTGCTGCCGCAAAGTAAAACACCGAAATAACTCCATAACCTCCCTCGTGATTGACGCGTTCGCTAATTATTGTTTTGTTTTTCGGCGGAAGACAATAACCTCTGATTGTACGCGCGGCGTCCGCTTAAAGAAGCCGCTAGCGCGTTAAACTCCCGCGTTTTTTGCATAAAAGTTGCGTGACCTCCTCTCGGCTCGGATGCGGCTCTGCGTGGGAAGCGGGGCGGGGGGGAGTAAAATATTCGATGCGAAGGCGACCCCAACGCGAGTTCAGGTGCAAAGAAAGGAAAAAAAAGGCGGCTTCTTTTTTGGAAGTGGACCAAGCGAGTTCAGACGAAGGCGCGAACCGAAACAATCTGCATCTCCGTCCTCGGTGGAGATGTCTCTAACGGACGGACGGAGAAAGAGAGAGAGAGAGAGAGAGGAGGACGTGAAGCCTTGCAGAGTGTCAACAGGTGAAAGTGGGCGATAACAGTGTTTGATGTTGCCAGACAGAATTTCTACCACCCAACTTCTTCTTCTTCTTCTTCTTCTTCTGCTCCTAGACCTCTCAGCAGACTTCAAAGCCCCCCCCATCCCTCCTCCCTCCTTCTCACTTTAATCCACTGCAGCAGAGCCCTTCAGTTCAAAGCGCTCAGGAACACCCCCTCCTCACTCAAAAAAACTGCAACCCAAACTTTTTTTTTTTCCTCCTGCAACCCCTTCCTCCTCCTCCTCCTCCTCCTCCTCCTCCTCCTCCTCCTCCTCCCTTTGCTGAGTAGCAATTACGGCTCTGCTAGCGCGCTGACCAGCTCCCGCTATTAATTAATCCCACAAAGAGCGTTCATTTCCTGGCTTTCTCGGATTGACAAGAGATGAAGGGGGATAGGGGTGCGTGTGCGAGCGAGAGGGAGGGAGATGCAGCGTTTCAAAGGCGATTCAGTTTGACCAAGAGAGAAGAAGAAGAAGGGAGAAGAAGAAAGAGCTGCTCTCCTAAAGTAGGTGGAGGTGGAGGGCGCATTTGATACAGGGCCCTACTTGAATGTGATTGAACGCTTTGTTGCCGAGGGCTCTTTGCTAATCTTTACCTGCACAAAAATTCACAGCGCTGGAAAATGCCCCGCTGAAGGGCTTGTGAGTCGAGAGGCTGTGGCCTGGGTGGGCGAGGCGGTTGGGAAGAGGTTTCATGTCCCGCCGCCGCTACCAGCTCTCTCTCTCTCTCTTCCTTTTGCCCGTTGGACTTTCTTCTCCGAAAAGAAAAGGGGACTCGTTCTCCCCTCTTAACGGACAGTCGGGTTGGGTGGGAGCAGCTCGGGATGAAACCTTGAATGAAAAGAGAGGGAGGGGGAGGAAAGGTGGAGGGGTGGAGCTGGAGAGGAGCGAATGACAGCGGAGGGATTCAGACGTCTCATTCATGGCCTTCTTGTTGTGTTCGAATGGTGTGAAACAATCTAATGGGAGGACGGATCTCGTCGTGAAGGGAGGTGTTGAACTCGCGTTCCCAGGCGGGCGGCCTTTTAGGTTCTGCTCTACCTGGACGGATAAATAGAAACGACCTAACCTTTGATTCCGCCCTAAATGTGGAGGCTCACATGTGCCCCTTCGTTAGGGCGAATAACCATGAACACGTTGGATGTGGTTGAGCCCTCATGTGCGCCGATACTTTTCTAATCAGGGTTTTTTCTTCCTTTAGTTCACAACACAAAACGCTTAGTTCAGGGGATGTCCGATATTATCGGCCGATATTGAGTTAAAAAAGTAATATCGGGAATTATCGTTATCGGGTTTTTATAACTGATATTTGTTCTGTAGGCATCAGCATTTCCGAGTCTGCATGAACGCAGCATGGGACGTTAACAGGCGCGTGCTTGATGACGTATAACAACAACAACACGCTAGTCTCGTAGGTTGCTAACCGTGGCTAACAAGCTAGCTCGCCCGGTGTATGAGATGTCCGTGGTTTGGAAGTATTTCCAAGTGTCACCTACTAAATATTGCAATGACTGCAAAGCAAAGGTGGTTATGAGAGGAGGAAACAAGGCGTCTTCCTTTAATACATCAAATTTGATCACCCACCTCAAGAAGAATCATGCAGAGTTATACGCTACATTTGTCTTCCTTGTTTTGATATTGTCTGTAGTGTTGTTTGAGGCAAAACTTTCTCTCTAAAAACACTAAAAAATAAATAAATGGCACTTTTTTCTGTAACTTATTTTGCACAGACAGTGTTTACATTTGAAAAGCCATGTTGCATTTATGTTTGCATCCAGTGGGACATCGCAATAAAATTAGGCATAATGTGTTAATTCCATAATAGGTGATATGTTATGTTGTTACCTGGTGTAAAATGACTGCATATATCGGTATCAGAAATTAAGAGTTGGACAGTAAAAGCCAATATCGAGCATCCCTACTTAGTTCTGCCACGAACTATCGCAGGATTGCTGGATTCTCTACTCCCTAATTTAGAGAAACAGTTAATAAACATTTTTGCTCGTTTGCGTCAGCCCTATCACGGGCCTTCACCCCGAAAGGGTGTTTAGTAAAGGACTGTTTCCATTGACCTAAAACGTTGTTTTGCATGCGGATGGAAAACGAAGAAGCTAGTGTAGTGCTAATATTTCGTAGCCATGCAAGCTACAGTATATCTAGAAGAATCTAAAATGAAACAATGGTAGTCATTTAAAAACACAGTCCATATCTCCATATCTTTTTATTATTTTTGAAACAAACCTTTTATTTATAAGATAAGATAAGATAAGATAAGATACTTTTATTAATCCCACGTTTGGCGTATATATATACAGAAAAAACTGTGACAACTTTGACAGGGAAAAAAGTTACCTAAAAAAACACAAATACAGAAATTTTTGAAAAATATATACAAAAACATATACAAGAAATACAATACAATACTAAAAAAAAATATATATATATATATATATATAAAGAACTAGAAATATAAAGACATTGTGTATATACAGTGTGGTGGTGGAGTAAACTTTACAGATAAATAGTTGCTTAAAAACTTTGAAGGAAAAAAAACTGAGTTGAATAGGTAGTGGTTTGTTCAAAAAAGTCAGTGCAAACAAGCAGAATCGTTTGTGCAAAGGTCCAGTTATGATTTTTGTATTTCTGTCGTCACGTTTTTCTAGACCATAGACACAACAACTCCTCTAAAGTGAAGACAAAGCAAGTAGAGCGCCCCCTGGTGGCTGGCTGCAGTATACGTAGGTCATAAGCTCCACCCCCTCCATGTTGGTGGGCGGGGCTTGGGCCAAACCAAAACACTAAAATACGCATCTAATATTTTCTTTTTCAAGGATGATTTCAGTCATTTTAGGTAACGCTGATGTGTGTTTAAGTGTCAGTTTTGTTTTTTTGTTTTTAGTTATTTGACGCGATACAAACAGGAAGTGACATGATGGCGACTGCCAGTTGCTATGCCAACCACTGTAAAGTGTAGGACAGTGAGAGATGTAGAAATAAAATTTTACAACAAGTGCAGTGTATAATCCAACATTTCCTTGTATCTGGTGGAGGTAGAGCAGAGAGTAGCATTAATTAAACGTAAACAAGAGTGAGTCGGGCGGCGGTGTGGGCGGGTCATCGATATCACCGCCATTCTCGAATTGTGCTGTGCAACCTCTGGCCCAAAAAGTTGCAAGATGGCGCCGCCCATATCCCCGGGAAAATAGCGTAAGTTTGACCAATGCTAGGAAGTGGGGACGCATTGTACATATTTATATACAGTCTATGCTCTAGATCATAACAGTTGCTACTTCTAACTACGTCGTCAAGTTTTCTGGCCTGAAATCATCAATTAAACTACAAAACCAAATCAAGAGGTTGAGGAGAAGCTCCGCCTCCTGTTTTCCTATTAGATTTACAGAAAAGGTCAAACCACAGAAATAAAGCCGACCTAAACATAACATCAATAGGAAGAAAACCTAATGGAAATATGCTTTTCTTAACAATTAGCGCGCCGCTCTGAAACACTTTGAAGAAGAAGAACTCACCTCAGCCCAACACAGTCAATAAAGCCTTCGCTCACCTGATGAGGCATCAATATTTCACATGATCAATTTCTTTGAAGGTGGCTGATTGAGGGCCAGAGATTCATTCGGAGACGTTGCAGTCGATACAGTTTCAAATATTAAAGCGCGGTCAGCACCTCTTTGTTTGTTGCGTCCAGGAGAAACGCGCTGAATGAGGAATAACTGATAGCGTCTAATGCGGCTCTTAAAAAGTCATGCTGAGCGAGTCTAGTCCTGGTCTGGGGCGTGAACGTTCAGCCCAAACAGACTGAGGAGGAAGTATGCGCCGTCAGCTGCTGCTGCTTCAGATTGGCTATTGTTCTTCTTCTGTTTGTGGATATTAAAGGTTCCTTATGGCCGGTCGGCGGCAGCCAACTCAAACAATACCATGACACTTCTCGGTCTTTGTTTCAGTCATCCCCTGACTGTTCCCACCATTACCGCCATACGGCTGTCATTTAGCATCTTGAGAATTACTGGACTGAATTCTGTGAGCAATTAACTTTTCCTCCAGATTTAAAAGACAAAGAATTCTATGTCTGTCATATTTGTGACTAACATTTGCTAAAAACTCTCCAAACTAAGCACCGGGAAGGGTAGGGGGTGTAGTGGCAGCATGGGAATATGGATGGTGGAAAGTTCTGTAAGGCGTGACCTCACGTGTTGCAGCACAGTAACGGATATACTCGTCAAACTAGGTAGTGGCTGGTGTTGACAGGCACAGCTGATGGTTTCCAGCTCAAAAAGATATTGGACCGACATTTAGTTTAGTTCTTTTCCTGCCCAGATGGCTGATACTAGAGTGGTATATCATAAAAATCATCCAGCAACCACAGCTACTCACATGTCATGTAGTTTGTTGATAGACAGTTGGAGTTTCTCTTTAGAAAGAGGCACAAGCATTGCACATCCAGTGCGGGGAAGAGTAAATGCATGTTGCTTTTCTTTCAAATCTTGTTGAAAAAAACACTAATATGATCCATTTCTACCTCCAACTGGGCAAATAAACGCAAACAAGTCATTGACGTTACATCCATACATAGTCATATGTGTCTTAAATTGATAAAGACATAAATATTTTAAGAATCTCAATATGAAAGGCTCAAGCTAGCCAAGCGATTTTATTTATCATAAGCCCAAATGTTTTTAAAAAAAATATAGAAAATTTTGGAAAAAACATATGTATGCGATTTCTGTGTGGTGCCATCTAGTGGTATCTTCCAGTAACACATGTAATCTAATTATATTTTATTACAAACGTTTGTCTACTTAAAGGTTACTATATAACTTTTGTGTAATTTGTCCTTCGGGAGATAATTAAATCAGTCTATATCCATATAATGGGAGTGAATGGGGCACCGAAACACAGCCTCTTAATAACGCATTATCTACGGCAAAATTTGTTTATTTCACCAATAGTGGGCAAACAAGTCATTGACGTTACATCCATACATAGTCATATGTGTCTTAAATTCATAAAGGCATAAATATTTTATGAATCTCAATATAAAAGGCTCAAGCTAGCCAATCGATGTTATCTAATATAAGCCCAATTTTTAAAAAAATCTAGAACATTTTGGAAAAACAAATGTATATGCACTAATTTCCACAAATATGAGATGTGATTTCTGTGTAGTGCCCTCTAGTGGTATCTTTCAGTAACACATGTAATCTAATTATATTTCATTACAGACGTTTGTCTACTTAAAGGTTACTATATAACTTTTGTGTAATTTGTCCTTCGGGAGATAATTAGATCAGCCTATATCCATATAATGGAAGTGAATGGGGCACCGAAACACAGCCTCTTAATAACGCATTATCTACGGCAAAATTTGTTTATTTCATCAATAGTGAGGAAACAAGTCATTGACCTTACATCCATACATAGTCATATGTGTCTTAAACTGATAAAGGCATAAATATTTTATGAATCTCAATATAAAAGGTTCAAGCTAGCCAATCAATTTTATCTAATATAAGCCCAATTTAAAAAAAAATATAGAACATTTTGGAAAAACAAATGTATATGCACTAATTTCCACAAATATGAGATATGATTTCTGTGTAGTGCCCTCTAGTGGTATCTTTCAGTAACACATGTAATTTAATTATATTTCATTACAGACGTTTGTCTGCTTAAAGGTTACCATATAACTTTTGTGTAATTTGTCCTTCGGGAGATAATTAAATCAGCCTATATCCATATAATGGGAGTGAATGGGGCACCGAAACGCAGCCTCTAAATAACCAATTATCAACCGGAAAATTTGTTTATTTCACCAATAGTTTGTTATCATAGCTACTGCTATTCCCCGTTGAGTCCAAAGTTAGCTGTTCATCATCATGATGTCTTCTGACCTGGATGATGTCATCTCTGAGTGCCAAGCTCAACCGCAAAAGTTGGCTTGTTTACCTGTACTTTGCTACTGCTATTTTTTTTTTGCAACATGGCTGAATATTTTTCTAGCTGTGAGGTTGTGGACGAACCATAGTGCACGATAACAAAATATTGGTGAAATGAACGAGTTTCATGGCAGATAACGTGTCATTTAGAGGCTGTGTTTCGGTGCCCCATTCACTCCCATTATATGGATATACGCAGATGTAAATATGTCTCGAATGACTATACAAATGACACAAAGTTATATAGGTGAGTAAATAACTGTATTTTATGCCATAAATAAGTTGTAAAAAACAGTAGTTCTCCTTTAAATTTGTCGTTAAACCTTAAGATGAAAACACTTGTTACTCCCCTAAAGTCCGTATTTGATGTTGACACAGACTTTGACTCCAGTTTAAATGGATGACGTATGTTTTTTTTGTTTGTTTTTTTGTCTTTAAGTTAAACCTAGACCTTTCACATACATATCGACTCTCCGCAGCTTTCATCCTTGCCTTCCCCCTTTAACAAGATCGCATGTTAGCAGCGGATCGGGTTTCCTCATCCAAGGCCGAAAAAGCACTGGCAGGTGTGAAGGGAGCAAAGGGAAGAAAAAATATTTAAATATTCAGCCAGAGGACAAGGGGAAGCGGGCAGAGGCCATTTTCACTGACCCCAAATGTCTGCAGGTCCAGAGCTGGCCCTCTCTCTTCAGGCGAGGCCAGATGTCCAGATGTTCTCACACATGTATTTCTGTTATCATGCAAAAAAAAAAGAAAATGCCTGAGCTGGTTGTTTTTCTATCATTCATCACCCTGGTGTCAGAAGTCATTACTTCACAGTTGTTTTTATAGATGAAGGGCAGCGAAAACCGCTGGAAATTAATGGCGGCCCTTGATTGGATCTGATCTGTACTTCCTGTCGTATGTGTGGCCAGGCTCGCAGTTTGTTTTCCTTCTATTAGGGTTAAGACGTTTTCTAATTGTGAGCGGGGTTTCGATACCTCGCCGGGGCCCGGTCCGAGTCAAACAAAGACAAAGATATATTTTCTCACATGGCTGAGCTGTCAGTTTACCAACAGCTCGTTTCGGGCGGCGGGGCCTTCTGCGAGTGTTTGCCCCTTCCACCAAAATATGAGCTGGCACTCCACAAACAGAGCGCTTCCTTCAGGATAATTCGGTCCTCGGGGATGGACTTACGAGCCATTAACAAACTTCCCTCTGCTCTTCCAAAACGGGGGCGTGATTGTAAGAAACACTTTAAAAACTTAATTTTCCCTCCTTGTTTGGTCGACCTGATTAGCAGGCTGCTAATTCTCCTCCCTGGTGCAATTAATCACATTGACACCTGTACTCGAGGCTTCGTCGGAGCCTCCGTTCTCGCTCTCCGCCGAGCGGCTGGCGCTGCGGGCTCATCAGAAAGTGTTATTTCTGTCGTCTCGTTACAAAAAAAACAAACTGCAAAACAAAGTCCACCGCAACGGGTTCCTTTTCTTTTGTGCTCATCCCCGAATTTTCCGCAATCCGCTAATATGTCTGGAGCCATAAAGATGCAAAAACGCAGAACCTCCGTTGGCGGCTGAATTATGCATACGCTGCAGTCATACTCAGCCCTTAATGTGGGCCTGCTCGGAGCTATCTGGCTGTGTGAATATACCCATTATGTTTAATTAGAATAAAGATTTCAGAAATAGTTTTTGATAGAGTCTTGCCTTCCTGCCTCTTCACCACCACCGCCGCCGCCGCAGTAAGAATACTGACACTTGACTGTTGGACTGATCTCATTTATTTCACGTTATTGGGCCTCAAATGAGGTGAAGCTGAATGAAAAATCATATTAAATTATCCCACCGTTTCACTGGCTTTTAGAGAAATTGAGCTTGGGAAGGAATCTAATGCGGTAAGATAGACAATTTTAAGAAAAACGCTGTATTTGTTGTGTTTTTACAAGCTAATCCAAGCGGCGATCGGAGGAGCTGGTCACATGGAAGACGTGTAGGCGCAGAAGCAGCAGCGAATGAGCTGTTTTTTGGCCTTTAAAACATCCGAAATCCATTTAATAGCATTCATTCCATCAGAGGTTTAGCTTTTCGGGGGAGGGGAGATGGCATTAAAAGTTAGACTTCATTACAAATTTTGCCAATTTCGCCAATAAAAAGCCAATTTTTGTTCCAGCCTTTCGCAGAACTCGAGGGTTCAGAGCAGTCATTACCCCGGCGAGCTTCCAGCGTCTGATTTATTTTGTGTGGACAAGCAATTGTGGTTTTAAAGAAGTCCCAAAGAAGTCAAATTGTCTTGCGCCACACCTACCTTACATATTCATTGATATTTCACATTGTGTTTTAGAGTTTGTAATTTCCTGGAAAACACTTTGAAATTGTTGACGACTCATGTAGCACTAATTTTGCTTGTCTTGCACCCTGTGTCTTTCCTTCACGTTTAGCTTTATCCATATAATGGGAGTGAATGGGGCACCGAAACGCAGCCTCTAAATAACTCATTATTAGAGGCAAAACTTGATTATTTCACCAATATTTTGTTATGATATGCTAGTGCTATTAGCTGTTATCACCATCCAGCGTCTGTAGATTGACCTGCTAACCAATGACCTGGATGATGTCATCTCTGAGTGCCGCGCACAATTTGCTACTGCTATTTTTTTGCAACATGGCTGAATATTTTTCAGATTCTGAAGTTGTGGGCGATGATTTTTGTTTATGATGGACGCCCTTACCGTTTTGAGACAGAGTATATGGACGAGGAGCTCGTTGAAAGGAGGATGCGGAGGCAGAAAGGGGAACAGCTGGCCAAAGAAGAACAAACCGCTGCACGTCCACGAATAGATAACAGGTAACGGGAGTCAACGGGGAATAGCACTAGCGTATCATTACAAAATATTGGTGAAATTAACAAGTTTTGCAGCTAATAATGCGTTTTTTAGAGGCTGCATTTCGGTGCCCCATTCACTCCCATTATATGGATATATTCTGCACTCCAGTGGAGCTAAATAACTTTCAAAGGACTAAAAATGACCGTATTTTAAGCCAGAAAAAAAGTCCAGATTGTAAAAAAATGGTAGTTCCCCTTTAAAGTCACCCCTGCTAAAGTTTTATATCGACGTAACTGGCCACTGCATACTTCACCTTGTCTGTTAAGCATCTTATAAAAGCAACTGTCCAAAAATTGAACAGCAAGGGGAGTTAGTTAGCCACAGTCGTCATCGTCATTGTTCCGGCCTTCGACAAAGCAGATAATGTGGAGGATATTAAACCTTGAACCTTGCATAAAGTACAACTTTCAATACTCTGATTCACTGTTAGTAATCGAAGTTGTCCACTTTCACTACATAAATCTTCACTTGCACGAAAAATGCCGTCGTCATCAGCGCGAATTAGATTTATGATTCTGCAAAGTCGTCCTGCTACAAATGTCAGCTCTCACATTCCTGGTTGCACACGCCATGCTACGCCGCTATGCTAATCTAGTCACTGTGGGGACAACTAGTTCAGCCGTAGCTGAGTTGTCGTTCGGTGTCACAACTTGATTTTTGGGTGAGAGCGAATCCAAAGCAATTCTTTCCAGACTAAAAAATAGAAAAAATGAAATTCTCAGTGAAATGCGTCACCCTGCAGAACTCGCAATGTCAGGCCTGCTGTTGTTTGAGGGGTCAGGGGCCAATCTGGGCATCAGAATGTGCTGGAAGCCTAATGTGACAGTGCACCTGCCTTGCATTTCAATCCTCGCACCCCGAAAAACCTCGCACCAGACCTCGCCGTCAAAGAGCTCGGCCCGCGCTGACTCACAGCGAGGCAACAGCCAGGACATCTGTGGAGTTCTGGCAGAAGGGGCGTGTGTGCGCATGCATGTGTGTGTGCGTCCAGGCGGCGTGTGAGACCTCACATTCCAGCCGACTCCTACCCGGGCTGGACGGAGAACCGCTGGGCCGTGGCGGCGACGGAGTCCGGCGGCGGCTCCGTCCTGGGAATCGCTCTTTTTAAACTTGCTCGTATCTTCTCCACCGTCGTCACACCGAACACGGGCGCACACGTAAACACTTTACGCACAGACGCCCTCCGCTGCATGAATATTCATTCGCAACTGTGATGAGCTGTGACATGCTTTCCTGGCAGGGCCCTGGGACCACATGGTTGGGGTGTTAGAGGAAGAGAAAGGCCGTGTCGGAGCGTGTTACTCAGGCCTGCCTCATTCAATTGGATCCAACCACGATGGTTGGATTTCTCAATCTCAGATGGATTCCAGACTTTTCCTTAACGCTGCTCCTCCCCTTCCCTTCGCTCTTTGATTTCAAAAGAAGGGACTTTGGTGGTTGAGGCTGCAGGGATGTCTGGATGTGTGTGTGTGAGCGCACATGTGGACGTTTAAGAAAATGGAAAAGGGCGCACCTTGCTCCACGCCGACGCCGCAAACCCGGGGTGAAATATCCACCAAGGTAGCCGGCTTTTAACGAGCCGTCGCTTTTGTGCGCCGCCGCCGGCACGGGGAAGCTGGCATCGCCGCCTGATGCTTGAACAATGCCGCCTTTCCGCGGCCGCCCATTGTGCACAGATCTTTGCATTGTTCGGGGGCCCCTCCTCGCTCCCCTTCGCCACTCACGCCCCGGCCAGCTGGCACGGAGATGGCAGAGCCGTTGACAAGGTTCACAATACCCCCCTCTAGTCCACGCCACAATAGCGGGACATGGACACAGGCACCTCTATGGCACACAAGAGGCTGAGGAGGGGATACTGGGGCCTCGCAGGCAGGTGGTGCTGCCAATGTCCCTGCGACGTGTTGGTAGCTTTCAGCGCTGACAAGGGGCTGGCAGAGAGGTTCCTTCTTTTAAAATCCACATTGTTCAAGGGGGACTCTAGAGGACGAGTGTTTGTGTGCTGTTTTTCTCCGAGAGATGGGGGAGCTTAGTCTCTTCTCATTCTCAGACACATGCATAGAGAAGAGGTGACAGAGAGAGGCGCGCACACATATCCTAGAAATCCAACCCTACCCCTTTTCCCCCGTCTCCCCTGCTCCCTGTTTGCCTCAGCTTATTGCATTATTGCACTGACTTTAGACTTTTGTCAGAGCTTATCAATGAGGGTGAAGTGGCAGATTCACACGTCTCGGCGGAAACCGGCAGGGTGAAGGAAGCTGGTTTTATTTTCCGAGAGAGAGAGAGAGAGGCAAGCGTGCTGAGGTATTTCAAGTCTGAGCGACAGCCGGGTGCCGGCGCGCGTTCCCTCGAGTCGCGATACGGTGTTTTGCGGCGCATTTTTGTCTGGGTGCTGTTGCTCGGGCGCCTCAGCTTCTGGTTTGTCATTTCCTGAGGAGGTTTAGTGCCTCTGGGGAGACGCTGAAGGGTGGGTGACAGCGCTGTCATGGCCCCCAAAGGTCACGCCAAATCTGTTCCCCGAAACCACAAAATTAGGACGATTGTTTGACTTGCGTCCATGAACGTCAACGCGTCAGGAGTCCTGTTTTTTATGATCAAAGTGAGCCATCGTGCACGGTTAGAGTACTTGCTAGCATGCCCTGATAGTGAGCTTGGGTTGGGGTTTGTTCAAATTGCTAAAGTAGACCCAAATTGCGCAACAGAAACTGAGAACGTCAACTTTGGAGTGACGTGATGGGAGTTGGGCCTTCTGCAAATCATAAGGCACCTCCTTACCTAAGTCAAACGCCACCATTGGTACACTCAAGCAATCTGGAAGACCGATTTCCAACAACATCACCACGCTACCACCTGTAACCTCTTCTCGTTTAAGCTAATGTCGCCAAAGAAGATGCTTTGCGCTCTTGAAGCATACCTTTGACAAGAGAATCAAACCTTGATCCAGTTTTTGTTTTGCAGAAACTTCTCAGCTTTGCGGCGCCTTCACAAAGAGGCAAGAAATAGTTTGAGGAGTCATCCAGAACCTTCTTTTCAGACTCGCTCCCTTTCATTGTCTCCTCCTTTCATTGTTCTGCTTGTTTGTTCGCCCCCCCCCCCCCCCCCCCCCACGACTGCGAGCTCGGTCCTTGCGCGGGGAGCCGCTGTAAACATCCCATGGCGCCGCGCGGAACAGCTGTTTGATTGGTTGTTTTCCCGCTTATTTATTTATTTCCTTTAACGGCGCGTCGGCAATTTAGAACCTTTTCACCCGTGGACACGCAATGTCAAATGTTAATGTATGTGCTCGCATAAATTCCAGAGGAGTTCTCTTGTCAGACGACGGCTGCGGCTGAATTTCATTACTGTCAGAGGGGGGTAAACAGCGGGCCCGTGGCAGATCCAGGATGGTTTCCGTGTAGAGATGTTGCCCAGGCCTCGGGTTTTCCGGCACGGACATGGCTCAAGTGGCAGGGTGTGGAAGAGGCAGCGTGAATTAAACATTCACCGGGAGTTTAATTAATTTTTAAGACCTTGTCTCCATATGTGGAGCTGCTCTTAACATTTCGGCCATGGCGGCATGGGAGGGTGGCGTCGGTTGGGCAGTTGGGTGGCGCAACACTTTGGTCCAAGCCGGTGTATCACAACAAATGTTAATGCTAATGCTAAACCGTGAGGTTACGTTTTGAGGGATCTGGATTCTGGTCCAGTCACATAAGAACCTACGTTGCCAGGCTAGGGCCAGGGTTAGGTTAGGACGGGGTTAGGGTTAGGGTTACGAACAGACCCAAGAATTGTCTCGCGCCCTCTTGTGGTCCCACTTTCTGACTTCGCAACTTGGTTTGCTACTAGAAGACAGCTGGTTCACCCGTCCTGTTTTTCGTGTCTGCCCTTTACCAAACTGTTTCCAAGGACGACTCTCCAGATGGTTGAGGGTAACAACCCATCTGGTGCGTCAGGTAAACCACGAGATCGACAGTTTTGAGCGAAAACGTCTCGAAAGCAGCTAGAACGTTGTCAGATTCCTGGCGGACTGCTAGCATGCTAGCTGCACCAAATACCTGCCTCGTCTGGTATCGCCCTCTCCACGTTTAATTTAATCAATCACTCCACCCGTTCAACATCTCACCCAACCCAAAGATGTCCTCCCCTCCTTGCTGCTGTCAGTTCAGTACTTTTAAGGGAATCGGTGCCCTTTGAAATGCATATTCCACAAGGCCCAACACTGGCATGTGTACACTGCTGAGTAATTGTGGAGGCCAAATGTTTAATTACACATGGCAGGCCAAGCAGCGGGAGGCCACACCGCAGCGGGGCTCAAAAACAACGGACTAGCTTCTCTTCTCTCAGTCGGAGGCGCCAACAACAACCAGCCTCACCCCTCCCCTCCTTTAAAAAAAAAAAAAAACATACTGAGAGTACAGACGGCAGGCGTAGGGGAGGTGGAGGGAGGGGAGGGAGGGAAATTTGTTTTCATGTTTGTGTGGAGAAGCAGATTTGACTATTAAATCCCCACGCAGTTGATGTTTGATCAGTGGCGAAGCGAGGCACCTTCGCCTGACTTCAGCGGTTCACTGAGCGGCGCATACCTACAGTACGAGGTGTGCAAACACTTAGCCGGTAATATGTTCTTCTTAAGCTTTGCATTAGCCCTATGGTGGTCTTTGGTCTTCTCAGCAGGCCTGGGGTTTGTCCTGGTTCCGCTAATGGATCCAGACTGGTCCTGGGGTGCGGGGCGGGAGGGTAGACGGGCGATCGCGGAGACCGGGGGCCCCCGCGTCTGTGACCTCCGGGGCGGCCAGGGTCGGCGAGAGGAAGTGCAGAGCAGCGGGGGAAGTGGGAGCACCTGTGCAGGTCAGTGGCAGCCCGTCAAGCTTAACTAATTTTGAAATTGACCTCCAACCTCCGTTCCCACGGTGCACCGGGGCGCAGGCTGAGAAAGGTCTGGTCTCCTCTTCCAGCTTGACTCCTGCTTCTAATTACCGGCTGGAACAAAGTTGTTATCTGATTAAGCCTCCTTATAAAACCATATCATTGATTGTATCCTTTGCTCGGTGTCGGTACAAATTAGCCCATTAACACACAACAGGGATGTGGCGAGTGATTTAATAAAATGAAGCTAAAGCCGATAATGGCTGCGGCTCCTTGAGAGGTTGACCTACTGTGAGGGATTAGCAAGGCCTGCTCTCAGCCCTACACTGATGCCGACACACATATAGGGGGAATTAAGTGCTAGCGTAGCATTACGCTGAAGATTCAAATGCATTTCACACTAAAAAATCTTTACTTTCCGAGCATATGGTTGCAGTTGATGGACTTGTTGATTGGCTGTCAACGCCAATGACGCCGCGAATCTGTCTCCCGGAGCCGCTAAACCGTTCTCCTTCGCACATGTGCCTCCTGACACCTGCGTACTGTACGTACAGTTCAGCTGCCGCCCGCCGGTGTGGTCTACAAGCTGCAACATGCGCGAACAATCACATAACCATTACGCCGCAGCCCCCGCTCAATTTCCAGCCACGCTCGGTGTCACGGGGAAAGCCGTCTGGCGAAAGAGGGAAGGGAGCGCTGCCAGATGTCTGCAGGCGGCGGCGGCGGCGGAGGAAAACGCTTTATTGCATTACATGCTTGTGTGGTGCAGCTTGAGTGTAAATAAAAGTTGTTGCCGTGCGTCGTGCACAGAAGAATCACGACGGCAATCTGTTGTTGTCATGGCACCTCTACTCTAGGTCAGGGGTGTCAAACATATGGCCAGAGGGCCCAGTCTGGGCCGCGAGGTCAATTTGCAAAAAAATGAAATTTTTCAATAAAATTGGAACCTACTCCCAATTTGACCACTAGGTGTCAGACTTGAACCTGACCAGCAGGTGGCAGCAATGTGCCGAAATTGCAAATTTTTCTTAACATTTTTCGTAAAATGATTAAATGTTTCGTAACGTCCTTCTTTGCACTTAAACAAAAACAAACATTTGGATTACTCAAATTATGCTACGGCTAACCCCTGCTCCCGATGGCTCCAACCAGCGTTTATGTAAAAAACTTGAGTTTTTACGCAGATGCGTCAAAGTTTTAACCTTGACTAACGCTCGTTCCTCCGCAGCGCAAGATTAATCTCCAGATGTGTTTTCTTAAGGTGGACTGACGGGATGGCGTTCGGTCGGGGGGGGGGCACCTGAATGATGGCGACAAGCAGACAACAACATCCGGCAGCGGGGCTTATTTTTCATCCTAATTGTCAGAGCCCTTTGTCATCGGCAGGAACGCTTGGCATTCTTGACTTCCTGCCAATTCCCTCTCTCTCTCTCTCTCTGTATTCGTCTTCCTCTCTCGCCTCGCTAATGGATTTTTTCCTTGTTTGTCGTTGCCATGGCGAGGCGGCCCGTTGCCAGGCGTGTTGTGGTGTTTACACGTCCTGCGCCGTGCAAGGTTGGGGCAGATGGGCGCTGAGAACGTCCCTGAAAGGAGGACGGGGAAACCCTGATGGTGACCTTTGACCTCTGATACTCACGTGCAGATGCATTCCCCTTAAAGTTCCTGAAAAAGGGACAAAGGGCGAATCCAGATCCTGATTTATTTTTCTGCACAATATTAAACATTTTCTCCGATCCTCTCACGCACCTCCTCGATTTCCCACAGCCACGACCCCTGAAATCCCCGCCGTTCTCCTCTCACTGTCGCCCCCGCCGCTCGTCATTACCATCACAAAGGCCGCCAGGATATGCATGGCTTCATTCACAAAATCATCTCCCGGAGTACGGCCGATGAAATCTCGGGAGGAGTAAGAAGAGAGAGAGGAGGAAGAAAAAAAAAAAGAAAACGCCGCCCCGGGTGCAACAGCTAAATGAAAACAGCAGCCTCGACCCAAAGCGTGTGCACCCAAGCAGGAACCCCCCAGAACAAAGGGGGCTGTTGTGTGTTTTCAGCAACCCCCGGCGTTGTACGGGAGGGCCTTGACCTGAGTCGGGTTTGACCCCAACCTGTAAGAGAAGGGGTTGTTTGTTTGGAATTGACACGTTACACCTCGTGTGTTGGGCGACAAAGCTGCTGTCAATCACAGCGCCGGGGCGGGACCTCCGATTCTGGGCGTCGGCGATTGTCTCGACAAAAAAACTGAACCAGCTCCCGGTGTAAAGCCAAATACTGCATTTTTATGGGTTCCGTAGTATCTGTTTCTGGTAAATTAAAGTACTTTTATGACAATAGAAGATGAATACATTAAGAAATTGGCTCAATTAGTGACAATTCTTGCTAATATGATCACTTCCCTGCAGGAAACACACTCTTAGACGGAGTTATTAGAGTTGCAGGTCGGCTGCAACTCCACGCTGCCGAGCAAAGGCTCCCTGCCGTCCTGACCGACCCAGAACACGAGGCGCCACTCAATGCATGCTGGGAAACACTCGTGCAGGAGCAGACCCGAGCTTGACCCTCTCACCTCGAGACCCAAATAAAGAGACCAGAAAAAACTAAGACACATTTCCCGATTGTTCAGCAGGCATCCACCTATAGACGAGCTCCAGCGTCGTGTCTTATATACGGACCGGCCCCTGCAAGCACTTAGACAAATGCAATTTCACTTTATCAGGCAGAACATACTTTAGCAATCATCTCATTTTCCACTTGGTCTCCCTCTCACGTTCCCAATCTATATTATTTTCACATGCCAATATGGTGATCATACAGCTCATCCACCGGAGGGGAGACGCATTTGCATACGGGGATCACGTGGCGAATGTTGAGACTGTGCTATCTGTGCTGGGGAGGGGGGTGAAGGACGTAATGTGCATGCAGGCGTGCAGGAAAACCGCAGCTTTAAACCGGGATCGTCTTATTTGTGCAGAGGAGACAGAAAAATATACGTTTTATAACTTTATCTGAGCTTGTAATAATAGAAATATAAGAAAACAGGGAGGCTGATGATGACATTTAAAGGGGAACGACTGTTTTTGACAACCTGGACTTTATTTCAGGCATAAAATATGGTTGTTTACTCACCCATATAACTTTTTGTAATTTGTATTCCTTTAGGAGATAATTAGATCTGTATATATCATATAATGGGAGTGAATGGGGCACCGAAACGAAGCCTCTAAAAAACGCATTATCTGCCTTGAAACTCACTCATTTTGTCAATATTTTCTTATCATACTGGTAGTTTTTTGCAACATGGCTGAATATTTTTCCGATTCTGAGGTTGTGGACGAACCGTAGAAAACTACAGGCAAACAAACCAACTGTTTCAGGTGCTCAGAGACGGCATCATCCGGACTAGAAGACATCATCCAGGGTAGATTGACCTACAGACCTCGGATGATGATGACAGACTGAACGGGGAATAGCACCAGCGTACGATATCAAAATATTAGTGAAATAAACGAGTTTTGTGGCAGATAATGCGTAATTTAGAAGCTGCGTTTCGGTGCCCCATTCACTCCCATTATATGGATACACGCTGATCTAAAAATCATCTTAAGGAATACAAAAGTTATATGGGTGAGTAAATTACCGCATTTTATTCTAGAAGTAAAGTCCAGGTTGTAAAAAACAGTCGTTTAAGGACGTCTTTCTTGCAAAGTACTGGTTGCTCGCTGCATGTGACAACCGCCTCGCTAACCCCCATCTGCGGTAGTTTTGAAGCTCATTACAAGGAAGACAAGTCAGCATGAAACGGCATTATTTAAATGAGTTATTTAATAATTATCCCGCAATCGCCACGGGGAGACACTGTAAATAATGTTTAGAAACGTTTCATAGATGGGAAAGTTGCTTAGCGCTAAAAAAAAGACACCTGTTGAAAGATGTAGTTGATAAATAGGTTAACCGGCAACAGGTCAGGTCGTTTCTTTCAGATGACTTTTTTTTATCAAATGAGATCATTAGAAAAAACTACAAATCAAAATGTTGAATTTTCTTGTTGAATTCAGAAACTCGAGGCGTTCCATCGACACACACGTAGGCTGATTATACAAATTACAGCTCCCCACTACAAACCGCCGGCCTCGCCGGTGCAGTCTGTGCTACGACTCTCCTCCGATAATTAATGGAGAAACGGAGATAATTGGCCTCCATTCCTCTCCCAGCAGCTTCAGCCGAGCTCCTTTTGACAATCAAACCGGCGCCTGATTGTTTCAATATGTATGCTTGTTTAAATATTTCACTTGTGATATGTAATATGCAGAAGGGGAACAGCCCTCAGATGGTGCGCTTGATTACTGGAGCTTGCACTTCTTCTTCTTCTTCTAAATTCCCTCCCCCTTTTTTTTTTTGCTTCTGCACACCTTGCAGACCTCTCCGCCGACTCCTGAGCGCCTCTGTTTAACAGCCATTTACGCCCTCGTCCCGCGGATGCGTCTCCTCGGGGGCGAATTCCATAACTCCTCATGTGCCAGCGTGATGGATCGTCCCGATTTTAGATCCCAACTTTGACAAGCAGCCGGCGCTGGCCTGTGTTTTTGCATTGCAGCCCATTTGCCGGCAGACAATAAATCTTCCCCGTGCAAATTTCTGATCTCCCATAAGTGTGCGACGCTTCCTGAAGGTTAACGTGCGATTTTTTTTGGTGCAAAATGTTGGTTATGTTCTTAGCGGACGCCGCTACATCGAAAACGAACCCGCCGGCTCGAGTACCTGCGAGTGGCGAGCCGGCGCAGCAGAAGGAGGCACAACAAAAGCGGGCGGGCCATTCTCCCTCTGATAAACAGACATAATTCAAATGTCAGCATTTGAATGTCATCCTCAAAGAGGCCTCTCCATCAGCGCTCGAGTCATTACAGACGATAGGGAGCGGGAGAAAGGAGGGGGACATTGTTTCATCTGTTTGAGCTTTCTACCCCTCTAATTATTAAAGCGCCTTTCTTCTTCTCCCCCCTTTTTTTGAAAATGCACAGAGGGAGAAAGAGATTAGAAGTATTGTTGCCTTTTGACAATTCCACCCCCCCCCGCCGCCGCCGCCGCCACCACCCCTCCATCTCCCTCCCGCTTCCCTCTGCATACAGGTTGAGTTTTAATTTGCGAAGAAACAGAGCCCAGATGGCGAGGCGCAACACGTCATCCCTCTTTCCTCTCTACCTTTCTCTCCCTCAGAACCGGCACCGGATAACAAAGATATGCAGATGAGGCTGAGGCAGGCGAGCTCTGGATCGGCGCCAGGGAGACCGTCGCTCACAATAGCGGATTGGAGGCGGAGGGGAAGGGGAAGGGGGGGGGGGGCAACAAATTGATGTGTCCCGCAAACTGTGCCACAGTAGCAGCGGGTCGCTTTCCCCGCCGCCGTGCCAAAGCCGCCGGGCCCCGGCCGCTGAGCGACTGCCAGAGGCCCGTGACTCGATATGTAGCGTCGGTGTCAATGGTGTCATTAGACACACGGCGACGCTGCCAGCAAACTCATTAGCCCGAGCGGAAGCGGCCGGGCTCTTCGTGTAGCGGCGGCGCGAGCGACCGGTGCACTTCCAGAGGAGGCTTTGATAGATTTCAAGTGCTCTGACGCCGCTCAGTTTCGGGGCTGTGGGGTCAGCTGGTAAGATGCTTTATAGGACTGTAGCATGCTGCTTAGTATGCCAAGTGGTAGTCTAGCGATAGGGGTTGGAAAGTTCAAAAAAACACGACGATAGTAGAGCGCACGTTGCAGAAAAGTTCCAATGAAGGAGTTTTTGCTTCCTCCACCTGTAGCTCTCATCAGATTTTTAGAGGTTCTACTCGGTGCCAGCCCAGATCTCGATGAATCTCAATCTATGCGCAGTTAAACGTAAAGTCCAAAGCTTCAAAGTCCATCACGCCAACCAGATATGGACTCAAACATCATGGAACATCTTGACTTTTGGTTTGCTTGCTTCCTGTTTTATTTTGAAATGCTCCCTTACCTTGCATCTGTTCTACTTCCTGCTCTACTTCCTGTCATTGTTTGCTCCTCCCTAACTGGTCCCACCTTCCCCGATCCACCTGGAAGTTCTCCCTGGAAGCGTTTCCTCACGGTTCCTCGCCTCCGTTGTTCGGCATTGGTCTCTTTTGGGTTCTCCGACTACCCCTACCTCTCTGACACCTTTAAAGTAAGTCGGCATTTGCGTCCTACCATCCTTGCTACACGTCGCGTCGGCCATTGCGGCCTTCTTCCTCTCCGCTCGGTTTGTGTTACCGTTTTCTGGTGCGGGAAAGGACGAGGCCTGAAAAGAGCTTGCCAGCTACCATGGGCGGTCTTTGATTGGTCGTTGATCGCTTCTTGGAGTAGCTACTGACTGTTCTGTCTCAAACAAAACTGGTTTGGTACATTTCTGCAACAGCCACATTGTCCAACCTTGGCTCCACGATTATGTTTGAGTCCTTTGTCAGTAAAAGTTGTATCACAATTGTCTTCTTTTGCGGGAAACCCAATGTTTCATTGGCGTCGTTGGTGCGTTTTGGACTAAACTTCACTCATGATGGTTTAGAGACATGCAAAGAGCCAGTGTAGCTTTGCATTTGCAGAAAATTTGTGACCTGAACGCTATTAGACAAGTAAGCCTGATCCTCCATCATCCAGAGATGAAGCTTTGCTGGGTCACCTTATCTGGAGGGACTACGTTCTCCGTGTCCATCTCCAATGCGTAATGAGCCTCCCCGCGTCCTAACAATCGCCACGAATCAATATACACGCTACAAACACGCCTCGTCCGCCGCTGATGAATGACCAGCGAGGGCTGAGAGTAAAAGAATGTGGACGGAGGGAGATAATCATATCTCATATCTCCGCCCTCAGTCAATAAGCCGACGCCTCATTACCGATGCATGAGGGAGGGCTGTGGAGGGTGGGCGAGACGGAGACGGTGTGCGCTCACGTACTCATACTGTCATTACCTTAAATTAGCGGCAGAGACACTTTGGCCTGGGGAAGAGAGAGCATGTTTGACCGAATCTGTGGCGCCGTTAGAGTCTGTGGATGGAAAGAAGTAAAATATTCACCACTCTTCTTTTGCTTCTGCAAGAGACGTAGATAATTTAATTGCAATGATCATTTAACGCTTTGACCTGAATAATAACGGTCACAAACAGTAAAATACTGGAAGCTCTTTTTTGGGTAGCTCCGCCCTTTCTGACCTAAGCCCCGCCCACAACGTGAGCGCAGACATCGGTACATTTCTTTGGACTTTTGTCGGAATTTTCTCGCCGTGCTTTGCCGTGGTTGCTTTGCGGTTGCTAGGCGCTTCTTGCAATTCGAGCTCGGATAGCAACTTTTCTTGTAGGCCTGTCCACCATTGAGTTGCAGCCAATGGGAACGCCCATCCTCTCTGAAAAGCCCAGTGATGCCCCAGAGTCTCCCATCATTGCTAAGATTTTGGAGCTAAGAGCAGGTGCTCTACATGCTCTACATTTCTACATGCTTACGGGTCATTGTGTCATTTATTGCCCGTTGAGGGGGTAAATGTTTAATTCTGGATTATTATTTTGGTCCTCTCGGAGTCCAAACTGGGGGTTTTAGGAAAGCCTGTATTAAGTTCCCAACTCTTTGAACAACAACTTTTTGAATCCAAAAAGACTTTGAACCTCAGATCCTCCAAAATCTTCCAAGCTCCGTTTCTCTAGAGGCTTTAGTGGCGACACCAAGTCCCCCCCCCCCAAAGGGGCCACTGATCCTTAGGGTCCCTAGAGTTGGGCTCCTTCAGCCAGATTGACAGATACTAATAGCGTGGATGCCTCTCGTCCCATGGAGACGGCCTATTAGGGCAAAGAGCCGAGGGGAGATCAGGAAAGTGGCCAACTAGCGGCTGACTTATTAGCAAGGTTGGCTAGCCCGTACGCCGCCGCCGTGGGGGTGATGCGCCCGTATGCAAATGCCCCGCCGCTCTCTTCTCCATTCACTCCTCCCTGTCCCTCCCGCCCTTTGCTCCGTCCTCTTCATCACCGCTCCCTCGCCGCTTCGTCCACCTCCATCCATCCCTCCCCTCTGAAGGGCAGGTCCCTGTTCTAATTGATCTGGGGAGATTTGGGCCTAACCTTCTTCTTCCTCTTGCAAAGTGAGATGAGAGAGCAGAGATTAGAGATGGGGAAAAAAAGGGGGAGGAGACAAGAAAGATGGATGGGTACCCTTTATGCCACTGCTGATATAGTAAGCATGCGACGCGACGGATCCATTATGTAAACAAGGAAGAAAAAAAATGTTTTTTAATAAGTCTCCACTGTGTTCTTGGGTTATTTTCTTGAATCCAGATGAAATATGAATCTGACGCGATAGCAGCAACTACAATAATTATAAGATTATTAAACAAAAGAGGAAGGACGTGGGGAAACTAAAAAGGAGACCCAGAGGATGTCCCTTAACGGCGGCGGCTTTTGCCCCTTTAGAAACCAGTGAGGTGATAAGCGGAACCATTACCCAGGCGATCGATGAAGTGGGGACCGTGATTAATGTCACCCCGAGCTTGCATATCCCCGGGCTAGGCCACAGGGACCACTACCGCCCCCCTTTAAATGGACCGCTAGCAGCGGGGCTCATAACAAGCTTTATGGACAAGCCAATTACTGTACTGTTGGTTTACAGTTTAGCGTCCTCTTAGATCTCTTCATTCGGCTCGGGTTTCCTCCGCTTTATTATTTCTGCTCCGCAGCCAGGCCGTGTTATACTCGAAACGAGTTCATGTAGATTGAATTGGTTCAAAGCACAAAACACAAAGCGCTGGTCTTTTGGCAGTAGCGCAGCAGGAGTGTGTGAGAAACTATCAAAAGCAAATTTGAAACTTGTACAAAAAAAGACAATTTTTCTTACTGGTGGAGTGGAGCTGAACCTCTGGAGGCTTAAAACTGCAAAGAACGGATGAGTTTGCCAGTAGCATTGTGGCAAAATACGTTTATTTGTCGTGAATCATTTAAAGGACCAGTATGTGAGAGTTAATGCCATCTAGTGGCGATTCTGCGCATTGCAACCTGTTGAATCATCTTCGATTTCAAACCTCCAGTGGTCCTTTAATCCTTTATAATAAAAAACAATCACTCATCAACCATCCAATAACAAATTGGCAATGCAGGAAGTATAAAGCGCAAGAAATGTGTGAAGAATTTTTTTTTAAATCCCGCATCAGAAATGCCAAGTAAACATTTATTTATTCACCATAAGCACAGACTCTCTCTAATTTGAAGCACACCAAGGCTGCCGTAAGTAAACAAGATTTAAAAAGCTGTCCCGTGGTAGTAACTCAAGGTTCACAGAGTCCTCTAGTAGCTAATGTTCTAGTTTTAAGATCGCTTCCAACACAGTTCTTCAGCAGAGCAAAACGGAAGAGCACTTTCCAACTTAAAGCGGCGAAAAGCGCACTTTCTTATCTCAAGCAATTATCCCGAGTCGTCAGTGTGGCATTGTGATTTTAACTGCGCACATTTACCTCCCATCCATCCATCCATCCATCCATCCATCCATCCGTCCGTCCTCCCTTCCACTCAGCTACCTTCAGTGTCACTCTGTGCTCAGAGACCAGCACTCTTCCCTCTCTCCTCCACGCAGCTATTATTTACAGGATTAGAGTGGTAGAGATCTTAGCACGAACGCTCCTCCACTGAGAGTGGAGGGGAAAAAAAAAAAAAAGACAGGCAAATTACCAGCTAATGGACCACCGGGCACTAATATCTAAATCCCCAATCTGTCTGTAATTGCTGCAAAATGCTCCGGCTTGTGCTTTATGGGAGACTTCTAAGCGACTCTCTCCTTCTCCCCCCTCCGCCACCCTACCACTCTCTCTCATTCCTTTCCTTGCTTTATTAAAGCAACAAGGAACAGGGGAAGAGTAGTGCACTCATTTTCCCTTTGAGTCCTTTCACTTTCCTCGGTGGAATCCCTAAGACATCATTAATGTCTCTCCTCTCTTTCATATCTCGACAGACAGAGAGAGAGAGAGAGAGGGAGCTGAGTGACCGTCCCGCCGCTCGCTGCCTTGCTTCGCCGTCCTCCCCTCCGTCGAGGAACGAGTGATTAATTTCCTTGTGAGGAGAGATACAGAGCGGGAGAGCTCCGTTTGAAAGGTGCTTTATTTGCATTAGCATTCATAATTACTTAATGACGAATCAGATATGGTTCATTGCGACTAAGTGCAGAAACAAGCTGTCTGAATCATGTATTTCAATTAGAATACCACTAAAACATGGTCCTCCATGACCGTCCAATATATACGGAGGACTTTATTTATTTAGCTGGGGAATTATTATTGGGCGACCACGAGGCCCGTTTCATCCGCCGCCGTGGCGGCAGAAGAAAATGTTCTAATTAAAGAATGCCTGTAACGCACTGAAGGCCTTTAGAAATGCTAAGATAATTAGAGATGACGGCTGTAGGTTTGCGAGGCGCGCTAGGACTGGCTCGGTGTCCCGCGGATATTATCGTGATATTTTACAGCGTTTCTGCATGAATGTAAAAAATGCCCCTTACGTTAATAGATGTATTTGTGCTGCAGGGGTTAGAAAAGGCCACAAAAAGCCCCCAGTCCGTCTGAATGCTGTGGTCAGTTTATCTTTATACACCGATAAGGCATGACGTTGTGATTGTGTAGGTCTCCAAAAGCCTTCTGAGGGTGTCCTTTGGTGTCTGGCAACTCAGTGTTGTTAGTGGGGGGCCTTTGAGGGGAGGGCCTCTGTGGATCCTCCCACGGATACTTGATCAGTTTGGGATCTAGTGAATTTGAAGGCTAGTGTATCCATATAATGGGAGTGAATGGGGCACCGAAACATAGCCTCTAAATAACGCATTATCTGCTGCAAAACTTGTTCATTTCAGCAATATTTTGTTGTCAGATGCTAGTGCTATTCCCCGTTGAGTCCGGCGTGTATTACAACTGCAATTTGCTACTTCTATGATTAGTCCACAGCCTCATAATCGTAAATATATTCACCCATGTTCTAAAAACTAGCGAATTACAGGAAAACAAGGCGACCGTCACGGGTGCACACGCCGCTCAGAGATGACGTCCAGGTCAGAAGGCATGATAACAGGTAACTCCAGACTCAACGGGGACTAGCACTAGCGTACGATAACAAAATATAATAGATAATGTGTTATTTGGAGGCTGTGTTCCGGTGCCCCATTCACTCCCATTATATCTCCTAATGACTTCAAATTACACAAAAGTTATATGGGTGAGTAAACGATTGTATTTTAACCTTAACCCCAACCCTTATCGCTTTGTGTACTACCTTGCCTGAGGAGTAAATTTGCTCATTTGTGTAATTTCTATTGGCAATAAACATAATCTGCCATTAATATATGAGGCCTTGTTGTCCGCTTTAGCCAGCTAACGCTACTTGCAGCAACAACGCTAATGCAGACCGGTTGCGATTGTGAGAAACCAAACTGCAAAACGGTTCCTCGCCATAAAAGAAGTATCTGAAACTTTAAATTCACTTCCCTGAAAAAATAGATTCAAGTAGATAAGTATGCACTCTGGGCGAGCAGCAAGGTTTTACAAATGTAAAACAATTCAAGCAAGCTAAGGCGCAAAAAGGTGTGTAAGAAGTTCCTTGTGGTTTAGATCATAACTTAACTTGTTGACATCCCCAAAAAGACCTAATCCCTGAATCTGTGGCTCAACATTGTTTTCATGAACTAGAAGATGGACTACAGCTCGCAGGTGTGTTTTAATACTCGCCCACGCTCTGATAGCATCTTCGTCCTGATTCAAGGGGCCGACCAAACTCGCAGCACTTCTTCAGAAAAAGAGAACAAGGCAAAGTCCTTCACAACAAAGTAACTTCCCCCCTTTTTCCTATCACAGTGTGCGAAAAGTGCCTCCCCAGCAATATCCCTTTTAATCAAGCCAAGCCACAATAGGAGACAGCGGGAAGCGTGTGTAAATAATGCATTAATAACCATCCCATCCCACACTCCCGGAGGCAGCGCCGCCACGCAGGGAGTTTAAATATCTCTAAGGGATACCTTCATCTGAAAAGTGCTCAGCTCTCTGCTCGGAGCCTCTGCTGAAAAAAAAAAAAAATCTAAAACTAATTGTGAGGAGTTCAATGGCAGTTCAGTGGCGGAGTGCACTTTCCGAGGCCTCGGCGGAGAGAGCGGCGGAGGATGGTGTCGGCCGGCCGCCCTCATCGACGGCTGTTTTTAGGGGGTCGGGACCTCGGATGATGAGCTATCGACGGTGCTTTGGAAGTTTTCGCCGGTGCTGATGTTAACGTTTCTTCACCAGAATCCCAGGATGTAAAAGTACAAGAGTTCATGCACCCTGACAGGCTTTTCGTGATTTGTTGGGTGGAAATGTCCCGCTCGTCCTTTGAAATACTCCCCGATCGCAGCGACCGGTGGGTGTAGCGGTTGGTGCCGAGTCCCTACATCAAGAAGGTTCTGGTTCTTCTTCCTGTGCCTGCACACCTTTTCATTGGACTCACAACCCAAAGGCATGCTAGCTAGGTTAACTGGTGGTTTTAAAATTGCCGTGAGTGTCAATGGTTGTTTGGCTTTCTTTGCGGTAGACTTGTCCAAGGGCGTACCTTGCCTCCTTTCGGCCAACGTCAGCCGGGACAGCTGGATGGAAATGGAAATATCCCTAGCAAACATTCCTTCAAGCTCTGCATCTTACAAATTCTACCTTGTGAAATGCCTTTTTCATTGTACGGCGCTGTATTTCATTGTATTATTGAAGATATTTATATATATTTGACATCTCCACATATTCCCGGCTGCTAATGTGAGAACAAGACTTGCTTATAAGCAGCCCCACTACATGCTAGTTACAGACCAGCCACAGACATACTCCTATAATTGGTTTCAGATGAAATTATCCCTTTATGGCAACATTATCGATTTGTACAGAACATGGATAGCACGGGCGGAGGACTATCAGTATGCGGGGAACAGCTGCCGAGGCTCTCGATGCAATGTAAACAATATGCAAATAATTTATGTTCAGCACTTGATAATTAATATTTCACTGAAAGGCCTACGTTAGCCACCCCGCGCCCTGCCCCGCTCAGCGCTGAAGCGAAGTGCGCTGGCCTTGCCTTTGCTCGGGGAGCCTTGATGAAAAGCCCAATCAATGTGTTGAAACTCCCGACCAACGTTTCTGATCTGATGCTGTTTACGTCTGCCGCAGTCGATAGCCTGTAACCTTGGCGGTGGGGGCGCGGCTGTTGCTGTCAACGGCGGCGGGAGGGGGAAAAAAAAAAAAATAAAACCTCATAGCTGCGATCTTTGCCTCGTGTTTTCACCTCCGTTGAGAGACTCTGGGTACATGGTGCTCTTTCAAAGCCAACACTGGGAAAAACTCACACTGTCATCACGCTAGAACCAGAGCTGTTCCTCAGAGTTGCTGAAAAGTTGACGTTTCAGAAGGTTTTTTTCCCCCCTGAAGCGATGATATAGTATCCTGCTGCGTATGAATGAGAACATCTGGTCTGAGATGGAGACTCTGTGAACAGACTCAGAGATGGAGACTCTGTGTGTTTGTGAACAGATGCGTGTTCATGTACACAATGACACAAACCCACTCAACCCCTGCCAGATCTTTAGTATATGAACCCCCCCCCCCATACAAGCCCAGTGGTCCCATTGAGTCCGGGGTGCAGCGGGCGCCTCGGCCCGCCACCAACTGAGACCCTGTGCCAGTGTTAAGCCCTTTTAATGACTGCATCTCCTCCCGATTGCCAAGTTCCCGTGTAATTGCTCGATGGTCAGCCCGCTGCTGTGCCAGAGATTGGGGCGGCGGTGGAGGGGGTGCAAGCGCTTGGCAGCCGGTTCGCCGTTGGCTCGGGCGAGGGTGAGCAGAAATAGCTCCAGCGGAAGCTTTCGGAGTCGCCGTTCGGACAGTCACAGCCCAGGGTTTTCACACTGAGGGGGGACTGGAATGAAAAAGAGCTTTGTGGCCGGAGCAAAGTGAACATAATGGGGAGATTGTTTCTGGTTGCTGAACCCAAGAAGGATTGCGTTACCCCCAAAAGCATCACTTTACACACACACACATCCAGATCTCTTGCTAGGTCTTCCTTTCCTTTCCTGCTTTCTTTTACTTGCTGTTGCGTAGCTCCCCGTTTTTTTCTTTTTTTTTGAAAAGTCATTACCATCATCCTTTTAATCACTGCGCTTTTATCTCCTCTGCACTCATTTCTAAAAATATAAAGCACAGGTTAGCAGAATGAGAGTAGCTAAATAAACCAGAGCGAGAAAAGGAATTCCTGCAGCTTGGCTTCAGGTCTACTGCCCTTTTCCTACGACTGCACATGTCAGTGACCTTAAACCCGGCACAGTTAGCAGCCTTTTGTCTTAGCACACAAAGATATCCAAAAAAAAAAAAAAAGACAGAAGCAGCCGGGGGAGCAAAGATGTATGGTAATGCCCTGTCCGGCTGCAGTGGCGCTGCCGCCGTGGCAAACAAAACCCTCTCTAAAAGACCCATAGAGCGAGAGAGGTAAGGAGATACATCAATCAATTAACAATTACCCCCGCTGCTAATCAGCTGTCCCCGGCCTGCGCCGGCCGGCCCTTTTGTAATCCCGTTGGCAGCATCAATTAAATTCTTAAGGTTAGTCTATTGAATTTTCCAGATAGTGGAAGATGGGGGTGGAGGGGAGTCGGAGGGGAAGGACAAACTGTAGCCCAAACCTTCACCCCCCCCCCCCCCTCCACTTCTCTCATGTGTGGTTTTAATGGACAGAAAGGGACTCGGTGAGATGGATAATAATGGGACAGGTAGGGCTAACCTTATATGACAGAGGGGAGCAGGGCAGGAGCAGCGGGGTAGGATACAATAGAGTCTAATAGAAGAGGACGGGGCGGGACAATTGAGGAGGTGGACATATAATGTGTGGACGTTTGGATAGAATGATGTAAATATGGGCTTTATGTACAGACTGAGTCGAAGATTAACATTTAAGTTTAAAACGAAGGATGCACCGAAATTTTTTCGCCAAAAAAACATCCTGTTTCGGCGATGACATTTTTGGCGCATCCGTTTTTAAAACAATAAAAATTAGGTAGCGTCTAGTGGACAATTAAAATTTGCGTTTTTTTTTAATCTAATATGCTACGTTGCGAAATCTTATTTACTTTATTCTTTTGCCTTTAATTCAGTATTTAAATTAATTTTGCGTCAGATTAGCAAAAAACATGGAAAACATTCTTTTTTTTTAAACCTCGATTTCGATTTCGCTGCATGTCTCCCCCTACTGGCTTCGAGAGTAATCGCGCAAACACTTTCTACTCATGACATGACACGTTCCTTCTTTTAGGCATTATTTCTTTTTTTTTGGCTGCTTCCTCGCCAATCACCAACGTTGAATTCATAGAACCCGGGATACATCCATAACTTCTTGCTCCGCCCCCTTCAGCTCCTCTTCACTCCACATACAGTATAAAACTTCGAGACGCTTCCGAATGATTTACCTCCATTCTAATTAACTTAATCAGGACCGTGTGAGAACTTGCAAAAGTCAGGTGCCGCAGCGTTTTTGGGTTCCGCTCTTGCGCATTTAGATCCACAGATGCCTCTGAAGAGGAAGCATCTGAACAATGAATCAATGATTGTTGTGTCCCACCTCTCTCTGGCTTTCTCTCACACTTTCTCTTCTGCAGGATGCACTCTGGATGAGCTAGTTTGTTTTAAGCAGACCTCTCGAGCGTGCCGTCTGTGGTTAACCTTTGGTTTGATTAGGGTTTGTTTGAGGGAATACATTATGCATGCCACCTCACGAGCGCGCGAACGTGCGTGTTCCCTTTGGCAAAGTCAGCACAAATACACACATGGACGTGGAGAGGCGGGCGGAGCAAACGAAGGTGGAGAATCCCAGATCTGTCCACAATGACCCGGGGTAACCAAGAATCACATCGTTACGTTGAGACGTTTGCTGACCATACTCATCACCCATCGACTGATCGATGCGTTATTTAATCTGCTGAACACAAAGCTCTGTGGAAGAACCAGTTCTCTCGCAGTTATTTTAATGCTCATTTCCTCAAAAACGTATACTGCACTCATTATACTACACAGCAATCAGGCATAACATTATGACCACCTTCCTAATATTGTGTAGGACTCCGTTGTACCTCCAAAACAGCTGTCAATCATCAGGGAATGGACATGGGTCTTCTGTGGTGTCTGGCAACACATTATTAAAGGTGATGGGGGTCTTTTGAGGGGAGGGGCCTCTATGGATCATCCCACAGATACTTGATAAGTTTGGGATCTAGTGAATTTGGAGGCCAGGTCAACACCTTGAGATGTTTGAGTTGTTCCTAAAGCGTTTTTGTGCTACATCCTGCTATGGATGGCTGCTACCATCAAGGAATGTCTTTGCTATGGGGCGGGGGTGCCTGGTCTGGTCTAGGTGGGTGCTACATGTCTAAGTAACATCCACACCAATGAATGCCAGGTCCAGAAGTTTCGAAAGCAGAACATTGGGATGTCCCAAGGTGGTCAATGGTGTTTACTTCTCCTGTTAGTGGTTTTAATGTTATGGCTGATCTGTGTATATAATGAGAGATACATTAGATAGCTGTAATAAGTCTAGGACGGCTATGGTGCGATATTCTTCTTCTGCGTCTTAGAAACTGTTTCAATGACTTACTTTCGATAAAATTTTCGTTGCATCCCTTTTTAAAACAATAAAAATCAGGTAGCGTCTAGTGGACAATTAAAATTTTGCGATTTTTTTTTAATCTTATATGCTATGTTGCCAAACCTATTCATATTATTCTTTTGCCTTTAATTCAGTATTTAAATTAATTCCGCGTCAGATTAGCAAAAAACATCGGAAACATTCTTTATCGTAACTTTACGAAACCTCGATTGCGATTTTGCTGCATGTCTCCCCCTACTGGCTTTGAGAGTAATTGCACAAACGCTTTCTCATCATGACATGACATATTTCTTCTTTTAGCTTTTTAATTTTGTTTTGGCTGCTTCATTTGTTTCTAGATAATCAGCGACGTTGAATTCACAGAGCGCATTACTGCCCCCTTCTGGACTGGAGTTTGGGTAATTGGAGATTGTTTTTCAATGCGCGGTAGATGCTGATCAGGCTTTTTATTTACTTCAAAATGATATATTTCTTAAAAAATATGCAAGTGGTGTCAAAACTAAAGACGCACAGTTGGTATAAAGTAGAAATATTGAAGGTGTCACAGGTCAAAACTGACGTAACAGCCGTAGTAATGGCGTCTTTAGCTCTCCAGAAACAAATGAAGCACAGGTCAGACTGGGTGCACCCGTTCACTCGAGCTACTGCGATGAAAGACTCCACCAAAACAAAAGCCGCCCCCGCCTCCACCGCCCCCCATCCCGCGGCCTCCACCGGCGCGTCTGGCTGCGCGGCAGAGCGTGAACGGGCAGATTTTCCGGTAGCACAAGCCTGAGATGCGCCCCTGCGTCTCGGCGAGCTCGTTTTGCCGGGGCCTCCCGCCGAGTCCTGCTACCGCCGCCGCGCGGAGACGAGGCTCCGCAGCCCCGGGACACACAGCCGCCACGGGGGGAGACTGGGGAAGGTAGGGGGGGTAGAGAGATGGGAGGGCGGTGTGAAGAAAAGGATGGAGCGTAAAAAAAGAGAAGAGGTTGAGGGAGATAATGAGAGGTAGGGAAGATGAAGGGACAGACATGAGAAAGAAGGGAGCAAGGGGAGGGGAGGAAGGGTGAGGTAAACAGAAAGCAAGGAGACAAACAGAGCGACGGAGGAGAGGAGGAGGAGGAGGAGGGTGGAAGAAAGAGAAGGAGAGAGTGATTGCTCGCGGCTCATTTCTCCACACATGAGCCCATCTGTACCGCGCCCAGGGTGGGACGGCACCGCTGCTCCGTCTGAAATGACTGAGCGAGCCAAAGACACCCCGGCACCGCGGGACGCCGAATGCAATCCCATGAATCCCGGGCTCGCCTATTATTCCGCAGAAAGCCCTTTTAAAGTGCCATTTTTTTTTCTCCCCCCACCTCGCCGACGGTGCCGCGTTGATTTACTTTCTTTTCCATCATGACCTAAGTTGGTCGTAATGTGTCTGGAAGAGGCTCACGGTCGAATCTCATGTTTGAGAATCTTTGACCTCGTATGTATATATTTCTATATATATGTGTGTTTCTATATATATCCCACACAGGCTGCGTTCCTCCCAGACTTCCATCAGCACCGCAGCACCACGGGGGTAGCAGAGGAGAAATTGACTGGCAGAGAGCAAGAAATGGTGTTTGCAGTGAGCATCTTGTGGTATTGTAATATTTACTGTTAGCACCTCGGGCTACATGATACGCTCCACTGTCACCATCAAACAAGCAGCTCTCTGAAGGAGGGAGCACATCTGTTGTCACCCCTCCAAACCCCCTCCCTCCTTTCCCCTTCGCTATCTTCAGAGTGAGGGGGGGGACCTTGGAGTTATAAAAACACTTTCTGACCCCCCCTTCCTCCTCCTCCTCCCTGCTCACAAACACCTCACCCTTTCCTCCGCCTCTGACCGCGGCTTTAGGATGCAGCCCATTCAAATTGATCACCCCCTCCGACCGATAATTCATCGTGATGGAGCGGACGCGGTGCGTGCACGCCGAGCACCAGGCCGCGCTATGGCACCCGCATACCAAGCGGCCCCGGCAGCCAATCGGGGAGCAGCCGCGCCGGTCAGGTGACCCCCGCTGTTTATCCTCTGATAAATGGCAGGTCAAGCCGGGTGGCGCTCACCGGCACATCCCTCAGCGCCGTGTCACCCCGCACTCCCGGCCGCTCATCAGCTCCGTCGCCTCCTCCGCCCCCCTTTAAACCCCCTTCTGCAATCACCGCCGCCGCCTCCACCAGCCCTGCACGCATCCATTATTCTCCATGCTCGCTGCACCGTCAGCACAGTCATGATTGCTGACTTCTCCTTCCACTGCCAAGCCTCCACTTTGAACACAATTAACTTAGTAATTGCATTTGTTTTAGGAGTATGGGAGTGATTATCAAAGCCACCTATGATCCTCCAAGCATACACGCCCGCTGCCTTGCCTGTCTGTTGATGGGTGCAGGCGAGACCACCGGAGAGAAGGGGGGGGGGGGGTATGCACAGATAGGGGCTGGGAGCACTTCAAAGCAGAGCTCGCTTCCTTGCTCAACCTCATATACCTTATTAGAATCCCCCTGATTGCCAAAACCCCTCTGTTGCTTTCGCTTTTGTTTTTCTGTTTGTTTCTTGGGCGGCCAAGCCGCGGAGGGCTTTTGAAATGCACGGCGAGGAGGGGGGCGAGCGCAGGGGGTCATTATCGGCACAGCTGCCACAAACAATGCAAAATGCAAAGAGAGATCGAGCAGCGGAAGCAGCACACCTTTACACGAAGAACGGATCTGAACGTGTTTAGGGCAAAGTCAATCAAAGAGTTGGAGTTGGAGCTGAGAATTCGTCTCTTTTTTGCAAAAGATGTAATTTGAATCCATATTTATATGAAAATAACAACAATTAAGTAGGGATGTCCGATAATATGTAATATTGGGAATTATCGGTATCGGGTTTTTATAACTGATGTTTGTTCTGTAGGCTTCAGCATTTCCGAGTGTGCATGAACGCAGCATGGGACGTTAACAGGCGCGTGCTTGATGACGTATAACAACAACAACGCGCTAGTCTCGTAGGTTGCTAACCGTGGCTCGTCCGGTGTATGAGATGTCCGTGGTTTGGAAGTATTTCCAAGTGTCACCTACTAACAGGAAATTTGCAATGACTGCAAAGCAAAGGTGGTTATGAGAGGAGGAAACAAGGCGTCTTCCTTTAATACATCAAATTTGATCACCCACCTCAAGAAGAATCATGCAGAGTTATAAACTACATTTGTCTTCCTTGTTTTGATATTATCTGTAGTGTTGTTTGAGACAAAACCTTCTCTCTAAAAACACAACAAAAATAAATGAATGGCACTTTTTTCTGTAACTTATTTTGCACAGACAGTGTTTACATTTGAAAAGCCATGTTGCATTTATGTTTGCATCCAGTGAGACATCACAATAAACTAGGCATAATGTGTTAATTCCATAATAGGTGATATGTTATGTTGTTACCTAACAATTTTGATGTAAAAAGACTGAATATATCGGTATCGGAAATTAAGAATTGGACAATATCGGATATCAGCAGAAAAGCATATCGAGCATCCCTACAATTAAGCATTGCCGTCTTAAAAGAAACCAGATTAGTTTGTTAAAATCAATAAAACAAGACTTAAACCGTCCAAAACTTCGCCTATCACCCCGTTCCACTCGGCTCCGTTTCCCCCGTCCGTGCTCTTGTTTTGCGGCGTAGTCAAAAAAAAATACTCCAACGCGCCTTCACGCCGCAGCAGCCTGCATTGTGAGTCCTGCGTTATTACACACATAATACACAAAATGCTCCATTCTGGCCGCATTTGGTGGATCCCTCCTACGACAGTGACTTTGAATAAAAGACCAGTATTGCGGGCCTTTTTTTAATTGAAATGCAAACTACATCAACGGCCGGGCGGCGGAATTGGCAATACTCTCCTGGCGGCGTGATAAAGGCTTTTTTGCTGTTTCCGTGGCTATCGACTTGGTCATGTGTGTAATTGCCTAAAGCGTCTCTGAAGCCTCCCGATGCACCAATGTAAATATTAAAGAGAGCGCTCGGCTTAATAAAATGCTGTTCAAACAATATGGGGCCCCCGAGTTATCTCCTGTCCAGTTTTTCTTCATTTTTTTTTTTAGTTTTTCAGCCGAGGGAGTCGAGGGGGCTGCGGCGCTCGGGATGCGGGGTCAGTATCAAGATGAGGCCGGCTCCTTCGTAAGTGACAAACGAAGGGGAGCGAGGCGACTTAAGGCGCGATTAAATGAATGAGAGGGAAAAAAAAGGGGAATCGGGCTGAGGCGAGGAAAGGAAGGGGAAATGGGAGATATTAGAGCTGCTGAACAAAAAAAGGAGGAAGGAGGAAGGGAGGGGAGTGATGGATCAGGCAGATTCTCTAATAGTATTGATCCCGACCAAGGCCACGGTGGAGATGAAGGCCTCCCTGCGCCGATACCCCGCCGTCACCTTGACCTTGGGCCGATCCCTGACCTCCGATCCTTTGACCCGCCCGGGCCTCGCTCCCCTGATCACCTCCCCTGCTGCTCCTTAAATGAGAATTGACTTTGCCGCCTCTGCTGCCGCCGCCGCCGCCGCCGCCGCACAGGGCTGGAAACGCGGGTTAAAGCGTGTCAATAACGCTTCAGAAGAACAATTTCGGCCGCGCCAGCTCCGCGCGTGTCGCGGCCGCTTTTGACATTTGCTCAGTGTGCGGATGCCGTGAGGGAGTCGCTAACTGCCTTTAGCTATCGATCCGCCGGTTAAATTGCATGCGCGCGGAGCGAGCGGGGAGGGAGCGCCGAGACTCGGGGCGGCTCGGCCCGACGCGCCTCGCGATAGCCGCCGTCTAATGGTAATTGCTTTCGATCTCTCTTCCCCCGCAGACGATTTACAACGGGCCCCTCTCCTGAATAGGCGACGCCAAATATTTAGCGTGTGTGGGCGAGGAAGGAAAAATGTATCACAGTTTGTTCTCATGCTCAGGTAGCTGAGGAATTGTAGCAGAAAAGCCGAAGCAGCTCATCGATGTTGGGGGAAAAAAAAGCGGTTGTAAAAACGTGATAGTTGATCATCTCTAAAAGGGGCTTTCTCCTCACCCCGCACTCCATCACTGTGTCGCCCCGCTGAATGGTGTTTAGGGAGCGGAGGGAGGGGCGGGCGAGGCTTCTCCTGCAGCCCCCCAGGTGATTACGCTGAATGGATTACAGCGGGAAACGGCTGTCCTTCTTTCAAGCTGCCAGGTGGCGTCCATTTTTCTCCGGGGCCTCATTGTTTCGCCGCCGCGTAAGACAGATTTAGACGGCCCAATAAAGTCCCGTCTTTACGCGAGACAGCTTGATGCAGCACCGGCCCGATCTCAATGGGGATACAGTAGATCAGCTGCCTGGGACGAGCTAAGACAAAAGGTAGAGGGGTAGGGGACGATGCGGCCGCGCTTGGAAATCCTCCATTAAAGACTGACCCGCTGGACATTTTCCAAACTAATCAATCTCGCGCCCATTCTCTCGTCTCCTTCCTCAACTTTCTCCGCTCATCCCGGAGTTCATTAGCTCGCATTTGCATCTGCCCGTTTCCCCTCGAGGCCCCGGGAGCCGTTTGTATCCCTCGTTGCCTGATACCTGCCAATGCTAATCCTGTTTACAGTAGCACTAAAACACAACTTAGTGGGCCATCCATCCCAAACGTCCCCTCCGAATGTCAATAGCCTCAACGCATCCGCCGCAAATTTACGCCGGAGTTGTCGCGCGGGATTATGTCGGCCATTTGTACCACTTAGCCGTCGCGTTGGCCGGCTGCTAACAAACAAATCAAAGCGGATGAGTTAAAACCTCACACTTTCGGCTACGTTAGCGTCTTTTAAACAGGCTGAAAAAACAAAGTTATCAGTTGTTGGACTTTCTAAAAGTCAAGAATGTGAGGGAATACTTTGGTTTTAAGAGTTTTGTTTCCTCTGCGCTCTCAAAATGACTCATTTGGATCAAGTTGGGCCTGATACTGACATGTTTGCATAAAATAGTTAGCTTGAGAATTAGCTTGTTTACCCGCTGGGCCTTAAAGTCGCCTTGAAATCAGATTTGATTTGTTCTTTTCATGGTATATTTAGCACTGGGCGTCATGTGGCTTTTTGTGTTGACGCTGCCATATTGGAAGGGATACTCTGAGGAAAAATGGCCCCAGAGTATCCTGCGCACTTTAAAACGATAGAAATTGACCAGAACAACTCGCCTTTATGAAAAGAAATCTGTTGGATTCTGTACCTGATACGAAGTGATCACTATCACAATTGTTCAATGAGCGTTTTATTGCAGTAATCTGTAAAACGATTTCCCCCTTTGGTTGCCCTCGACTGTTCTGGCGTCCTGCTGTCGACCGTTGTTGGACGTAACCGGTGCAAAGTCAAGCTAGTAAGCTGCTAGCAGTTTTCAACCAAATAGCAATTTGAAAAGCGCGCTTTCCCGCCAATATGGTAGCGTTGTGATTGCCGCTGTGATTGTGACGTCAGCAGCCAGGGCTCTGTACGCCGGTGTCTGGCCCAGAAATGACAAAAAACTAGAACGAAAATGCTAAAGCTATCAGAGGAACAGCCAATTAAGGGTTTCATCAAACGCCTCGCGGAAACAGAGAGAAGGAGGCCGCACATCAGCTGTTTGATAAAGTTGTTAGACTTTTAGCCTTAGGACATGTAGCAATACCCAGCTATGAGTATGCTATTAAATGCTATTGATGGTGCTGAGGTGCTGCCTGTTTTTATACAGGCTATACATATCTGCAGGGCACTCTTCTTCACCTTGCACTCGGGGGAGTCGCCTTAACTGATATATGGGCAGAGCTTGCTCAGGACATTTAGAGCTGACCAATCAGAGCAGGAACAGCACTTTAAACATAGATCTGTGACTCCCTGGAAAAATTTTTCACCAGAAAAGGATTGATCTCCTCGCTCTTCGAGTGTTAAACACATCCCTGGAAGTCTTCCAGCGTTGTTTTGTCCTCGCTCGTGTTACAGTCGGAGCATTGTGCGCGGCCGACGGAGGGGACCGCTGGGACTGTTTGTCACGCTGATCCTCTTACAGCGCCTCTCTCTCTTTTGTTTAGAGCGACAATTAAAACCGTTAAGCTCTGAGAGAGAGAGAGCTTTTTATTATCACCTCAAAGAGTTTAAGAGCCTTGATTTTAAAACAAATCCTACATTTCAACAGTTTTATATGAACAAATAATGTCAGTTTATATTACAGGCGCTAATGAGATGTGTGGTTTTGCTTTTATTTCAACCCGATCCGGCTCCAATCGGACAGTCTCCCCCACGCGGTTTTGTTTACGAGTTTCGACATAACTTGTTAATTTATGGCAGAAATATGAAGTTTCCCCCTGCGGCGATTTGCAATCGCTCCCTCGGCTCGCGAGCTTCTTCCAACTATCCCGTCGCTATTCGGCGATAATTCCCTCATAATGAAGTCATTTTTTGGAGTATCCTTGGCCTTCCTCCAGGTTCCCTCAGATGGCGACCAGATGTCGAGATGTATCTCTAAAGACTCCCAACACTTCAACAATTCATGTTTTTTTTTTAAGAAGAGGGGGGTTGAATCTGTCATTCACACATGAGGAGAAAAAAAAAGCATGGAATCAGTTTTAAGCTTTTTTTTTTTCCTCCTCTTCAGCGAAAAAACCTTTTCAGACTCGGGAAATATTGATCCGTGAATCCTTTGAGCGGGCGGGTCGGCCTGTTGGCAAAACATTTAAACGCGCAATATGGCGGGCTCTGCCTCGCTCATTAGGCCCGGCTGAATTTAAAGCGACGACACGTTAGTGGCGAGCGCAAACAGGCGGCGTTCTCGCCAACGGAGAGGCGAGCGCGTTAGCGAGAGGTCCAGGGAGCAAGGAGTAGTCTTGAAATATTTATAGGGTTTGACTTGGATCCCTCCCAGAGGATGGAGCATTGAAAACTTGCAATCTGCGGATTGCCAACGGCAAACTGACGCGGAAGGTCAGGCCTATAGGTTTTTCTTTACATGAAAACAACTCGTAAAAAGGGACTGAGACAGAGCAAGGGGAGAGAATAATATATTCTGCACCCAGGAGCGGGATTTTAGCTTGAGAGGGTTATGGATTTTTCTCTTTTTTTTGTTGTTGTTGTTACAGACATCTCCCCTCATTTTCCCAGGATCAAAAATCCATTTTGGATCATCCGCTCAATATTAAATCTGGCAGGTACTTGTAGGCACAACAAACTCAATTTGCCGAGGCCATTCTGAGATCTGGCGCGGCCGGTGGCGGATCCCTCCGTTCATTTTTAATGCGACGCCGGCAACAGGTCGGGTCACGAGAGGAGGAGAGAGGAGAGGAGTCGTCTTTTTTTTTTATTTCTTTTTTGGACGTTTACCTCATTTCTTGCGCAGCAGATAATATGAATATTTAAAACGACATTCGTGTCAAATAGGAAACAGGACCTTATTGTGCATTTATCTAAAAGACTCTCAAACCCATTTCACACCAAAACAGAGCCGCCGAACTGTCGCCCGTGACTCCGCCGCGCTGAAAACAGAGGAGAGACGGCTGGCTTCTCATTTCCTCATGGTTACCCAGGCAATGAGGCCAGGAAATTGGACAGTAGGAGGCAGCCTCTCAGCGCGCCGTATGACATGCCTCAAATCCCTCTAAAGGGGTCCTTTAGAGGAGCCAGAAACATGCCTGATTACTTCTGCCTTCTTTATTTCATCCGAAATATCGCCATTTATTATTTATTTTTAGGCGGAAAGCAATTATTGCTTTTCTTTGGCGCCGCGAGAACGCCGAGTGCAATTGGCGCGTCCGGCGTCTTTTGGTGTTTTGGCGTAATCTCCTGAAGCCTCGAGTGCTCCGGCGCAATATTCACACGGCGTTTTATTTGTTTTCTTTCTTTCGGCGGACCCCAGCGCGACGCGTGAAGTAATTACCGGGCAACAATCGCCCGGCCGAGGCCCAGACGTAATCGATAGGCCATCAGACAGACGGGTCAGGGGCCAAAGAGTCAAAGGGTCAAGGTTCAAGCCTCTCTCTAGCTCTCTGTGTGTGCGTGTGCCCTCTGGAGAAAGAGGATGCTGATTCATAACTAGCAGGGGGACGGACGGCGAGGTGGAGCCCAGCTGATCTATCCTCCTCCGGGCGGCGAGTATTGATTAGAGGCTGCCGCGTTATTGTAGCCCCGAGGAGGGTCGGTCCAAACAGCTGGGACATCACTCAAGGTCCAGCGCTCACCTGGGGAGTGAGGCGGTGAGACGGATAACATCTCAGAGTGCGTCCATCAGGTGGACGGGAAAAAACAGTTAATAAAAATCCTGCTAATGACTGACGAACGCTTCAAGGTGTTCGGAATAGCGGTTAATACAAAGCAGGTGTTGGATGCTTACGGCTCGGAAGCATCAATTAAGCTAATGATGCCGGGAGACAACCGCAGAATCATTTATGATGGACAGGGTGAGATAAAATAAAAGTAAACACATCTAAACGGCACATCAGAGCAGCGCTAAGGTTTAAAGCTAAGCCGTTTAAAGCTAAGCCATCACCCTTAAGATTTATCGATCTGCGGTTTTGTTTGCGCGAACTGGCGAATGTTCTGCGCCGATTTCAATGTTGACGTCCTTCCTACAAAACGTCTGGGTGTGTGGCGTCATTATCCTAATTGGCAAATCAGCCAGCACACCTGGAGAGAATTAGCTGCTAGCGTCATTTTGCTAAAAACTTTCCTCTTTCTTGGGAGTCGGAGAAGATTTCTTATCGCGTTCTTGTTTTATTGCGAGCATCTTTTCAAACTCAAGCCATCAGAGCAAATGCACTCGTGTTACTACACCAACTTTGTCCTATTTCTGCGTCGCTTCATCTTGTAATATCCAAAGAATACCGGCAACGCCTGCAGCATCTGCTTCGGATTCATCTGAGTTAAGGACTCAACGATTGACCGCATGGCCGCATTTAAACGCCTATAAGTGGCGAATTTTCCATGCCACATTGTGTCTTCTTAGGTGGCCTCAAGCTGTGTCAACTGTGGAGCCGCCGGTGGAATCATTTATGGACAGGGCGAGATAAAATAAAAACATACCCATCTAAATGGCACATCAGAGCAGCGCTAAGGTTTAAAGCTAAGCCGTTTAAAGCTAAGCCATCACCCTTTAGATTTATCGATCTGCGGTTTTGTTTGCGCGAATCGGCAAATGTTCGCCGTCGATTCCGATGTTGACGTCCTTCCTACAAAACGCCTGGGTGTGTGGCGTCATTATCCTTATTGGCAAATCAGCCGGCACACCTGGAGAGAATTAGCTGCTAGCGTCATTTTGCTAAAAACTTTCCTCTTTCTTGGGAGTCGGAGAAGATTTCTTAAAACTTTCTTGTTTTCTTGCGAACATCTTTTCAAACTCAAGCCATCGGAGCAAATGCACTCAGAGGTGGACGTGTTACTTCACCAACTTTGTCCTATTTCTGTGTCGCTTCACTCCGTAATATCCAAAGAATACCGGCAAAATAGCATCGCCTGTAGCATCGGCAGATTCATCCAAGTTAAGGACTCAACGCTTGACCGTATGGCCACATTTAAACGCCCATAAGTGGTGAATGCCACATTGTGTCGTCTTAGGTGACCTCAAGCTGTGTCAGCTGTGGAGCAGCCGGTGGCTGGACCAAATGATCCTTAGCCTTCTGTTGCGAAAGTGGACGACCTGCAACGCACAGGAGGAAGAGGTCCAGTCCATCATCAGCCTCCTCTTGTGCGAGACCACCTCCCTACTCTCACCCCTCCCTCCTCCCCTCCTCGTCGTCCTCTCTCTCTCTTTTGCAGGGATGCGTCCATGAAATATGTGCGACTTCCCTTTGAAATTAGAGGGCCCTGAACCATGAAAGGCACCACAGGTATTGACTAGTACGGCGTGCGGCTACACGCACGGCCTCCGCGTCGCGAAGCTCCGACGGCGAAAAGACACACGACCAGTCGCCTGTAACATATTAAAACCAAGGGAAATAAATTACCCCGGCCCTCTGATGAATTATGAGTTGTGTCTAAGGAGCCGGAAACGCTTCATAACCTAGAAATCTTCTTTGGTATATGGCGAGCATCGCAAGTTCAAATCAAATTAACAGGAGGCCGTTAAAGGGTTTATTTTGAGCCAAACAATGGGGTTGTCCACAGTCAAACCAAACTATGACCACTTTTTGATTTTATTCCTCTACCGACCAGCTAATATAAAATAATATATCATAAAAAAGACTTTAAAGGACCTTAACGATGGAGTTTTATCATAAAACTATGTCAAATGTTGAGTCTAGGCCTAAAACATGTCTCCGAAGCCTCTGTGACCTTTGACCTTTCACCACCCAATTCTACTCAGTCCATCCTTGGGTCCAAGTTGACATTTGTGCCAATTTTGGAGAGACTTCGCCATAGCGCTCCTGGGATATCGCGTTCAGAAGAAGAAGACGGATATGTATAGCCTGTATAAAAACAGGCAGCATGTCAGCACCATCAATAGCATTTAGTAGCATTTCTCCATGTGCTGAAGCTAAAACTCTAACAACTTTATCAAATAGCTGACGTGCAGCCTCCTTCTCTCTGTTACCATGGGAAGTTTGGTGAAGTCATTAACTGATTTAGCTTTAGCGTTAGCCTTTACAGATGCTTCGCTTGTAGCTCTTTTAATGACCCACTGGGCTCCTCACCTGTCTTCTAGGAGGCGCCTATGTTGTTATTGTCATGTGATCGACTGGTCTGGTCTACGTCATGCTAGCCTAAGGTAGCAGCGCCACAGCTCTGCGGGTAAATAGCCGAAAAGTTTCCTCATGGCTACTTTAACTGCATCCAAATCGTTACTTAAGTGTACGTGGGTACCTGAGACGTGTTGCTGCTGACAATACAGTTTCCAAAAGTATAAAACACGTCCAATAATGACTTTAAACTTGCGCTCCGTGGCCGTACACTCTTATTTACATCTCAGAAATGACTGACCTTGGCCCTATTTATAGCATTGGCCGTTCTATTGACACTTCAGTTAGCGATTTGGGCGTACAGTACAAATATGGCCCGACAGTGGCTTAGTCACACATCCATGTTTACACATCTGCGCTCGGCCTCTATATTTCTGCCGGTGAATCAATAGAAAACGCCACAATATATCGGGGGTTTTCCTCGCTGTGAATCATTAAGAGCTGCTCTGTTAGTGCTAGCATGCGGAAGCGCCGGTAAACAATGCAAAGCAGCGGCGTTATTAACATGACGGTGGAGGAACGGGAGGAGGAAAATCCATAGAAGAGTAATGAGTTTAGGCCGACGGCAACAAGTAAATATTTGTGGAGTTAATAAATCCAATCCTTTGTCCAATTCAATTAAGGGGAGTGGGTGGGGGTGGGTGCAGTCGTGCCCTCCAGTTGGTTCATCCGGCTGTTTATTAACTGGTACAGTGCAGCAAACCCGACGTGGCTCGAGACGTCTTCATCACGGCGCGACTTTCCGGGGGCGATTTGTCTTCCTGAGGACACATTGGGCATCCGTCTCGGCGGCATTTAAAGGTGAACAACTTTATCTCGCGCCACTTTAAGGAACATCACCTCGGCGCAATCTGGGAAGATTGACGCTGTCAGAAGTGAAACATTGTCGAGGCGCGTGACTGATGGGCCGCTCCGAGGAAAAGTGGAGCGCTTGATGAGATATTAATCAGGCGGCGACGCAGGGAGGGGGTGGAGCAGCGGCGGCACGCGCGGATCCTAAACGCGGGACGTGATGGAGATGTTGGAGATCTGAGGTGTCTTCCGCGAGGCGGAGCTTGTTGGAGGGGAATAATGAATCGGCCCATTAGCATATTGTCACCGGTTGTCTTGTTTACTCCGAGGTGTTTGCCAAGCAGCTCTCCCCAAGGAGAAACGGGCGCTTCACAGTAACTTCTGGAGCAAACACTGATATGCTAATACGCGCGCAAACACACACACACTCACCGACGGCAAACACACAATAAACTTTGCTTTTAACAACCTGTGACGGGGCGATGGCTCACGTTCTCTGTCAATATTTATTGCGAAGAGGGAGGATGGGAGGGCTCGACATGGAAATGCACGGCCTCCTTCCTCTCATCTGACGCTGCCTGTTGTATGGAATCAAAGGGTACAAAACGCACGGGTTTGCTCGCAGCAAACACCCGCTCTCGCGCTTTCAGTCGGATGCTCAGATTAACCAAACCGGCAGTAGTGTTTCTGGAGCATTTTCTCGTATCATCGCTTACGGTTGATTATAGCTGCAAAAAAAAAAGGGCTTTGTCAGTCCATTCTCTTTTTTTTTTTAACCTCTCTCTCTCTCCTCCATCTCTTTGTCCGCCCGTTTTCCCCTCTCCTCCCTAAACTCTCCGACGGCGCTCGGCCCGGGCTCCCGTAATTGCCGGCAGTCTGCTCGCCGGTCACAATGCCTTACTGTAATCAAAGAACTGACAAAAGACCTCTTTCGTTTCACTGTCTGCCTCTGTGTACAGTATAATAAGCTTCCATCTTGCTCACATGTCGAGAAGCCGCGGACCCCGGCGCGGTAATTTTGCGCTGAATGAGATGCAGGTGATCAAAGTCCGCGCAGTCTTTTTGATTCTCCAGAATAGCCGGGCCCTCCCTCCGCTATGCCTTTTGAACATCTTAAGATTCCTTCCGTGAAAAAAAAAAAAAAAGGAGGACAAAAAAAAAATGCTATTCCTGCATTCTTCTTGTAGATATTCCCACTGCACGGCTGCCTTTTCTTTTTTCTTTTTTTTTTTGGAGGGAAAAACTTAAAGTAAAGGACAAGCTGCTTTTTGGAGGGATGAAACCCGTGCTTTGCTTGTACACCCGCTCAAGTGAAGTGTGTACAGTAGCTGGCGAGGGAGCGACAGTAAAAACTCTAAATGCGGAAATAATGCGATTAATCTGCTCTAAATTTGCACCGTTACCGAAAAACTTTGGGGATGCCCAGCGGAGCTGCGCGGCACGCCCCTACATTCAATTAGAGGATTTCTCCGGCGGTGAGGCCAGCCGGCACCGGTGGCGCCAATATCCCGGGGTCCCCTCTCCTCGCCGTCCCCTCCGTCCATCAGGGGCTCCAAAATCCATTGTCAGAATTATGGCGAGCAGTTCAATAATTCAGATTAGAGCTCATGTTTATTAATGTCCTACATCTGTGCAAACAACGTGTCAAGCCGGGAGTTTATTGTAATTGCCTGAGCAAACAAAACCTGAAAGAAGCAATTTCCAGTTACAATGTGCTATGACAAGTAATGAGGCCATTGGCATTCCGCTCCCATCGCCACCGCTGCTTCTTCTCATCGCCTCAGTGTTGTGTGTGATAGATATTTTTATAAGGACTGAAGGTGCTGGATAATGCGCTGGTGCCACTAGAGGCAGGTTAGTGATTAAAGATAATCATCGTTTTTTGTTTCTTCCCCCCCTCCTGCAAGATCTTATTAGGTTTCCCTTAGCATTACTTACTTGGACTTCCACGTGGGACTGAATGGCGGCCGTCCTCGCAGCGGCGGCCGCAGATGACAACTATTAATCTGCATTCTCGGAAGGAGGGAAAACTAATAATATTGCCTTTTGCCACCTGAGGGACTCACACCGCCTCACAGTCACTGTTTTTGAAAATAGCTATTGCATAATCTGCCAAAGCAGCTTTAAAGCAGAGCTCTGAATAATTGGAATTGACACAGGATATCAACCCCGAGTTTCCTATCTGTGTCTAACATATTAGCCATCTCTGGAAATGAGCTATTATTGCCTAATTGAATTTCGGCTGCCAAATGTTTAATTAAATGGCAGTTGTGGGTTTATTGAATTGGCCCCGTGTTTGTGTAATGGCTGAGACCTGTGAGCAGATGATGGAAAGTGCTGCGGTTTGATACGTTCTCCCCGTCGCTCTCTGGCGTTTTAATGCGATCACAGGCTTTGTTTTCAGTCACAGATGGCTGAGAGCGACCAGGGGCTTGTTCTGCCGTAGACAGCCGCGCCGTTACACTGGCGCTGACGGACCCATGAGGGCTCGGGACGCCGACTGATGTCTCTACTTGGTGATGAGCGATTCACCTCTTAATGTGGAGCTGAAGTGTCAGCATAAAGACATTTATCTGATGGATTTATTGATTAACGCCAGTCTGTCATACAGGGTCATCCATGATGTGTAATATTGCAAATGTAGGGCCTGCAATTGTCCTAACAGAATAAGACATGTTAGAAGATGTTGTTTCTACTGTATGTGTAGTGAAGGGTAAGAAAAATGTTGTCATTGTAATGAGAACCCTTGTTGGTAATTAGTACCTCAGACTTAATTAATGTCTAAAAATAATGAGAAACTTACTTTAAAATACTGAAATACTTTCCTGAAAGTATCCTAAAACATACTAGTATGAGTGTTCTAAAACAGACTAAACATTATGATAAACTTTATCAAATGAATGAGCGAGCATGTACATATGTCTGCTTTCTCATAACAATGAAACTAAATTTCCCAGAGGTTTAGTATGGTAGAAAATTGATTCTCATAATAACCAGAAACTTCATCAAAATAATGAGCTAGCATGTACACAAATGAGACACGTTCTCAGAATGACAAGGAATGTTCGCATAATAATGAGAACTTTTTTCAAAATGTTGAGAATTTTTTTACAAACGTTTGAGAAAATTTTGCAATTTCATTGTAAGAAATTTTGTGTGTCAGAAAATTGAGAAACGTTATCAAAATATTGAGGTAGTATCTCAAAAGCTGAGTGTTCTAAAACAGACTAAACATTATGAGAAACTTTATCAAATTAATGAGCAAGCATGTACATATATCAGCTTTCTCATAACAATGAGACTAAATTTCCCAGAGGTTAAGTATGGTAGAAAATTGATTCTCATAATAACCAGAAACTTCATCAAACTAATGAGCTAGCATGTACACAAATGAGACACGTTCTCAGAATGACATGGAATGTTCTCATAATAATGAGAACCTTTTACATAAGTTTGAGAAAATTTTGCAATTTCATTGTAAGAAATTTTGTGTGTCAGAAAATTGAGAAACGTTATCAAAATATTGAGGTAGTATCTCAAAAGCTGAGTGTTCTAAAACAGACTAAACATTATGAGAAACTTCATCAAACTAATGAGCTAGCATGTACACAAATGAGACACGTTCTCAGAATGACATTTTATGTTCTCATAATAATGAGAACCTTTTACATAAGTTTGAGAAAATTTTGCAATTTCATTGTAAGAAATTTAGTGTGTCAGAAAATTGAGAAATGTTATCAAAATATTGAGCTAGTATCTCAAAAGCTGAGAGCTGATCTGAAAATAATGAGGAAAGTTCTCATATAATGAGAAACTTTCTCAAAATGTTGAGAAAATTTTGCAAAATATTGAGAAAAATGTCCCCATTTTTTTTGTCGAATGTTTAGTGTCTTTTAATTTAACTGAGAAACTTTCTCATTATAATCACAAACTTTACCAAAAGAATGAGCTAGTATCTCAAAAAATCAAAGGAAATGAAAAAGTTGTTCTCAAATTAATGAGAAAATGTCCCAAACATTTAATTTCATTTTAGTTCCTTAAAGAAATGAGAAACTTTAACAAGTTTTTTTTATTTTAGTTACTTTATTAGTATCTTTAAATATTGTGAAAATTTGTCATATGACAAACTTTCTCAAATGAGAAATTTTCTCAATGTAATGAAATTTCTTAAAATAATGACAGACTTTTATTATATCAGTCTCTCTCAAATACAGAAATGAAAGAATTTATGTAATGATGTCGTATCTGAAAATGGGTGCAAGTCTAAAAGTATTGATAAAAAATATTATTTCTTATTATTTTCAGTTAAAGTTTAGTGATGGTAAGTCATCACTAACAGTTATTTTTTCATCCCATTGTTGGGAAGGGCCTCCATCCTCGATCCTGGATCCTGCTCCGTCGCTCAAAGTGCTGTGTTAACTCTTCTAAGTGTGTGTTTACAGCTAACAGCGCTGCTCGCTCCGTGACAAAGTGTTTAGGTTGCAACTCTGTCTGATGGCTCTGGGATTAGAAAATCCCTTTTATGATTGATAGATTTATTTGTCAGTGCTGTCTGGACGCCAGCAGCTTACAGCCTGCCAGAGCCGGGGCCCATTAATCAGTGTAAATAACGCTCTTCTTATACACATATCAGGAGTCCCTACGTGGAGACATTTGACACGGAGGAGGGGGCGGCAAAGCACATTTGCAGCAAATAGACGTGTGACCGGATGATCGGGGAAGTGGCGCGTGGACGGCGGCGGAGGAGCTGACTCGCTGCTGACGCTAACCAAGAGGAAATTGGTATTTTTTGCTGCCGGGCTACAGTTTGGGACAGTTAGGGTGGGATTTGATTAATGGCTCCATCGGAACGTCCTCGCGTCGAGGACGATGTCCTGCTTTCTAAAATATTGATGGATTTAATATTTAAGTCGGGAAGCAAGGTTGGGGCTAGAGTCCCGCCTTTTTTTTTGTTGCAGGAAGTTTGAGATTTCATTCTTGTGTGTACTTCATGATATCCTGGTGATCATTACCACTCTGTTAATTATCATTCGGCACAAATACACATTCTGATGATTATCACGCATCGTGTTTAATACACCACATAACAATGGTCAAACATGGCCGCCGGATGCGTTTAATCTCCGCCTATTGTTGTCCTCAAACTAAAAAACTGATCTGATTGGGCAACTTCTCCAGGGGTATCGCTTCACCCAAGGTTTGCCATTATCTTTGCATAAACGCACACCTTGTCATTATTTATTGCTTAATTAGCGCGCCGCTTAATTAAATCGGCATTAATCAAGGAGACAGAGGTGGCGCTCGGGGAACACTTTACACATGTTAGCGATACTGCACTTTATTATCCGAGGAAACATAAATCAGGCGTCCCTCGCTGGGATTAACTGATAACAGTTGGTTGTTTTGCAGAGAGAGAGAGAAAAATAAATACAGAGGCAGATCCCGAGCGCTCCTGCTCCGCTCAGGTATCGCCGCGGTGCGATGGCAGCGTATACCGGACGCTATCGCATCATTTCCCTTGAAAATGGACTGAGATACCGTTGCAACGAGTCTAATCTTCCCTATGAGGGACGTCTGATCTGAAGCGTAATGAGGAGGATCGACTCTGTGGATCTCGCCCAACTTCGCTGAAAGCTAAAAACACATTTGGTTTGTGAGTGCGCTCGACCACACGCGTCATTTTTAATTTGCTTTCGTGGATCAAAAAAAAATTGCCATCCACCACGGAGACAGAAATAAAGAAATAAAGACAATCTGTGAAAAGACATTTGAAGCTGAAAATGGTATTTGCTCCCCGCTGAACGTGTGGAAGTGGGAGACTCTGCGGGCTCCTCTCCCCTCACTCTCTCAATCTTAATGGAGAGGAGACAAGGAGTGCTCCCCTGTGGAGAGGGAGAGATAGGCGTGGGGAGGGCGGAGGGTTGGGGTGTGAGGAGGAAGAGGGGAGGGAGGAATGGAGGAGTCATCTCTGTGTAATTAAAGCTGTTTTAATGGGAGGTGCCAGGCAGCGGAGGGGAGGTCAGTCCCGACGGAGGCCCGATCCCGTGAGATGAGGTGGGCGCAGACTCCTCTTTTAGCCCGCCGCCGCTAAGAGGATTTCACCGGCGGCCCTTGCGGGGAAGGGTGCTCCGGTTGGAGGCGAAGGGAGGGGCGAGCCCTTGCTATGGCACCATGGAAAGCCCTGATTAACTCCCTCTGCCAGTCCAAACCCCGTCATGCAAATGAAGGCAGCCCGGCGCCTTTATGAAGGGGGGAAGCGCTTGTCAGTCAGGCTTGGCCGTCCCTTGATGTGCTTCCATTGTAATTCTAGGTGTGCTGGTTGTACCGTCTTAGATAGGAGCGCAAGGTTGATTCATCCCCATAGGATTGTTAAAAGGTGGATCTGCTAAGTTTTCAAAGTGACTCGGAACGGGGGAGGGGGAAGAGAGGGGGTGGGGTGGATGGCGCTCTCTTGTCAGCTCTTTCTTAGCCCATCACAGACATTGGTTTTGAAGATTTTTGCTGTCTGACTTTGTGATAATACATAATGGGGATTCTTTGACAGGGCGCTCGTCCCCTGAGGACGGGGAGATACGCTAGCACCCCGGAGCTACGGCCTGCACCGTCTGCGCTCCACTCGCATTTAAGCGCTTCCCCGAGTATCCTTTTCATTTCTGCTGCTATTTGTCGGGCTGGGGTCACTCCAAATTGCGCGCCTCCGCGTGGTAAGAGGAATGCAAATCAAATGAGCCAAAGAAGAACATGCGTGCGTTTTTTTGGTGTTAGCTGTGCTAGCATGCCGCAGCAGAGCTAATTTGCGGTAACCCTCAACGTAGCCTGCAACACCAGTGTGGGTGTAAGAGAGAGCGCCCGTGGTAAATTAAGACCCGGAGGTATGTTTTCCGCCCAGTTTCTCTTGTCCTATTCGCTGCCTGTCACAGATTGTAGCTTAGCAACCTTTATCGTGAGCCCTCTGTGACCTTGGCAGGGCTCTTCCTCCTGCTCCATCCTCCTCTCAATCACTGCCAATTCCATTTAAATTGGACCATCATTAGCAGGAAGCCAAATCGTCTCCACTCTGCATGTTCTCAAACATGTCAATAATTTGCGCGACCTTGCGGGACCCCTATTCTTTTCCCGGAGTCTGAAATAATCTGAGAAACAAATCACCCTAAACTCTAAAGCCTCCACTGTTCTTTTTTTCATCTACTTTGTTTCCACACTTTCTTTCTTTCTTTCTTTCTTTCCTCCGGTTTCATTTGTAGGAGAGAATTAGCTCCAGGAGGAGAAATGTGCTCTGCCTCACCCCCTGGCAGGGGCGTAGTCTTAATTTTAGGCGAGGGAAAGGGACCGGCTTGAAGTGAACGCCAACGAAGGCAACTCTCCCGTCTCTCGCATTTGTCATTTGTTAACGCACTTGACCTCATAATCACACTGCCGGCGCAACAAGGCGGCAAACAAGTTATGTCATGTTATCAATTTATCCAACATGACAAAGTAATAACGGCAATAAATGAACATGTACTTTGGAACGGCGGCGTCGCAAATTGAAACGCCGGAGTGTGAGATGTGCCTCGCGCCAAAAAGAAAAAAAAAGAAGGCGCAATGAAGATGATGGAAAATCTAATATGAAGGAAGACAAGTGTTTACATTGCTGCTTTGTGCGTTTTACATCCTAAGTACGCTCCGTCTCTTTGTTAGCATCCCCAGGGCTGCCTTTCACCGCCGGCAGAACTGAAACGCGGCTGCAGGTCCGGGTCTCCGCGGCGACACGAGCGTTGGGGATGCGGGGCAAATAAAACACTCGCTATCTGATCTGATGAAGCAGCGCTGCAAATTGAAAAGCTTTATTGTTATCATTTTCGGGCCGCGTTCGGTTGATTTTTTGCACAGGGTGGGGTTTCTTTTCCTCTCGGGGCAGTTGGTTCCAGTTTGAGAGTCTGAATCAATTCATGGAGATGGATTTCGAAGAATTTTTTTGGCTGGGAAGCATCTCGATACATATTTCATGCACCTGACCAAGCTCTCCAATCGCTCTCACTTGACGTCAATTCTCCGTGCAGTCCACAAAAAGGCCTTGGGCAGTTCACATGCACCCAGGACAGGACAGGCTGGCTGGGTCATGTATACCGTCAGCCCTGCTTTATTCTGAAAGCCCCCGGCGCTTCACAGTTCAGCACCTCTTGCACACAAAACCACAAATCACACCTGCAAGAGAGCAAGAGACCCGCGAGGCGGCGTGAGGAGTCACATGGAATCGTGAACGGAGGCGATGCGGGAGCACCTGAAGGTCTAGGACCAAATCAAACCAGACACCTCTGTTCTCATGTTTCTTTGTAAAGGCGAAAGGCCGGTGGAGTAGGCTGATGGAAGTCGTCTTATAACTGTGGACATGTGGCCAACCTCGGCAGACGGAGCAGGTAAACTCTCCTGGCCCGGGACGGGATGAGTCAACGTAGAAAATGAGGAATACGTTTTTTAAGGAACTTAGTGCCCTGCACCACAAAAGAGACCAAGCCAGTAGTTTACCTGCCTTGTGCAGATTTTAAAAAGCCAGCATTAAAGCTCCGGTGTCTATGATTGGGGGTATAATTACAGGAATATGATAAAAAGTTGCGTTTCTTAGGGAGAAGGTCTACTTCCAAGGAGGTTGCCATATTGGTACAGTCACCTAGAATCTCGAAAGAAGCTTTTTTGTTATGGTTTTCTCATTTAGCACCAGGCCCCCAGCCAGTTAAAGCTTAGAAATTGGAGAATAAAGCGAGTCTTTGGTGTTTAGTCGGTGGCAGAGGCTAGACCTTGGACAAAATCAGTCCATCATGAACAATGTCCACCAACCTCTACAAGACACCATAGGCAGGCCGAGGAACTTCTTCTTTGGCAGGCCCAAGGTTTAGGAGGTTGTTTATCCCCAAGGACATAGGACAATACAACGCTTCCCTGCGAGGAACCAACTGGACTGTGGTCATTGCTGATACTACTGTATCTGTCTACTTAAAGGACCCTCTTTTGTTGACCTTTAAGTAATTAGTTGTTGTTTTCTTTTAATTTAGATCATCTTTAGGCCATTTACAACACTTCACGAGTCCAACATTGCCAATAAAAGTTGCTTTGAAGGTATTCTTAACGGTATTAAACGGTTTAAAACTTGTGATGACTCAATCTGCACTAGGGGGCGTGTCCTAACATAAGCCCCTCCCTTGCACTGCGTATTTGAAACAAGTAGCACCGCACCAGTCGTTCAATCGGAACTTTAAAAAGAGAAACATTTAAACATGTTTTTGTCTTTCTTGTACCTCCTAGGTGTCACTTTCATTTGTACTTGCAGCTGCTAAAACTTTAATTATGCAGCTCACACTATGTTTTTTTTAAAAGTATTCAACAACAATGACAACACCGATGACCACCAGCGATGACCAGTCGTGCATTTGCATTTCATTTGTTTTACACCTGCTCCGCCACCGCCAGCCCTCTCCCGTGTCGTCTCCTCCCAACTTTCCTTCCCAGCCCTTGCGCGGGATCTGAAGCTAAAAGTATACCCTGTCATCTTTAGCTTGTAATTGCTCGACTCGCCGTTGCCCCCTTCGTTCTCCCGGGCTCCGGCAATTACAGAAATACAATGAGGCTTGGCTTTTTCTCGCGGGGTGTAGAATGTATATACTAATTCGCAATAAAGTGCTACAGCTGTCAGTGCATTTTCTGCTCGGTTACTTCGATAAATTGGAACTCGGAGTAGGGAAAAGCGGGAATATCGTATTATGCGCTTCCCACGCCAGGCGCCCCCTCCTGCAAACACAATTTGAACGATTCCATTTTCCTACCGATGAGAAAATGTGACTTTTCATTTCAGAGATAGACAAACACTGATGCCTCAGCGCCCTAATAATGGATTCCGCTTTTCAGGAAACAATTATTACGGGCTAGGGATAAAACAGCGGAACCCTGATATGTTTTATTTTCAAATTATGCAAATTGCCGTGAACAAAGGTGCTTGATTACAGTATGTGGCCGTATATTTTTAAAGGCTGTGCACGCTGGCTTGACCCTCAGCCATGGAGCTTAGAGCGACTCCCTCGTTGTTGAGTATCGATGATGGCCGAGGCCAGCTGGAGGGTCACAGTTGCTTCCAGATGATTAGTCGCTTTCCCTCGCCTTCGCAATCCCCGCCGCCTTCCTTTCTCAGAGCTGCTGTCACTCACATCTGCTCCCGACGGCTGGCTGGCTGGCTCGGCTTGGAATCCTCGCCGGGCCCCCGGCACCCGGAAGCGCCGCGGCCGCAATCCAGAAACGGCGCCGGAAGCGCCCCTGAAATCAAGGCTCTAATGATGGCACTGCATTATGCAGGATCTGCAGGCAGGGCGATGATGATGATGATGATGATGGTGGTGGTGGTGATGCGGGGAGGGGGCAAAGGCGACGGGGGTGATGAGGAAAGAGGGGCTACCCGGCAGCCAAATGAAAGCAGAAGGACTGAGAGGGAAGCGGAGCCAGAGTCCGTGTTAGCAGTGTTGTTCTGTAACTGCATGGCGTTAACAGCTGCCCCCGCCATTAACACAATGGGAGAGAGAAAGAGAGCGCTCCTTGTTAGGGATCATTTATTAACTGAGATCATCTTTTCGTTAGCCTTGGGCTAATGACTAATGTCAATGGTGAATTTCACAGTTGTCTAGAGAAATGAATTAGATTTGCAATAAAAAGGGCCCTTGGCTTGTTGTACATGCTCATTTGCTTGAGTTGGCGAACTTGGAGAACTGTAAAGAAACCAAGGAATCTGGCTTAATACCCCCTCAACCTCCCCCCCTGCCCCCTTTCCCTCACCAGACGCTGACCTTTTTCCCTCATTATGAGTGGGGTGGGAGGAAAAAAGAAGCCTTACAGTATGTGCCGTAGCACGGGTAACATCATTACGGCGCGTTCGGCGATGCAAATGAGACCTATAGACGGCAGCAGTGTAACCGCCAATGTGAACATTTAGCGACACACACACACACACACACACAGAGGGAGAAGCTGCGTGGGACTCGACCTTGACGGACTCGATTCAAACCGCGTGTGTTTGTGCATCTGTGTCTGCGCAGTTCAAAGATTAAGACTCGGCCGTATTCTCTAATCCGCCCATTGAGCAGTAGCAGAGTGTGGAGACAGAATGGAGCGGGTACAATGACCCCCCGTCGGCGGCGACTCACGCCGTCCCCGACGCTCCTGACGGAACCACAAAACCGACCCTCACCTACGTGCGCACCCCCTCCCTCGCCCCCCCCTATTTACAAAAGAACCTGTCAGGATGGGACCCCCGCCCTCGGAGCACGCACACACACACACAGACACAGAAACAAACCCTCCACCCTCCGCTGCTGTCATCGCCCCCGGGGGGAACCCCGTTAAGAATAGCGGACCCCCAAAAAACGGCACTCTTTCCCCCTCTCCGTGTCTCATTCTCTTTTCTCCCCTCGCTTTTCTTCGCGGGGACAGATGACACAATGCGGCGATTCACACCGGGCCCGGGCACTCGCATACTGTAGGCCGCCTCCATTGGGCCATGTGTGGCTGGCTGCGCAGCGTGGGGTTAATTGCGAGCGAGGTTAACAAAATAGGAGACAAAAATCAGTTTCAGAAGAGGGCCGGGGACCCAGGAGGCTGCACTGAGATGAAGTGGAACCTGAAATACAATGTGTGTGTGTGTGCGCAAACAGGGGGGGCAGGGTTTATGTGATGAGGTATTAAATTTTACCTATTTATTCAATAAAAAACACAATTAATTGCCAAAAACAAAGATAAAGTTATAGAAGAAGTTGCTAATTATTGTAGTTTTTGCTCTGTTTTGTTCTCCACCAACTCCTCAGGGAAATATTTTGCTCTTGCTAGCTTAAACGGAGCTTAAAGTTGCTAAAAATGCTCGTCTTTGTGATAATTACACGTGGCTTTCTCACATAAGGAGTATTTACACCAATCAGCCACAACATTATGACCGGCACAGAAGTTAAGAAGAAGTTAATCGCATTTAAACCATCTTGTGACTATTCAACGTTCTTCTAGAAGCTTCTGGACCTGGCATTCATTGGTGTAGATGTTACTTATACATGTAGCACCCACCTAGACCAGAAAAGACCAGACCAGACGCCACCCCCACCCCATTGCAATGACGCGCCTTGATTGCAGCAGCCATCCCCAGCAGGATGCAGCCTGGGAACACCTAAAAAAAACATGAAGAACATCTCAAGGTGTTGACCTGGTCTAAATTCACTAGCTCCCAAACTGATCAAGTATCTGTGGAATGATCCACAGAGGCCCCTCCCCTCAAAGACCCCCCACTAACAACATTGTGTTGCTAGACATCATAGGACACCTTTAGAAGACCCATGTCCATTCTCTGATTGGAGACCTACACAATATTAGGAAGGTGGTCATAATCTTACGTCTGATTGGTGTTAATTGATTTTTATTAAGCCATTAATAAAGGGAAAGTGCCAAACATCTGCTGGGTGTAGCTTCTCAAATGAGAGGATTTGTTGTTTTTCTCAAATTTCTATGACTGTTCCTTGAATATCTTTGGGTTTGGGTTGGTCCAAAAACACCAAACAATAGCTGTGGGCATGTTTCTCCAGTACGTATCAATTTATTTTTATTAATAATGCAAATAGTAGTGTGATAGTAGTTATATGAGAAGACATGTTGAGGAATGGTTACAGTCTGCTAAGTATTTGTAGCATCAACATACCGTTCAGCGTTAGCGTGGTGCCGTAAAGCCTCAGCTGTGTTATTAGAGCACTATAACAGTCACTCACTTACTGTACACTTTCTCCACAATCGCATTTTTTGAAAATGGATGTAACATTTAGCTGTTAATACCAGCTGCTGGAGTGTTCGTCTTCAGATGATTTAATTGCCCGGCAATTTTCTCCTGTCAAAAAAGCAATGTGCACCTCGGATGAAAACGAGCGAGCGCAAGTGGGAGAGTTAATTAGCGACCTCGTTAGGGACCTGGAAGTGTCTGGTGGCGCCTCTGTGTGCGTTAGTGTGTGCGCGCCGCCTTTGTCTGCGTTCCCCGTGTGTGTTAGCTGATGACTAGGAAATCCGAGAAGGCATGTAGTAACGACCTAATCTCTCATTGTATGTATACACGGCCAGCTTACCCTGTGTGACTGGCAGGATGTTCACACTGCGAGCCAATTGGTTGATATGTGTGTGTACGTACTGGTGCATTGTGGGTGGCGCCAGAGATTGCTATGGCATTGTGGTGATGATATAAGCTGTTTATTAAGAGCATACATTTTATTTTCATATGCTTTTGCAGAATCACCCTTTAGCCAGGAGTAGGTTCTAATTAAGCTGACAGACGTTAAGCATTGTGATCGCCTAAACAGACTCCATTCACCACAGGCTCTGAATTAAATTCCAGCGTTTGTAAAGACTACTGGAAGAGAAGGTTTCTGAACAGAATCACAGTCATTGGATTGTTGATTGGCATCTGTTTGCTATTTCATTCAATAAAACTTCTGCAGTTTCAAGATAATATCTCTTTATTTATGTCGACTGTAAGTAAACTACAACACTGGTAAAGTCTGTTAGTCCTTTGTTGTTTAGACTGAATCTTTACTCTGAATTCAGAGATTATTTTTAATCTGTAGCAACACAAACGTAGGCTCTCTTTCATATTAAAATTCATAGGACGTCCATAACATTCATATTTGGGTTAATATTTGAATTCTCAGAATGTAAGTTACATCCATAACCTGGGTTCCTATTCAAATTGATAGAATCCAAGTTACATCTGTAACTTTTGTTCTTCATCTATGGCAAACATTCATTGCAGGTTTACGCAAAACACAAATTTAAATCTCTAAAAGTAGGGATGCTCGATATTGGCTTTTCTGCCGATATCCGATATTCTGATATTGTCTAACTCTTAATTTCCGATACCGATATCACCCAATACCGATATATTCAGTCTTTTTACACCAAAATTATTAGGTAACAACATAACATATCACCTATTATGGAATTAACACATTATGCTTAATTTTATTGCCGATGTCCCACTGGATGCAGCATAAATGCAACATGGCTTTTCAAATGTAAACACTGTCTGTGCAAAATAAGTTACTGAAAAAAGTACGAGACTAGCGTGTTGTTGTTATACGTCATCAAGCACGTGCCTGATAACGTCCCATGCTGCGTTCATGCAGACTCGGAAATGCTGATGCCTACAGAACAAATATCGGTTATAAAAACCCGATACCGATAATTCCCGATATTACATTTTTAACTCAATATCGGCCGATAATATCGGACATCCCTATCTAAAGGTCTAAAAGGTAAAAAGTAGTTTTTCATTAGTTTATTAGCTTAATCAGCATTTTATGATTTGGTTTAGCAAAGGTTTGAGTCTAATGTAGCTTCGCAGAGCTTCGCTTTTGTTGTCTTTGTTGGTGTTTTGCATTTTCTCATTTAATTAAGGTGTATGTAAAAACGAATAAACGCTGGGCATGCAGTTAAGGACAGCACACGCCTCATGAGAGCTGTGCTGACTTTTTAGTTTTATCTCCAGGTGGAAAAGATCATCTTGGTGAACAAACACTTGTCCGTGAAATGGCGAGCAATCACGGCGGGGGGTGGGGGCGTTTTCTCCGAATCGCTGAGGCACGTCTCGCTTTCAGAATTATTGAATTACGCCTGAGATTCAGTGCCCGGGTGCAGATACCACCGTAGTCCAAGTGTGGCGTTGGCGTGCGGCGCTCCGGCCCAGCGAGTGTGTTTGCGGTAATTTGTTAAGACTTGGGCGGCTGAATTATTAAAAAGCACACGATTGTAAATAATTCACTGATCACCAAAACGCCGTGACAGGCCATTCATCAGCTGGCGTCGGCTCGCTCGTGTGTGTGCGCGTTTGTGGGTGGCAGGGAGCGGGATGGGGTTAGAGAGGAGGTTTTTGAGGACGAAGCCGGACCGCAAGATGAGATATTTCTGCACCAGTGTGCCTTAATTGCACTTCCACGAGTTAACATGCTCCTAACAGGAGAGGGTTAAGCATGAGAAGAATTCACAGTATGTGCACTTTGCAGGATTATCCGAATGAAAGTGCTTCATCATAACCTTCTTATTCCAGGGATTCTTCCCTTCCCTTGCCTTGCCTACCTCCTCCTTTATTTTATTCTTTTTTAAACCGTGTCTCCTCAATGGCAAAGCGAGTATGGTGACAAATTGCCATAAATGGGCGGAAAGCATGCAAATGCGGCAAGGAGACAAATGTCCAACCTTGTGTTTAGTCGGAAGCTAAGGTCATCCACCCTCCCATCTATCACTGTTCTAATCAGCTCCACGCAGCCCCAATGCATAGCTCAGTACCTGCTGCATAGATAACACAGAGAGGGAGAGGAGGAGGAGGAGGAAGAGGAGGAGGAGAGATAAAAACTGATTCAACAAGTAAACATTCATATTGCTCCAGAGAAGCTTTTGTTCATTTTTTTGTCTTCTTCAGATTCTAGTTGTTTGCACGCTCCTAAACTGTGGTGCGCTTGTTTTGCTTGTCAGCTGTAGACGGAGGACCCGGGGATTTGCGCATTTGAAGGTGATCTGCGCTGCTGTTTTTTGGGAGGGGGGGGTGAGTGGAGGACGAGGCGTAGCCAGACGTCTGGCTCGGTTGTAATTGCGTTCGGTCCTTTCTGCCGGTTTGCAACACCCAGGTGCACAATTGAGACGATAAAAACTTACTTTTGCTCTTTTATTTGTTCTCATAAACTGAAACCCTTCCCTCCATTCTTTCCTTCCCCCCTCTCTCTCTCTCTCTCCTTCTGTGTCTACCGATGAGCGCTTCATTTGCCCCCGCCAAGCGATCCAGAGATAGTTGAATTAGAGTCTTGCCCCACGCAATTAAAATCGTATTATTGCTCGAGTGTGACCCGGCCTAATTTAATTGCTGCTCAGAAAAAAAAAAAGATTAATAGATACAGTTTGTAAATAGCCCGGGCAATGATGATAACACCAAAGCTATGGTTAGTTGGGTGCGTTATTCCCCCCCTCGCCCCCCACCACCCGCTAAAACAAACATTTATTTGAGCGCATTGGGCTCGGCGCGTTGGATTCGTGAAATGTTAGCGCTGTCTGATTGCAGCAACTCCAAATGAAGGATCAAAGGATGCAGCTCTCCGGGAAGAAAGTTCACCCAAACTCATAGAGAGGAAGAGGTGTGTTTGATGATTGCAGCCTTGTAATCGCTTGGCGTGCCCGTCGTTACGCCGGTGCTCCTCGTCTCTCTTTGTCGGAGTGTCATTGTGCTCGACCGACATCTGCGAGGAGACATTTTTGTGAGACAGAATGACATGCTGCCGTATATATTGCATGCACTCAAGTTTTTTTTGTATGTGTGCCTTTTGTGTACCCGTGCGTCCGGTGCTACGAGGTAAACGGGTGTGCGCTCATTAATCTCAGGGCGTGTGATGGAGCAGAGTGGTCGGCCAAGCTGCTGAATGTCTAAGCGCGTGATTTATTGCTAGTAGCGGGCATTAGGGCCCATTCGTAGCCATTAGCCCGGACAGCTAAGGACGCCTCCACCTCCTACTCCAGCCGCAGAGGCAGTGGGCGGGGCCTAGAGGTCCACCGCGACGCACTTGGTGCATTTTGTCCATGGTGCTGTAAAAGAAGGGAAGCAGAGAAGTGAGATTTGAGTGTCGTTGCTTGTCCGGACAGATCTCGTTACGCTGATGACACTCTTGTCTTCACCTCCAATATCTTTACTTTTTTTTCAACCCACAAATATGAATCCTGAAAATGTTCTTCACAAAAACACTAAGTCAAAGAAGTCTGACTTAAACAGGCCAAAACATTTTTATTTTTTTTAAATTGGACACGCCAAATCACATGACCAGTTTAAAATGGAGACTCTCTCAGAGTCTCCACTTTTCAACGTCCGTAGAAACCTCCAACCTCCAAAATCTCAAACTGTGTACCAGTTTCAAATTGTGTCGATAGGCAAAGTAAAACTAGACTTATTAAAAATAATTTAGGCCACACTTTTTCCTGAATATTGTCGTCGTTCAGTGCAGGAAGAAATGTCGAAAAGGGAAAACGCGATCAAGCGGAGAGCGATAGCCGGCTTTAAGCTCTCGGAAGCAAAAAAATAAATAAAAATTTAAAAAAGTGAAAATTCCATTGGTGGAAAAATGCATCACATCACCCTTCTAATCAGAAAATCAGAATGCAATGGTTGCTAAGGAAGAGGAAAAAGTTGTGGGAGTGATGCTGTACATTTGACATGATGCATTTCCCGCATTATAACGTTAACAGGCATAAATACTTTTATTGTTTGCTAAATTTGGACATAAGATTTGGAAATTTACAGTTTAGATTTGTGTTCTAGCTCTAAAAACATTTTCCTATGCAGTTTTTCTGTTTTCAGTGTGGTTTTAGGGCCGATGTGTTAACACAGTACGTCAAAATGACAAACTAACTGTAAAGTCACACATGTGAGGTTGTGCTGAAAAGAATGACCAAAAAACAAGGCTAGGTAAACTGTTTTAAAGATGAAATATAAAGGTGAAACCAAAAGTAGAACAGTGCTATCTTCCAGAAACCTGCACTTTTTCCTTTTTTTTAATTTTAAAAATATTAAACGATATAAGTTCCCGTCGTGCGTTCAGGTGAACAGCCACCAAACATCACACGTCAGTGCCTCCAAACTCGGCCCAGTTTGAGGTATTTTATCGTTGAATGAGCGAATCCGCTGCCATCAAACATGTGCTTTAAACACTTTTACAACATTTGTGTGAATATGACTGAGTCACGAAAATGGTCAAGCGGCGTATCGCGTTACGCTGACGACACCCTTGTCTACACCTCCAATATCTTTACGTTATTGTCTTTTTTTCTCTGTATTAAAACCAAAAATAAGGATCCTGAAAATGTTCACAAAAAGATTTAAGTTCAGTCTAAACAGACTTAAAAAAAATAACTTTGGTGGTATGCATGTTAAATAGAGATGAATCTAATAAAAGTGGACTAGCGTAAAGTCGCTAAATAAATACGATCTAGGTGATAATTACACATGTTGATCATTGTTTGCACAGAAATATATTTTAGTGTTGTATAAGTGCCAAATATTTGCCAGTTTTAACGTCTCAAATGTGAGGATTTGATATTTTTCTCACATTTCTATGACTACGCCTTGAATATCTTTGGGTTTTGTATCGTCACTAACAAGACTGGAAAAGTGCTATGGCTGCTAGCCTCCAGAAACACATGTCAGTGCCTCCAAACTCGGCCCAGTTTGAGGTATTTTATCGTTGAATGAGCGAATCCGCTGCCATCAAACATGTGCTTTAAACACTTTTACAACATTTGTGTGAATTTGACTGAGTCACGAAAATGGTCAAGCGGCGTATCGCGTTACGCTGACGACACCCTTGTCTACACCTCCAATATCTTTACGTTATTGTCTTTTTTTCTCTGTATTAAAACCAAAAATAAGGATCCTGAAAATGTTCACAAAAAGATTTAAGTTCAGTCTAAACAGACTTAAAAAAAATAACTTTGGTGGTATGCGTGTTAAATAGAGATGCATCTAATAAAAGTGGACTAGCGTAAAGTCGCTAAATAAATACGATCTAGGTGATAATTACACATGTTGATCATTGTTTGCACAGAAATATATTTTAGTGTTGTATAAGTGCCAAATATTTGCCAGTTTTAACGTCTCAAATGTGAAGATTTGCTATTTTTCTCACATTTCTATGACTACGCCTTGAATATCTTTGGGTTTTGTATCGTCACTAACAAGACTGGAAAAGTGCTATGGCTGCTAGCTTCCAGAAACACACATCAGTGCCTCCAAACTCCAAGCTGTATCATTGCAAATGCACATCAAACATATTCTTTAAACACTTTAACAATGATTGTGCAAAGTTCAGGTCCAAAGTGTGTACAGTAACTATTTGGTTTGCTCGGTTAAACTAAAGTTTATTTACTCCAAAGCTGAGTGGACGTTAAACTAGATCCTGCACAGCACTGGTGTGTCTGTGTCCGCTTGTTTGTGCAGCCAGTCTATATCATCCAGTGTCAGTCCGTGTCAGTGAATAAGGGAGGTGGGCGGGCGGGGTTACGAGGGGCCGGGGAGGGGGGGTGGAGGGGGGTGGGGTCACTCTATTTTGGCTGAGGTAATCCATCCATTGTGCTGAACTTCTTCATCTGTATCAATTCATTGAAAACACACCGGCCCTGTGGAGTGAAACTGAGCCTGCCCCGTCCTTTCTTGACAGGGCAACGAGAAAGACAGAGAGAGAGAGAGAGTACCAGGGGATGGGGAGCAGAGGGGTGAGGAGGGGGAGGACGGGCTGGTTCTGGGGGTTTTTGGGTGGGAGTCCATGAAGGAGACTTCAGAAGGGGGGAAAAAGGGGGTAGCGGACCATGGGAAAAACACAATCCCTGGCCCCTCTATAGCACTTGTTCCACCCCACTTCACCCGCACACCCACCCTGCCTGTGCCACTTGTCACTGACCCCTGCAACCCCCTTCTCATTCCCCTCCGAGCCTCTCCCTTTCTCCCCCTCTCTCTCTATCTCTCTCTTCCTCCCCCGCGGACCGCCACACTCTCCGGCCGCCGCCTCTCACGGCCCGGGGACGGCGAAGCGTGGTGGGGCAGAGGCTGCGCCCGGACCCCCTGAATCCAGGCCTCGGCGAAGAATGGACCAAAGAAAATGAAGAATAACAGAAAGGAACCCTTTTTTCTTTGTGCGTGCCCTAAAAAAAAGAAGGGCGAGCGTCCACATGCTCCGGTTTGGAGGCCGCCGCGGGAACGAGGGGGAGGATTACTCCTGCGACTCGCGCCCTCGCCGCAGTAATTGGTCTCCGCCGCTCTAGATGTGAGCTTTCATTAAAACACACAGCAGAAATACTTATGAAATAAATCATTACCACGGCCCATTAGCCCGGCGTCTTCCAATAATTGAGTTTGTCAGCAGTATCCCTTTCAACCGGGCTCGTTTTCCGACAATCCGAGCGCTTCCAGGGATGCCCGCGCCCCTTCTCCGTCGCCCGTACTCGTTCTTGTCAATCACGGGGAGGGAGATGATTAGGCGGCGGCGGCGACGGTGGCGTGAGATTGATTCCATCTCTGACGGGGCAGCATCGATATCTTTGATTAATCGCTAACGCGTGGCATTTGGCTTTAATCTGAAGAGTGGCCTGAGCGGATGAAGGCCCGGGCGGCCCCGCGTGGGCGGCCGCACCTTCCAGACTCAGACGTGCTCGCCCGTCAAGCAGCATTTCAAGCTTCTTCACCGTGTAGAATGTTAAAAAATATATACATATAATGGTAATTGCAGCCGTGCCGAGGGATTTCTGCTTTCCTCCCCCCCGAACTCATGACGCAGCAGTCGGCGAAATGCAAATCTGCATTATAGCGCTGTGGGTTTTTTTCCTCCTCTCGAGCTGCGACGCTCAAGCGAGCCCACGAGAGTCCTCAGAGCAGAGGGAGGAGGAAAGAAAGGAAGGAAGGAAGAGAGAGAGCAGCCAGCAGGGGGAGGTAAGACAAAGGGAAAAAAAAAGTGAGGGAGAGAGGAGGAGGAGGAGGAGAGGCTGCTCTGCCGGGGCGAACATCGATCCCATTGGTTTTTTTGCTCGTTGCATCAAGCAGAGTGGCGGCCCCGCCGGACCTCCCCTCTTTGGTGGCCCGGTGAGAGGAGGGCAGCGTTCAGGGCCTCCCTGAGTCAAGCTCAGCGGGAAGTAAAAAATAAATAAATAAAACTGTACTTTTACACCACGTTTGACCTTTGCGAAGGTGGGATTAATGCTAACGTTTGAATCTGCAGCATCAGACTGACGCATGCGTGCAGCTCTGCAGAGCATCCACGAGTTTGGCATCGCCTGGACGCTTCCTAAGCTGCGTTCAGGTGCAAAACCTCTCTCAAATCAGGCCTCCATCCATTTAAGCTTGCTGTTTAGCATAAAATAAATGTATTTTGGGTATCTTAAGAGGTCAAGATGTGGATTTCTAAGGGTTTTTAGCGTTTGCTAAGAGCGATAAATTGACGTTTTGCATCCACGGTAAACTGGCGCCACTCCCTACTCCTGTTTTGCCTGGCCCGGGCAGATGTACCTCAGACTCAGAGCAGTAACGGTCTTGCACGCACACGGACTATCCGCCTGGACTCTTCCTAGGCTGCGTTCAAGTGTAAAACCTCCCTTAAATTTTCCGTTTTCAGTCAAACCCTGTCCTGCAGCTCCTGAATCCGTACTTTATATTTCAACAATTCGCTAAACATCCACAAACTTTTCTAGAAATGCTGTTATTTATTTGTGAGGAATTGGGCTTGAATTAAAACGTCTGCATTTATTTTTATTTTTTATTTTCCACCTCGTCACTCATTACTGCCAAGCTTTTACCTTTGTAAAACTTTTTTTTTTTTTTTCCCACTGGATGTTTTCACATCAGCTCAAGTATTACTTTACATTCCGCCTGCTGTCAATCACCTGACACCCACAGGAAGGAGCCCGAGCCTCCTAGAGGAAACAATCCTTCAGAAACATGCTGCTTTACAAACTGTACTGTCACATCCAGCTCCTTTTTTTAACCGGGAAGTCTTTGTTAGCCGGGGCGACACTTACTTTTGGGTGGATTTGAAAGCGGGTGGCGTTAAAGACGGGCTCTTTGAGTGGAAGGTGCTAAGCGGTGAATCGAGGGGAGAGCCGTCCGAGGGCCCTCCAGTTAGCTCGGGCGCCCCGAGCCGCCTGTGTGCGTGCACGAGTCTCATTTCTCAAAGCAAGAAAATAAAAAAGGACGTGAGGATTTAAAGGAGGGGCGACGCCGCTTGTCCGCTCCCCTCCTCCTCCTCCCTCCTCCTCCGGTGAAAAGGGCCCTGAGTGGCGAGCGGATCCATTTCAGCGTGGAAACCCCACACACACAAAGCTCTGAAAGCTGCTCTTATGCCACGTCGCCGGTATCTCTTACCTGTTAGCCCGATTAATTATTCCCCCAAGTGCGGGAGCCGGGGAAAGGAGACACCGCAGGATGGGCCGGCGAGATAGGGCTGCACTCTCTCAACTGAACGGGAGAAGCCTGATAAAGGGAGCAGGTGGTGGGGTGAAGGGGAAAGAAGACGAGGAAGAAGAGGAAGGGCTGTTGTTTCCCCCCCTCCCCGCTTTTCTTTCCCTCTCAGCCTACTGTAGCCTTCAATCTCCAGTGGCTAATGTACTAGAAAGTTGCTCTTTCAATGCACCCACACTTTCTTAGTCACAGCAGAGCGGCTCCAGAGAGGCAGCAGTGTAGTTAATCACTACTTTTTTTTCCTCTTCAACCCTTTCTCTTCAAGCGTCAGCTCGAATGGGAGCATGCAGGACGCGTGAAAGACCCCTCAATAAAAAAAAAAAAACTTTCCGCTGTCTGTCGGGGTTGCGCACCGCGTGGACGCCGTTTCTGGCAGCAGCGGCTCGCTAACGCGGTTGCGCCGCTATCGTACTCCTAACCTAAAAAAAAAAAAATCAAAATTCATACCCCCCGTCCCCTTCGGCGCCCTCCCCTCACGTCCATTCACCTTTCACGAGCCACTTCCTGGTTATGCAAAGACGGTGCCCCGTTTCCATGGATATCAATCGTCCAATCGCGCCTCCTCGGAGCTGAGAGCGAGGGTCTCTGGGGCAGCCTGTCTTTTTAAACAAGGCCAGACACTTCACAGACAGGGAGAGGGCCAATTAATTCTGCCGGGGGCAACGCTCCTAGGTTAGCATTTGCTTATAGTGATAAATTGGCGCTTTGTATCCGCCGTAAACTGCCGACGCTAACCACCAACCCCCCCTCCTCCCGTTTTGGCCGGGCCCGGCAGGTCCAGGAGTGATGTCGCGGGGGTTCAGGCTGATTAGTCGGGTGCGCCTCGTCCTTTTTCACGGGGTCACTGCACTACTGTCTGTGTAAAATTAATTAAAAGCCGAGCCGGGGTTAGCGCCTGCGCTAATTCCGGCTAGTCGCTAACATCTGCCGAGGAGGGGAAAAAAAATGGAGGGAGGGGAAGTAGCTTCTCTGGATTCTGGATTTGACAAACCAAAGTATAGATATTGTGATGTAAACAGCTTCATCTCTGCTCCTCTTCTGTCTCTTTCCCCCCACCCGCCCTCCGGTTTTCGTAAAGCTACCGTGACTGGAAGTAGCCCCTGGTGACTCCATTTGTTCAACCATGCGGCCATGTGGTCTGAATTTAGCCATCCTTTATCTCCCGCTCCCATCCGGCTTCCTCTCCTTACTCTCGGTGTTTGCTAAGTGGTTGCATGCGTACATGTGTCTTCGGAGTCCGGGGCGCGCACACCAACCAAAAAGAGGAAGGAGGAGGAGGCATCTCGGATATTTCATTTACTTATTATTTTTCCCGATGCCTCATTATTTCTTCAGCTGCAGTTTTATGTCAAACATCTTCGCCGTGTTCCCGTTAAAATCCTCTCCCAAGGTGAAACAGGGTTTCTTTCTTTCTTTTATGAATAAAAGTCACGGCCGATTTCGCTTTTAACGTGGACACGAGGAGAAAAAAAAAAAAAAAAACAGAGAAGAAAAACAACAAGTACAGCAACAAGAAGCAGCCTTCACCTGCCGGAGCCGGATCTTTGATTTGGCATATCAAAGAGGAAAGAGGAGCTCCATCCCAAGGTCGGAGGCCTCGCTTCGACCTGAACCTGGAGTGCTCCACTAAAAAAATGGATTTGCAACTAAACAAATAATCAAAGCGTGGAAATGAATGCGCTTTGGAGTCGTTTGCAGCTGTAAATTATGATGCAACGCAGCGCAACCCCTCAACAGGCTTTTGTTCATCGCGTTGTTGTGAACTGAGCGTCCGAAGTCCACTGGATGCAGGCCGAGGCAGCGGCCGATCCACGGGTCAGACCGAAAAGCGAAACTTGATATCATTCCCGCGAGCTGCAGGGGCAGGGACCAGAGGTTTCCCCTCATGGGGGGTCCTGAGAATGTCACTCTCGCTCCCGTGCCGGAGCCCCCTCCTCCGTCCCCATCTATTATATTCACCTACATTATCTCCAAATGTCACTGAGAGTTAAAAAAAAAATAAAAAAAAGAGAAAACCAACACGGGGAGAATTTATCAAGGAGGTATGATGCTCTTTAGGGTCCGAGGCGTCTGGTGGAGGCATGTAAACCGCCTGAAGCTCCAGCGTATCAAATCAACTTCCTTTTCAAACGGCTTAATGCAAGAAAATGTTAAAAACTTCATCGCAGCCAAGTGTGCAGCTACTTAGAACGACAATTAGGCCTAAATAAGACCAAAAGCAGAGCCAAGACGTCCGTCTTTCTGGTTGGCTAATAGCTAAATTAGCTGCCCACCTGGCGTAACAAGTCTCAGGGTTTTTGCAAGTTTTGTGTCTTTAATCCAGAGGGGTCAAGTAACAAAGTACAAAATCGTAGAAAGTCTACAATGCGCTTCCTGATTTCTTCTTCTACTGTTTTGAACAGGCAGCCTGTTGATCAGTTTGAGCTCTGCTGCCACCTAGTGACTGGAAGCTTGTTTATCGTTCAAGCATCAATAAAGACATTAATACTGAAAGTCCACCTGACCCCACTATTTGAGAACTAGCTACTGGTAGCTAAACTAGCTAAAAAACAAAACAAAAACAAACTCAGGTATGGTGTGGTTTCTGTTGCTATCATTAGTTTTTTGAGGATTTTTTGGAAGCTAGCTTACAACGTTAGCAATGCTATGGGAACACACCGTTTTGATAGTATAGCTAACACTAGCTAGCGGTTTAAAAATAATAATAACCCTCAGTTTATTATTAAAAATTATCCAGATGCTCATGCAGAACATCTGGTCACGTTAAATCTAGATTATTCTGCTAGAACTTTTTCATTTTGCAAAATTATCGACGAAAATCTGGAAAAAAAAATTACTTTTGACTTAAGTACATTTCAGAGCCTGTACTTTCTTACTTTTACTTGAGTAAAGGAGTTGAATCAGTACTTTTACTTTTACGAGAGTATTTATTTTATTTTTTTTTTACACAAGCATCCATACTTTTAGAATACTTTTGACACCTTTGCTTTAATCTGACTTTGTAGTGTATACACAAGCTAAACTAGCTCACCCTAACGTGGCCAAGGAACTGAATAACCTCTTAGGTGATCTTCTAGTGTCCCCTTCCAGATTGAGTTTATGGTTTTCAGACCCCAAAAAAACGACCAGATTTGTGTCAAACGTTGTAAAAAACATTCAGTCAGATCAGTAGAAATCATCTGGCTGCGACCACGCGTGTCTATGTTTGAATCTATATTAAAAAACTGGTAAAATGACTCCAAATGTCCCAAACGTCTACATATTTTCGTAGCTGGTCTGGGAGCCTTTTCATTTGGAGATGATCACGTTTCCATATTGAACCTAGGAGCACGGCAGCACTAGAGATCATGAAGATTCTCATAGGAATGAATGGATTACCAGTCGTCTAGTGTAGGAATGTGGAGCTGTGCTTAAATAATCCTTTTAATCATGAATTATCAATTAAATTCCACCTCATTGTCGATACAAGTTGTTGTTAATATCTTCCAACGTTCACCTCCTCCTCCACGGGGGTGAAGCCTTTCCCCGCTTATTGCCGCGTTAATCTTCATTAAAGGAAAGAAGGCTATTTTCTTACAGCGATCCCTAATGGAAATCTAATTTCTCAGGACTGTTCGGGCTGTTAAATACAGGATCCGTGCACCGTTTGAGGGGCTCTCTTTGAGTGCCGCTGCTGCTACTGTCAGCATATTCCCTCTGTCGGCTGGGCTCATTAGAACCGCCGCTTTATAAAACGTGACACAAATGAATGAAAAAAAAAAAGTTTTTCCTTTTTTGCACGAGTTCATTTGGAACAGTTGGATATGACGGATCTTTCCTGAAAGGCTACAAACACCTGGTGGTTATGGGCTTGGACGGCAGACATGTCACACTGACGGCTTCCCCTCCCCAAACCGCCGCCGCCGCTGCCACCGCCACTTCAGCAGCAGCACCCCAAGCTCCGGCTTTTGTGGATTTTTTTAACACTCTGAAATTGTCAATCGAGTCAGTGGCCTGGACAAGCTCTTTCTTTGTGGTGGCGGGGCTTTAAAATGGTGCCAACCAAGCAGCATGGACGAAGGATTTGAAAAAGGCACAATGAACTGGAAAAGAAGAAGAAGAAGAAAAAAAATCCTAGCTACCTGGGAAACAAAACCGGGGGCAGGCGAGAAAATGTTGAAGAAAGAGAAAAGAGAAGGGGGTGGGGGGTAGAGGGGAAAAAAGTGTCACACACTGACCCTCCCCTCCTCTATTCCCCAGCCAATTCCGAGTCCTCGGAGTGAGCGGCAGGCATTTCTAGTCTTGAGAGGAGTGACAGAGAGAAAGGCAGGCGCACACAAGGAAAAAAAAAAGACAGAAAGAAAGAAAGAAAAAGAAAGTGAGAGCTCGTCCGAAAGAAAGAAAGAAGGGGAGGGGGTTGGGGGGGACTTGAATCGTTGTCATCAGCTCCGTCACGTTGAATAGGCCTAATGAATGCGAGCGAGCGTTGAGGAGCCACGGCCAGCTCCATCAAGGCAGGTAATACCGCCCAGATTTAATTGGGAGCAGGTATTGGAAGGGCTGTATTACTTTAATTGGGTAGGGGTTCTCTAAATGGAAAAGACAAAGTATAATGGCCAAATTGTAGCGCACAATAGCACTTAGCCCGGGATTGTATGCATTCGCTAATCTGCCCTGGAATGAGGCAATTCTGAACAATTTTCTCAGTGGAACCAGCTGCAGAAAGCTTGTCCCCCACTCTTTTTTTTTTTGTTCTCCCTTGGGAAAATGCAAGATTGAAACAGAAAATACCTTTACCGGGGCAATCATTTGCCACGTGTGGAAAGCGGATACAGCAGTGAGTGGTGGAAGGGATAGAGGGAAAAGGGAGGGAGGTAGTGAGAGGGGAATCTTTGTATCGGGGGAGAATGGGAGGCAGAGGAGATAAAGCGGGGCTCAAAGTGGGGCCTGTCACGGTCGCCAACGAGAGAATAAAGTGATGACATTTACAGTGACAGATGAGACTGCAAGGGAGAACTGCCCACTATTTAGAGGGAGGAATCTGATATTTAACAGACATGGCCTCTGATAATTAACAGTGGACATGTATTTAGTGGTGGGCCTTGTCATTATTAATGACAGCCCGGAGATACCGATATCAGGCCGATCTTAATGAAACACGGCCGGGAACGGCTACGCCAGGAACACAGCGTCTTATTTCCTGGTTTTAATTCGGATACTTTTTTTTTTAGGAGTTTACCCGAAAGAAGAGGCGAAGATGCTTCCCAGCTCCCGGAGAAGGCTGCGACTACATCCCCCTGCTACTTTCCGTGGACAGGAAGTGCTTAGCAGCACGCCGGCACATTATCCCAGCATGCACCGTGCCGGCGCGCTCACTCTTGTGTGTCTTATCACCAAGGGAAATGGAGGGAAGAGGAGCAAACAGCAGAGAAGTCGACACCGTGTTCGCTTCACAAAAAAAAAAAAAAAAAAAAAGGAGACTCTTTTTTTTTATCGCTCTCCTGCTCTCACTTTCTGGGGGGAACTCGGGGGAGCTAAGTCGTGCAGTAATTGCGCCGGTGAAGTGAGAATGATTGCTTTTTATTGTCCATTGTCCCCACAGGTTAGAGTGTGGAAGTTATTGTGTATCCTCGCGGCGGAGAGGGAGGGCAAAGGCCTCTCCTTTAGCCGAAGCGCGTCGGAGATGAGCGAAAGCAGCTGGACGTAGCTCCAGCTAAAAGGACGCCCTGCTGTGTTATCGCCGCCGCAATCCGGCGCATTCACAGGAGCTCACCTTTACAAAGACTCAACGCTAAGTTACATGCTTCTTTTTTTTCTCCTCCCGTCATCAAGTCCAAACGACTACATCTTGTATTCTGGTGGAAAAAAAAAATAACAGCAGTATTGTCCCAAGAAGGCAAACCCTGGCATATTGTTTGAAGGCTAAATTGCTCCCTGCGAAATGCACCCTCCGCTTTATTGCAGGCATCTCTCCCATTAAATGCGTGGGCATTGTGTATGGATTACAATAGCTAAGAGGAACCCAGGGACAGCTTAACCGTTAACAGAGAGTGAGAGGAAGAGTCTATAAAAAGCAGTGGCTGGGGTTTTGTCGGGATGACGAGCGCTTCTTTCCCCACCTGGTGAGGAGAGGGAAGAACTCACATGTCATGAATATTGCATGGAGGAGGAGGAGTGGAGGCAGGAGGAAGTAGCCAACACCAGAATAGAACATTCCTGTATATTAGATTACAGTGCAACCGTTCCTTAGAGGGAGACTCCTGATTAACTTGTACCGAGTGCGTCTAGCAATTAGCTACACCCTGCATTGGGTAATCCATTGGTATCAGAATGACTCGGTAATTATACGTAATTAAAAGATGAATGAACGCGGCCCTTTGCGCGTAACAACAATTGGAATCTGGAGTTTCACTTTGAATATACACCGGAGATTAGCACCACAATCTGGCAAGTCCTTCACATGTCCTGTAAGAGTATCCTCCTTTAGGTGGACAGAGTATCCTGGTTTAGGAGGACAGAGTATCCCCATTTAGGAGGACAGAGTATTCCTGTGTAGGTGGACAGAGTATACCGGCTTAGGTGGACAGAGTATTCTGGTTTAGAATATTGAGAATATTGAGTATCCCTGTTTAGGTGGACAGAGTATCCTGGTTTAGGTGGACAGAGTATCCCTGTTTAGGTGGACAGAGTATCCCGGTTTAGGTGGACAGAGTATCCCAGTTTAGGTGGACAGAGTATCCCCGTTTAGGAGGACAGAGTATCCCGGTTTAGGACGTGCTCTCGGGGCACAGAATTATAAAATGGCCTGGTAGCGAGCAGTAGCCGCTTTGTTGGCCGAAGAAGTGTTTCTATATGTGTCACCATTCGACCCTTTAGTGGCGCCCACGTTGAGATTCCACGGCTTAAAATAACGCACCCAGAACCACTAAATGTGTAGTGATAGCACGCACTGTGACTTGATAAAGACTTTTGTGCCATGTTTGACTTTTCAAACTTTTGGGCACTGTTTGTACCAAACAATAGGAAGGCCTGCATAGAGAGTGGCCGCTATGTTATGGCGGTTATTCTTTAATATCTTTTACTTCTCTTTAACGTCTTATTTCACGCCATAACTCTACCCATCTCACATTGCTGAGGGCTCGGTATTCGCACTTCCTCGATGCCACATGGCGAACAGAGATGGATGCGATCCGGGGCTGAGATGCAGATGTTACTGACGGAGGGGGTGGGGTCCTTCGCGGTGTCGCAGTATCGCAGCCAAGGAGAAAATGATCACTGCTGGAGCTGGGATTGCAAACAAAAGTCAGATGTTGTGACTTTCTCTGCAGAACTAGTGTCAGGTTTGATAGATGGGTGCACAAAAGCATCCCATCTGAGCTTTATGTATCAACAATTGCATGTATCTACATATATGCAATGGTTTATTGCAACTATAGGCTAATTAATCACTGGATACTCTGGTGAATGGGTTGCTAAGCCTCCATTAATTCCCTCTCCCTTGCAGTCGCATTGTAAATGTGTGGAAAAACCATGGGATTAAGCCATGTGGTCATTTAATCTTGCATGCATTCAGCAATATATAAAACATATCAGTGCAAAACCGAAAAAAGTAAAGCTGGATTTCTTCTGCAGTGAGTGTGCAGATGTCAGGCAGAATGTGTTTGACTCACTTGACTCCTTGGGTTTCACTACAAAGCTATTGCGTTTTCACAAGTCTCTCTCTCACCATCCACATCCCACATGTCATTCTAACACATGTTGCTTTCAATGCCTCCTCTACAAATCAGGTATTTGTCACTTTTAATGAACATTATTTCACACTTGGCACGCGGACAATCTGCCGTACAGATGTACGTCGCTTCGGTGCGCCGCCGCGGCTTCTGTTTGGACCGGAGATTCAGGGGGAAAAAAAGGTGTTATTTTGTTAGAGGAGGATATATTTTTAACACCGTCAGACCATCAAAAAAAGCCGAAGATGTAAGAGGAGTGGATGGAAGAAAACAGTTATCGTATCGGATTCATCGGGTGGAAATGTAATTAACTGCAAATGAACTGGTGCCTGATACTTCAAAATGCGACCAAAGGAACGCTTTGAAACTCTCTCTTTGTTATCGGGCTCTTTAAAAAACTCTCTTTTTTTTGTTGTTGATTATCCATTTAAAAAACTATTTATTCGATTCATCTTTAAAAAGACAAAACCGTTATTTTCCTTTCAATACACATATTTTTAACTGATATCTACATCTGATTGAAGCAACTGAAAAACATGTCAACAACAAAACAGATTTCAGCTGTCCTACTTTATGGCTGATGATTTCACTCTATTTTCCATATTTATTCTTTTTTGTAGCGCTTGTTTGAGGTGCCGTTTTCCTGTTGGCCGACGAGTCCGTTGGTTGGTCCACCCCTTTTTTTGTCAAAGGTCAGATATCTGCCCAACAACTGGCTGGATTGCCCAGGGGACGACTCCATGAGCTCCACTCTGGATGGATTTCCGCCAACTTTTAGTCAAACATTCATCGTCTCCAAAGACTTCTCAAGTAGATCACTTACATTGTTTGTCTTCTAGGTGAGAAAGTGGGAGAAAAGAGGACAAATACAGATGTTTTTGCCATTGACACCCCAACAAGGATGACACTTTTGGTTTTAAATGACGTGTCTCAACAGCAATTGAATGGTTTCCCATGGATTATGCTAAAAAGCTAAGGATATCCAAAGGTCTTCAAGTGCAACTTTCTATCCCGGATTCTTATTTTTTGCCACCAAGACGCCAAAGATTGCATCTATTCACTCAAGAGGCCACCTCAAAAATGAACCCTAGCGACTTTGCGCATCTCTAAATGTTTACGTAGCACCATTAAAAGGTCAAACATCTCATTTATCCGGTGAAATGTCAGATTTCATTGCTCAATTTGCACAAAAGTTGGGGCCGAAAGTGATTCCGTCGCGAGCCCCGGCTTTGACAGCACCCTGACCTTTCGTGCACCAACCACGCCGTCACCCGGTCAAAATAAATCTCTTTCTTTACTGACTCTACGGTTTGTTTCTGAATGTGTTTGCCTTTCTAGAGCCGCTAACGTGGCAGATGATTGCAATTAGAGATGAATCGTTTTTGTTGTTGTTTTTTACATCGCGGCGATGGATGACGCTTTGCTTGTGCCTGGCACGCCGTGAAACCTCCGCGGCAAAGCCACAACAGTGTGCGCTCAAAGCTCGCTCTGTCTAGGGCGCCGGGAGTTCCCTCGTCTGAAAACCAGAGGCGGATGATCACCGGCGGGCAGCCATCCATCAGAGTGAGGCAAATGAATTGGTGCGATTCTGTTAACGGTTTTTCAGGAGGTGGCGGCGAGAGTCGGGCCTGAGATTGTATGATAAAGTGCGGCTGGCAGATGAAAACAAATACGGCTAAATGAGTAATCAGGCCCCGGCTTCCTCCCTATACATCTCCAGCAACAGAAGAACCATTGCCCTGAGAACGAATGCAGACGCTACAGTCTGGTTTGGAGGTAACGTGAGCTTGTTTTGCGGATGGGGTGGGGGCGTCGGCGGTGTAATTTGTTCTGTCTGGCGGAGGCATGTCGTGTTGACGTGGTTGAAGGGTGGAAGGGGGGGGGGGCTCTGTACACTTGCTCCCAGTACGATTCCAGTTTGGAGCTGCGAAACCCCCGAGCGGCTGTAACATACCCCCGTCCCTGCGCCATGCGAGCCCTTCGAGGGCCTCCACCGGTAGTCCTGAGTGTGAGATCCGCAGATAACACACACACACACACTCCTGGCAAACAATGTTTCCTTCACTCACAGTTAAACATTTTCCATGACAAGTTGACGAGAGGTATTTTTTCCCTCTGCCTCCGCAACCCGGCTTATTTTCTCAAGCGGCCGCCCTCCGCTCGCCGGGCCGAGGCCCGAGCGCCGGTGTCAGTTATTCGGCGGTGACAGGCGGGGAGTTAGGCCGACATGTGTTAGCGGCGAACCCTCCCTGGCAAGCCCGGGCTGCAGCTGATGAGAACAGACAGCCAGGTAGTTGGCGGTGGAAGCCAACGGAGGATTTCGAGGCTTCTCGGAGGGTTTCATCAGTGGAGGATTTCTGGGTCCCTCAAAGTGTTACATCACTCCCTCTGCAGCAGATTGTGTGCTTCTGTAGAGGTATGAGGGTTGTACCCATCAAATGCACACCTTTTTTTTCCTAGATATAATCCTGCATTCCCTAGAAAAGCCCTACCCTTCCTTAATTCACATTTACAGCCATATTTACACCTCCTACATAAAGTTCATGTCCTCTTTTGCTCACCTTACTGCTCCGTAATGAGTTGCTTCTCAAGGAAAGTCAAGAAACTTTCCCCATCGGTGACGGCGCTTAGCTCCACTTCTCTGTACTTCTCTGTAGCGAGTTTATTTTCTCTCTCTCTGCCGCCCGAATGAAATCATACGAGTTCCGTCCGCAGAGAATAATCAGACTCATGTTTGTATACATTTCACCGAGCGCGTCTGGCTGCGCATGTTTCATAGCTCGTTGGTTTTCCCTTTCCTCGTGTTGCTGCATGAGTCACCGGTGCGTTCTGCTGCGGCGATTGGGTTTTCCAAAGGCGGGGTGGGGGGAAGGGTGGAAGCGAGGCTATGCATCTTCGATCGGGTTTGGACCGGTGCAGCTTGCAGGTGCGAGAAGAAAAAAAAAAGAAAAAGTTCCGTTTGACTTTCTCCCGGTAAATAAAGGTTAAAGAGAGGTGGTGCTGCAGCGCGTGTGTCCGTTTGAAGCGCCGCACCTTTGAAGGCGCCTGTGAGCTGTCAGTGGGTCCCGGGTTGGGAGGCGGAGGCGACGGGGACGAGGTCAAGAGCACACACAGTGAGCAAGAGGAAGAGGGTGGCGGTGGCGGCGATCCGCAGCCTGGGATGAACCGAATAAAAGCGTGCAAAGGTGCGGTTTGGGGGGGAGGTAAGGTCGTAGCCGGCAGCAAGGTCAGCGCGGATACTCTTTGTCTTTCTATCTCTAGTTTCCACAGCTGCACCTTTCGAAGCATTTATTCCAGGCTTCATTACTCTGCACGTTCACTTTTGCTAGCGTTTTCATTTTGTCGCGTATTCTGGAAGCGTAAAAGAAAACACTCCCAAGACGCCGGCGCTTTCATGCCGAACAAATGAACAAATGCGCGCTTCTTGTTTTCGTTGTCCGGCGTTCTCACTTTGCATTTTCCAGACAACTCCCTGCAAGCGGATCAAAACCCGGCCTCTCTTCGGAGCGCTTCATCTCCCGGCAAGCAGGCGCACATGACAGAAATCATATACTTATTATAACGTCTCATCAACATGCGACGCTCAGTCGTAAAAGTTACAGGCGGGATGGATACTCTGTCTAATGGCGTACAGCAGGAGATCCTTCAGGAAATGATTTCCATCATCCCTTCTTGTTGTCGTTAACAGCCTGTTCGTCCGCGGCGTGGAGATGACACCGTCTTGATAGTCCCTGTGATTTGTGATATCATCGCTCTCAGTGTCTCATCCAGCATCCACTCTTCTTTGCTCTCGCCACCCTCCCCCCCCTCTCTCTGTGTGTCTAAGAGACGCCGGGCTTTGAAAAATAAAGCTGTTGGAGACGTGCCTCGCGCTGATGGATTCAAATTGCTGGTTGTCTCTTGTTGCCGAGGACGCGGAGATTGTCCAACTTCGGTCCGGAAAGTGAGAAAACGCTCATTTGTCCAGGTGCAAAAATCCATCCCATCCTCATTTTGGACAATCGTCCAGAGCGTGACCTTCTCCACAAACAGAAGCAGCATGATTCACATTTTTGCCTTTAATGTTATCGTTATTTTTTTTTCTGTGTGTGTGTTTGACAGACAGTAGAAGTATAAACTGGAAACACATGGCAAAAGAGAGAGAGTGTGTGTGTGTGCGACAGAGACACATGCGACTCGAATCAAACCATCGGTGGAAATTTGGGACGCGTCTCAGGCATTCATCTACCAGGCTGAATCGAGAGTTTGAGCCACGGGGCAAAAACTTTTAGCTATGAATCAACTTCCTTTCACATTGAGGGTAAATGTTTTTGTGCTTTGCAGTGCACCCAGAGTCTCCAGCAGCAGCTAGGAGTATGCTGGATTGCATAGCTGAGATATGAGGGTTACCGATGAGACCTAGTGTTAATCATCTTTGGCGTTTAGAGTTTAATAGAGCCTAGGAAGCTTTTGAGGAAGGTTCCTGCTGATCCAGATAAAACTCTAATAAGGAAATGATATTGAGGACTTTTATTTTTTACCAGGGAACATGGCGCCAAGTTAGCTAATCTCCGTCAACGAATTCACCGATTTCATCAAAAGTTCCACTTGTTCTTGAGCCTTCTGTCGGTCGAACACCTTACGGCGAAATCCAGGAAAAGCTAAAACATGTTGATGAAATTACCTTGAGGATTCGCATTTGGCTACCTCACTGCAATCTGTGAGACGGGGACAGTTGTGAACGTCTGATTCTCCAGAGACCGCGGCACTTGTTGACAACCAGTCTGCTGATGCGGCGGCGTCTTGGTTCCTCCTAATGAAACAAGACGGCGCAAACGAGAATCACCAAAGGGAGACAGGAACCGCTGACGGGTTGACACCGGTTACCTCTAAACTTTGTCGGGAACGGGTTGCTGGCTTTGACACCTGGTGGCATCACCTTTAGGTACAAGTATGAGCGAACGAAGACTTATAGGAGAACGCAAAACCCAATCTCATGCCAATGAGGTGGAGAAAACTGACTTTATTAACCTTTACCCAGATACATTTACTGTATTTGGTGCAATCTAAAGTATTAAAATGGACAAACAGCAAGTGGAACGTGAAGACAAACAGTCCTGCGGCGCTGAGAACCTTTATAAGCCATTCCCTTTGCATCCTTGGCCTTTATGTGTCTTGTTTAGACAGTGCTTTTAGTGTGATTTGTGTCCTTTATGGATGTTCCTTTCAAGGAGATCAATCTCCCTGCAAAAAGGCGCTTTATTAACCATTCACTCAGATTATGAAAAATGTATTAATTAGAATAAGAGCCCTCCGGATGGCATCGCGTCACTAAAACAGATCGAGGCCGGGTATTTATTGGCGGGCGCGCGCCGCAGAATGGGGCTTTTTTTTTCTGCCGAAGGCGAGGAAGTTGATGCGCCGCAACCTTGGCCCGCCGACGAAACTTCCCCTTGATAAAGTTTGTGAGTTATGATGGAAAGGGCATCAATCAGCAAACGGACGACAAGCGGACGAAACAGGCGTTTGGCGAGATGATGACGTATCGGCGTCGAGGTGATCTCGGGCTTAATGTCTGAAGCTCTGGTATACGTGACAAATAAAAATTTTTTTAAAAAGTACTGGTCTAATCTAATACAAGCTTTATTTCAGACCACGTGAAGCGGCGTCTTCCTTCCAAATCGGACGAGCTTACCCGTAGCGTCCGCTAAGCCCTCGTCTCATTTACAATGATTGATTAATATTACAATTAAAATTCCTAGCCGAGATTGTCTTGATTAATATTCCCTTCTTGTCTCGGGGATCCAAACCACCCATGATGACACGGAAATAAACAAACACGCACCGGAGCACGGGTGCAATTCTCAGAGAGACGAGCGGCATCTACCCAGGATCTTTGGTAGGAGAGAGAGAGAGAGAGAGAGAGAGAGAGAGAGAGAGAGAGAGAGAGAGCACTTCCCATATTTCTGCCGCTGATTGACAAGGCTGACATATGGAATAGTTCACCTATTCCCCAGTGACAGGAAGATGGGGGAGAGCGCAGGAGAGGCGGGTAAACTTGCCTGCGAGGCTGAGCCGGGTTTTTTTTTTTCTTTCTTTCTCTCTTTCTTAGATTCGGTGCTTCTGATCAAAAGGACTCATATCTCCCTTACTAAATTTAGCACCAGTGGCAATTAGTGGCGGAGTCACACAGCCACTCCAGGAGCAGCTGACAAATAGTACCTTAACAAGTCGGAGATGCACGCCACGGTTTGATGGATGCGTGTGTGCACAGCTGAGGGGAATATTTCCTTCTTTCGGTGTGTGTGCGCGCGTGGCGTCTGAATGGGAAACACGTATGCATGTGTGTGTGGTACTGCCTTGGCAAGCCTCATGCAGGTCGCTAGCAGCTTAAACACTATCAGGGCTTGAGTAATTAATTAGGACCTCCGTTTTATACTTAAAAATAATAGTTTGGTACAGAAAACAGCTTAAATTTTCAGGGATCTTCTAGGTTTTTGGTGTTTTAGTCCGGAAGAAAGCCCGACGTTCTCCAGACTGGTCTGGAGTGTGTCCGTTGGGCGCCAGTGACAGCTCCCGAGGTCGTTTTAAACCACAGGCTTTACGCGGATGCCAGCATTGTTGCCGTACATGTGCACCTGAACCCCTTTCTACAAGAAAACTCTGGTTGTTTGCAGGATTGTCTACGTCTGGAAAGCGCCATAACAAAACGACAAGTGGCGTGCTATCCAGACGTCTGCCAAACATTTGCAGAACTGGGCATGCATGAGGTCTTCCACCAGCCAAAGTCTGGTCTTGAAGGTTTAGCTCATTCTGCACCATTCATGTCTTGATGCGGCTAACACGTTAGCATGTATTAGAAACACCAGCATTCAGCATCTTTCCTTTTCTATATATGTATCTATGTAAAATATGCAGTGTGTGTGGAGGTAAAGCACTGGAAGGGGAACTCCGAGACCTGTTTGCAAGCGCGTGTCGTCGCCGTGACAACGCCATATTTACAGCAAACTGACGTGCCCGACCTGCTCCCGTGAAATCCGAACGCAAATTGAAAAGGAGGGCAAAATGAGGAGGTGCTGTATGCTGGGGGGGGGGGTGGGAAAAATAAAGTAGCCGGACCTGCGTCATTGCCATGACAACTCCACGATAACAGCAAATGCACGTGTCTGATTCCATGCAGATATGAGGAAAGCAACGTTTTTAATCCACAGTGCAGGAATTTGTTTGTATCTTGCAGAAATGTGGATCCGTTCCAGTTGTATTTACCTGCAGGAGCCGCTAAACGGTTTAAAGAACCGCTCAGCGTTGCCTCCGCCACACGGAGCGAAGTCGATGAACTGCCCTTACATCATCCCCGCGTACCCCGGGAGAGTCTGTTGTCTGTTAGGCGCACACGCTCGCACACTCTCGCACACTCTTCACATGGCTAGCCAACCTCCTGAGAGAGGAGGCAGCTAACCGTCTCAGTAGAGGAAATGAGCTATCTGCTCCACTTCTCTCCGAGACGCACACACGCTTCCCTCTCCGCACACACCGCCGTTTTCAGACTCCGGCAGATTTTCTGTTTGTTTGTACCTGTTTTGTGAATTCATGCATGCACATCTGGTTGTGCGTTGTTGTTTTTTTGTGCGTGCATGCGAGCATCCCGAGCGGTGAGTGAGTTTGACCTTAAGCTTCTCCTCCCCTCTTTACAGTGCCAGCTCTTGTGTGCGCTTGCTAGGCCTCCGAGATATGAGAGGGGAAAATATCTGCCGACAGCCCATCATAGTTCACGGCTCTTTGTTTATCCATTAATAATTGAGCGTAGCTGAAGACAGTACAAGGTGTGTGCTGGTGAGAATGTGTGTGCGGGGCTGAAAATTGGAGTGGGATGTCACCGGGGGGATTTATGTCTTGCTTCGCAGTTTGGGCTAAATAAATATATGTATACATCTAGCTAACCTAGCATCACATCATTTAAAACATGGTGCTGTTAGCTCGTTAGCAAAAGTCATTAGTAAATAGGGATAAAAACATTGACCTATTTGTGCCTGTAAACACAACCTTGACGTGCTGTATTTCAACCCCATAAACAGTTGATACGGCTAACGCGTTAGCATGCAGTTTGCTATTTACACATTTAGCAGGCGCTAAGAAACATTAGCATTTATTTGTAGTCTCTAACAGCAGTGGATGTCCACTTGAACACCCCATAGAAGTCAGATTTCCAACTCCAAAAAGACGGAAAAGCCTTAAAACTCAAAATCCAAGATGGCCGCTCCAATGGGGCAACCGTAGCAAAAGCTGTAGTAACATACAGTTTACAGTTTAACAGCGTTTCTGAATCAGTTTTAAATGCAGCACTGTCCCACTTCTCTCAGTGGCTATGTTGTTGTAGGGTTTGTATGTTGGAAATATACTGTAAAGTGCGTTGCTACAAAATGCTAATTGCTAAAAATGGCAAAACCTGGGATGCGATCAAACTACAGAGGTTTACCAGGACTTCGGCCATCTTGGTTTTCCAACTTGTACTGGACTGCAACATCACCTCCAACACAAACATCCAAGTCAACTTTTTGATTTTATTTTAGCTCAAACAAATTGTTGTTTTATTTTGGTATTTAGCCGCTAAATGCTAGCCTGTTTAGCTAGCTAGACGCAGTTTTTTCTGGTCTACCGTTTGGTCCAAGTGACGTAGACGGGGGCATTAAATTCAGAATTAAATGAATGACAGATTGGTAGCAAGGGTGGGAATGAACTTATAAACAACCAAAACAGTTAGCTAAAAGATGCTAATATTGATAAAGAACTGTTGATGGCACTCACAGCTTTTTGGACTCGCTAATAAATAATCCTACTGCATTAATAATATAGTGTACAACATTTGTTATCTGGATAAATACACTTCTTTGTACACCAGTAAATCATTTCTCCGAGACGCTCAATAGGAGGTCAGGATTTGTTTGTAGACACACTTGCCATTTTTTTTGCAAGACTGCCAGACAAAAACCACAGGAGAGCGCAACACCACCGCAAACCATTTGGGAAACAATTAAGAGGAATGTATTTTCCTTTCTTCAATACCGTTTCCGACCCGTGTCCCCACTTCACCCCAAAGGATCTCAGCACTTTGGGAAAGTGGTGCGTTTCCGGGTGCCACCATCAATTTGCACCATTAGCAAGGCCCAGGCCCGAGCTGATTTACTATTTTGAGCTTTGGGTTTGTCTTTACCTCGCACTCACTCTTCTAATTAAATGGGCCTTTTAGACGTTTCTCCCCACAGAGCGCTTGCTGCCAGAACAAAGTAGAAATTGTTTCCCCCTTGGAGGTGGCCCTTGAGTGAGAGTCTCCCATCGTTTCTGTGCACGGAGAGGCGAACACTCTGGTCCACTGGGGGCTGTCGGCAAAAATAAGCTAGACGGGAAGAGAATCTGCAGAAAATAGAGGACGCAGACCAAGGAGAATGTAAAGAGAGAATGCAGTTTTCTCTGTTGATTACAGAGGATGCCACATGCTGGGACAAGCCAACTGCAGTTCCTCAAAAGGCCACTTGGAGCGAGCACTCCTTATAAATCTACAATTTAAAATAAACGTGTTTACAATCTACAGCCTCTATAGTTATATTTTGCTGTTCACGTCAACCGGACTCGGGGCAAGTTTGATCTTTTTTGCCCAGTTTTGCTTTGGAGGCGGAGTCAGCCGCTGCCAAAATGGCGGCGCCCACAACCACCGCGCTTGAGCTTCGAAGCAAAAACCTCCACCTCTGCGCCCATAGGAGCCCGCCTAAACTTTTTCTTCTCTAGTTTTGCGCGGTGTCGGGGCCTCATCGGCGCCGCGCCTCTGCTTGTTACTTTGCAGTTTCAGCACGCGAGGCGGCAGGTGTGATGATGAGTTTTAGATGATCAGCGTGGTAGTTGTGGCGCCACTTTTTTTTCTTCTTCTTTTTGCGTGTTGGCATAAGCTCCACGTGCCACTTTGTGAAAAGAAAAGCGGGAGGGGTGGGAACACAGTGTGCCGAGCGCTTGCAAGGACAGAATACTGTATTTGTGTTAGATGCAAACACTTTCTCAGACTAACAAAAAACAATCTGCTCATATCTATAAAAATAAAGCACATTTTACGTTAACTGACAAACATTTGGGTAAACCTAAGTTTGAAATCCCCCCCGTGAATCCTGGAGAATTGGTTTTGACCAATCACCCTACCTGTGGCATAAAAGGAAGCCCTTTTTGGGGCATTTCCTTGTTTGTCACCTGCTAGCAACACAGCAAGGAGAACCCACCACAGGAAGTGAGTATCATGCACAAAATCCAAATAATCTAAACGGGTTTGAGTTTGTTGTGTAGGCCTCAGCAGGCACAGGCCTCAGGCAGAAAAGGTTGATGCCTCTTGATCCTAAAAGCTGTGTTTTGGCTCTGTTTTTAACAGCTAATGCTAAGCAAGGTGCCTCAACCCTGCTGCAGGGGAGCAGAGTATCCAGAGTATCCAGAGTATCCAGTAAACGCGCCTAAAAAGGAAGTTTAACCCATAATGCATTCTTTCCTCTCCTGCACCGGGACACTTGTATTTCTATTTTATGGCCTCGCCCGGATTTAAATTCTGTTTGTTTGCCAGCGTGCCTCCAAATCACCGGCACCACCCCCCCCCCCCCCCTCCACGTCCGTCAAGAGGGAGCCCGCCCAACGCGCCGCCCGCACAATCCGGTGGACGCCGCTCCCTTTGATATGGTAAAGGCAATATCGCACTTCATCCCTCTTTTTATTTTCACCCATTTGTGAGGGAGATGCCATTAGCCGCGTATTACGCTCCTCTGGCGGAAAGTGTGTGTGTTCCAAAACGAAAGTCGGCGCGGCCGCCCCGCATCCTGCAACGCCTCATTAGTGCATTGCCTTCGAACAAACGTATCAACAATGTTCTGAGCTAATAAGCTTTTATATTCCCGGGCTATATGATGTAGAAAGAGGCAGAGCTGAAGGTCACGGGTGCGTTTGAACGCAGCAAGTGGCTCGGCGAGGGAATGATTTATCTGGAATTATTGCCGTGCTTTGCTCTGGAGAGTTGGCTATTGATGTGTGGGGTTGAAATGGCTTCTTCAAGAGAGGGGAGATAGGGAGCTTCGGCTTCGGCGATGGCGGTGGCACACATATCTCTGCTATCATCAGCTGGACACGGCCTCCTCTGTCTCTGCACCCCATCTGCTTCATGCATGCAGCTGTAACTGAAACACTGTACAGCTTATTAACACCAGAATATGTGTTTGAGTTCTTCAAAAAATTCAGCTTATGTCACGCCGAGCTTTCTCCGGGACAATATATTCTCTTGCAAAAGTTTAGATCTCCCCCGGAAATAAAGCGCAAGGGCGTCTTTTAAATCCCAGAGTTCCCCCCCACTGATGTCTGAACATCAAGCCGGCGTTAATCGATCCTCTTAGTCAGCTGTCCGTGTTGCGCTCTGACAGAACTGCTTTCTTTCTTTTTTTTGTTTTCCTCGTTTGCCGTCGCTCTCCTCGCCCACGCGTTTAACCCGGAGCTCCGCGCAACAAGTTTGTGTCCCTTCTCTGCAAGTTGTTGAAAGGCGCGCGTTCGGAGAGCGTCGGAAAAAAAAAATCATTACTTTACATAGATGTTTCAATCCCGGCACGGAAAATGCTAATTGCTTCACAAAATAACTCTTGAAATGCATTCAGCACACCCACAGATTAATGATATTTATTCTGCAGAGGTTTTTTTTTTGTTCTCGACTCGTAGCCTCTTCCCGAGCTTGCTCGTTGCGTGCCACTGCGGATATGAGCTAATTGCCTAAAATATAAAAAAAAAATATCTTGATGCGTTCGGCCCGCGTGGATCGACGCCGGGCTGCAAATATAAAAACACACAGGTCATACAGAACCCCCCCTCCTCCTCCCGATCATTTGGAATCCACATTAAAATGCAATAACGAGCGAGGTAACAAACTAATTATCCCAATTAGCTCACTGTTCATGCAAGCGTTCGCCACTGTATTTGTTATCATCCTACTGCTCCAAAGGAATCCTCTGGGGATTGCGGACCGCTCATGCACGCCCCGCGCAGCCGCGACCGCGTTTCCTGCAAAAAAACATCTGGCCGTGCGCGGCGGGACGCGTCTCAGATTTCTGCCTCGGCGTTAGCATGTTAGCGGCGTTTTCTTGAAGCCGGTTTCCAGCCCCCCCCCCCCCGCGCACCTCCTCCTTGTGTTTATTTGAGTGTTTGAACGCCGTGGCCCTGGTGGGGATTGTGGGAGTCGGAGTACTGTCGGGTCTAATTGCCGCGCCGGTGTTTGGTAGGGAGACGGGCCTGATTAGGGAGGAGGTGAGGGAAAACATCATGTCCCCGCTCTCTTCTCTCGCTGTCTCACCTGTTTTCCGTCTCCACAGCTTAGTTTTTTCATTTTTTTAATTTCTTTCCCCCCCCTCCTCCTCCTCCTCCTCCTCCTCCTCCGACGACGACTACAACTCTCCCTTTTCTCTCCGACTCTCTACATGACTACACAGAATGATGGCAGTCCGGCACGGCTCATTAACCGTCGGGGAGAGAGAAAGACGGGCCGACACAAAAGGATGGGGAAAAGAGCGAGGGGGGATGTAGAGAGGGCAGCCCGCAGTCTTCTCAAACGCAGGTTGCCACGGTGCTCACCTGGTGTCTGTTGATAACATCAAAGCCTTTAGATGCCAGTCGAGGGGCAACATGAGCTGCCAAATGAGCTCGGGAATACGGGAGGATTACAAAGCGGAGGCAGCGGGAGGAAGAGCAGGATGGGTTTTATTTTGCTGATTTTCTTGAAGCGCGCGTCTGTCGAGCCGTATAACGGAAAAACGTTGAAAAATCAACATCTGTGCTTGTAGTTTGATAATCTGACAGCCGTAACTGTAGTACAATACAAAAACATTATGTTATATTTTGATATATTAGGGCCTTTTGTGTATTGTACCATGGTGTGTCGCCAGTATAATCACCAACGATGATCATCAAGTCCTTAAAAGTCCTAGAAAGTCCTGTAAAAGTCCTAGAATCGATGAGTCAACTTCCTGCTTAAAGCATCACGGTGCAGCAAGTCAACTAGTCGGTACAACCTTTACCTTGGCACTCGCGAAATCACCCTATGGCTTCCACGGAAAATGACAATGACTCATTGGATGCCATCTTGGTCCCCGTGGAGTTGAACAAAAAGTATTTGGCATACCGGTCTTTGACTTTCACAGCCTGTACGTTCTTGCTAGTTCCTTCTCCTTGCGGGCTCTTTGCAGTATGCCGCTCTGAGCTCTGACCAGGACCCGGTGCTGCTTTTTATTAATGAGGGAGTGAAGGGAGTTGAGTTGGAAAGCCTAGCATTGTCCTTGTTGGGCTTAGGACTTGGCTGGAGTTGTGGGGCTAAGGGTTGCCGGGGAAGGATTGTCCAAAGCTCCTTTTTTAGGTGGAGAGCATGCCGAGCGCTCCCTCTGCCCGACCTGGTGACAACGGGAGGTTTTGGTTCAGCCCGCTGAAGGTCGGACGCAGAACAGCAGTTTAGCTAAAGCAGTCAAATGTCCTCTTCTTTGCCATCTACATGAACTGAAGTGTAAACGGTGAACTGAATGCATAAAAGGACGTGTTGCCAGGTTGTCGCTCGCTAAAGTCAAAGGCCAGGGTGTCCTTTGGCACTGGTGCCGCGAAGTTAAGCTTTTACACTAGACAACGACTGATTTGATCTCATCTGACCCGTGCTAAAACATCGCCAATGGCAGAGAATAATGGTGAGTATTGCCAGTTTGAAACCGTGAGCCATTGGGTTTTTTGGTGTTTTTGGACTCAAGCTTATATTAAGTTAAAGGGGAACTATGGTTTTTTACAACTTGGATGTTATTTCTGGCATAAAATACGGTCGTTTACTCACCCATATAACTTTTGTGTAATTTGTAGTCAATCCGGAGATATTTACATCTGTGGATATCCTGTAATTTGCTACTTTTGAGGTTGTGGACGAACTATAGCAGTAACAAATTACAGGTATACAAGCTGATTTACAATGGCACTAGTGTATAATAACAAAATATTGGTGAAATTAACAAATTTCATGGCAGATAATGCCTTGTTTAGAGGCTGTGTTTCGGTGCCCCATTCACTCCCATTATATGGTTTATGCTGATCTAAATATCTCCCGACTGACTACAAATTATACAAAAGTTATATGGGTGAGTAAATGATTGTATTTTATGTCAGAAATTAGGTCCAGGTTGTAAAAACGTTAGTTCCCCTTTAAGTTTAGTCCCAACACTGACTTTGCGAGATCTTGGTTTAGGGATCGCTGCACTAGAAATCTTCCAGTTGACTTATGTTTCAGGGGATTTTGTCTAAAATTTCAGCAGATCAGATCAGAAACTTAGTTTTATCCCACCAGTCCTAAATTATGAACTATTTTGACCTCACATACAGGCTGAACTACATCTAAAAACCTAGCGACGGGCAGTAATGTCATATTCTACGCAGACGATTCCACACTGTTCGCCTCCATCGGTACTGAATAAAAGTCTACTAATAGCTCCTCAACCGGCTCCGAGGTAAGCGCGCTTCGGCAGCTTCTCTGCCCTGCGATTTTCAAACCTCCTCCTGGATGAGAAGAGGCGAGAAAACCCACGAAGATGCTATCAGCACGCTCGTGAAATAATCATAAAAAGACCCTTTTCCTGTTCCTGGGTCTCGGGGTAAAGGATAACGAGAGACAAACAGAGGAGGAGAGGGGAGTGGAAAAGAAAGTCAGACACAGAGGAAGGCTTCAGAGAGCAGGGGTGAGAGTCTAAATCTTTCATCCTCTCTCAGGGTTCAGGACGAGAGGAGAATTGTGGGTCGGGATTATCGGCGCTAAGCCTCGCAAAGAGCTCGACTGTAGAAGAGGCTGAAAATACCTGACTCACCGGCAGAGAGAGAGACGGGAAAATCTGCAATCATGACTCGCTTTGGCCTCTGAACGGACCTGCGGGGTCATTTAATTTGCTTTTTTAATTTCCTCCTTGAATAGAAGAAGAATCGGTATCAATTTTCTCTTGATCGTGAACCGCGGCGTTGTCGGCCTCATCATCGCCGACTAAAAAGCAACAATGAGCCAGACAAGAGAAAACACTCATTTGTGTTTTTTTATTATCCTTTTCCCGCTGCTTTCCAGTCGAGACGCTCCACTCGGATTCAAACCGGCTCATCCAGCTTCTCGCGCCGACGCCGGCCTGTTATTCAGCCGGGAGATTCGACACGAGTCCAGGAGAAAACACTTGAAATGCTATTAAGCCTGTAGTGGGTCTTGTGTGTGTGTGTGTGTGAGCCTCCTCTTGTCAATACGACTGTAGGATGCGCACAAGTGCAGCGACTGGAGATGGAGAGGGAGGCACGCTGGTAAAAATGCCGCTCGCGGGAAGGCAGGGTACTTTCGGAATGGGGTGAAAGTGAGAATTCCGGTCGGCAACTTCATTTTTTTTGTGAATTTACTGTCGTTTTCGCAAAAATAAATCCGCTTTAGAGCGTTTGGACGCAATAACGTGTAATTTACAAGCACGCGCCGCTAAATCCTGACTCTTCCTTACACAGCGGCGGGTTAAACAACCCTTAGTAACGGGTATTTCTTGCAGCGGGCCAGCTAGGCCACGCTAGAGTAGCGATTGCTCGCCGGGGCCCTGATTTCGCCGCTCCGCCGCTGATGACGATAATAATAACCATTCGCAGGAGTGCCGGCAAACGGGGAGGAGAGCGCGTGCGGTTGCCTCTCCAAAGGAGGCGTGCGCACGGCGGCGGCGGTGGTCGCTCCTCGCAATCAAAACACGCGCTTTCGCCGAAGACGAGCCGGGGCAGAAAGCTCGCCGCGCGTTCGCCCGCCTGCCCTCGCCGTGCAACCCACCCCCCCACGCAAGATTGCGGAGCACACATCCTGTTGTTTGCCGTCGACGGAGGATATTAGCCTGGTATTTGTGTACAGTAATCAGCAGGGCCCTTGACAGACTAGTCTCTAGACGGAGACATCTGAGGGGAGATTGTCTGGTAATCAGGCTCTGTGGTTTTAAAGGCGGGGGACTCGGGGAGTTAAACCCTGTTGCTCCTGTTATTGTTGTGTTACAGTGTAGTGAGGTGCAGCGTCCTGATATAAACACCGTTGGGAGACCCGCGCGTTTGTCATTTTTGTTTCTCCTTATATCTCAAAATCTTTCAGGTGCCTCCTCTCCTCTCTCCTCGTTGAGTCCATATGTCACCGATCATCATGTTTTCTGGTGAAAGGAAACAACGTCCTGTTATTATCTGTCAAGCAGAAACCAGTGTTAGCTTATACCGCTAACTGCGTTTTCCTCCTCTGCTGCAGCTTGATATTTCCCCCCCATCCGCCGCCTTGTCATATGCGCCATCCCTCCCCCCTCCTCCCCCCTTCACTCTGCATCCCTCTCCTCCCTCTATTCCCCCTCGACGCTTTTAATCTCGGGTTGATGATACTTGGTGGAAGCACTTAAGTTTCCGTGCCAGGTGTCTCCCCGCGCTTAACATCACGGGCTTAGCTTCTCGTTTCCCTCCTCCTCCTCCTCTACTCCTGGCTCCTGAACACACAACCCCCCTCCCCTCCCCTCCCCTCCCTCCCCCTCGCATGCACACAAATGCAAAAGCATTTGCACCTAAACTCTCCGTGCATGCACAGGTAACATCTTCGAGCTCGTGCAGACTCTAAGAGTAGCAGGAACCTAGCGCGTTAGCATCTTAAAATCTTGTTTCTTCATCTTTTGAGCTTGACCCTGGCCTAGGAAGTTGAAATATAAGTGTTGATTTCTTTATTTACCGCTTGCTGAGTCACGTCTACGTTGATTTGCACCGACTGTACGCGTCGCTGAGATTTCGGCGTTTGCGGCGGCGGCGCTAAGAAAGAGTTTGCTTAGCTTTGTTCTTTAAAGGCTGAAAGGCACCAGAAATGGAAGTGAGGAAGGAAGGAAGGAGACGGAGGGATGAGAAGGAGGAACGAGGGGGGGGACAGAAAGATAAAGAGACAGATAGCTCTCATGTGTTTATGATATGTTTGTTTGTGTTGCCGCGGGGACCTCTTTTTCCTCGCCTCCCCCGTTTTCTCTGTGTTTTAGTCACCGTCTGATTTATTTTTTATTTTCTTTTTCATGACTCTCTTCCTGTCATGTATCTGCCGCCTGTCCAGGCATCTCTCTCTCTCTCTCTCTGCGTTTCGCTCGCGTCTGATGTCTCAATTAAAATTAATGGGTTCAGTCTGCTCAGATAAAGAAGAAAGCCGAGGGAGCGAGGAGGGAGAAAGCCTCCTCCAGGAACAATGGCGGCGTCTCGAGCGCTGGAAACCGATCCCTCCACGCCGGCGTTCGCAATATTGACAGCTCGGATGGTTTCCTCCAAACGGGGCAGTCCGAAAGGGCGGCTTTTATTGTGAAAGGGTGCGGTGGTGATGGGACGGAGGGAGGTCGCGTGTAGTCGTCAGACACACATATGCTCCGTCCTGCGCCGCGTGCTTCCTCGTCCTTGAGACGTCTTCGTCCCGGGGCTCGGGTGCAGTGGCGCCCCTCTGCCCCTTCGTCAGGACAGAATGCTGGTGTCAGCACCGCCGCCCTCCTCCCTCCTCCACCTTTGCCTTTATCTGTCGCTTCTTCCAAAGATGCTCTTTTCCGTCTCCTGTACCTCAGGGGTCAAGCTGGTGGTGGGAGAAGGAGAAGGGGGAGGGAAAGCAGGGAGGATAGGTAGGAAGTAAGAGGGGAGGGGGGGGAGGGGAGAAGGCACCTGACTGGAAGGCAGAAAGATAATTTCGGCCAGGCGGCTCTGTTTAAGGTTAAAGCCTGATTTGCATTTCAAAAGCGGGCGGCCGCTCGCGTTGCCACCTCAGGGACGCCGTCGGACCAACCGGCGTGTCATTTAATGTCAGCAGGCGCCGGGGCCTTGATGAAATTAATAGAGCGGCCCGTGATTGATAACGCCAGCCGCTCGTCACCGCCGCTGTCATGACCGTCTGCCTCCCCCCTCGCCCTCTTACTCTCTCTCTCTCTCTCGCCGCCGCCTTCTTCTTCTTCTTGAGCCCAGCTGTCCACCACGGCACAGGTCCCATCAGATCCCATCATCGCCTCTGGCGTCATCTGATGGGGTTAGAGGGAGGAGACTCTGGGGATAGAGCTTAAAAAGATAAGCTAAGGATAGCTCCATGTTAGCGTGGACGCAAGGCAAAGGTCCAGGGACTACTATAGTCATCCTCCACGAGGCTTCTCCATTTCTAACTGACTAGGTTTTCGTTAGCAGAACATCTATAGGTCCGTTGGTGCCCATGGAGGACTTGTTTTCTCATCTTGCGTAGATGGACTCCTTTACCACCTTTTTCAAAACCTACGTCTTCTTTTGCTAAGTTGCCGCGCATTGTTGCCCTCGAGCGTCTCTTGGGCGTAGCATCTTCCGGAAACCTAAGAACAACAAGCTTGTTCTGGCAGTCCTCGTTTGGGCCTTCTCTCAGCTGCTTCTTCTTCTTGACACATGTGGTGTCCGGCAGCTATTCTGCGTTTGGTCAAAAGTTGGAAGTGGGCGGCCGTTAGCTGTGATGCTAATATTAGCAGTGTCGCTAATCTCTTCTGCTTATAGATTGTCATACCGTGCATGGTGAATCAACAGCATGATCCGACGGACACTGCCATCAAAACCTCTGTCCGGCATCCTTTTTGGCGTCCTCCTCCTGCATCTCCCACAATTCTTAGCTCGCTGTGTGACATATGCAATGGTGGTAGGAGCCTACGAGGACTTACCCCAGGGCTTGTGAAGTGTAGTCACTTACACTGGCCAGAACGAACCTTTTTCTGGCTCTGGCAGCCCTGAGAGCGAGAACAGATTCTTCTAGCTAGCTTAGCTACGGCCTGCAGAGCGTTGCACGTTAATTGACGGGTCTGAACTCTGGATCTGGTCTCGACTTTAGCCAAAACGTGAATCAGTGCGAAGGAAAGCGGCGAACGTGCAGACATCTCCCGTGCATGGTCACCTCCTGAAGCTTGTTCAAGGTTTCGTGACAATTTAACGCACGGAATCCAGCAATTAGATTGATATTTATTAATTCCATGTAAGAAAAGCTTTATTGTTTGGTTTAACTTAAGAGGAGGAGGGAAACTCTTCCAACTAATGAAGCAATCACGATTGGGTTTTGATGTTCTTGCCATTCTTGACGAAAGAAAACACTCCAATAAATGAAACTGTTAGCGCTTAAAGGAGATGTTTAACTAGTGTTTCTGCACCAGAGTGTTCAAAACACGCTCCTGTAGCCCGGTGAGAAGCCAGCCGAGTCCGTCGGGAAAGACGGGGAGTGTCTGAGATGGAGAGGCCCCAGCGGGAGGTGTCAGCGCCGGGCGGGGATGAAGCCGTTAGCCCCCCGCTAATGGATGTCCTGATCCTGCGGGCCCGGCGGTCACCGGGGGTCAGACTCCGCACACATTACACCTTCAAGACAAACCTCCCTACAGAAGACGGACAAATGAAGAAGAGGAGGCCGTGAGACGGAGGATGAGAGATGGAAAAAGACGGGCGAAGAGAGAAAAGGGCTCGGGCTGAGTGTAAGGAGGGAGGGAGGGGGGGTTTTCAAAAGAAAGGCCCAGGGAAGAGAGATGAGAGCGAGAGATCCGCTTGTCCTGAAATGACTTGATATGTTCTTGTCAGTCTTAATCTCTGGGTGTCGTGGAGGAGCGAGCGCGGGGGAGGGGCGGAGGCGCACAGTAATCTCCTTCACAAGCAACGGACGGAGCCCCCCTCTCCTCCCCCTCCCCGGTTCCCAGCCCGCGTTCAATCCCACCAGTCGTCTCCGATCCACTTCACGGCAGAAAGCACGTTGCTTTCGCGAGGCGGCGCGTGGAAAAAGACGAAAGGTGATCCTCCTCCTCCTCCTCTCTCCCGCCGTCCTCTCGTTCGCTCATTTACATCAGCCATTATCTGTGTATATTGAAAGCGGTGAGATAAAGGGAAAAACAAGTGCCAGGAAGGGGAGAGAGGATGAGGAAAAAAAAAGAAAGAAAAGAACAATAAAAGGAGGCAGAGGAGGCGCAGCCACGTTTGAATCAATTACATCCTAAAGAATCTTTCATTTGCATCCGTATCTGTTCAGAACCTGAACAAATGCCAGATGCCTTTGTGTGTCCGGTTATTTATAGTGTTTTTTTTTCTTCCTCCTCTCGTAATTGTGCAGGAAATATCAAATTTGCATAGAGTGATTATTGTTGATTGTTTATCTAGCCGTCAGGACGTTTCAATATTCCGAGGCTGACAGGTTGTCAAGTACTTAAAACTCATTTATTTGGGGGGAAATTTGCATGTAATTTGGCGGTAATGAGGGGGATGTCTGTGGTCATGGATTAGATGCTGGGGAGACGCTGCACGGGCGGGGTGGGGGTGGGGGTGGCGGCGGTGGAGGGGTAGGTAAAGAAAAAGGGATTCTGGCATTCCTCCACTTGAAACGCGCGCCCGAACGACGCAGGATTGTGGATGCGTGTTTTTGCGTAGCCGTGGGCTAGCGGTTGCGGTTTCTCTCCCCAACATTCTGCAGGATGTTGTCTCCAAGTAAGAAGTCATTCCTGGACCTCTCTCGCCGTTGTAGATGATTTAACTTAAAAAAATAAAAAGATAAAGCAAGTTGCATTCGTTTTTTTTTGCAGAAAAGTGATATTACATATCAGCGACGTGCAAAAGTTTGCAGACACCAACAGTGATGCTTTTGTTACTAAAACTCTTGCAGCTGAATCTTTTTGGCTTTGCATGTTGTGCAAACATTGCATAGTGGCTCAAAGTGTCCTCATTTAAGTTTGTAACTCACCTGACTCCGCCCACTTTTGCGATCTGATTAATTGTGTTTCAATAACGACCGGAGAGCAGCCCATCCCTGCAATGTCCCAAGCTCCCAGTGGGGCTTCGGCGGGCGTGAAGTTTGTTGCCGTCAACCGCATTGTCTTTCATTATCGGTCCTCGGCTTAGCTTTCATCTAGCGAGCTAGCGCACGTGGTGAGCTAATGGGTAAACATAGCCGGGGGCGGCCGGGAACTTTGATGAGCGGCTCGTTTGCTCGTCTCCCGTTCAACTGAGGGCTTCCGGCGGACGGTTACACCCATCGCGGGTGAGCTCAGACCTTGAGAGGCCTTTACACTTTGAAACTCTGCAGCGTTCGCCGCGTTTTACCTCGATCTCAAGGTCATCTTCAAAAAAGAAGACCTGGCAAAGCGAGCCCTCAGTTCCCGGCTCGCTCGCTTGCTCGCCGGGAACATGAGAAAACGCCGCAGAAAGAAAGAGCTCGGCGGCGCCCACAAAAGCAACTCCCACGCCTCCCGTGACTCACTCAAAGTCACCTCGGCTCCAAGGTTAAACGCTCGCCGTGTTTCCCTCTTAAATATAGATCTGTCCCCGAGTCTGGGCTGTAACCTCTGCGAATGCGAGCCACTTGGCGGATGTATCCACTGTACGCGTGTGTGTAAGTGTGCCACTCGCTGTTAATGTGAGTGAGAGCGTTGCTCTGCATGTGCATGTGCATGTGCGTTCATATTATTATTATTTAAAAAAAAAAAGAAGAAGGGGTGAGTGTGGATAATCAGCCCCCGGCGCACCGGACTAAAAGGCCGGGTCAGAGTTTTAAAGAGAAGCTATGTATTTCCCATCCCTGGATAACGGCGATGAAGTGGGCCCTTGTGACTCAACCTGAGAGCATGAAAAGGGCCTCAGAGGGGACCCGCCGTTGCCGGCCCTCTCTTTATTGTCCTAACGGCAGCCTGTGCTCTCTTCGCCGACTGCGGCAAGCGAGGGGAGAGAAAGGAGTGGAGTGGTGGAGAGCTCTCAGTGCGTTACCTACCTAGCAGGCACTCTGAGCCGTAAAAGCTCAGGTAATGTCCCCCTGTTCAGCGGGATAACATTTCAAAGAACACCACCACACTTGATGAGCGCGCGCACGCATGTGTGTGTGTGTGTGTCGTAGCTCCCGCCGTGGCTGGAAAATGATTGACTCTGGTTTAAGACAAGTGGACTCTGGTTAATCAGCTCTGGTGGCCATCAGCGCTGGAGTGCGGGTTACTTGTTGATTACGTCTTTCCCCCTTTTTTTTTTAAAGGGGCACTCGAATGATTTCACTCTTCCTGAAATCAGTTGTGTGGTGTCAACAATGTTTAGCTGTTTTTCTCCGTCAGGATATTGAGAATATGTTCCCTCAAAAAGAGGCCTTTGACAGTTGGGAGATTTGTTATAGATTTACATCGTCACGCTGCTTCTTTCCAGATTAAAGAAAAACAAAATACTATTTTTTAGTATTTATATGTTGTTTTGCATCAAGAGTCGCCTATAAAATAATTTCTGCTTCACCACTGCGCGGAAAAATAAGCAAATTAGCATTTTCTTTAATGGTATAGTGAGAGTTGATGACTCATGCTGCACTTGGGGGCGTGTACTTACTTTTAAGCCCCTCCCTCTTTCTGAGCCTCATTCACTGGCACCACAACTCTTTGCTCAAACATACAGCACATATAGGTGGTGCCTGCTTTAGCCGACTGAAGCTAACCAATCAGATTAGAGTTCGGAGAGGGGGCGGAGCTAACTGGCTTCCTGTTATTTTACAAAAAAACGTAATTTTGGGACATTATACACTCATTTTCTTTAAAAACTAATGTTTTTTATACATATTTATTGCTTGTTCGGATCTAACTTGCTAGCTGACGAGAAGCTAGCTAACACAAATAAACCGACGCTTTACCAGGTAGCCTTATCTTGCATATTCACGCATGTCTAAAACCTCAGCCCCGACAGTTATTTTTTATTTATTTTTGTCAAACTCCATCATCGTCAGTCAGTTTTACGTTTTCAGGTTTTCATTCCCGTCCCGCAGCCTCACGTGCCGGCTGTCCGGGGGCTCTCTTGGGACCCTCAGCCTGCGAGTCTGTAAATGTTGCTACCAGTCCGTCTTGGCGCTTGTCAGCGTTACGGCTTTATTAATTTTTATCGCCGTACAGTGTGTTGACAGCAGAAGACGGCGAAAGCGTGTAAAAGTTGACGCGGCTGACATTGTGACAGGCTGACAGAAATATGAGGTTCATGTGCATCACGGATGATCTATAAATACGTGGTTTGGATCGGATCTATAAAGAGTTTGTACCCCATTAGTTTTTCCCTCTTTCCTGCTTTTTTTTTTTGACTATACCTCCCTCCCTCCCTCCCTCCTTCTTCAGGATCTGTTCCTCTCTGGATGGATGCCTACCTCTGCGCCTGTGTCTGGGAGTTGGCTGGGGCAGAAATAAACCACAGTAATGGCTTTGCTTTGCTGCTAATCTTGTCATAAGAAGGTGCGGCCCTGGGAGGATAGCTCCTCGCGTGTGATATCCTAATTTAAACATCAAAAGATTCCATCATTAGGAGGCGCGCGTCTAGCCCCAGTTTTCAAGGGAAATTATTACATCTTCCCGCCGCAAAAGTGTAACGCGAGGAGACGTTTCTGTCAAGCGCGCACGCACAAATCTCACCGGACTCGATGTTTGTGCACTTGAAGGAAAACATCATCATTAGCGGCTTTCTCTTCTGATAGACGGAGCGGCGGCTTTTTTTTTTTTTGTGTCGCGGCCCGCAGCGGGCTCCGGCGGTGGCCTTCCTTTGGAGTTAGGGATCGTCTGAGTGGGATCTGACAGCTTCTCTGGTGCGCCTCCAGAGCGGATCTGAACATTAGCACCTGGCTGGTGTCGCGTAGTGCGTGACAGGTGCACGTCCACGCCGGGAAGTTGCGTTTAATGACAACAGAGGTTGTGTGGTATAGGCATATGTCTCACTTCCTGCTTCCGAAACGCGGAGAAGGGAAATAGAACTTCCGGTCGTTGCTTGTAACGCCACTGTAACGATAACAACAATGGCAGCCTCCACCCGCAGTTGTTCTTGTAGTCTACCGTGTTGTGTACCGGCTACCGGGCATTGACAGCCAGCCATCTTTTCCCCCGAATAATAATTCTCAATTCACGTACTAACTCAACGAACTAACGTAACAACTTAACGTCGTGACCTGGAGCTTCTCTGACATGCTAGCGACATTTACATGTACAGCTGCTACCTAACTATGCTAAACTATGCGAAACTAAATATGTATTCCCACCAATGATTGTAAATAAAACAAAATTCGATTAATTAAAAAGGATGTTTTATCTGACACATGTATTACACTCATCTCTGCTATATAAATACACTTGACTTTGCTAAGCTAACTAACGTTAACGAAGGTGAGTCAGCGGAATTCAAACACCTCTGTAACTGAAAATTAATTTCTCACAGAAGAACTTGTATCCCTTCCTACGTTTGGACGTTTCTACTTGAGGGTGGTCATTTCCAATCCGAACCACGTCCTCGTAGGTGACTTTACGGAGAGACTTGGTCCAGTGGTATTTATCGGCCGCCGTCATTGTAAAAAGCTAACCGGAAGTGCCGTCTCCCCACTCAGAGACGTTCTTCGTTATTCAATTGTTTACTTTTAGGGCTAAATTGCCAAAAAATCCATCACTTTATCCATTTCAGACATAACATCCAAGCTAATCTACGGCTGAAATGCACCTTTCTCTCGTTTGCTTGTAACAAAAACAAGAACAGAAGTTTGTCCACATATGTGGACGAGTGGACCCAATTACTACTGTGTGCTCCACCATGTTCTTTTACGTTCTCTTGATGATGGTCATTTAAACAAATCGCACCAAGAGTTGCTCATATGGAGAAATGCTGCTAAATCGGACGGTTGCTCCTCTTCCATCATAGTTTTCGCTTTCTAGTTTTCAAGATGGCGGCGACCAGGGCCCCCGCACTGAGCTTCAAAACCTCATGGGTGGTCCATCTTTTTGAAATGTTTCTCCTTACTTTGTCACTTCCTTTACACATTTGCCAAATAAAGTACGTGTTGCGTTGCTCGAAAAGTCTTCTAGAGCTACGGCTACAGCTAAATCCTGATATGTTAAAGACTAAGCTTGTGTTATTTTAGTGCTAAAAGGATTAAACGTCTATACCGGACAAAAGAAAACAGGAACCCAGTCCCGCTCTTGGCTAGCCCCTCTATTAACAGCCTACAACCGAACCTTCAGTCTCCTGTGGCCCTTTTCATATCAAACGTAATCTGTTAATTTGAGACGTTCCAGCGATAAAAAAAATGGCACTTTGAATCAAAGTCTTGAAGTTGGTTAATAGGCTCTCCGACTGTTTCGGCTCCTTAATTCGAGCGCTCACGGGGGACGGCGCCCGGGCGCATGTGATCTATTGCTTCACAGCGGCGCTCGAATTATTAGCTCGACTGATGACGGATTTAAGAGTAAATCAAGAAATGGCGTGTTCCATAAGAGAGCGCCATCAAAAGACCAAAGAGGTGTTTGCTCTTTCCGTTTCACTTTCAACTCTCAGTCTCCCTCCCTCCCTCTCTCTCTCCTCTCCCTCTCTTCAGGAACGGTACTACAGTAGGTTTCAGTCGCTGTATGATTTATTCATTGTTGTGTTTTTCCTCTTCTCCTTGAATGTTTGGTGGAGAGGACAGGAAACTTTGAACCAGAGTACAAAGCAATGTATATTTGGGTCACACATTTCTTCTGAGAGGTGTGTGCGCCCTCTCTCTCCCTCTCTCCTTACTTTGTCTCCCCTCCCTCCCTCCCTCCTTCCTCTTCTTCTGAGAGCCTGTCTGGTGACTGGGTCGACTCCTCTCCTCTCCGCCACGTTCGTCCTTGAAGTGAGGAACAGCGGGGTGCCCCGATCCAAGGGGAGGCTGGCGGTGAGGGAAGGGAAGGGAAGGGGGGGTGGAAGGCGAACAGGGCAGAGAGGTTGGGAGCTAAATAATGGATGATTTCTTATTGAAATGAAGGCCTGGTGAAAACAGAGGGACTGAGCATGTCATTACCTGGGAAACGGAGCTGAATGCTTAATCCTAAATACCGTAGAAGAAGACAACGGCGGCAGCGGCGGCGACCGCGGCTGAGCCCCGCGTGGCTCCTGGCGTAAAATTCACTGTGATCCTGAGCCTGTACGTTAGGTGTCATCACAAGCAATGCAACACCTAATAGCGTTATGTCATTACATCAGTGTGAAGCTGCGCCAAGCGTACCTCCCCCCTCCCTCCCTCCACCCGTCTACGCCGATACTTTGACCTAACACTGTCTCAGCTTGTGCTGATTGACTCTGCAGTCATTACCCCCCTCCCCCCCGCGACGCTAAACTTGCCTGGCCCTCAGCCAAGCCGGTAAAATATGAGCCGACACCGAAACCCGCGGAATGCGCCGACATCCGAGCCTCACCTCCGCCGCGCACGGGCCCCGCGGTCCCGATCGCGCAATCAACGTATTCACACCCGAGCGAAACTTGTATGTTTTGCCTCTGGCGCGGCGATAAATAACTAATTTGGGCGTCAGGTGGCGCCGGGATTGGGCCGCCTTGCCGGGAACTAACGAAGGCCTGAACCCAGGAAAGGTTCGCTCCGTTTGTCGCGGGTGTGAACAATTTTCAGTCGCGCTAGTCGCTCCCCGGGAGTTAATTACTTCCGCCCCACATTTTTAGTTTTTCTTTCTTCGAGTTATGAATTCAGAAAACGAGCAGGAAACAGAATCGGGCTAACGATGTTAGCTGTAATTAAAATGGAGAAGTTGCAGGCGGCCGCGCCATTGGCTCGGAGAGAGATGTATTAGCCGGGCATATGGTTATGATAATTAATCCCAGGACTACGGAGAAACAAATAAACACACGCTAAACAAACAAGGGAGGGGGGCGACCAGATGAGGGCTGCAGGCGTGGGTACTTCTGGGGAGGAACCCAAAAAGGAAAAGAGATCCTTATCGTCGTTGCTGCATCCAAGAGGGATGAAGAGGAACTTCCGTGCATCAGAAGCGATCGCCGTTGTTTCCCACAATACAGCAGTAAAAGAACCTTATCTTCTTACGGGCTTTGAAATTAACGGCCAACCTTTTTATTTTTTTTCTCGCACGGGCTTAGAAAATAACTGGAAATGCTCGGCGTGATTCACCGAGCTAAGACTGTGAAAGAAAGGCTAAGGGAGAGTGCGGGCCCGGCGGCGTGTGAATAGACGTGGCGAGCGATTCCGAATCGAAGGGGGAAGACGAGACGGCGGGATAATGCTCCCTCGTTCTCTGTCTATCTGCTCCCAGTTGGAGGATGAGGGAGACAGAAGGGAATAGCTGCTAATAAGGCGTTGGGTGAGAGGCTTTGGGAAAGCTCCCCGTGGCGCCGGGCTGTAATGGAGATAAGCGTTGCCGCGTTGTTGTCTCACCAAAATCAACAAAGGGAACATGCGATGGGAGATTTGCGGCCGCGTCCCCGGTGGAGAAAGCGGGGGGCTTTCGCGGGCGCTGTAATGTTTAGCGGCATTAGAAATCATTAGGCCCCGGCGCTGGGGAGAGAGCGTGCCAGGCGCCCGTGCCCCAGTTAGCGCCGCTTTCAAAAGCCACCCGTAATCCATCCCTTAAACTTGTTTTCTTCCATTCACCTTCGGATGCTGGCAAATCTGATGGTAGGGGGATTCGGCGAAGACTAAGGACCTTCTCCGGCGTGTTTTGTTTTGTTTGTTTTTAGCTGAAGCTTTAGCCAATCTGCATCCTTAGCGCCGCGCGATCTGCGGAAGCGATAAGGCCGCGACCTGGCTAGCAGCAGGTGCCTTTGCCAGGCAGAGCAGTGCTGATAAATGGGGCCGGTTTCCTGCATGAAGCACAGCGCCCTATGGAAGGGAGGGGAGGGGATAATGTATGCGGGAGTTCACAGGCGCTGTGGGCTGCTGCTGCTGCAGGGCGGGCGGACATCTTTGGAGGGAAATGATAGCTGCATAGAGATGAGGAGGCTTCCGGGAGTTTGAAACGCCGGCATGGACTCCCGTGATCTGGAGGGCAGCGACTGCTTTGCCCGGATGAGAAGAGGAGTAACAAGACGGGAGTTTTGCGGAACTCAAGCTCCTGCAAGAGGCCAAGCTCTCACTGTAGACTTAAAGAGGTTGCTCAGTAGCTGGGTTCATTATTCTGCACGCATTTTTGCTAAAAATAAACCTCAACGATGGATTCTCATTAGAAACGCCCAAGGGTTTGACTTTATAATGACCGTACCAAGGGTTAAAACTTCTCCCTTGGTCGCGCAATACCTCTCTATCGATTCAGACGGCAACAATAACGAGGGAAAATGCACAAGAGCAGAAAGCAGAAGCAAAGCTTTAACCTCCAACGGCGGCTAACTAACTAACGGAAGCTATCAGCGCTAGCTGTTAGCTGCTAACCAGCTGGTAATGAATGCACCGGGCCTGTAAGGTCAAGCCCGGCCGTCTGGGGACCCATTAGCGAGGCGAGTGAGCCCTCCCAGCCCTGCGCTCTCTCTGCCTCCCTCCCCGCATGGGGGCCCTCCTCCGTCCTCGTCCTGCAGGCTCCGGCTAACCCCGGCGCAGCGCCAGAGGCCGGGCCAAGCTCTGCCCAGGGACCCCACCTCGGCGAACTGTCATTTGTCTCGGCCGTCCCGTCAGCGCTGGAGGCCACATTAAGCCTTGATCTATGGCGGGGGGGGCGGCGGCGCACTTGGCCCCGGGATTGGATTGGGCTGCGGAAACTGCGCCGAGCCTGGTGGCGTGTCACCCGTGTTTAAAAAATGCCACATATTTTTTCATAAACGCGCCATGCCACATTTCACCCTCGGAATAACACTTTAAATCACACAAAGCTGTTGAGTGAAGGCCTTTCTCCGCCTGCTGGTTTACAGTATCTCCAGTCTACTGTGTCCCCGGCTCTGGTGTCTTTCCAAAGGGTCTGCGTTGCCGTCAGCGCTCACACTTTCACATTTCAGCGCCGGGTTCCCTCAGATGGCCTCCTCACTCCGCACCCCGCCCCTTATCTCAGGAAAGGCTTCACGTGATGGAGCGAGTGCGAGGGGTTGCCAGATTGACCGCATCCCCCACCCTCCCGCCCCGTTTGAGTTACTCAGCGGCGGCTGCTGCTGCTTTGTTTTCCTGCTCCTGGACCCTTTTGCCGGCCTGCCGCGCACCTCTCTTCTCGTAAAAACGTCCCTGGAGCCCGGCCAATCGCCAGGCCTCAACTAGAGCTGTCAAACATAATTCTGCCAATGGCGGGTGTTGAAAGCTGGCATGGTAGACGTTGAGGATGGGGGGGAAGAGGAAAAAAAAAAAAAAAAGCTGGCGTGTTGCTGTCACATCACTCCTCAGTTGTGTGCGAGCTGGGGGGAGTCGCTTGCAAGATCATTTTGCAGAAAACGAGGGACCGGTGGCTCGCTCACCCGGGCTGCTTCTGGAAATAGGCGGCGGGCATTTGCATGCTCCTTTCTAAGGCGCTCTATTCATTAGATTAGTGTTGTGGTAATGTGAGGACTCGCCAGGCTTAAATACAGGATGTCATAAATCATAATGTTCATTTTAGGCTCATCCACACACACACGTTAAGTCGCGCACACATGCAATTACACACTTAAACAAGCCCGGTGTTTGTGTTGGGGCTCGTGTCGGAGGTGGACATCTTCCCGTCTCTCTCCGGCTTTTCGCGGGGGCTCCCATGAATCATCGCCTCTTATTCCTTTCTCAGTGCGGGGGGGAAATCACATTAAGTGGAGCGCCGTGTTTGGCTCGCACCAGTCTTGTCTTAATAGCTGTAATTTGGAGAGGAGAGAAAGGAAGGGAAAGAATGGAGAAGAAAGCTCGCTCACAACACTAATTCCAGTCAACAAAAACACCCCTCTCCAATCCCACCACATTAATTTGCATTAAAATATCCAGCAGCTAAATATGTAAAGACAAAATAGTGGCGTGCTATTTATACCCAGGCACATCTCCTGCCATGTGCGCTGTGGCAGCAGCTGTGTGTGTGCGCACACAACCTCCTGCTACTGCGGCGCGCCTCCTGCACGGACCTCCCACACCAACTCCACCTTCGTGCAAGTTTGCAAGAGCGGGCATGTGGAGCGGGGAGGGGGGAACGGAGGGCACGCAATTTTTACAAACACCTGTTCTCTTTTTTTTTTTTTTTTTTTGCCACCGGTGGAGGTGAATCTGGCTGAAGGCAGGTCACTGAGTGATTTTCAGCTGTTGGAAACGGTTGAGTATTAGGCGTGATGCACAGAAAAACATAGCAGCATGTGTCAAATGCAGGAAAACAGACTTCAGGTTGTTTACGCATGTAAATAAAATGCGTCGTTAAATATTCACTTTATTGAATTATCTGAATTTAAGGCAAGGCTATTATTCCTCATTCACTTTGTGTGTTAAATTACTTCCAAACACAAAGGATGAGGAGGATGTTTCCAAGTCCAAGATCGGCCATGTTCGGGCACTCGTCGGGCCACTGTCCATGGCTTCATATCTGGGTCGGCAACTTAAACGGGTAGTGGAATGCGTCTGTGAAAGGAATGACGGCAAACTGGTGCACGAGGCCTGAAACGGTGAAAGTAAACAATCTACAGCTCTTCCAAAGTGGAGCCAAAGCGAGTAGAGATCCCCCTGGTGGCCGGCTGCAGCAGAGGCCGCAAGCTCCGCCCCCCTCCATGTTAGTGGGTGGGACTTGGGCCAAACTAAAACACCCAAATATTCTTTTCAAGGACGGTTTCTGTCATTTTAGGTAGTTAATATGCTAATGGCTGTTTAAGTGTCATTTTTTTTTGATTAGTTTCATTTTAGTTAGCTATTTGACGCTATAGAAACAGGATGTGACCACCAGTTGCCATGTCAACCATTATGTAAAGCGTGGGACTGAAAAAATTTGTAAAACAAAAAACAGTACAGTGCATTTCCTTAGAGCAGAGCACAGTAATTAAGTAAATACGCGAGTGAGTCTGGAGGAAGTGTGGGCGGGGCTTCGATATTGCGGCTCTGTGTGGCTCAATTCTTGGCTCGTACTGTTCGGACTTTGGCTCTAAATTCGCAACACCCCGTCGCCAGGATCCCCCAGGAAAACGGTATCAGTTTGGCCAACGCAAGGATCTGGGGACGCATCGTACATATTTATATACAGTCTATGCTCTCACATGCAGGTGCAGAAAGGATGCGGCGGCTGACTGTTTGGGCGTCTTAACAAACCAACCAGCTTAAAATGTTTTCTGAAAGAGCGAAAACAAGAAAGGCAATGCGGTGATTAAACGGGAGGGGAAACGTAAAGACGGGGCGCGTGTTTGTGTTGCCATGTTGTCTCAGCTTGGCGCGGAAAATCATCCCTTTCTCGTTAAATACCTGTTTACCCGACAAGACACGGAAACGTCATGACTCGTAATTCGCAGATTTACCGTCAAGTTTGATTCTTCGCAGCCCAAGTGCCTTTCTATATCAGGATCTCATCTCTTGGGGTATAATGCGGCGATATAATGGCGATTCTCTGCCTCTGAATCCGTGGAATTATCCATGCTAATGCTTCTTTCTAATGCTACTATCATACCGATAATAGCATTATCTAATCCTGCCGGTGAGCGTTTGCACCTCTAGCTGTTGCAGCCGTGATCCACATAATTCCACTAACTAATGCACCAGTCACTCCTCGCACTTCCCAACTGCTCCGCTGCACAGATGAGCACCTCTCATGACCTCGAGCCTCCCCGGAGCACCAGAATCAATATCCGGGCGCTTGTTGTGGTCTGAACACGGGTCGTGGAAAAAATAAAATATATATATATATATATATATATATATATATAATGAATGCGTGCAAAGAAAACAAACTCCTTGCAGGTTTTTAAAGGTGGAGAGGGCGAAATTAATGACTTAAAGATGCCCCGTTATGACCTAATAGGTGCTTCAAATCATTTTCGAAAGCTTTTAATAGAAACAAAATTAGCTCGGACAAAAAGTATAATATACAAGTGGAGCGTCTTAAACATGCCCTTAGTTCAACTCTTAGTCATAGCACGATTAATATTAATGCTCCTGGTCCGTGTCAAACACGACCGCACACAAAGTTAAGAGATACAAACACATTTAGTTTTGTTGGATCGGGAACGCGGGTCGGCTCCAGCCGGTACATTGGGTTCCACGTCTGGCACAGAGCTTCGTTTGTAGCGCACGCATGCATACAGTAACTATTTTCTGTCCTCCCTAACCTCCGCTCCCCAGCGATTGCCACCCACTTCTAGCATTTCCACGGTGGCTGCAGTAATCTTTGGCTTCCCTCCTCTGTGGTCTCATGTGCAAACAGCGCAGTCTTGGACAGAGGCTCCCTCTCTCTGGTTTACTAAGGTGAGCGAGATGAGGAAGGAGGGGGGCCGGGGGATGTCTGGACAGGGTTTGGAGATGAGGTCTACGTGCCACAGGGATATCCAGATGTGTGTTTCCTGTTTAGATCGACTCGGGCAGCTGCATTAATATGCAGTTCTTTGACTGTGTTGTGTTGCTGTAGCACCTTCTGTTTCTGATTCTTTCTTGCGGTGAGACATCAGAATCTGTTACTCAGACTTTAAATGAAGCATCCATGGCCTCCTGTTTGGAGGAAATGCAGCTCTGGTTGTTTGAAGGAGACCTAATTTCAAATGTCTCTGTATGCACGTAGAAGATATTCCTGGGTGTGACCCTAGGAACAACTTCTAGATCCCCAGATGCTCCCAGGCCTGATGACATTTGTATTCTGGATTCTGGAACTGACGTACGCAAACTTACATACACAAACTTACGTACGCAAATGTACGCATACAACTTACATATGCAAACTTACACATGTAAGTTTGATTACATGTGTAAGTACGCAAATGTACACATGCAACTTACGTACGCAAACTTACACACGCAACTTACACACGCAACTTACGTACGCAAACTTACACACGCAACTTACACACGCAAACTTACACACGCAACCTACGGTGGTGCAAGCCATTTATACTTGCGCTCTTCAGTTTGGTTTGCTCTCTCAACCAAACGCTAGTCAGCCGTGTGTCTTTTTTGGTTTATTTTTGTTTCTACTTCTTACTTTCCTTTCAATAGCGACTTAAACTTTCGCCAAAAATTCGCAGCCGTACATTGGGAGTCATACAAATGTTTGCACCTCCTCAGTTAACCTTTCCTCCATGTTTTCCAATTTGAAAATTGCAGAGAAGCAGTCGGAAATGCTAAAGAGAAGCACGCTACTACCAAGCGGACCAATCGCAACCCTCACGGGATGATGCAGCACTCTAAACCACCTATCAGGGTAAGGCTTTTGTACTACTTGTTTTCATCACGAATGACCCAAGATACCTGGACTCCTGGGTAGTACCCAGACTACTACAGAGTCCAGCAACTCAACATCACCCTAACTATGAGCTGGAATTTAACTGTTTTTGCTACGCTAGGAAAAAAATCAGGTATACCATCCTTTGTTGGGGGTATGGTCGCTACTGATGTAATTTATGTGACTAAGGTCAGGGAGTATTGAGGGACTGGACAGGGCAGCTTGACTCTTTGTTCCGCAGTGCAGCAAAAAAGCAAAAGTTTTTGCTTTCTTACTTAAAAAAATGAGAACATTTCGAAGCCGAAGTCGCTGGAAAAACGGACGCTCGCAGTACACGGTTTGACTGATGGCATTAAACGTAACTGATGTGTGTGATTGCTGTTAAACCCATTTGAGATTTTAAACACAACAAGGCTTCTTTAGTCATGAAGATGCCTGAGGAGAGCGCGGAGAAATCCTTCCACTCTGCCAACCCTAGATTCATGGCTCTGTGTGTTTGGCTAGCCATTTCCTTGCTATTTTATTTGGCCCGCTGCAGCCCCAAGCATAGGGGGACAGTTGTCTAGTTGCGCCCCCCCCCAACAACTCCGACAACTCCTGAGCGCGGAGAATTTCCTTGCTTACTTTTCCTCTGTGGGAGGAGAGGGAGAATGAGAAAGGGACCTGGATGTGGGCCCTGTTGAGAGGGGATGCCAGGGAGGGATGAGCGGAGGGCTAGAAAGGGATAAAGAGAGGTAGGGGCTGAAAGAGAGGGGGGGGGCTGCCGGGTCTTGTGTTTGGAGTTTGTTTCTATATTTTCTCCTCTGAACACCGAGTTCTCACCTCTCTGTGCTTCTTGGACTCAAAGAGCGACCGCCGCGTTTGGCTGACACCAGCTCTTCATCCCAGCGTTGATTGAACTGCCTCAATCTAAACAGAGTCCTGTGCAGTATTTACCCACAATGCTTTCTGTGGCGCGGCATTTTATAGGAACCAAAGGAAATTGCAGTGTTGGATAAAACTATCTCGGGGGGGGCCACGCTGAAGGAGGCTCTGTTTTCAGGTGGAATTACAAGGTAGAAACACGCCGCGTCCAAAACACATTTTCTCATTATGCTCAGGTGTTTGTTTGCTTTTGGGCCCCGAAGAGTAAAAGTGTGTGTAATTTCTGCGCTCTTCAGCCCGTGGGACATTCACAGGTTTGGCTGAATCCCCTCCAGGTGTTATATGTCGGGAGACGGCGAGGCGAAGAGGGACAAACGGGGGTGGAGGGAGGTGGGGTAGACAAAGAGGGAGAGGTGCACCTGGCTCTCCACCACACCTGGGAGGAGAGCTGGATGGCGCGGGCTAATGATGTGGTTTTAAAGCTCGCTAAATACCGTTAGCGGCGCTCACACTCCGTCCCTCGATGGCCTGTGGTTGGTTAGTCCTCACCACAGAATATTCCAAAGGCATTACTCCCTCCCTCCCTTCCTCCCTCCCTTGCATTCATTAACTTTTGTTTTCGCATTCCTAGACAGGTGGAGAATCTGAACTTAAATAAATCACTAAAATATTGATATAGGAATGTTATCGGCTTCTCATTTGATGATTTATTCATATTACGTGATGACCTTATTTCTGTCGTATATGGTCATTTACTCACCCATATAACTTCTGTGTAATTCATATTGCTTCGGGAGATATTTAGATCTGCGTATATCCATATAGTGGAAGTCAATGGGGCACCGAAACACAGCCTATAAATAATGCATCTGCCGCAAAACTCGACCACGGATGATGATGAACAGGTAACTACACACTCAACAGAGAATAGCACTAGCGTATCATAACATTATATTTGGTTTTCATGGCAGATAATGCGTTATTTAGAGGCTGTGTTTCGGTGTCCCATTCACTCCCACTATATGGCCGTATTTTATGCCAGAAATAAAGTCCAGGTTGCAAAAAGTGACCAGGGCACCGAAACGCAGCCTATAAATAACGCATTATCTGACGCAAAAGTCAACGGGGAATAGCACTACCGTACGATAACAAAATATTGGTGAACTGAACAAGTTTAGCGGCACATAATGCGTTATTTAGAGGCTGCGTTTCGGTGCCCCATTCACTCCCACTGTATAGATATACGCTGATCTAAATGTCTCCTGAAGGAAAAAAAATTAAAAGTTATATGGGTGAGTAAACAACAGAATTTTATGAGAAAAATAAACTTTTTTAAAAAATGTTAAAAAGTGCCGTCTGTATTTTGCGCGCCGACTGCTTTGCCTGTCAAGATTCATTTTCATGCAGCTCATGTATTTGTGGTGATATTTGCATTTATAAGGATATAAATGTCCATCACAATGTAATTTTTTCATAATTATAAAGGTGTTTAAAATTTAAAAATTTTGCTTTTTAAGCAAACATTAATTTGCTAGCAAGTCTCAACTCATTTCATGATACGCATTTTTGGCTTTTTCTTTTGGGTGGGGGGGATGCTAAATGTCAAGGGCTTCCAAAAACAGGAAAATAACATTTCTCAGCCCCATCATTGGTTGCATGATGCAGCTAACTGTGCTAATATGATTTTTAAACGAGATCCTTGTTTTTTTCTGCAGATTAGCCAATACCAATGCTTTGGTTGCACACATATGAACGGTGCAAACGAGGAGAGCATTGTCGTGATTTTAAAGCGCTAGCCGTCCGGTCGTCTTTTAAATTCCTGCTGACATTCCTTCCTCTCAACTCCCGTATTGGACTGTAAACACAAAAATCGGAAAGACTGATCTCAAATCTTGGGATCTAAATCTTTAATTCACACATAAATGTCAATTTCCTTTCTAAAATCCCTCCTCTTTCCAAGTGGGCATTGTACGGAATAGCTTCTTCTTTACAACCGCTGCTCATCGCTCTCATCCAGCTTTACTACAGCATTCTTCATCCCTGTCTAATGTAGCTGATCCCTCCACACATTTCTCTCCCCCTCTCTCTCTCCCCCTCTCTCTATCCTTCTTCCCTGGCTTTTGTGAGAAGGAGAGGTGAGGGGATATGTGTCTTTAACGGAGCTGGAGCTCTGCTGCAGCTTACCTCTTACTGCTAAGACAGGATATGTGCTCTGCTTTGTTACTGCTAACCTGCTTGTTTGGGGTGAGATCGGTGTGTTTGTGTGTTGCTGCGTGTGTGTGTGTGTGTAGAGAAATACTGAGAAATCCCATTATGGAGCCGAGCTGCTGCCACGCTTTCCCCCATACACACTGTGAACCCGGTGTAATCCACTCACACACTCGCCATGCATCCTTGTTTGCGAGCGCACGCTCACGCAAACACACAGCCTATACCCCCTAGACTCGGCGGTGAGCTGTGTATCCCCGCGCACTGTTGTGTTACCTACCGTGAAACATGACAGCTAATGATATCGAAGGCTTTTTAAAGGTGTGTGTGTGTGTGAGAGAGAGCTGGATTTCTTCCAGACAGACATCGTTAGCGGGGGAAGAGCTCTGGCTCAAAGTGAAAGCTGCAAAGTCAAAAGCTATGCTTTGGTGTATCAAATTAATTTCATTCTACGGCCTTTTTACCTACACATTAGGTTACATTTCAAGCTAATTTAAACCAGTCGATGCACATTTTCATCGTCTGTTCTGAGGCTGACGTCTTCCTGGCTGAGTGATATTCAATAGATGTGATCTTTATTTAGAGCGCGAGCGGTTCAACGTCCAAAGCCAGTCAATTTCAATCGGTTGGGAATCAAGTTGAGGTTCAGGGGTCGCGTTTCTGGCCGTAGCATGTAGCCGCACAGCTAACGAGGCTGCAGGTGGACATGCATGCTACATCCACCTGCTTCCTGAGTCGTTTTCTTCATTTATTCATCTTTTAATTAAACATATTACCAGGAATATGTTACATAATGCTTTAAAACCGTGTAAAGGTCAAATATTATTTATGCTAGATTAAAGTGAGGACAGGTGCAATGAGCTGATGTAGTATATGATGCTGTGAGTGTGTTTGCTTTAATGGTAATGAAGGAACACGACACCGATGTGCAGACTACTTGACCCTTAAAGAGGTTAAATGATTCCTTCGTTTCAAACTAAATCTAATCCGGAGGTTTCACAGATTACAAATACACGGATTGAACGCCGCTTTAATTTAGTCACTTCCCCCGGGCCGAGCGTAGGGGGCGCTGCACGCGCTGCATTGCACCTGTAAGTCGCGCGCAGAGGGGAGCCTATTTGTCACCAGCCTCGCCGTTGAGTGCTCACTCACTTTGTGTGTGTGTGTGCAACGAGGGAAGCGGTCTCGCACGCATTCTCCGTCCCGTCCTCTCTGACTCCCTCTCTCTCTCTCTCTCTCTCTCCCCCCTGACCCCAGCGCCATCTTCTCTGTCTCATCCTTTATGCATACTGACAGCGAGCCCCTCCGTTTATGGCACTGCATAACGTTCCCTCATTACCGCCCTGGACTCAGAAACCCAAACGCAGCAAGGAGAGAGGGAGGGAGGGAGGGGAGAGGAGACGGCGTTTGGGTGTAGAAAGGGGGGAGGCGATATGGAGAGGTGGAGGAAGAGGGGAGAAGTGCCAATGATGACATTCGCTTTGGCTAATATTAATCTGATTCATTTGGCACGCCGGGAAGCATCACTTTAACTGTTTCTTTGCTGCTGGGCTGCGCCTTTAAACGTGTGTGTGTGTGTCTGCGTGTGTGTGTCAGGAAGCAGGGCACATGTGCAACATGCAATTAAACAATACACACCGAGATGGAAAGCAGATGCGGGCAAACAAGAGGGGATGCACTCGTTGAGCAATTTGTTGCACATGCACTCCATTGACTTGCACGCAAAAACACACTGTCTGTGTATATACACACACACACACACACACACACACGCGTGCGCACAATTTGCCGGTAGTTACACGCATGCATACACACATATATGCCACACAAAGCGCATTTATTATGCGGCTAATGCTAACAGATTATCACATGCAAACAATACAAAGTGATGCACACGTCGGTGCATAAATCCTGGCAGCGCGCACACGCACACACATGCAGAGCACAGATATACACATCAGCTGGTGCAGGTCGCAGCAGCTTGTGTTGGCTGTAAACAGCAGTGCAGGCAGTATGGAGAGCGGCGGCTGCGTGAGCACCAGGCCGGCCAGCCAATCAACCCCTCGATCTCCCCGTCCCTGCCCTTCCATTGATCCCCATTAAAATGCTTAGCAGATGCTTGGCTTGAGAGAGACGAGCGCTTCCCTCTCTGCTGCTATTTTCATTTGTGTGCGCTCCTCACCGTCGGCCCCGCAGTCTGGGATAGTCGTTTTGCCAAGTGGGACGCGGGCCCGCTCCAGACAGTACAGTAGCATCTATTCAGACATGGCGGAGTGTGTGCTAAACTAGTAAATGTTGAATCGATGTTGTCAGAGCGGCCGGCTCCGGGGCTTGAAAAACTGTGGAGGCTTTTGTGCCAGAGCGACGTTTTTACCATCTGTGGTCGCGCACGCGGATGCACACCTGCGTTGTTTTGTCTCATCGGGACTTCAGTATCGTTTGTGAATGGTTTCCTTCATAGCCGGCTTCTCCTAGTTGAAATTTTCTAGATTATTTGAATTATTAATTATTGAAGCGTATGCTGATCTCTCCGTGTATGCGGACATCTTATTTGTCTTAAAAACACCTCTGGGCTTTAAAATGTAGCCTTAAAACCATATAAATGTGTCCCATCTGCAGACTTTAGGACAAGATTTTGGTATCTTAAGCTTCCGGTTGCAGCAGAATTCACCAAAAACGTTTGGCTGCAAGCATGCCAGCAACGCGCCACATTCATCAGGCTAATACCTCAGACAAAGTTGCCGTGGCTTCAAATGGTTAACAAGACGCTGATTCTCTAGTCCAGCTTGAAAAGTCTTGACCCGAAAAGCTGTTATCCAGAAAACCCACCGTCTGTGCTGGATACTCTGGGACACTCTAGAGACTCTGGATACTCGGCTACCAGAGGTTAAACCGTCATGACGGTACCCGATGGATTCCCCTGCTTTGAGGTTCAAGTTTGACCCATAAAACTGTTTCTTCTGTTTTGCCTAAACTAGGACCTCATGCACCACCTTCCCAGTTGTATAATTTACCTTTTCTTTTGATCGTAATCGACCTTTTCGACGACTTGTGCTTTCTTACGCTGTGATTTTTCAAATGACAGGTCGACGCAGCGCTGTAAACGACTCCCTCGCCCTCGGACTCGCGCCCGCAGCGCTGTAAACACCTCATTTGTGACATAATCCTGTAAGCGGCGCGTGTCTGGAGCATGTGGGGCAAAGTATACCAGGATCAGGACTGGCTTGTGTTGTTATGCCAGCCCGTCAAAGAAAGCAGCCATTGTGTTTGTGTGTGCATGCCTCGCGCGTATACTGTAGAGCCTGCGTCTGTTTTTTGTAAGAGCGCACACTCTTGTTGTGTGCGTGTGGGACGCCTTCCCGTTCGCACGCAAACGGGCCGCATCTTTTGCGCGTTTGCTCGTTGTTTTTTTGCCGAGCGTCTGCGTGGTAACCAAACCCCGTTTGCCGTGTCTGCGTGTGGCACTTGCCGCTGAGCACAGGCGGCGTACACTAGCGGGCTTTGTCTGTCTGGCCGGCTGACGTACGGCCGTGTAGAAGAAGCCCTTCACTCCGGGGGCCGTGGCTGTGAAAGAGAGGCTTTGTTCTCGAAGGCCTGCCAATCACTCCCCGGCTTGTCGGAGTGGGAGGAGAGGATGTCCAGGGCTTAAACTTCTTCAGGCGTGGAGAAAATGCAGATATGCGTTTCCTCTCTTGTTTGATGACAAAGCGGGAAGATGGAGAAGACTCCCCGGTATCCAGAGGTCATAGGGGTTTTTGTCAGCAAGTGCAACAACGCCAAAAAAATGGACACCTCAACTGTACCCGTGTCTTCAAGTCTTGAACCCAGATCTGTCTTCGGTTGTCTTCTACCTGCAACAACTTTTATCCATGAACTGCATTTGGAAATATTCTGAAAGCTGAATCTTTGTCCAGATCAGGTGCAAATAAAGCTTAGTTCCTAATCTGGGAGGGTACGGGAGATGCGCAAAAGCGTCATAGGGGTGGAGTTGCACATGTGCAAACTGTGACAAGGGGTTGGAAGAATGCATTGGATTGCAAAAAACGGGTACCATAGTCCTGTAGTCCCACGTGAGACGGTGTCAGGGAATCATGGGATGTCTGCACATTGGTTTCCTTCTGCGGCGCAAATTCAAGCGCATTAGGTCCGCACACGCGCGCAAAGAAAACCCCTTTCCACTTCCCTCTTCTCACAACCGCCACGGCGAAGGGACACGCCGGCAGCACTCCATTTACTCGACAGGACAACTCTGACAACAGCTTGAACGGCGCGCTGGGAGTTGCCGTGACGCGCCGAAGACACGATAAAAGGGGTGAGGGATGCCTGGCGAGGAGGAAGGGAAGGAGGGAGGGAACAGAAGCTGAATTTGCGATGTCATGCGGCCGATTAGGCAGCTAGTCTATCTCGCCGGCGTCGAGGGGGCCCCTGGCGGCGGCTACACCGTCCCACCGGCTCGACGTATCCATCACTCCCCCACCCTACGCGTACGGTGTCAGGAAACACCATTCCCGTCGATGTCACCTGCTCGGACCGGGAGCGTGAAAAATGGCTGTCACGGCTGTGACACCCAAAAAATGATTGCTGAAAACGAGAGAAGAGGGAAAATAAAAAGTGGAGGGTAAACGGGCGAGGATGAGGAGGAGGAGGAGGAGGAGGAGGAGGCAGGGAAGGTGAAATTGGAGGAAACTCTCGCCAGATTAGGTGCGGGTTAAGAGAATATTGATCTGTGTGCCGAGGACTGTTGATCTCTCTTAGCAGCACAAGACAAATGGCAGCAAACAGAAAATCGAGCGCTCGCCTTTTCTCCAAGGACGGGCTCAGCTGCTCTCCCTGCCTTTCTCCTCTTCTGCCGCCCGCCCCCCTCCTGCCTCAATTTGCACAATTCTGCGCCTAAGTTCCCAAAAACACGAGTATAAAATGTTTAAAGTGACGGTCCAGATTAGATGACAAACTAACGACGGCACCTTTGCTTTTGCTTCTTGGGTGCGTTCATCGGTGGCGGTGCACAACCCCGACTCACCTGCCCTAAATGGCAAGAAGCAGGAGTTTGCATCAATGTTAGACGCCGCTGAGTGATTCTGAAGGTTGCCTCGATAATTAGTCTTTTTCTCCCATTTGGAGTGTACGAGGAGGCTCCGCGGAGGCGCCGGTGTTTGATTAGGGCCACAGCCTTGGCCTGGCACCCAGCCGGGGTGTTTGATGATCGGGAGCGAACTTTGGGCGGGGGCTGAGGTTCAGGCACGCCGGCTCAACATCAAACAGCCGCGAGCAAAGGACTTAAGCCCTGGGGGACCCCCTCCAGCACTACTGCCAGGATAGGTAGATACACTCCCGGTCGGATGAGGAGGTGGGAAGGAAAAAAAAAAAATCAAGAAGGGAAAGGGATGGGCGATGGAGAGGAAGATGGAGAAAGAGAGCCGATGCATCAAATCTGAAAAGGTGTGAGGAAGAGGAAAGTTCAGGCAACCCTTTAAAAGTTAGTACACTGGTATATTACACCAAATAAAATATAAAGATAACATCCTTCAACTTTAATCTCAGACCGCTAAAGGACTTTATGAAACTATTTCTGACTGTAGACTTGAAAAAAAGTTCCTGCACGATTGTTTTTAGGCAATTTTTCCCCAAATTTTCACACCAGTGTCCAAGTGTCCTCATTTTCTTGCGTTCTCTCCATTCTCTCCTTTCACTTTTTATCTCACTTACTTTCAGGTAGGAAGTAGTTAAAGGAGAACTCAGTTTTTTACAACCTGAACATATTTTCTGTCATGAAATACGATCATTTACTCACCCATATAACTTTTGTTTAATTTGCTTTCCTTCAGGAGATATTTAGATCTGCATATATTCATATAGTGGGAGTCAATGGGGCACCGAGACGCAGCCTCTAAATAACGCATTATCTGCCATGAAAACCAAATATTATGTTATGATACGCTAGTGCTATGCCCCATTGAGTCCAGAGTTACCTGTTCATCATCATCTGGGGTCGAGTTTTGCGTCAAATAATGAATTATTTATAGGCTGCGTTTCGGTGCCCCATTGACTCCCACTATATGGATATACTGTACGCAGATCTAAATATCTCCCGAAGCAATACGAATTACACAAAGGTTTGGATGTAATTTGGAGTCGTTCGAGTATATTCATATAGTGGGAGTCAATGGGGCACCGAATCGCAGCCTCTAAATAACGCATTATCTGCCACAAAACTCGTTAATTTCTATTAACGTAATATTTTGTTATGATAAGCTACAGCTATTACCCGCTGAGTCCTGAGTTAACTGTTATCATCATACAGGGTCTGTAGATTAATTAATATTCATATAAATTACAGGTAAACAAGCCGACCGTCGCTGGTGCGCATGGCGCTCAGAGATGACATCATCCAGGTCAGAGGTTAGTAGGTCAATCTACAGACCCCGGATTATGATAACAGGTAACTCTGGACTCAACGGGGAATAGTTCTAGCTTATGATAACAAAATATTGGTGAAATGAATGAGTTTTGAGGCAGATAATGCGTTATTTAGAGGCTGTGTTTCGGTGCCCCATTCACTCCCACTATATGGATATACGCTGATATAAAGTTATATGACACCAGACCATATAACCGTATAACAAACTGTTATATGGGTGAATAAACAATTATATTCTAGCCAGAAATACGGTCCAGATTGTAAAAAAAAAAAAAAACCTTTAACGCACCTTTTTTTTTATTGAATTTTTATTGAATCAACGTATGCGCCTTCTTTCCAGTCTCTAGCCTTTGACTCGCCTCTCTCTCCCCCCCTCTCCTTTCATCTCCCCCTGTCTCTCTGAGGCAAAGGGGGGCTTGGCGTTGCACCTTCCTCCTGACTGTTCACCCTTCACCAGTCATGTCTCATTACAAGGCCTCCGTCTTCCACCTGTCTTGCCTGCCCATCTCCATGTGCGGCCCTGGCGTGTGCACGTGTTAGGTTAACGCGGACACGGACACAGGCGGGACGCTGTGTGGAAATATCTGAAGGCATTTGGGCGCCGCACCTGTCGAGTTTGTTTGTCGGCCCAACTAGACCAGAACTTTACGGCAAAACAGTGCAACGCTCGCGCCTCAGAGCATAATCACAACTTGTGTATTTTTTTTTTGATATTTTGGAAAAACGCTTCAAGAAAGTGAAGGCAAACCAAAAAAAATCAATGCTGGCAAGGATGCACTGCAGCTAAAACGCTAGCCCACGTAATAAGATGCACCAGGCAGAATGCTCCTCAATTAGCAGAGCGAAACTCTGGAGAATATTTACAGTAATCAATGTACAATTCTCAAGTCAACATTTTTTAATTAATTCTCTTCAGCAATTAACTCCCTCAATGAAAAACACCCACAAAAAAGACCTTTCTTTGTGACATTAAACTTATTGCCGAGGCAGCCTGTCTCATTACCCTTCTTGGCTGAAACAAACGAGCGTGTGCGTTCCCAAAACACACAGACACACACACACACACACACATGCGTGGCTAAAAAAACAGCCAGTCTCTAGGTGTACGCTCGCTAGCGGTGGATGGATTTCTGAGATAAAAATGGGTCAAGCTCGCTGTTTAGTTTTCAACTGCAGGGATCGAGTCGCCTACCTCTCCTCCCACCATCCATATGGGCTCATGCATATGCATGCTCTCTGGACAGGTACGCCAAAACAGGAATTTTTTCTATTTCTTTCATTTAGTTATCCTAGATTTTTTTTTTTTGCGGGCTTTGCAGCGGCTCGAGACGCCGTCAAGCGGTTCGTATCAGTCGGAGGAAAACAATAATCCGGGGCTAGATTTGTCGGCGCCCATAAATGATCGTGGCAATTACGCTCGCATTGTGAGGCGAGCAAACAGAATTACAGTGAGATTTTCCCTGTGATTGGGGTGTCACCCCCACCTCCCCCCACCTCCCCCATTATTGTTGCGAGTCCTGATTGATCCTCTCCCTCTCTCTCAATCACTCTCCTCGGCCTATCCTCCTCTCTACTGCCTGTCTTGTTTCATCCCTTGTCTACCTCTGTTTTTCTCTCCGGCTCGTTCTCCGGGCTAATGAATCTAAAGCTGCTGGGAATAGCCCCCCCACTCCCTCCCCTCCCGCCGCCTGTTCGGACCTTATTTCCCGCTCGGCGACGTCTTCACACCCCGGTCAGTCGAGGGAATACAGCCGTCCATCACTCCTCCCCTGCTTCCTGCTAACACTTTTACTACCTTTAAATTAGCCACTGTCACCGCCAACCATGCCTCGGCATCGCGCTTCTCCAGATGTTCCGGGACACCTTCTTTTTATTTAGTTTTTTCTCCCCTCTTCCAAAGCTGCCGCCGTAAATCCTTCGCTTCCTACTAGAGTGGGAAGAGGCGAGAATGGCCTGGAGGAGAAGCGCAGCTCACCATCTTCCCATCTGTTGGCTCAGGCGAAGCCTCGTTCTTCGGTGTATTGGAAGTTTTGCGTAGCTAAGGAGTCTGTAATAAGAGTTAGCTAGTCACCCTGCACCAACAAGGCATCATGGGGTCATGTATTTGAGTTGACGAAGCATGGCACTGGTCAAGCATGAAGCGTCTAATGCCAAATGACCTGCAGTTTGTCACTTTATCTCCTTGTTGTTGAGATCTTAGTCTAGATTTTTGGTCCTTGGTAGACATTGTAAAGTGACGGTACGTCGTTTAGGAGTTAAAGATCAGTTTGGTCTTTAAAAGGCAAGGCAAATGAAAGTAAAAGGTACGCCATTGGTTCTTGGGAAAGCACAGTCAGAGCCTTCCCTTATTCCTCCCCTCGTTGTTGCAAAAGAGAAGCACGTATCGGACCAAAATGCAATCACCAAGTCCAGATCTGGACTCTCCACGGTTATCGAATCGCTCGGCCACCCCCTTCAACCCTTCGCCGAAACATCTGCTTTGGCTGTTTCTTCTCTTGCGGCCCTACTTTTGCGTTGTCCCTGCAGGAACCAAGGACTCGCTTCGGCCACCCACCCCTTGAGACCTTACCCCCTCTGTTGCCTGTAAACAGTCCTTGGTCTTTCCTTCCGGTTGTTGAATCACCCATCCACCCCCTTCAACCCTTCGCCAAATCATCTGCTTTGGCCGCATCTTCTCTTGTGCCCCTGCAGGAACCAAGGACTGTAGTTCTGTCGGGAACATTTGTAAGGGCTAGGGTTAGGGTTTCGGGGTCTCACTTCCCCTAGAACAAGTAGGATACCCTTATTCCTCCCTTGTTGTTGCAAAAGAAGCACGTATTGGACCAAAATGCAATCACCATGTCCAGATCTGGTCACTATCTCCATCTCCACGGTTGTCGAATCGCTCGACCACCCCCTTCAACCCTTCGCCAAATCATATGCTTTGGCTGTTTCTTGTCTTGCGGCCCTACTTTTGCGTTGCCCCTGCAGGAACCAAGGACTGTAGTTCTGTCGGGAACATTTGTAAGGGCTAGGGTTAGGATTTTGGGGGTCTCACTTCCCCTGGAACAAGTAGAGTACCGCCCAGACACAAGTGTACGTCAAATGCATGACATTGCAGCTTGCAAAGCATTGTTAAAGTTTGAGCGTTGCAAAGAGTCGCTCCTAGTGCTAGCCTTAAAAGATGAAATTAGATATGTAGAAATGATCTGACATGACTTCCTGGTTCTGCTGAGCATGCAACGTCGTGCAGAACAAAGAACAAAGCTGGCTACTATGTCGTGTCAGGGCTTTAGCGATGGGTAGATCCCTTCATAGTCCCAAGAATCGTCCACATTGAAAGTGCTAAGGGCAGGAACAAAAGTTATTTAATTGGTGAAGTAGACGCTCTGTTGTGGTGCCACGTCATCTCATTCTCAGGTTTTAATGTTTCATTATCTGTGACATCCTGTTTTATTTCATTTCTGCTCAAATAAGTTTTTTAAAAAATGACTAAAAGCTTCGTCACGTGTACGGGTAACTCTAAGGACTCTGACCTGAGCGTTCTTTTTTCGGACAAAAAAATCCACCTACTTGTGTTCTTGGTTGGAGGCCGGTTCATAGGTTATCCTCCGCCTCTACACTACATCAGGAGCTGCTGCGGCTGCTGCGCTTGTGTCGGCTATATTTGTATGTTTTTTAAACAGCAGCAGTTGCTGTGCTGAACAAAATGTACCTCCTCCACAGCTGTGAGGGTCAAAGTGGCGCCACGTGCTGCGGCCACGCCGCCGGGGCTGGCTCTCCAAACGGACGCCGCCTGCATTTTGGTGAAAGTTTGTCGTCGCCGGAATCAGCTCGGACTTTTGAGAGTTTTGATTTTGCTTCTGTGGCCGCGCTTTAGCCGTCTTAAAGGTTTCTTTTACACCTAGAGAAACTCAAATAAAAGCGTACGAGCAAAGTTCTTCGCCATCGATTCATCCAGTTAACGACTTCAGTTTTACGTAATTTGGATGCCATTAGGAGCCGGGGGGCCCCAGCGAGGCAGCGCCCCTCGTGCCTCATCTCTCCGGGCTCCGCTCCTGGATTTTACGGCTGGCATCACCCCGGGCCCCGTCAAATAATAATAAAATAAATCAAAACATAAGAGTTTTCTCTATTTTGCAATTTCCTTTCGGGTCCCCGCCGAATATGAAACCAGATGTTTCCGGCGTCCTAAAGACGCTTTTCATCCGCTCTTCTCTTTCCCTTTCTTTTCCGCCCCTGCATGTGTCTTTCTCTGTTTTTCTTTTTCTTTTTCTTTTTTGCTGCTTCTCTCTGTACCCCCCTCCGCCTCCCTTCTGCTTTTCAAAATTAATGTAAGCCCAAGAAGAAGAAGAAGAAGAAAAAAAAGAAAGAAAGGAAGCTTATAAAAAGTGAAATGTCCTCTTTGCCCAAGGAAGTAGTCTGTTTTGCATTGATAGAGAGGCGCAGGCTGCCTCTGGCCATCTGAGCCTGAGCCTGTTTTTCCTCTGCGATATCCTGCCGCCACATCTCTGCCTCTCGAGTGCGCCTCCGAGTAAAGAAGCGGGGCGGGTCAAAGCAATAGCGCTCAACCTCCCCCCCTCCCCCTCCCCCTCGTCCCATCGCCCATCTCTCCCACCTCCCCTTTTCTCCAATCCTCTAATTGGAGGTGCTCAGGTTAAAGAATGTCCCGGTTATCGCAAAGCCTGCAGAGGAGCACAATTCGGCACTATAATTCCACTGATGAGTGACTTGCATTTTCAAATATTTAGTGTTGGTGTTTACACCAAGCTGTGTGTCATTATCTCATTCATGCACATTCAAACGGTGACACGAGTTTATACGGGAGAATTAATTCCGACTCGGCCCGAATGGGATTTTTAATAGATTCTGTGTGCATGTGGATGTATACGTACGGGAATTTGTAAGCGGCTCTAAAGCGCAGACACCGATACCGCGTTTGTGTAATTCTCTTCGCTGCACTCAGTCGGTGTGGTCCCAGTCGTCTCGCTTGTATGAAGAGGTTGTCTGTCTCGTGCCTCTGGCCTGTGTTTCGGCTTTGACAGACGGCGCTTTGCGTGCTTTCTGCCAGTCACTTCCAGGCAACCGCAGCTACAATAAACACCGGCCTTGCGTTTTTTTTTTCATCTCCTTTCTCCAAATCGAGGTTTGATCCCGAGCAGAACTCCCAACCGGCTCGCTTCCTCCCTGTGGCTTGAGAGCCCAAACAAACAGGAATCGGCCTGCACCTGCACAGTATTACGCCACCCGCACCAGTTTGCCTGGCGCGGGCGCTCTTGCAAAGGCAATCTATGGGTTCTTATTTTTAATAGAAACCCAAATTTTACCCAAGAGAAATAGTCTTAACGCTTTATTCTTTGAATGTTTCGAGGTCTTAAAAGTCTTGACATTTACCCTCAAGCCACTTCAGGCTAGAAAAATGTAACTTATATTGACTGAAATTTTAAAAGAACCCCCACTTCTTTTCCTATTCTTTTGTTTTTTTCTTCGTCTCCTTTCTCCAAATCGAGGTTTGACCCCGAGCAGAACTCCCAACCGGCTCGCTTCCTCCCTGTGGCTTGAGAGCCCAAACAAACAGGAACCGGCCTGCACCTGCACAGTGTTACGCCACCCGCACCAGGTTTGCCTGGCGCGGGCGCTCTCGCAAAGACGATCTGTGGGTTCTTATTTTTAATAGAAACCCAAATTTTACCCAGGAGAAAGAGTCTTAACGCTTTATTGTTTGAATGTTTCGAGGTCTTAAAAGTCTTGACATTTACCCTCAAGCTGCTTCAGGCTAGAAAAATATCCCTTATGCCGACGACCAACAGCATTTTACGCCTCCTGTTAAATACACCAGTCCAATTACGGTTGTCCTCGTTAACGTGACAGGATGTCAAACAAGCACTTCCTGTTAACTGCCTCTTATCTTAATTGGCCCGGTCCCGGAGGACGGGGGGGGGTCCGCGGTCACAGAGTCTGCTTCTCGTCTGGCCGCGGCCGCCGCGATGGAGACGTCGGAAGTTTACCCAAAAGTCCAGAGGTATCCAGGCGGAGTTAAGGTCCAGAGCTCCCTGATTCATTAGAAATGTAAAAGCAAACCGTGGTTCCAGCCTGTTTCACACTCTCTTCTTTCTCACTGTCACTCAGACGTCGAAGCTTCGCCTCCTCTTTAGGGTTTCTCCGCTACGACCAAGAGCGGCGCTCTTAATAAAGCCCAAATGCAATCTCCCTCTAACCCCAATGAGATGCCGAGGCTCCTCAGCTCCTCCATAATGCACTATTCATGCTTTTTATTAATCTCTTTTTCCTCCAGCCATTTTTCAAATCACTCCTTTTGTTTACTCATGAATATTTTTCTGCCTTGTTGAGAGAGAGAGTGAGAGGAGGTGGAGGGGGGGGATGGCAGGGCAACGGCGAGGGAAGAGGAGGCGGGAAAAAGGCCGCGGAGGAAGGCCTCGCGCGCGGGTAATTTGCGCCGGGGACGCCTCGTGCTCCATCACGGGGGATAATCTAACCTTAGAGGTGTTTCTCAGACTCGCCTCCGAGCCCCAAATATAGGTCACTTAAGCGGGCTTTAGCGAGGCGAGGCCGGCCCCCGTCGCCCCTGGGACACCTATCCGCGGTAATTGGCGGTTATGGCCCGGGGTTTTTACGGCCGATGAAGAAAGTCGGCCCCGGTGTCGCGTTTAGGACAACGGCGGCGGCTCGTTAGCGAGCGGGACGAATAAACCTTATTTTTATTTTTTACAGTGTTTGCAGCAGCTCCACTCCTAAAAGTCGCCGGCGTTAGGCTAATCTGTCACCCATTTCCATTTTTCTCGTATTTATTTATTTATTTCAGATCCTGTGCGTGCAGGAAGAGGAGGGGGAGGCGTAATGAAAAGGGCCTAAATGACAGTGGGTTGACAGTGGGATTGGCTGGTAAATGACTGCGGAGTGGCTCGCCTGCGGAGAGGGGATGGAGGAGGCTCCCAGTAGGCCTGATTAATTCCACTCTCGGCGGCTGCCAGGGGAGAGCCGGGGTTAGCGGCTGTTCCAAGAGGAGCCTATTACCAGAGCGCCGCTGAAACTGATATAATCAGCTACACGGCGACCCGGGCCTTTCCCCGAGACAAACTTTTCCAGGACTCGCTCCCCATTCATCCCGCACGGGGACTTAAATGCGGCGGGAAGGAGAGGGAGAGGGGTTGAGGTGAAGGAGGGGAGGGCGCCGGGTTTGGAAGAGGGGTACAAAGGATTTTCTTTTTGAGAGATGGTTAGGGGAGCTTTGTAAGAAATCCTCTCTGCTGTCGCTCTCTATCTCTTTATCCTCATCTCTCTCTCTCTTCTTCTTCTTCTACTCCTCTCTGGCTGATTTCCCGCAGCTTTGATAGCGGCAGACCCTCCCGCGTGGCGCCAGCTTTAAGTCCGGTCAGATATGAATATGTCACAGCTCTTAATCCCACCCGGCTCGTTTTTTTTTTTATATCTGACGCCGTCTCCGTCGTTACAAGGCGTCCCCTCGTATCGTTGTCCTCCTGAACCCCGGTTTTGACCCGGGACGTCGGGATGGGGCGGCGTTATCCGAGCGACACGTGTTCGCCGCTCGCCGACATCTTTGGGGAGGATTACGGGATTACCGGTTTATCGCTACGAGAGGCGCCTCCGCTCGGAACTACTTTTTTTTTTTAACCGAGGAAGTAGTCCTGAATCGTTTAATGAAACTGCGAAAACGCCGCATCTCTTGCGCCGTCGAGGATGTGGCCATTACACCATGCCGTGCAGGCCTCTGAGAAATGTCAGCCCTCCTCTCCGTACATCCCGCCCTCCACGCCGATAAAGGTCATGAATAATGCACGCCAAGCAGCGCACTGAACGCCGAAACCGAACTGTTAAAATATTGATCTTGGCCAATCATAATAAAGAGAAATTACTGAAAGTGATCCATCACTGTGCGCCGCCGCCGCCGCTGCTGCTGCTGCTGTTCCTACTCCGGGCTTAACTTGCTCAATTTCCCCCCTTCTGTGCGGCGCCACATTATGTCTCAATAATAATAAAGATGATATCGGGGCGCCGCAATTGCAGCCGCCGCTCGGCGAAAGGTACCGTGTTGTCATGCAAATTAAGCGACAACAAATCCATAACGCGACTAAATATATTTGGAGGATTACGTCCCGTTCATCTGTGGAGAGGAATAAATACTTCTCGGTGTTTGCCGGCGCTCCCTCGCTCGCTCATCTCTGCTCTCCGGATTCCAAATGGTGCGTGACACCCGGGTTGCGGCGTGCGTCAGATGTGCCGAGAGTTCCTGTAATGCAGGTTTTGCGCCAGATGCACCTACACGCCTACACGACTCCAATTTGCACAATATGCTGCTTTGTGAGCTGCGCGCACGCCGAAGTCTGAGTTTCCCACTCGTGCACATTATTCCGTCTCCTTGAAGCGGCTCTGAGCAGATCAGCCGCTGCACCTCCAGCCTGAAAAGCCTCGCTGACATTTCACACGGCCAGCTAATAGCACCTAAAGGTGATCGCACGAGGCCGCCTGCCCGGCTAAGCGAGACGCTCCCGCACTTAATGAGTTTTTAAATATTAAAAGCGGCACACATCGTCGTCACTATTGTGAGCTCTTAATTTACCAAGCAATTAGGCGCGGGCCCTCATTTATCAGCGCGTGTTCGCCCGCTGAAAACCTCGTCACTTTTTATTAATCGATGCCGTAGAAACGGCGAGGTGGAATTAATGTGCGCCCCGGCGGAGGTCGCGGCGGCCGTGCCAGCTAGCTGCGGCTCGCCGAGACGGGAGATAAATAGGAGGCGGGCTGCGGCGGGTACACGGGAGATGCGGCGAGGCGGCGGCGCACGCCGAGGGAGCGGCCTCGCCGGGCGGAGAGACGAGGAAGGCTGCGCTTGGGTTTCCTCTGACCATCTGTTTGTTCTCCTGATTACTTTTTTCCAGTGCACGAAGAAAATGAAGCAAAACGCTTTAAAAAAGAAAAACTATTATAGTTTTAACCTTGGTCTTCTATCACTGCTTAAAATGAGAAGAACCCCAACATGCTTCAGGCTACGTTCAATTATTTTAAACCTCTGCACGTTAAGCAACCTTTTGTGTTAGAAAACTATTACCCGCCATCTTTAATTCCTGGAGCCGCCAGACGCCTGCTCGGCCCGCGTTTGCAGCAGCTCGCTAATGTTAGCCGTACCCCGGGATGCCCGTCCGCTGCCGTGTGCACAGGTGTTGTTTGCCTGCGCCAACTGCGCTCGTCCGTCGGGCCCGGTCAGGGATCCCTTCATCTCGGCCGGGCGCCGCAGGAGCGAGCAAACACGTGTGCAGGAGCGAGCAAACACGTGTGCACGAGAGATAATGCCAGCGCCGGAGCTTCATGCAAACCCGGCTTTGTTTTGTTATGTGAAGGTAGAGATGGTGGTAAATAATGGTGGAAAGGATGCACGACTTCCAGGCGGAACCTAAGGGAAAGACCTGTGCATTACTTGCAAGATGCAGAAGATGCAAGATGCATCAAGTTTGGTGTTGCAATATCTGCTTTTGTGCGACTAGTGGGAAGCTAGCTTGGTTATTCTTGCAGGGATGTGCAGGGGAAAATGGTTGCACGTTTTTGGGGTTGCATGCATTTGGCAAAACTGTGCAAAAGCATAGTTAATCAATGCATGGAAAATATGCGGCGATGCTTGGTGCAAAAGTGCAGATTATATGCAACTATGACGAATATATCGGTTTTGTTTTGCGACTTTCTTTAATCCTTTGCTTGTTTTGGAAAAGTTTCAAGTCATGCAGCTAACCCCTAGCTGCAGTTTTTAAGTGATTTCAGCGCAGTGGAAGTTTTCCAACAGTCACCGAAGCAATAAATAAAAAATAAAACCCTTTCTGAAGCGATTTCCGTGTTATATCTGTATTTCCCCGCGCTGCCCCCGCTCCACAACCCTCTGGGGTGGGGGTGGGGTTGCTTTGCGGCGTGCTGCGGTGGTGCTCTGCCAGGTTGTCGCCTCCGCCGCCGCTCCAGCCCGGGCCCCGGCTCGTCCCGGGCCCGAGCCCGGCACTGCGCTAATACGCTCCCATTCCTCATCCAGACAGTCCGTAAAGCACTGGGGCAAAATATTCTGTCTCCCTGAGCAGCTCCTAATAAATTGTCCTTTCATCGACGCGCAAGACAAATTTTGCCTCTCCCCCCCCCCTCCCCGCGACTCCGCTTCCTCCCCCCCCTCCCCCGCCCTGTCTCAGCGCACTCACTTTCCTCATGTTCACATGCTCCGGAGCTCCCAGTTCCTCTGCTCCCTGTGGTTTAGCGAAACTGGCACACTCGCTCTACCTCTCAATAAACGACGGGGATGCCAGGGGCACAGCTTGGTTGGCCCGAGCCCTCTGCAAAAAAGGCTGATGGAAAGAAGCGGAGGCAAAAGAGGCAGCTGGGGGATGGAGGGAGGACGCGGAATACACAGGAACGAGATAAAGATATAAAGAGAGAGGGGTGTTATTGTGCACAATCCTCTACTCTTCTCTTCTCTTCTCTTCTCTTCCCTGTCTCTCCTCCGCCGCGCCGCCACAACGCGGCATCGCTTCCGCTTTGTAATTGCGCAATTAGTGCCACTGCCTGGTTTTCATATATCACAAATGGCTAGCCGCTGCTATTAAAGCAGCCCCAGCGCCGGGGCTAGCGGGCATGGCTAGCCAAGGTGCATTAAGGGCAGCGTTTTGTAAAATGTGAGCCAATTTATCATGATCTGTTTTCCGCTCCCACCCACTGCTAAAACGCCCCTACTCCCTTGTCTTTGAGCCTGACCTTGCGCTAGGCTTGTGTGCGTGCGCCGTGTGTGTTTGTGTGTCGGTGTGCGGAGGTTCAATTTGCTCGATGTTACTCGCTTGCATAATTTCAGGCCGGCTGGCTCGCCGCTGAGCCTCACACCGAGCCGCGCACACACACACGGTAGCCCGCCGTGCACGCAAACGCGCACGCCTCCGCACAAAACGCGCCGGCCACTGATTGCTTGCGCCGCCACTTTGCCTTCCTCTGTCTCTCATTCCTGCTACTCTCCTCTCTTTTTCCTCTCCAAGCAAAATCCACTCATTTATATGCCGAGGCTAAACGGTATTCATTTGTAAGATGGCAAGCGGTATAACACTGGTAATTCCTCCTCACCAATTTCCAGCGCACTTTCCCCTTTAGCTGTCATAAGCAGTGCATTAAGTGAGTGAGGTAAATCCGCTCCCCATTCTGCACCATCTCTCTCCCTTCTTTTTTCCTTCCTGCCTGCCGTTCTCCATCACCCAAGTCGTCACCCTCCCTTCTCCACGGTTGCATGTTGCTGCTGTGAAGATTTACAACGCCTATTCACTCAACCATCCCCACTCTCTCTCTCGCTCCCTTTTCCATTTCCTCTTTCTCTCATTCCTTTCATTTTGCCGGGTGGTGGAAGCTGAAGATGACACCTCGAGCTCATCAGAACCCTGCTGGCTTTTCGCCCTGGAGAGCCGCCCTGAGCGCCAGGCGCAGCACGCCGCACAGCGGATACCTAGCCTGCTCCAGCGCACCCTGCTGCGTCGCCCGTAGAACCAGAGAGAGAGGCTGAGCCTTGGGGGCGGGGGGAGGAAAGTGGATGAGGGATTTGAAGGTGGTGGTGGACGGGTGGTGGAGATGGCGGTTGGGATTGGGGAAGGGACAAGAAAGGAAAAGGGTCTGGTGATCGGGAAATGATTTACTGGCATCCATCTAGAAAGCCTGACCAATAGCTGCACCTTTAGTTCTGCAGCCGGAACTGAAATTTAGTTGTAAAGACGATTCAGTGCACGCTTAAGGTCCTGTATACAATATCAAGACCAGAATCCAAAAACAAGCCAGCACTGCGCAAATCCACTCCGTTGTACCCGTTAGTGGACAAGAGTGCACTTAGTAATGCAATCACTTAGTCATTTAAATTGCAGAGTGCAATCAAACGTTAGTGCGGAGGTGTGCGTTGTCGCAAAGGACACAAACGGTGCAACAAATACTTCAAAGACAGTAGTAACCCCCAAATATTCTGTGGAAACAATACTACTAAACGTAGGGGACTAAAGCAAGCTGATTGGGGGTAAAGACAATAGGTGCACGCTTGGTTCAAGCTTCGGCAACGGATCGCCGCAAACCTACGTCTTTGTGAGCGCTTCTGCTGTAATCGCGCACGGGCGTCTGCATCGTTCTGCAATTACGCTGCGAGGGAACCACTTGGCTGCTCAGCTAGTCGACTCGAATCTCGGGGAAATGCATTCCACTCCAGTCACAGCTGCTGAGATGTTTTTAGACTTCCCGGGAGGCAGGCGTCGGACTTGGGTGTACCTACAGCGTCGATCCAAAATGAAGCCTAAACCCAACGTGAGGTACAGCCTCCTACTTCTCTCCCATCCTTAACCACTTGTTTTCTGATCATGTCCTGAGGGACGCTTGTTCCCTGAATGAGGACGGAGCGAAGAACCTGCTCAACCCTCGTAAGAATAGAAGAAATCCGGAAATACAATCCTGTCTACCCCAGAGTCTCCAGTTTCTGCCCGTAATCCGGTCCAAATGCGGCCGACTCAACCGCGGGTGAAAGAACGCAGTTGTGGCGTCGCTGACAGCATAATCACGAGGCGGTCTGCGTTATACTTTTGCAGGTAACACGTTTAGAAAGTTGCTAAGTGAGCGTCTTTCCAAATTCGCCGAATGCAAAATGGCACAAAAACAGCCTCGAATGTTGACCGACAATCAGCCACTGAGCTACCATTTCTCCCACCTTGGCGCTAATGTGTTTGTCGCTACTTGTCAAACACCCACTTGTTTTGAATTTTCCACTAGAGTCTTGGCACCGCTGCCTCGTAGCACCGGCGGCGCGGACGAGAGAGCAATCACTGTTTTGTTGTTTAGAGTGCCACACGAGTTGCTAACTTTTTTTGAGGACTTGGCAAGGGTCCCTTTTTTTTTTTTTTTCGTCCCCCATTTCGGTGATAAGTGGCCAACTACCGGCTCAGAACAAGGATTAAACCATTTCCCCCTCACATGGGGGGCAAAAATAACACAGAGTAGTTTAAATAATGCATGCATGCATGTACTCGTCTAGGGTTACACAACCACTTCATTTACATCCAATAAAAGGCCTCCTTTTGTTAACATTGCTCCAGTACCCGGCAGACGAGGCTGAGTCTGTGTTGTCTCTTGATGTGCGCCAGCAGAGAGGATGAGACGGTGGCAGAGGGGTTATATGAATGGGTGTTTGGCTCTACCAAAATATGCTTTTCTTCTTTTAAAGGCTAATAGTGATACCATTACTGTATAATTGCTATGTTGTGTTGATATTCAACATCTTGAGATGTGCTTCTTCCCATCCGGCTGCGAGGCTCATTAGAACGGGGGGGTGGGGTGGGGGGGCGGTATTTATAGCCTTACGAGGCACTCGAACACCAAATAATGAAATTCTGTGATGTTAAGGAGCATTTTGATGCGGCTCTTTAGTGGTCGAGAATGAGCTTCAGTCAAACTGCATCGTTTCCGCTAGATGTTGTCGAGGCTTGGCTGCAGGGATTTGCTCCGGGTATTCAGGTATGAGGGGACTGGTGGGCTACATGACCCAAAGAGGGATGAGTCAAGGACTTTGTTGGACAGTATCACCTGCTCGACATCCAGAGGACGTTTGCCTCGTTTGAGATCTACGCCGTAGGTACGCTCAAGTCCGACGCCTACCTCCCAAGGAATGTAACTACCAGGGAGTCAGATCACAACAACAGCTGTGATTGGAGCAGAATGATTTGAGTCCTTCGCCAGTCGACCTGCTGAACAGCCTCCGACAACCGTTTTCCCTGCAGCGTAATTACAGAACAACAATTACAGTAGAAAAGACGTAGGTTTGCAGAGATCCATTGCCGAAGCTTGAACTAAACGTACATATTGTCTTTACCTGCAATCAGCTTGCTTTATACCCCTGCGTTTAAAGTGTAGTATTGTTTTCTTTGAATATTTAGGGGTAACTACCATCTTTGTAGTATTTATTGCATCATTTGTGTCCTTTGTGATAACGCACACACCTCTTGCACCAACGTTTGATTGCACCCTGCAATTTACATGACAAGTTAGTGCTTTAATGTACTCTTGTACCTGTGCAACGGAGTAGATTAGCGCAGTGCTGCCTTGTTTTTGGATTCTGGTCTTGATATTCTTGGTAAAAAATGATCTGAAGGTACATCAAAGTGAAGGTCTAGAGGTTGCTTCATCTATAACGTATTGGTCGGGCTTTGTAGCGCAATGTACAGGCCTCAACCATTACCTTCTTGTCATTAGAGTTGTAGCTTCTGTCATGGTTTGGTAGACAGGTTGGCTCAGTCTGTCCAAACTTGACCAACGTCTTTGAGTCATCCCACCGTTATGGACACAGTCAACCAAGAAAGATAGTTTCTACAGTTTGAAGTCTATCATGTGCCATCACATGTTTGGAATTGTTGTGAACCTAACCAGTACGCTTCCATTGATCGGCCGGGATGAGACACTCAGCCACCGTTTGCGTCTCCCTTTCTGGCAGAACCATTACTTTCCCACTGCACGCCACTCTGATCAACTCTACACATGTCAGCAGATCTCGTGCGCCGCCGCCGCCTCCCTCGCCGCTCCATCATTATTCTGCTCTCGTTCGCTCCCACCAGGAGAGAGCGGAGGTCAGATTTCAAACCGGCGCTGCAGCTAAACACAAGCCACTTCCATACCGGGGCCGAGTTTATCTGGGAGTGAGCTGCCGAGACCGTAATTGGTCTCGCCGGTGTCTGTCTGTTGGATTGGTGTTCAATATTGAGGGACTTTTTCAATCACCTTCAAGGTCATGTTTAGTGACGTGTTGTTGTTTTTTTTATCTTTTAATCTAACCCTCTCAATATTTTCTGATAAGAAATTACTGAGGCAGATAATTGAATATTTTTTGACATATTTATAGTATTTCTGTAGCCCTTCTAAATTGTAATAATTCTCTCAGGGCTTTCTCATTACGAACCATTACTAAATACTGTGGAGATGAACTGGATGTCAGTTTCATGGGCTTTTTGCATATGCCTAAGTATATTATGAATAAATGTGCGCGGATTTCTCCACAGAAATCCTCCTGTACTTGAGAAAAACATCTTTGTCGACTAAAAGTAAGTTTGGAAAAGGGTGTCATTCCTAAAACGCATAGTGTTAACCAATCAACAACCCTTACCGTCGCTTCCAACGCCGCAACCAACTGATTTACAGCCTCGAGCCTTTCGTATATCTCCGAAGAACTGCAAAAAGCACACATCTCACAAAGTGACACAGCAGATAATTGAAATTTATTCCCAATTATGCGTCACAACAAACAACCACCACCCACCACCCCCTCGCTGCAATCCATCCACACTCCTGGGTGAGTGGCGATCGCAGCGCTGCCTTCCTATGGGAAGACTTAGGCTTTGCACTGGGGTGTAATAGCTGAGAGAGTTAATGTAGCTTAAACAGCCAAACTAATTGTCCCTGTCTCTGTCATATTTGTCTACTTGAGCACTCCTAAATACCACAGCGATTAATTACCTCGCAGCCAGGTATGCGGAGACGGCGGCATCTACTCCCGTTGTCGGCGCATTGTGAGGAAGTGTGTGGTTGTTTATTACTGTGTGTGTGTGTGTGTGTGTGTGTGTGTGTGTCGAGTCAAGTGTAGTCAGGGGAGAGTTTGTCCCTCTTCACCGCTCCTATTAATGTGATGGCTTGCTTTTTGTCAGCAAGGGCAACGTTCCACGTCACCAAGTGTTGAAGCTCGTTTAGTTTTTTGTCTTTATTAAAGCTGCAGCACCGGGACTGATGAAGCCCTGCACTTGTTTACACTAATATGCACCAGGTACATATCTTTAAGTGTTAATCTTTGGGGAACAACTGTTTTTTACAACCTGGACCTTATTTCTTGCATAAAATACAGCTGTTTACTCACCATATAACTTTTGTGTAATTTGTATTCCTTTGGGAGATATTTAGACCTGCGTATATCCATATAGTGGGAGTGAATGGGGCACCGAACACAGCCTCTAAAAAACGCATTATCCGCTGCAAAACTTGTTCAGTTCACCAATATTTTGTTATTGTACACTAGTGCTACACCCTGTTGTGTAATTTGGAGTTGGGTAATTTATATTCCTTAGATCAGCGTATATCCATATAGTGGGAGTGAATGGGGCACCGAAGCGCAGCCTCTAAATAACGCATTAACACATCTACACACCCTGTATGATGATAACAGTTAACTCCAGACACAACGGTGAATTGCACTAGCAAACGATAACAAAATGTTGGTGAAATGAACGAGTTTTGCGGGGGATAATGCGTTTTTTAGAGGCTGAGTTTCGGTGCCCCATTCACTCCCACTATATGGATATACGCAGTTCTAAATCTCCCAAAGGAATACGAATTACACAAAAGTTATATGGGTGAGTAAATGACTGTATTTTATGCCAGAAATAAGGTCCAGGTTGTAAAATAAACAGTCAAAACTCGTTCATTTCACCGATATTTTGTTATCGTATGCTAGCAAAACCTCGATGCATTTCCTTACTTTCAGCTAAATCGACAATTTCAAGCAGCTCAGAATCCTCGGATTACGTTACTGCATCGAAAGACATGAAGTAGATTGTGTAAGCAGTGACTTTTTGGTATATTTTACACATCGTTATCATAGAGATTTAGGTGTTTTTTTGTAATTTTATAACCGACTTGTTAATTCGTTTAGTGCAAAAGTCACCGCGGTAGGTCGCTGCCGAGATGAGAAAGTGGCTGCTGAGACGATTTTGCAGCGTGCAACAACTGCAAATGGACATAAAAAAAAATAATAATAATAAATAAATAAATAAATAAAATAACCAGGAGCCAAGTTAAATAAATTTGCACCCAGATGAAAATGGCCACACTGCAGCTGTTCTGCTATTTACACCTCTCCGGCAGGAAAGTCTTCGGGAAACACTCAAGCATTTAACTTGAACGCTGTTAACAGTAAGTTAGTTTGTGCATGACCCTTTCTTTCTTTGCACGTTGTCCCTCAAGACTCCCGAATGAAGCCTTTCTCCAATCACCTCTCTTGGATTCTAGATACGAAGCATATGGTTCTCAAGATGGATGATGATGGATGGGATGTATTTTTCATTTCCACCGCTGCTTTTTCACTCGATGTCGGGATTAATGGATATAAATTATATCACATCTGCACAGCTGACTGCGGGATTTCTCGCCGCTGCTCGAGCCGTAGTCGGCGCTCACGTGCGCGCTCCTATCCGCGCCTACGTGTCGGGGCTTGTTTGCCAAGATCAGAGGCAGGCACCCCGGGTGTGTGAAGTATTCCCATCATGCATCTCTCCATGCCTGGGCAGCCCACGCCCACTCATCATCCCCACATTAGCACTCATCTCTCTCCCGCTATCTCCGCCGCGCACACCGCTCTGGCTTTTCTTCTTCCTCGTTCTGCCCGCGCTCCTCCCTCTCCCTCTCTGTGATCTCTCTGTTTATGTTTGACCTTTTTGCCGTTCTGCACCGGCTAATGACGGTACAGGGAGAGCAGGTGTGCTGCATTAGCCGACTTCTGCCGCGGCGGAACAAATTAGAGGTCCGCCGACACCGGAGGCCAACCTTTCACCGGCGGCGCTCCCGTTAGTGGCCGCGAAAAACAAACACACCCACAGATGCCCACACGGCGCAGGCAGATATGCAAACATGCAGCCCTGCATCGACTACCCCCCCCCTCTCTCTCTCTCTGGGCTGTCAGGTGTGTGCAATTTGAGTAAAATGACACAACCCAGCCACATAATCTTCTCACCTGGAAAAATGGGAAAAAGAGGACAAGGGAGAACGCGGAGGCGAGGTATATAATCATGCTTTGTTTGAACGCCTAGCCCAGGTTTACAAATACTATACTCTGCTGATTTTGCATAACTAGATGACTTTATTTTTTGTTGCCTTTCCCGCTGGTTATGCACCGAATTTGAACAATGAAAGAGAAGCGACGGAAAGACAGAAGACTGAGAAAGATCAGTGTCTAGCGCATGTAATGCACGCATGCTACGTTAATAACGCACAAAAACACCGCCTCAACTCTCTGACTTTGCAAAGTCAACTCCGAGCAGGCCTCCATCTGAAAGACAGAAAAATAAATCGATCAAAGCGGAGCATCGGCTTGATTCGGACGCCTGCTGCTGCAGAGGATCTGCGCGAGTTTGCAGGTTTGCATGAATGCAGGTGCATGCACGTGTGCAGTGTTTGCTGTCGGGGGAAACTGAAGGTGCGTCAAGATGCAACAAGCGCCTTTATCTGCATGAATTTGGTGACTATTTGTCGTGTAGTGGGTCCAGACTTGTTGCGATTATCTGGCTGCATGTGTGCTTGCTCCAGAGTAGCGCAGGTTAGCCGATCACGCCTCTTATGTGCTGCTTCTGTAAACCAAATGGCATGCTCGAGTTGGCTAATTCGGGCGTAAATCATCCCAAAGTATTCATGTAAGGGCAACTTCAGGAGTAGAAAAATCATGCGAATTTAATCTCGATGGCGTCTAGACGTTTTGAAAAAGCTTCCTCCTTCGTCGCCGTTTCCGAAATATGCGCGTCCCCTGTCAAATACGCGCCAAGAGAAAAGAAATTCCCAACGGTGTCGACAGGACAAAAGGGCGCCGCGGCCCCCGGCGACACAAAGAATCCAAACCCGAGGATGTTTAAGGATTACCGGTAATGGGCGAGGGGAGGCCTCCAGCCTGGAAATTGTACAATCAAGCGAGATGTTAACATCAATTGTAGGCTTGAAGCGGCCCTCGGGGACGAGTAAAAAAGGACAAGGAAAATTAAACACGCTCCTGATGGGAGAGAAATTGCCCCCCGCTCGGCGTGTCGCAACCGTTTCACCTTAGCAAATGAGCACCTTTAGCTGAGGGACAAAAACCTCTGGGGAAAAAAAAACGGGAAATCTGCTTTTCTATTTCCTTCTGTCAGCCTCGGCCAGAGTGCTATTCTGTTGTCTGTCATCGGGCTTCCTCTATTACTGTCATTACGGCAATCGGGCCCCAGTGGTTAATGTGTTTGTCTATGTACACAAGTCAGCGGCCGCCCCAAGGTTGAATGACACCCAATCTACATGCGGCGGGATTGCCTTCAGTTTGGAGGGAAATGGGAACCTGCCTTCTTGCTCTTAATCAGACATCTTTTTGATTGATCTGCCCCTCTGCCGCCGCCGCCACGGCCGCCCGCACGCTCACTTTTGCTGACTGACACGCCGAGAAACACCTCTCCGACCTCGCCGTCCCCCCGTAATAGCTATAAAGATGTGTTCAGTCGTCGCGCCGAGTGCCGAGGACGGCTGAAAGCCTGACAGGCCGACTCCTGGCCTTAATGGACAAACACACTTCGGCGGGGCCTGACGCGCTCGCCGCTATTTTGAGCGCCCCTTTCCGAACGGCGGGAACTGGCGAGCTCGGAGATGAAAGGCAAACAGCAAAGACAGGCTCGAGGGGGAGTCGTCCGCCGCTCCTCTTCGACTCCTTGCTGCTTCAATCTAAAGTTCAAGTGGGACATCTGAGAACGGAGAGGAGAAGGGGAGGCGGGGGTGCCTCTGGAGATTGTGCTCGGTGAATGAGAATCGTCTGCCCAAGGCTTCCGCGCCGTCCTCCGCGAGTTGACTCCGAGCAGACGTAACACACTGGCCGCACTGTAAGAGGAACGGTGTTTTCTGAGGGAATCCAGTCCCCTAGGACGCCAGGGTTTTCCAGGCAGACAAGAGGGCTTTCCACAGATTCGTGTGTGCACGCGCTCGAGCGTTTTGGGGATATTTTTCATCCGTGCAGGCCTCAGGAAGCCGCGGTCTGGCCGGGGATCAGCGGAGCGTCTTAGGAGACACCTCTATGGGAGCAGTGTTTGCCCACTGGAACAAGCCCCGCATACACACTTTCAGTCACCACTTCGCATTTAAAGCGCACGCGTAAATACGCTAATAGACATTAGCGCACGCAGTCCCGACCGCCACCCGTCCGATCGCGCTCACATGCAGCCAAACCGCAAACCATAGATCACATTACAGCGACTCAAATCTAGTTTGGATCCCTCCAGAGGACGGAAAAGCATCAGATCTGGGCAGAGGTTAGGGTTAGCGTGGGCCTCCGTGGTGAACAGTGCCCTCTAACACAACTAAGCTAACCCAATTGGCTGGTTAAATAAACACTTCATGAGTTGCTTTGCACGGGAAAAGTGTTTGCAGCCACTCCTAATTCGAGCCTCTTCAAACGTTATCATAACTGATCAATTGCTTCCCTCCGGAGCGAGGAACACCTCTTTCACCGCCGCGTTTCGCTCCGACGGGGCCAAGAGACGCTCCAGATAACTCAATTTCACCCTCGCTTTGAAAAGAATTACGAGGAGGGACGCGACTGCCAAGCAAAGACTCCAAGAAAGTATATTTGCAGTCGCTCAGTCTCGCGGTAATGCAAGTTACAGGAAGCTAATGCTGTTACCGCTAATGCTTTACCGCTACTTGTTTGGGGTTTAAACGCCTCGCTGGGCGTCACAGCTACGTTTTGCGTAGTTCAGGTCACTCAGAACGCTTCCACATGCAACCTCGTGTGACATTTTGCAGCCTGATATCACCTAGCGGCGTAGGAGAAATAAAGCTAGCATGTCCCGGTTCAGGCACGCCGTTTCCCGCCTACCTCTGTCCTTAGCCTTTGTCTCGTTTATGGCGGTAAAACGCATCGCGTGAAATAAAGCCTGACGTGGAGTGCTGTTTACGGGAAAATTACAGGAAAATCCACACCCGATTGTGCATTTGCTCATGTGTGCTGCAGACGCGGCTAATGAGGCATTACCGGCGAGGGAAACCCAATCGATGGCTCGCTGTCGCCGGACAACGCTGATCAATTGTACTGTATTGACTGCGTTTCCCCCTCATTAGCTCCTATGAGGTGCGTGCAGCGGGGGAAGGGCGGTGTGTGTGTGTTTTGGGTAAACACGCTCAGGTGGCGGCGCGGGCCTGTGCCATGTCTCTGCTGCGCTATGTAGGCTGGTAGCAGGCATGGGGGCACTGATTACTCTTATTAACACGGAGGGTGTCAGGCACTGGTCCAAATGGCACCGCAGCGACTGTTAGCTCACACACGCACACACTCGCACAGCCTGTTTGAGTCAAGAGCCTGAGCCAAGAGTCCCAGCTGAACCCTGCCGTTAGGCCCTATGTGTTGCCATGAGCTCAGGAGGAGATCTTTGTAGAGAGCTGTCAGAGTTTTAACGACTAATATGTTGCCTCATCAATCTTTGAAGCCCTTGTCTCCGATGCCGTTCCAGAAACCGCATAAAGAAAAATACAAAAAAAAACACCTGCGTTTTGCCAAATCCTGGGCTGGATGTTTCAGTTGGAGGAGCTAGAAAGACAGTGGTTTTCTCATTTGAATGTTTTCGCCCAGGAATACCTTTCATCCCTCCCCCGCCCCTTTTTTTTTTCCTTCAATCGGCACCTGCAGCTGACCGTTCAAAAACCGACACATAAAGCCGTTTAGAGGCTTTTTGGTCCTCGGCCAGCTTTCACAAAACGCTTTCAGCTCGGTGGATTCGCCGCGCGCCGAGCCGGGGTTCGCGCATTCGTATTGTTTGATTGTTCTTTTGTCATCCGGGGGGGGGGGTTGTTTTGTGCTTCCCGGTCTTCAGTTAAATGCTTTTATGGTGTAATTCAAACAGCTGTATGTCACCCCTTTTGTTTAAGAGGTGATGCTACCTTCTATTATTTTGTCTGTTTGGCCAAAATGACCCTCACACCCATTATATTAGGTCACTCCCTTCACCAAAACCTGCTAATGGCGATTAGCTTGTTAGCACTGATTGCTCTTTTGGATAAGATTTCTTTTCTGTCCCTTTTTCTTCTGCTTCTATGTTAGTGACGTAGCTCTGATGTGTCTGTGAAGGTTCTCCGTCATCCAGGTCATGGTAATCCAAAAAAAAGTTTCAAAAAAGGCAACTGGACTTGTAGACAACCCCCCCGGATGACAAAAGAACAATCAAACAATAGGAATCTACAAGTCCAGTAGCTCCAATGTAGCTTTGAAGCTACGTCAAGAACTTCAGGTGGACTTCAAACGACACAACATTAGCTGAGTAAACGCCAGAGATGTGGAGCGTTGGTGTTTGTATAATTTGGAATTTGGCAACTGGTGAAACCTGTAACGTGGTTGTCAGTGTGAATGGTATCTACAAGTTGGAGAGTAGCAACTTTCGTCAAGGCGTGGACGTGGCATGAGATATTGCAGTACTGCCAAAGCTTCAGTTCATTAAAAGTACTGATTTAAATCATTTACTCAAGTAAAAGTAAGAAAGTACAGGCTCTGAAATGTACTTAAGTAAAAAGTAAAAAAATCCAGATTTTTCCATGAACAATTCATCCGTTGATAATTTTGCCAAATGAAAAAGTTCTAGCAGAAAAATCTAGACTTAACGTGACCAGATGTCCTGCATGAGCATCTGGATCATTGTAATAATAAACTGAGGGTTATTGGGTTATTTTTAAACCGCTAGCTAGTGTTAGCTATACTAACGTTAGCATTGCGTTGTAAACTAGCTTCCAAAAAATCCTCAAAAAGCAAATGATAGCAACAGAAACCAAACCATACCTGAGTTTGTTTGTTTTTTTCACATTAGATCAGTAGCTAGTTCTCAAATAGTGGGGTCAGGTGGACTTTCAGTTAGTGTCTTTATTGATGCTTGAATGATAAACAAGCTTCCAGTCACTAGGTGGCAGCAGAGCTCAAACGGATCAACAGGCTGCCTGTTCAACGATCGAGTCTGGCAAAAAGAGAGGAGGTTTGTTGAGCGTCTACTATTGCTAGCGGGAATACCTTGGTAGACCTCAGTTTCGATCATTGTCGCTAACTTCGGAAACAAATGAAGTTACCGCGGTTGGCCATGTTTGTGATTTATGTTCAGATTCGTTCTAACGGAACGGTTTGAGGTAGCATCTAGTGCTCTCCAAGTGGGATAAATCCCAGCTTTCTGGATTGGAGCATAAAACCAAACAGACTTGGTGAAAGTCCTGCGGCTTGTACCTCCCTATCCATCCAACATCGTTCTAAGAATTGTATTGCTGTGTCAGACTTATAGTCCATGTTGCCAGACCATTGGTTCTCTGCATGTAATAATGCTACTGGTGGTTTCACTTTGTAGTCAGTTCCAAAATTGGTGATTAATGGCTTAGACGCTCTGAGAGAATGTGTTGCTTCTTCCCGACACGAAGCAGACAACTTAAATCAATGGCAATCAATCAGAAAATTGAAATTTTTTTTTGAGCGTCTGACGTTTATTTGAAGGTTGAGTTAAATTAACACTTCCAGGACTCCTTTAATACCCCTGGACAGCCGGAAACAGACGGAACCATTTCATCCTCTGCTCCAGATTCCCTGACGCTGATTGTTTTAGAAAGGCATTCGGGGGGAAAAAGCGCGAAAGCTGTAGCTCGAGCAGGCTGAGATCAAAGCAGCTCAGCCAAAAATTGCGCTTCATCACAAAATACCTCCAACTCAGAGGGGAACGGCGGAATATGATGTTTGTACTCGGGCTTCAAGAGAGCGAGAGTGAGTGAAGGCTGGCTTCGCCCGGGAAGTTCCCAGCAGGAAGCGGAGTGTGAAGTGGGGCGTCTCTGAAAATGAAGCGCGCATTACTCAGCAAACCTGCCTGGGATGAATTCAACGAGGTGGAGAGATGGAAAGGTAGGAGATCTTCCTCTCTCTGCCTCCTCCACGCTGGCGCCTGTATCAGAAGAGCCCAGCTCCCCGACTGCAAGATGATTGGCTTCCACAGAACTTATTAAACATAATTGCAAACTAATTAGTACAGCGATGGCTTGGCACCTCCGTCTAGTGCCAGACACTCAATGTGGGTTTACAACATGCATTTAAATTTTACACTAATTACCAATCCCTGATTAATTCATGGCTGGGGTGTGCTTTATAATAGTTATTAATAGGGCTGTATAGATTAGATTAGGAATTAATTTCAAAATAAAAACCGGGCATTACATGCTTGGTGAAAGCCATGTGTTGCGGAGTGACCTGCGTACACTGATGTATGTGTCGTGTCACAACGCATTGCCGAAGCACTTTGATTTAACAATCGGGTTTGCTTTTGTGGAGCGGCAATTTGTATGAAATCACTCGATCTAATGAGGATTTGCTTCAACCTGCTCGTCTAATGAGCGCCGGAGCCGCAGCCGCCGCCGCCGCCGCAACAACCGACTGCACCCACGTAGCATTGCTAATAATTCAATGAGATATTTAAAATCCAATCTTCGCAACACAACCTGCAATGGACCTCGTAATTACAAGGAGAGCTGGTTCAAAAACAGACTTTACACCGCGCACCGGCGTGTCATCATCGTTCTCTACCCTTGCTGGGGGTCATTAGCTTCAAAACCAAAAGGCCCTGCCGGATGGCGACCTGCGAGGTTCTCCATCTTCCTCTCGAGGGATTAATCCTGGCCCACACTCCTCGTCCTTCTCTCCAACAGCTAATAGCCACAGCATGGACCTCACAATGCTTCCCTAATTTTCGCTAATTGAACGGTCGTTAGCAGCCACGGGCTTTGGCACTAAAGCTCGCGTGGGTGTGTGTGCATGCGATATGCATGTATGCGTCTTCATCTAACTACCTTGCCTGCGCACGTATTTGTTCTGCATCAAATGGCCTGGCACCGTTCGGGTGGGGAGTGAAGGGCACCGGTGGCACAGGGAGATCATTAATTCGCCCTGCCTCTCTGCACGGCTTATTTTGATGTTTTTGTAATGAGCGCCTGCTAGGGAGGGTAAACAGCGAGACTCGTCGCGGCCCCTTTGATGTCAAATGATGTGAGAGGCGATGAGGGCGGAAAAGACGTGGAGGAGCGAGTCTGAGGAAGGAGTGGATGCTGAGAGGCCCGCGAGGAGCGGAGAAGATGAGGAGAAATCGCTCCTGGGTCGAGTGGCTGCTGGTGATATCCTGTCACAGGCACAGGAACGCGTGAAGAAAGTATGTTAGGTGAGACCGGTGTAGCTTTGGGAGGAAATTTGTGTCTTGAAAAAAGTGCTCAAAGAGAACCAAGTGCTCTAAAATCTATTGGATTAAAAACAAACTGCAATCAAGTGTTGCTTGTTGACTGTAAAATGTTCATGAGGTTGTAGAAAGCAGGGATATACAAGACCCACCAGATTGACTGGGGTTCAACACAGTTCACTAAGAAGGGCACAAAGCCTTACTTGCAATTTGCAATGACTTGAATTTGATATTTAAGCAATGCAAGTCCAACCCTGAGCCCCTTTTCGACCTGTTTTTGCACAACATCAAAGGCCAACGTCAAGATGCAGACCACGAGAACGGCAGAAAGTCCAGAAGAGCGCCGACCAAAGCCGAAGCATTGCAGACAGAGTACTGAGCTCGTAGTCGTACGGCCATCGCCAAGATGCAAACCAAGGAGAACCATTTGGGTTATGGCTTCTGAGTTGAGATAGTTCTGTCCGTTTCAAAGTCCAGAAGAGCGCCGACCAAAGCCGAAGCATTGCCGACAGAGTACTGAGCTCGTAGTCGTACGTGGGGCGGGCTAGCTCACGTTCCGGGTGGGCTCGGCAGCCATCGAGAACGTTTTAAACTCTTGAATCGGCTTTAAGCTGGTGGTGAATCCCACAGGGTTGGGGCCTTTTAATTGAAAATGCAGTTTGTGCAAAGGAGGTCTAATTCTGATGTATTTCAAGCAGCAGTGTGTTGAACTCTACTTATGAAGCTATTAAAAATCATTGGCGCTAAATGATGGAGACACTTAAGATGTGGAAGCACGGTTAGAGAATTTAATAGAATTGCCAAAATTGAGTCAATTCTACTGTTATAGTGATGATATCCCAATGGTTTCTTGGCAAGAATGTTGATTATAAAGGGATGTAAGTTGAGTTAGGAAGTTATAAGAGATGAGGAACACTTCGTAGCATGCATAAATTAAAGAGCTGTATGAAAAAATAAGTGTGTTGCCAATTATAAAATCATACTTTCATTGAATTCTTGTCTTGAGCTTCGACGGAGCCACTTCCGAGACAACTGAGCAAACGTCACCTACTCGTAAAGACCATGGGATATTTTTGAAATACGCAAAAGTGCAAAAAACCAAACAGCTTTTTGAAATTAGTTTAAGGATATTGTAAACTCTGAGAACATTGCCTATTTCCCAAACCCCAACCCCCGACAATGGCCTACATATTCGAGGTAGCTCCACAACCGTTCATTAACATCCGTCCTACGTATTCTACTCGCGTTGATCCGTGTGCTGGCGTGGAACCATAACCTTCTTCCTCGTCAAAGTAGCAATTAGCAATTCTGCACAAGGCGCTCGCACAATAAAGTTGCTGGTAAAATTGCACAGCACGCTTCCAAAGCTCTCCAGGTAAACAGCTTGCAGGTAGGCGATAATCATTACTTAGAGGGGGGAGATCGACAATTTCCTAAAGCTAAATCTAGCCCCAGAGTTGCGTCTCAGTTGGGTTTGATTTTGGGTTGGAACACATCCGTTGGTGAACTGAGCTCTGGATCACTGGGTAATAACTCGACGGTTTCTCGTTTTGCTTTTCATTCCTTACCTTCTGGATCTTTCTGGTGCTACCAAGGAGTCCTCTTTCATTTCTCCCCCACCTCCCTCATCAATCCCCTTGTCCTTACCCTCCCCAGCTGAAGACCCAGCCGAGGGGTGACATCTCGACAGCTTCCTGTTACGCCGCAAATAAAAGGACCTTTTTTTTTTGAATGATGAGCTGTTATTATGTAAATGCCTTGTGATGCCGCCGCAGCACGGCGCAGTCCCGTAGTCCGGTTGTGATGGTGATCATTTTCTTGATTGCGGGGGAGCTCTGAGAGGAGCGAAGAGGGAAGAAGTGACCCGGGGGTTACGCTGGATGAATAGGTCTGTTTACCACACAGTTAATGACCCCCATATGGAAAACATAGCTTTTCTCTTGTCGCAGTGGCGTGACTTTGAGCGTATGGAAGACACGCTGGCTCTCAAGGTTAACAACTCGCTGGTTATTGGCTTCATGGGAATCGCACTCAGGCGTAGACCTTAGGAACCTTCTGCCGGAGCATTTATCGAATCATTCAGGCGTTGCACATTAGAAACGCTGCATACGTCTCATTTCTGGAAAAAGAAAACAATCGCATGTATCTTCAACCAATCAGTACGGATCCACCACTTGTGCAGACATTTCACTTGTGAAATTGAAATTTTATTTCGATGAACATTAGGAAGAGAGTTTAAGGGGAGATTTTTGGTTGTGCAGAGAAGTATTTATGCTAGCTTTGCCTCGACCTCTCTAGGTGACCTTAAGGAATAATTACAACTTGAACAATTGCCGAGGAGACTTGTTTGGTTGCCTGCTCTTTTTGAATTACTTCATCATTTTAGTCAATTGCAACTTTGGAGTCCTGGCGCCAACCACTTCTCCTACTTTTGTTTTTGGATTGGAGCAAAATTTGCCGTGAAGCAAACGGCGTAACCTCTCCAAGTATCATCCCGATGAGGCCATGAGCGTCTCATGAGACTCATCACACTGTTGCGTCGCCCCTGTTGGCTGTGTATTTTTATTTTTTAATTGATTTTCTTCTACATAAAACCGCCCCACAGCGCTGCGCGAGGAAGCCAGCGCGTCAGATACAGTAGTCTTGCCTTGTACGTGGCTTTGAGAGCGTTCCTCTGAGCTTGTTTAGTGTGTGTAGGCCCGCGTGGTTGCGGTGACTCACTCTTCCTACCACCCTGACCTCGGCGCTGCCCACGCACAAACAGAGTGAAGTCCGGCGCTGGCTTTTTTTTTTCTTTCCTGCGTTCTCATCAGCCGACCTCCGACATCTGCCAGCCGCCTCTCCGACGCGGAGCTGAGCCGTATTAACCCGGACCTCCTCTGTTTTCCAAACGCGATCGCCCCGTCCGCATAACAACCGTGACCGGCGAATCCGTGGCCCCCGCCGCAGCGTAGACGCGTAATAATACATGCATGCTCACACCACAAATAGGCGCCTCGCCGCTGCACCGCACACCTTCGCGGGGAGATCAGAGAAGAAGAGAGGGGGCGGGTGATGAATACGATGAGGAAGAAGGGAGGGGGGGTGGTGAATGAAACAGGGAGGGAGGGAGCGTGAGAAAGAGGTGTTGTTGTACACGGAGGTGTGTTCATATTCTTCACTTCATTGGGCCTCATTATTCCCCAGCATGGGTGTTGCGAGCATGTCCATGTATGATTCATCCAGGAGCAACTCGGCGCGGCTCGGGGAAATTACCCAGAGTGCTACGCACATCCACGGCGCGGCGAAATGTTAATAATATTTGCTCTCCGCCAGAAATAGACTGACCAGGTGGGTCCAGGTGATGGCTCCACGTTGAATTTGTTAAATTCATGATACGGTGGAGGATTCGTCTCATTATTAAGACGAGGAGCAGGTTTAACCGTTACTAGAAACAAGTGACAAATAAGGAACTGATTATCTACCCGGCCAATCGAATTAGTTTTTGTGGGAAACATGGCAACGAGACGCCAACTCATCATTTCTGATGACAAGCGATATAACTGTTGACAGGGATTAAAGGGGGACTACTGTTTTTTTACACCCTGGATCTTATTTCTCACATAAAATACGGTCATTTACTCACCCATATAACCTTGATATCATTTGGACTCATAAATAAGGAGATAATTAGATCAGACCAAATATAGTGGGAATGAATGGGGCACCGAGACACGGACTGTAAATAACACATCATCATAAACGCAGCTTAAGTTTTAATCTTTGGTATACTGTTTTTTTACACCCTGGACCTTATTTCTCACATAAAATATGGTTGTTTACTCACCCATATAACTTTTATGTCATTTGGACTCATAAATAATGAGATAATTAGATCAGATCAAATATAGTGGGAGTGAATGGGGCACCGAGACGCGGAATGTAAATAACGCAAGTTTTAATCTTTGGTATACTTTCAAAGGGTAACTACTTTTTATTTTACAACCTTGGACCTTATTTCTGTCGTATATGGTCATTTACTCACCCATATAACTTTTGTGTAATTCGTATTCCTTCAGGAGATAATTAGATCAGCGTATATCCATGTAGTGGAAGTGAATGGGGCACCGAAGCGCAGCCTCTAAATAACACATTAATGCATCTACAGACCCCGGATGATGAAAACTGGTAACTCCAGACTCAACGGTGAACAGCACTCGTGTACAATAACAAAATATTGGTGAAATAAACAAGTTTCGCGACAGATTTTAAATTTTTAAACGCTGCGACTCGGTGCCCCATTCACTCCCACTATATTTGATCCGATATAATTATCTCCGTATTTACGAGTCCAAATGACATAAAAGTTGTATGGGTGAGTAAACGACCGTATTTTATGCCAGAAATAAGGTCCAGGTTGTAAAAACAAAACAAAACAAAAAAACAGTAGTTGAAGAACTACTACAAAGAAGACGGAAGGCCAGATGAGAAATTTGTTGCTCCATCTTGATATTTTTTTTGTAACCGACACCTTCCTTGTGCTATGCAATTAAACCCCCTAACAATCTAAAGTGTAAGTTACGTGGCACACAGGGGGACGGGTCATTACACCGCAACACACCTGTAACCAGATGTGTTGCATGTCTTGTGTTGGCACTATAGGCGACACTGTGGAAGCTGTCACATGCCACCTCCACCTCTTCTTCTACTCTCTGAGCTCCTCAAGAAGGCACCCTCCTCCTCCTCTTGTCACCTCATAGGACATTTAAGGGGAGGGAAGATCATCAGTGATCCGCGATTGAGGAGCCAAAACAAAATTCGTGAACGGCTTAAAACGTGCACAAGACTTTCTATGGCTAAAATCCGATCTAAACGGCGTGAAGAATTGACATGGCTAACCTGCAGAATTTGACGGCCGTTGAAATTCTTTTAAAGTTGCGATGGTTCGAATGCCGACAAAGCGACGGACTCGCGCAAAAAGCGGCGGTCAACCCCGGTGACGGATTGAACGATTCATCAAAACAAGCGGCGACGGCGCGCAATCACAACACTCATCCTCCTCCACTCAGCAGCTCCACGCCCATCGCTTTTAAATACTCCTCTACGAACCTGCAGCAACACAACCAACACACACATATGAACTCTCAGCCCAGGCCAGTATTTATGAAGCTGCCCGCCTGCCTATCTCTTCCCCAGCCCGGGCGAATGATTTTCTTTGAGTGCTGTAACTATCATGTCACACCATGTTGTCATTACAGTGATTGCCGACGGCCCTGATAACCTCCCCGCGGTGATTTGTACCATTGAGGAGTAGTTTCATTTTTCTCTCTTTCCCTCTGTACTCTCCTCTCGTGTTGATTGCGGCTGCTCCCATCAGCGCCCTCGCCTTGTTTGTAGTCGCGGTGAAAGAGATCTCTCCTCCGCGTGCAACATTTCATCTGCCAGCTGAGGGGAGACGCGACTCCATCATCCTCCTCCACCTCCTCCTCCACTCCACCACCTTTCCCTTCTTCACACACTCCAGCTCAGTCATGCCTCCCTCCCTCCCTCCTCCCCAGGTCCCTTCCTCTAAACTCTTTACCCTGCACTTCCCCGTGTCTTCCCATTTTTTCCCGTATCCCCTTTCATTTCGCAGAAAGCATCGCCCATCTCCTGGCATGATACAGCATGCCATCAGCACTGTTTACCGCTCGCCTTTTGATAGAGGAATCAGCTCTCCCCTCCCTTTCCTCTCCCTCTTTTTCTTTGTTTTCTGCCTCTCTGCCCCCCCTCTCCTCCTCCTCTCCTCACGTAAGTTGTCATTTGTTGCCCATTGTCTCGGTGGTATTTAGTGGCGGGGAGATTAGGCAGCTGTGAATGGACTGCAGCTGTCTGTGCTGGATTAGGGGAGTTTAATCAAAGTATTTTCTAATGCGTCTCGTAATGATGATCCATAGGGACGGAGGCTCTTTAACAGATAATGATAGCTAGGCTGGCTGCTGGAGATGACTCGCTTGGAAGCGCCGCCGCGGCCATCTTATCGGTGGCTTTATATAGGCCCCGGCTTTGCTGCGCTATTCCGGTCGGTTAGCCAAAGCGCTTCGCAGCCTTTCAGGAAAAAGAAAAGATCGGTTCGCTCGGGAAGCTTTTGTTTGGCGTCGTTGGCGCGTTGGCATATTTTTTTTATTTTTTTATGGTTCAATGTCACATTTGATGCTCTGACACAGTTTTTTTAACATTGGTGTAAGCGTGATAGCGGTGGAAACAGGTGTTGATTGGCCCCTTCCAGTTACAACTCTGGTGTTAATGATATGCCTCCTTCGCTTGACACAACCTCACTGTTGTTTGTTCACTTGGCTTTCTTCTTCTGGACTTGGCTTTCCTCTCGCGCCACGATGCGGAGCGCCGACGCCGCCGAGTCCTTCTGCAGACGAGTTCGGGTTTGTAGCCCCAGATGTCCCCGCCTCCCCTGACGTTCCAAATCGGCAGGCCAAAACCACTTAGTTTGCGACCGGCTGCACGTTTGAATGAAACACTTTGATTCTCATTCGTTTTTCTTTTAAGGCTGACGTAAAAAGCCCTTGTCTTGTTTCGTTACTCCTGAAAGTGTTTTAGTCTTAATATTTGGTGTCCTGATGCCACGGTGGTCGTCAACCTTGCTGCTTTTCAAGAAAACACCCCTTGAGAGTTAATGGATTCTTCTGAAAGTTCGATCATTTCCAGAAAGTTCCATAATCACATTTTTCGGAAGTTGAATATTAAAGTTTCACCTTGTTTTAATGAATCTTCTTTGACATATGTCGGACAGAGGAGGACAAGCTCATGGAATTGGTGCATGAAAGCAAACATCACAGATTTTACAAAAATTTTACAAAAATTTACTTTACAACTTTAAAAAACGTATTTTTTTTGTGTTTGTCAACCCTAAATAAAAAAAAATGCACTATTACAAAAAATAAACTTGCACAATGATGCATCCATAGTAACAGTCTCTACTCTAAGTACTAATGCTGCATTTTTACTCGTATTTTCAAGACTGCGGTGTTATTTTTACTCGAGGGTCTCGGCTCTTTTTCCACCAGTGACATTCCCAGTGTTGCAGAGGCCGGTGCAGTCACGATAGCTGCCGTTTTAAAACCACGCCGTGCCAAGAGATCGAGTTCAAAGCAACGCTCGTGCATTAATGCAACCGAAACCCCCCCCCCCCCCCCCCCCGTTTCAGCTTCACCTCCGAGGGCTCGGGCGCGGAGGGCAAGCGGGCCGATCTGGAATAATTTTTAAAAAACAAAAGTAAATATTTGAATACAGGCGTCTGGCGCTCGGCGGCGGAAAAATTAATTTGGCTCGTATATTCAAAATATGGCAGCCGTGTCAGAGCACATGTTGAACTCAGTCCCAGTCCAGCTAAACGTTTTTCGGTGCCAAGGGTGAAAGAAGAAGCAGTTTTTTTTCCTCATGAACACGAGAACATCAAGAAGCGCCGTACATCACGTTGTCTGGATGTTTGCGTTACAGCATTTAATATTTCAATCTGCGGTACGTCTTTTGTCAGAGCAGATTTTGGTTTTAATTTTTGTTTCTATATCTAGAGAAATGTCTTTTTTGTAGATATAGAAACTAAATATTCATCTTCCTGCGGATTATGTAAATACACGACCCTGAAATCATTACAACTTGTTAACCGATCCCACATTTTGCGGTGAATTTCCTATACACAAGAAGTGATCCGTGTATGCATCTGTATTGTTAAGTTCTTGGAAACGGCTGCGAGCGTGTGCCAGCGCGTCGGCCGGATCTGTAGGAACGTAGAATTCGTGTACGGGAAATAGTGGCGTTCAGTAAATCTGTAAAAACAACAAAAACAAATGGTGTTACATGAATATTTATGTGGGGTTTCAGAGGTTGTCAGTTTTTCCAGTCGTCGCTAAGATCTCAGTGTGTTCTTTCCAGGAAATACGTCTGAAAATCTACTTAAACTCAAAAACAAGTCGATTGTCTCAGAAGTATTTTAGTTTTTTCCTACAATTTGTTCTTTAACGGTGAGAAAATGTAAGTTACAAAGCTGTAAAAGACAGTTGCAGGTATATGTCCACACCACAGAAAAAAATCATATAGGAACTTTCCTGAGGGGAATATTTGAATTGCAAAATAAGTCATAGTCCTTGCTTTTGAAAAGTTAAGGAACTTTGGAGGCGGTGAGCATTTCTGATTGGTTGAGTACTTGCAGTAGATTAAGTCGGCTATCATTTCAAAAATCTTTAATCTGTATAAGCCTGTGAAGTCCGGCTGTTTCTCGCGTGCCGTTGCCGTTGAATCTGATCACTCAAACTGATCAGCAGCAGGGCAACTTTGAAATCTCCTCCTGGAGCAGGTTGACGGTCAACGAACCTTTTAGCTCCTTGCAAAAAGTTATTAGTTTTCAGCACCTTTGTCTTGCTGTTGATGCGTGGAGCAGCCATCTTGGATCTTGAGGTCGGGGGAGGGGTGAACGCGGTTCTTCCAACTTGTGTCTTGCAAAAAAAGCTGTTCATCATCAACGATTTATCCTGCAAGCTTTATTAAACCTTTCTCTCTGCAGACATTCTGCAGACTAAACTGTTTCCCCAATCACGCTTCGGTGCAGCATGATCGCGTTCTGCACGATTAAATAACCAAGAACCATAAGACTTTTGTCTACTCTTAACTTCAAGTGACGAACCGCATTGATTTTTAAAAATGCAGAAGCGGTTCAAACTCGGAGCGTTGCCTGTCGGCTCCTGGATTTTGCAAATTGGTAGAAATGGCACCCCGGCAGAGCTAGCATATGGAGCTGATCATCACAGCCAGCTGACTCGAGTTTGCACCTTTATTATCAATCGATGATATACGTAGCAAGAGAAATCTGTCCCAATTTGTGCTGACTTCCATGCAGTGTTGCATGCAGAGCCTTCTTCCAGTGTATTTTCCAGCTCTGCCAAGTATTTCCACTTCCCTTCGCTAGAAACAGGAGAGGTAAGTAGTAGTGAGATCCTCCTAACATCCAGGACAGCTCCTCCGTTTGACTGTGCGCCTTATCTACCTCCAGTATTTTGACAGTGCGGCGCAGCTCGCCTCAGAAGAAACTGTGTCTGTGCAAAGGAAGTGGCGGGGGAGCTGGCGTGTCTGGCGCTAAACTCACAGCAGAGCGCGTCGTGTTGCGATATGACCCGGCGCTGACTCGCTGATGATGGAAGACAAAAAAGCTCACACTGAGACAGGAGAGAGAGAGAAGGAGAGAGAGAGAAAGAGGGGCTCTTTTTCAGCTCCAGAGTTGCCTCCCAAATAATGAGAAAGAGGAAGCAGAGATGAAGGGAAGCCGGCTCTCCGTAGCTTCCTCCCTCCCCTGCGCATGGAGGCCCCATGCTGCTCAAGACAGATGCTGGGGGAAACAGTGAGGCATGTTGCTACTGTGGCTTGTTTCTCAATCAGAGGCTTAACTCAGCACCTAACACACACGGTATCTTGGCACAAAGATGAAATCCGCGCGCGCGAACACACTCACACCCCCTCACGCGCACGCACATCCCGATAATATCCGTCGGGATGTGAGATTACAAACGCTGTAGCTCCACCTGTTCTTTGCCATAACAGGTGCCTGTGATAATTATTTCACCTCTCTCTGATGAGCCTCGCTCACACTAGACGGCACGCAACGGCAGCAACCAGAACATTTCATTAAACTATTGCTTTGTAATTACCGCGTTTTGTTTCTGTTGGATCCCCTTTATCAGCGCGGCGTAATTCCTTTCGCTTATTCGCTTTGTTTTCCCCACCGGCCGACAGATGGTCAAGGGTCAGAGGTCGGCGTTGGGCTTTGAGGCTGCGGCCGTCTTTAGGAGGGGTCAAGCTGTGGTGCTCAATAAGCCACGGGCCTGGCAAGCGCATCGCAAAATTGATTCGCCGGCCAACGGCGCGCCGCCGGGATCCGTGCTCTCCCGCCTCGGGTCTCTGTTAGCGGTTAACGCCGCTAATCGGATGTCAGCCCTCGCGGACGGCAAATCAAATGCACCAGCGGCAGGGGTAAGACATTGGCAATGGGTCGGCACGTTCTTAAAGGAGTGGATGGTTGGAACGTAGCTGGGAAAACAACAGTCTTTATGCATGTTATGCTCTAATACAAGAGTCCTGCACCAGATCATGGCTTCACGACTTCAGTTTATGTTAAAGTGCATCAGAAAGGTGGCAGTTTAAACTGAATTTAGCCACCTGACTCGAACTGGGTCGCCAAAATCTTAGGAACACATGAGGAAACCATGTTAGAATGATTTCACTGCTGTACCCAAGGGATAGGCGGCTATAAATTTGTTGTCCAGAGGTGCCGTTGCACGGACAGAGGAATCGCAGACCGGATCTTGGTACGTCTTTCGGGGAACGGGCAATCCTTCACCTTCAGGAACATTTCCGGGAACCTTTTCTGTTAGTCTCTAGGAGCATTTGACTCTCGCAACCTGACGAGCGACCCGCTACCGGACCTTGACCAGATGAGCCTTGTTGAGTTGGCGATCATAGCCTTTGGGTCTCTGTCTACCAGCTCCCTCAAAGTATATCAAGAGCTCTCTGAATGTGCCGGCATTCCATTGAGTAAGACTTCCAAACTAGTGCCTAACCAGTCCGCAATGGTAAACCTTTCCTCGACTCTCGTTGATCATCACACGCAAACCCAAATGAGCTAAAGGGACTAAGAGGAGTTTGCTTTGATGGTCTCCTTGACTAGTCGGCCCAGAAGCCTCATTAGCTCCCTCTTCGTCGCACGAGGCGACTCTCTCGCCGAGGAGGAGCGTCTTCCCTTCCTCTCGTCTCCTAAACGAGACCGGCTCTCGTTTCCTGCAGGATGAGCAGAAATAACAAGGCCACGGCTGTCTTCCTCTCAACTGACCCGCTGTCCTGCGCGCGCCACTCTCCGAATAGAACGAGACGAAGAAAGCTTTGCGCGTTGGCGGAAGTTTGTAAAAGAGAAAAAAAAAAAAGATACATCTCTCGCAGGGATCCGGTATCAAAAATAATGGCCGATTCTGCTTTCTCCCCGTGGGCTGGTTTCTGCACTTACTTTTGACTTTTGGCTTTTGATAGCTCCGTCTGCGTTGATAGATGATATCACCATTGCAAAGCTGGAAGTGCACTCACAGAGGGGAATAGCTTCTTTTTTTTTTTTTTTTTGATAAGCTGTAGCGTTGATGATATACATTATAGGACTAAGTGTGTGTGGAGTATGATTCTGGTGCTGCCTCATTACTGCAGGATTACATGTGCATCCATCGGCGAGGGGGGCCTCAATCATTCTCCCCCTCTACACCTCTAATTCACAGAATGATGTAATTATCCCTTTTCTCTCGCTCTCTCTCTCTTCCTCGCTCTCTCCCCCTGACACCTCATACGCATTCTCAAAAGCACAAAAAACAGTCGCAGGTATTTTCCCCGGCGGTCTGCCCCTCCACCCCACCCCCGACGCACACATAGATGCTTGCATAGAGAGACCGAGGGCCAGTCGCTGACAAAAGAGGAGCATTTTGTTCCTTTGACATGATCTCCCCTCCCCACGGCGGACGAGGGTCCACAAAGCCGGGCGGTGAATGAGGGTCAGCTGCAGCCTGGCCCCTGGGAGCCTCCCGTCGAGCCTTTTAATGAATGTCATTTTCTTGCATTAACCACCCCGATTGTTGGATAATGGCCTCCCAACAATAACATTTAACCAATTCCCCTGTCTTTTGGGCCGGCTCATTTGGGCCGCAGCAGGGGGTGGTAATTGATTGTGTAATTCCAATCAGAGCTGTAAACAGATTGAAGGTTCCTTCAGAGCGCTCCTTGAACCACACATCTCTCCGTGCACCCTCCCTCACGCGCGATTATATCAAAGATTCTTGCAACCTTTCTTTCCTGAAATGCGCAGAGTGGAAGTTACTTTCTTCCTTATCTTTCGTGCAAAAAAAAGGAAAAAGCATGTGGCTCCTGAATGACCCCAGTCTACTGTGTGCTAACACTGCCTTTTCTTTTACCCCGTCCCCTCCTTTTCTCTGCTGTTTTTTTTTTCTCACTTTGATTGTAATTCTCTCTCATCGTCGGCTGCAGAGATCCAGAGACTTAAGCGCTGGTTTGAGGTGGTGGTGGTGGTGGTGGAGGAGGAGGAGGAGGAGGAGGAGGTGAGGGGGGTTAACTGCACTCGCCAATTTAGATTTACTGTGAGACAAACACTGGTTGGGTGGGGGAGTAAGCGGCGGCGGCGGCGGTGGTGGAGGTGGTAGTGGCAGTAGGACATGTTGTCTCCATGGAGATGAGGGGTAACGGCACAGTGTGCGAGTGAGCATGCACATGCTCAGGCGCTCATTTCAAGACAAGTTCAACTAATTGTCAGCAGAAAGCCATTTATTTACTAACTAGCGTTCACAGAGGATGCGTTTACAGCATTCCCCTTGAGTGCTGGATTCCCTCCGAAGCCTGCCAGACGGCATCCGGTTGCGGCCCTTCTTGAGAATTGGCCTACGATCAGGACCTGCTTTTGAAGACCCTTCCTCCTTCCTTAGTGTCCGACAACATCCGTGACGCGAGAGATCCGCTGTGAGCCGTGTGATTTGCGTTCTTTCGGGTTCGGCTGCCTCCTCAGCTCCGGTGCGTCAAGCGTTGCGTTCTCTCCGGAGTGGCATCTGGCAAAGCGGAGACGAAGGGGCGCGAATCTGTTGCTTTCGGTTGTGACTCATATGGGCTTGTCGAGGCTGCCTCTTACCTCTCCTTCAACAGATTTCTCCTCCTGAATCACCGTTGGCCTTCTCTGCCACGTGTCACAATATCTCAGTTTATGTTTTAAGGCCCCGACGTGCCACCTTTGACTTTGGGACCCTCTCTACTGGCCGAGCGAGTTTCAGATTGGGCACTACCCACAGATGTTCCTAATCAAACCCCAACTCCCTAACCGGCCTTTTGTGACTGAAGTATCTACTACGATGCAGCCCATGCTTCGGCTCAGTCCTTTGGATATAACATGACTTTATGATGATCAGTACTCGCAATTGACATAAAGTCGAGGCCTAGAATTTGTTAGACTAGCAAATGAAATCCAGAAGCAGCTAGATACCTTCAAGGCCAGATAGCAACATCTATTAGTCCCGCACAAACTGAATATACGCTACATGCATAACTTTGCACGGCCAACACCTTATTGATGGTTTTCACAAACAAATGCAAGAACCAATCAGATGTACTTGACCAAAGGTTCTTCTTGTGGTGGGGGAAGTACCTCCTCCAATGTAGATGCTCCAAAAGAACCTAAAGACTGAGCCAAGCCTTCATACAGAAATGACATTTGTACTCAGTGATCTGAAGCTTCTTGCTACGCTTTTTGGATGAATTTAAGCAGTCAAACTAAACATGGACTCGGTAACCTATTGTTGTTCCTTGGAAATTAAATTGTTATCTCGAACCAACCACATAATCCCTCTCCATTTCAGGCCGACACTCTACTGGCGTAATCTGAAATTCAAGCAGCCTCCGCAGACGTCCACCCGGTTGCTCCCTCCGTCCGGATTCCTCGCCGACACTCTCTGGTTTTCCGAGCTGTTTCATCATCAAAACACGGGAGTTATGAGATCAGCAGAAACCGAAGACAGCCCTCGACTTATCCTCTATTCAGAGTTGATTATATTATTTCTATCACGCCTCAAAGACTTGATGCGAGCCTAAAGATTTATACCGGCGCCCGATCTGCAGACGCTTAAGCGTTGGATCTGGGTTCATTTCAGCCTCGGCCTCCTTCCCTCCGTCTTTCTGCTGACTCCGTGCGATCCGAGGAGGGTGAGTAAATCTAATATAAAGGCGTTATTGATTTGCAGGCCCTTAATCACTTTGATTTGGCCCAGTTTTCACTGACCCCCCCTACACAGCTACGGGTTCCCCAGGGGTGGGCCTTCAGGATTGCGGACGGGCAGATACTCTGAGGCAAATGCAATTTTTCTCTCATGCCAAAGAGATTTAAAAATCCCATCATCAATCATCTCATCACTAATATTTATATACACGGCGTGGCGATCAATAGTCTTTTTCATTTTTTTATTTTATTTATTTTTTTACTCGGCTCATCAGTTTGCTGGAGGAGCTTGTTGGGTGAATGTGATTATACGGCGTCTGGAGTTTCTCAAACCAGCTCTTTGGTTTCTTGTGACTTTTTAAACCTGCTCGTTTTGGGATAATTGCTAACGGCCTGGTGGAACAAGCCTTCCGCTAGATTTTGGACTTCAGTTGTAGGGATTTGCGCCATTTTGGTTCGTCCCACAGGTGTTTGAATGGGTTGGAAGTCTGGACCGACTCTTGCAATGTCATATTATCCCAATATGTCCTAAGGAACAACATTTTGCCCGTCATCCAAGTAGCTTCTTCAGTTCTACATGACTTGACAAGCTTTTGATTCAGAATTTAGGCGCTGTCTTGTTTATGTGGAAGGCGAATTTATGCAAAGGTGAACCCTAGCTCCATATGATGCATTATAGATGCAGACAAGTTAGTTTGTTTTCCCCGTTTTATCCAATTTACGCTAATTAACATGAACGTTTTGCCAAAAAATATTAACCATAGTGCCCATTTCTTCCCCCATTTGGATCTCATGTGCGGCAAACCCATGTCCCCGTGCAAACAATGAGTCTAATAGACGCGTGCTGCCGCGTAGCTGATATCATGAACCAACTGTGTCACTTGGTAAACAATGCTAATTAAGAGAGACAGTGGGATTGCCTCCGTGACCCCTCTCCCCCATCCGTGTTTGTTTGTTTTTATTGTTCATGCTAATTAGACTTAATCCCCTGTTCTCTCGCCGTGGACTCTGACCGGCGCCGGGTGTCCGTGCAGCAGCCAATCGGGTGCGGCGATACTGCAGGGTTTATTTGTAGGGAGGGAGGGAGGGAGGGAGGGAGGAGAGCGGGGCAAGGGCGAGGAGGGTATGTGAGGAAGGGAGAGGACGGGGGGAGTTAAGCTTATAGCTGGACTTGTGTGTGTGTCGGGTGGGGGGGTGGGGGGGTATCATGTCGGGTGGGGCCCCTGGCAGCCATTGTCTTGCAGTACAATGATACGGCTCACAAGTGAGCAGTGGGCCAATAATGAGGAGGAGGCCCCGCTGAACAGCGTGTCCCTGCCAATTGTTCTGCCGCCACAGTGGGAGAATGGAGCTGTCGACACGCAAACACACACACATCCACGCATCCATACTCTCTCTGCACCACACACACACTCCCCCATCTCATATCTCTGACATGGGGAGTGTGTTCACTAATGGCTAATTAAAACAGGGCTATTAATGAATGGCCAAGCAGCAGCAGCAGATACGATAAGGAAACTTAGAGGGATGAATTAACACATCCCTAACATGTCATCTCAGCCAGCTGCAGCCCTGCGTGGGTGTGTGTTTCCCGCGCACCACAAACATACATTGTAGACATTAAAGCTCGCTTCTAGACGCACAGCACGCATAACAACTAGGGCCGCCAACAGATCTGAATGTGACAAATGCCAATAATACAGCAGCGGTGTGGGTTTGCGTAGAGGCGTGGGTTTCATTGTCAAGTCAGTGATCTCCTATTGGCTCCACAGTGTGAGACGAGATAGTGTCACGGGTAAGAATATATAATAAAAGCAAAGTGACAATGATTAGTTTAAATGCTGGGATGTTGGTGAGGCCCTGATTCGGCTTGTTGGCTCAGCGGGGGGCAACAAATCAGCCAGGGAGGTTGGTCTGATTGGCTGTTCACTTTAGAGAAGGCAGAGAAGGGAAAGGGTGTTTAAGTGCATGAGGCGGTGGCTCAGTCGGCTTTGGTTGCCGGTAGTTCTTTAATATGGGTTTGGTGTCTCCGAACCTTAACAGACGTTTTGCAAGATGTGTATATCAAGCTGGATGCAGCCTTTTGTTTGTTTGTCTGGACTTCAGGATGTTGGGAACGTACCTACCCTAAAACCAGACTTCCAACGTACGAGGTACCTGAAGTGGACATTGATCTGGTCTTGCAAGACTAATAGGTTCCTATGCAGACCCTAAAAAGTTGTAGAAGTTGTGATTGGTCCACTTGGTAGTAGAGTGTTGCCGCTTTAGCATTTCTGCGCTGCTTCTCCATCTACGCAATTTTCAAATTGATTGTTTTGGATCAGTACGGACGTAACGCATCAAGGAAAGGTTAACCGAGGAGGTTCGGCGTTACACAAACGTCCGTACGACTTGTCTTTGTCTCATGAACTAGCATGGAAGACTTTTCGTCGGCTAGCATTTGGGTGGCGTCGTTACAGAGCGAGCCAGACTGATGCTCGCACCGGCAAAGCCTATGGTATCTTGAATGAACCTTAAGAGGTGGAGCTAGTTCTTGTTTACCTACGGACCAGCCAATAAAATCACGGTAAACTCCTCTCCTCAAATGTATTATTGAAGAGAACTAGCATCTACCCATTTGCTGGAAGCTACAACAGCTACTTCTTTAGTTTTCTGTCAATTACTTTAGTCTTTAAAGGTGCCCGAGCTTCACTTTTAACTGTGCAAACCTTCACAGACAATTTAACTAAGCTTTAGTCAATTCCTCACTTATAATTAGGAGGCTAGAAGACAGTAGCGCATTATGATTCATATGTTTTAAAGCTACGTCCCTAGCTCTTCGCTCACACAGCTTCAGGGGGGATCGCATTGCCGCGAGGCCTGGGGTGAGCTTGATGGGGCATGCTGGGCGGCGGCGTGCAGTCCAGAGGTCACCAGAAGCCATTATCGGGGTCAGGAAGTGGAATTATGCACGGCTACCTGTGGGTTCGTCCCCGCGGCTCTGCAGCGGTCGGCGAGGGTCGCTCACGCCTCAGTTGCTGCCCGGTGAGCCCTGTCAGCCGGTCGTTTTGCGGCGGTAGCAGCGACTAAGTAGGGGTGAGTGTTCATTGTAAAGGAAGGGAAGGAAATTTACAAAAATGTCACATCTTTTTGATTTGGGAGCGTTTTTGTTGCGGCTTGTGAGTTCTTTACATCGAGGCTGGCAGCGGGCGGTGCTGCCTCGTCTCACAACTTTGATGTACAACCGCTGTGTGCGATTCTGACGGAAGAAGGGGGGGAGGGGATCGAGGGAGGGCGGAACAGCAAAGAGGGAAAGCAAAGTTCATTTTTGTGAAAGCTCAGCAGATTTTAGAGGGCATGCAAGGTAGTTCTCCGAGCAGAAACCCTGCTGCAGAGTGCGTACACGCCAACATACACCCTCTTTCTTCTCTGACAGCCACAGTCGTTTTTTCTCTCTCTCTCTCTCTCTCTATTGCAAACACACACACAAACTGTCATTCTCGCACAAAAAAACGAGGACTGATGCGCAAGGGGAGGTGAGAGACCGGGGTCAGAGACGAGGAGCGAGACACAGGAGGGGGCCGGGGTGGGGTGTTGAAAAGAGGAGGGAAAAAGTGCTGAACACATGAGGGGAAGGATGTGTAATGATTAGCTAGCGAGCCGGCTGCTGGTGTCGGGAGGCGGTTTGTGGCTGCCTTCATGCTCTGTCAGCTTAGCCCCTCTGAACGACAGGAAAGCCCATTTCCTCGCCTACGGCTCTGTGACCAGTGGACGACGAAGTCTCAGAGAAAGAAACTCCAAAATTAACTATTACACCGGAAGAAGACGCCTTTAACTCGTGCTCTTGGTTATCTTCTTCTACTCAATGAATTCCATTTTGTCAATAAAGTTGGGAAAATCCACTTTGTTAAAGGGGAGCTACGGTTTTATACAACCTGGACTTTATTTTTGCATAAAATACAGTCATTTATTCACCCAATAGGGAGATATTTAGATCAGCGTATATCCATATAGTGGGAGTGAATGGGGCACCCAAACGCAGCCTTTAAATAACGCATTATCTGCCACAAAAGTCGTTCATTTCACCAATATTCTGTCGTCATATGCTAGTGCTATTCCCCGTTGAGTCTGGAGTTAGCTGTCATCATCATCCTGGATATGTAGATTGACCTTTAGAGGGTTCTTTTCGGTGCCCCATTCACTCCCATTATTTGGATATACGCTGATCTGATTATACAAATTACATAAAAGTTATATGGGTGAGTAAATGAAAGTATTTTATGCCAGAAATGAAGTCCAAGTTGTAAAAAACAGTAGTTCAAAAAAGAAGGTGCTGTTCTGTTTGGTAAATTTTATTTAGCGTCCATATAAACCAGGGCTACTCATTTCAGTTCAGAGGGCCACATACGGCCCGATTTTGTCTCAAAGGGAGCCCGTAACCGGTGGCACAACAGCATGTTAACCTATAAATAATGTTTTCCTTTGCTTTAATGCAAATAAATACATTATGAAAGGATTTACATTTAATTTTACTGTGCTGTTACAAAATATGAAATGATCAACCAGACATTTAAGACATTTCTGTATAGTTCTAGGTCTAATTGTTCTAAAATGTTGTGAAACCAATGAACAGCTGCAACTTTTATTGGAAAAATCGCAGTTAATGCCTTCAATGTAACTTTTGCACTTTTGCAAAATTCCTCCCGTGGGCCAGATTAGACCCTCTGGCGGGCAGCTTTTGGCCCACGAGCCATATGTTTGACACCTATGGTATAAACAGTTAAGATGGAACCATTTAGAGTCGATAACTCCACACAGAAGCTTTATTCCAATTTGAAGAAACGTCTAATTTATTTTGTTTACGTACCTCTCAGATGTGCATCATGACCAAATTATAGCCATTATTCTGACCAATGAGGGCCAAATATTTAGGGTTTGACTTTACTGAGAGCGTATTAAAAGTAATCCCCACTGTTTTAGCTCCACTTGACCTCCAGTGGTCAGAGTGGCTTCGTTTAGTTTTGTGCAAACCCTCCAGATCTGGCCTGGAAGAGTGTAAAATGCAGAAATGACGATGTGTTATTTATTTGCAACATTATGACCAAGCATGCATCCTCAGTCACACTCACTACACCAAACCCGTGCACAGTTTCCACAAACACTGACAGATTGGCCGGAGATCGACGCGTGCTTCCTCTTGATCAGTAAAGCTGATGGATTTGGGCAGGTCTCTCCCCGGTGGCTGTTTTCCGAGGTTCAGATCAGCAGTATTAGCTGACTGGCTGCTATCCCGGGCGGGGTCAAAGGTCGCCCTGTCTGTCTGCGCTCTCCTCGGTAATCCCCCTCCTCCCCTCGCCGCTCGTCCCTTCCTCATATTAAATCACACTTGACACACCTGGAGCACTGAAGCAGCCTCATCCATATTTTATCCGCGGGCCGTTTTTTCCAACACCGCAGCACTTTTTAAGGGTGCCAAACTGATATATTTATTAACTGACCGTCGCCGCGTACGCCGTCGAGGTGTGGGGCGGGGGAGGGGGAAATAATCGGGTTTGTTCGGGAAATAAAATGAAAAGGAGCTGTGACAAGTTTATGAAGTAAGCAGAACGGCCCTTCATTACTCCCACAAACCCCCTTCGGCGAGCCAGGTTGCACGGCTCCAGAGCAAAGTGAGTGAATTGTCAGGGAGAATCTTCCCCGCGCTATAACTTAGCCCTTAAAGGCCTATTATTTCTGAAGAGGCCCGCTGCCGAAACCAGTTTACTGTCATAACTCAGGGAAGGAGGCCCCTTTCTTTCAGGCGGCAGAGGGGGAAATGTTTATGGAGGAGGTAAATAATTCAATCGGGCGCTTCATCGTGCAGGGGGCCGTGCTGTCATTCACTTGTTCTTATTTTTTTCTCCACGCTGCGTACTCTGCAGCAACAGGATTTTTTTAAACCACGGTTTAGCAGAATGAAGCCCTTTAAGCATACATGGAGAGGCAGGGTTAAGTGGGCAAAAAAACAGGAAAAATACCCACTCATGTGTTCTGTAGTTGGTGTGTGAGGTTACACATTTGTCACCTGCTCTTGCACAAAGTAGTTTTGGGGTGTTTTTTTGCAGTGAGACGTGCAAAAAACATAAAACCTTGAACTGATAATCACTGTGTCCGCCACTAGTTTGGGGGAAAATAGAGCATGTCAAACTAGAGATGTTTTTACGGCCGGGGAAAGTCGCACGGGCCGCTTAATCAGCCGTTAAATTGTGGTTTCTAGCCCGAGCCCTCCGTCCCGACTTCTCATTTCCTCTCTCGTTTCCTGTAAACGCTTTCCACTCCATCCACGGCCGCCCTTTACAATCCCTTCCCTCCGCGCCCGCCGCGCTCCTCTCCCGCTCCTCGACCGTCTCTGTGGGGAAATATAACCAAATTAAAAATCCATAATCATTCATTAAAGGGCGGCCCCGTGTGCGCGCACCCTCTGTAGTGTGCCATTTAACAAACTAGCCTTTCAAAGAGAGAGATCTCAGAAAACCTTTACGACTTGGTCGAATCGCGCTTTAATTATTCCAGGAATATCGTTTCCAATACGTAGTCATACATAAAACGTAGCATAGGTCAATTGCCAGGGACTCCCAGTATCACTGTTTTTAATTTAGGAAAATGTGAGCAGGGGAAGTGGTATAAGGAGCGACAAAGACCTCGGTCAGGGAGAAGGTTGGATGGCGTACGTCGAAGAAAGGACTTTCAAGGTAATTAGCTTTTCCGTAATTCTCTTTTACTGGTTCCGTTTATGAACTGATGCGTTAGCTAACATACGCTTTAAACGATTAAAGCGTACGCCAATCAGGCAAAACATTATGAAGACCTTCCTGATGTTGAGAAGGTCTCCCTTGAGGGGGCTCATCCGAGAATGGACATGGACCTTCTGAAGGTGTCCTGTGGTGTCTGGCAACGGATTATTGTTAGTAGGGGGGTCTTTGAGGGGAGGGGCCTCTGTGGATCATCCCACAGATGCTTGATCAGTTTGGGATCTAGTGAATTTGGAGTTCCAGGTCAAGACCTTGTCCTGTTCTTCATGGTTTTTGCTGCCATCAAGGAGTGCCATTGTCGTGCGGTGGAGGGGGTGCCCGGTCTGGTCTAGGTTGGTGCAACAAGTCTACGTCCACACCAATGAATTTCAGGTCCAGAAGTTTCCCAGCAGATGATGACGGTGTCAAGCTCCCCAAATCTGGTCATTTCCATGCAGGTCGTGGTCAAAAAATGTCGGAAACAAGTCGGACAACGGTGTTGCTGAGGTGGTGCACGGGATCTGATGTGGGTGTACCATTGACGTCTACCTGCCCTCACGTCAGAGGGATTATGTTGAAGATATCTAGCCTGCTTTTGATGCAAACTATTATTAAGCACATGTCTAGGATATGCCAGAAAACCACACTTCAGAATTTATGGCGGTTGTTCTTGGACTACTTCTGTGTAAGGTCACATGGTTTTACATGAACACACACCTCCGTGTAACCTATAACTCTCCTCTATCTGTACTTTCTTTCATGCAGCCTTGTGTGAATTACAGTGTGAGTGTGTGTGTTGTCAGCCCGACTGTCTCGGTGTGAATGACTTACTGCCCACGCCAGGTGTTTCATCCTCTAAAGCAAGGTGTGTGCGCCAGAAATTTATGAATGTGCACGCCGCTCAGTGTGCACCCAAGTGGCGGGAGATTGAGAGAGAAAGTGACAAGCGGCAGCTCCCGCCTCTCTCCAGTGCTTCTCATAAATTGCCCTATAAATTCTGCCTGTCCTCCGCTCTAACAGGGCTCTGGCCCACATTTGTACTTTGGCCACTTACAGTGACGAGAAGCGCCCGCTCTCCTCGCTGCTTTTTCTGTCCGAGCTCTGTCAAAAAGAACCGACCGTCGGCTGCTGCTCTCTCGCTGACCCGCCAAACGCCCCGAACAAACCTCTCACTCCATCATCGCGCTGTGCGAGTTCTCACCCGGAGTTTCACTTCTCTGACTCCAGGCACCGAAACTTTAGGAATATTTTATATGTGGGAAGCGTCTAGACGTGGAGAGGGTATAGGACTAGTCAGGGGTAAAGATAACTCACAGTTCTGGTGGCTTGAGACCGTCCCACTCTTATTAACGACTGCTAACTGATGAGCAGCGATTCCGCCTTTACCCCATCCCCCACTTGAAGGTGACACTCCTGTTTAAAATTCCCCGAGCCGATGGCGAGGTGCGCCGCCGCGGTCGGCAGGGGACCTCCAACATTCCTCCGCCTTTTTCTTTTTTTTTTATTTAAGCCACCATCCTAATCAGCAGCCATTGATTAATTGGATTACCTCAAAATGATCTTAATCACTGATCAATTTCCATTAGACACCCTTAAATACATCTTAATGGGATTGGCAGGTGCATGGGAGCGTGTCTGCATGCGCGCAAGGTGTCTTCATTGATGTTGGCGAGTGGGAGATCTGGTGTTCCCGCAAACGGGGATGATGGCCAGAGATGTTGGGATGTGGAGGAGCAGATTTCTGGAGGGCGACCAAGTTCTTCGAGACCAAAGTGGTGAGAACTTTTAAGCTCTAGCCAAACGGAAGGTCGATTGAGCCAATACGTGCCTGGTAGATCTAGTCTAAACTAGGGATATTATCGGCAGATATTGAGTTAAAAATGTAATATCGGGAATTATTGGTATCGGGTTTTTATAACTGATATTTGTTCTGTAGGCTTCAGCATTTCCGAGTCTGCATGAACGCAGCATGGGACGTGAACAGGCGCGTGCTTGATGACGTATAACAACAACACGCTAGTCTCGTAGGTTGTCTCCTGCTTTGAACCAACCCGACGAAAACCATGACGCGATTCGAGAAAACGGAACAGGAACTATCCCGGCATCACTTCACCTCATCCCTCCCCTCCTCTTTTCTCTCTCCCACTGTCTCCCGCTCCCTGCCAGCTACTCTGTGATCCCACTGTCTCCCTCTGTTGTTGTTCTAAACAAGCAGCAGGGGGTTGTGGGTAGAGGCCTACACTCATGCTGCGTGTGTGGGGAAGGAGGGGGGGAGGATGCTGGGAGTAGGACTCCCCCTGTATCGCTCCCTTCCTTCCTTTCTCTCTCTCTCTCTCTCCATCAACCAGAGGTCAAACCACTCGGTAGGCCGGGGCAGGCTGTCTGACTCATTCGCAGACATCAAATACACAACAACCAGCTTCTATCCGCAAACAGGCGCAACTCGATAACCCTTCCCCCCCAACCCCCTCCACCTCCTTTTAATTCACATGTTTAATTGCACACATACATGCACATTAGAGCCAGCGTAATCGGCCTCGAGGACACATTCATCAGCGGAGACACTCGAGCATAAAATAAAATCCATGTGCGTCCACACGAGCTGCAGAAGAGGAAAAAAAAAAAAAGCATTAATCTTCAACCTGCAAGCACCGGAGCGTAGGAAAACCCAGCAATGTTTCGAAAGAACAAAATCATATGCCGTAACCCATAAACATGTAAACAAACTCCCACGCGAGCGGCGTTATAAATAAAGCCGCGCGCATGCCGTGTATGTATGTCGCATGTACGCGGGAAAGCGAGCTGAAGAAGTAGCTCTGGGTGAACGCCAGCGACCGGGAATCTGTAAGTTTACTGGCAAGGAAAAGATGTTTGGGGAAGGCGGGAAAACAGAAGGAGGCTGTTGCGGGGGAGGGGGGCGAACTTAATTCACACTGCACGGATTGAGACGTGTAGCAGCGCGCAAGCTAGGGAGGAAACGACGAGTCGTACGCAGCTGTACGGTCCACGTCTCCGGTGGAATACTTAGCCGGGGGGGGATTACAGGGGGCCCGCCCGCAATTTGCATAACTCCATTAAGGCTTCTTCCACTCCCTCCCTCCTTCTCCTTCTCCGTCTCTATCCATCGCGCTTGCTAGCTCACGCCGAGACACCTGTGCAGGGAGGAAGCCGTAAAGGCGGCGGAATTGCATTTTCTTTTCCTGGAGGACGTAATCCGCGGCGCAGCTGCGAGGATACAGAAGGAGCAACGGCGTTGATGTGAGATAACCGCGAAGCATTTGGGAAAGTTATGCCACCTTAACACGTGAGTCAGCAGAAACTTTAAGACGCTTTGAGCGACTCTGATTCAGACCGGGCCTGTCAACTACGATCAACAGGTTGGGCGTCGTTCTTACCTCAAAGAAAGTCTACGAACTCGCAATTGAATCCAAACATAGTCACAATTATTGATCTCCAACACGAACACAAGAGCACAACGTGAGCATGGGTGAGCTATAATTACTGTAATGCTGTTAGCTTGATGATGATATTAACGCCTCCTAGGATCAACCTCGCTTTCTTCCTTTGAGATCAATGCGGTCGAGCTCGCCGGCTATAGATAGGCTTTCAGTGCGCAGCGCTAAGGAGAGGGGTGACCCCGGAGGTCGCATCCTTCCTCTGGTGTCTTTATACCGCCAGCCCCCGCAGTGTCCCCCCCTCCTCCTTCCTCCCTCCACTTAGCCACCTTCTCTTCCCCGTCGTCTTTCTTACTTCCTCTCTCTCTCTTGGCCTCTGTCTTTCTCTTCTTCAGTGGCCTGGATCATGAAAGCGAGGCCTGTTTTTTTTTTTCCATCGGCGGTGCCTTTTTGCAAAGGGAGAGAGAGGGCGAGAGAAGGAGGGAGAGATGAGGTATTGATTTGAGAGCCGCTGGGAGGAGAACAATAGGTCCCTTACTGGAGCCACTCTGAAGCACAAACACCTTCCCTGCAGCCTCTTGGTGCCAGAGAGAGACCAGAGGAGTTAAAAAACATCTCGTTTTATTGCTCTATCTCGCTCCACTTGCAGCTGATTGTTCATAGCCTGGAGGGGAGGAATGATAGAGTGGAGGAGGAGGAGGCCAGACCTTGGCACTTCCTCGCTCCCTGCAGACCGACTAGCTGCACGGGCCGGGACCCCGGACCCCCTGAACCCCAGGCCCCGCGAAGAGCGGCTCTGGGCCAATCGCGCGCAAAAAAACACAAGGCCTAGATCTGTGACACCCCTGAGGTCGCCCCAGTTCAAATCCAACACTTGGGCGCCCGGAGGCGCGCTGAACTTCCCCGGCATGTAAACCCAACCCGACTCGCCCCTGCTCCCCTCCCCCTCCCGCCCTCTCTCACAACCACCCATCCACCCACAGACATCTTGAATCCGGGTCGGCTGTTAGTTGGATGCATTGAATAAAAGCTTCCAGAGCGAGTTTGATTCGCGACCGGGGGCCGAGGGGGAGGAAAGCGGGTCGGGGGTGATGTCATCGCAAAAAAGGTGCACGTGAGGTCGATGACATCATCAACAGGAGACGGCAAAAGCACCTCCTATGTCTTCTTGTTTTTTACAAGGCTGTTTGTCCAGAGAAGGAGGAAGAAATTTACAGTCAAATAAAGCCGCAGCGTATAAACGGGGAGTCTTTACTTAAAATATTTAATTCATGAAGAGCTGCATCACTCAGATTGGCACAATTTGATACAAGTTCTAATTAAAACTGAAGGAAAAGTGAAGTATTTCTACAGTTTTCTTAGCTTGTGCTTTGTAAAAACACTAGAAGTGACGCGTTAAGCAGAATATTTCTGATACTGAAGCCTCTCAGGGCCTCGTCCAACAACTTCGCCAGGTTTGGAGAACGGAGGCAGGTCAAAACGCCCCGACTGCACCTCATCTCCTACACAAACGCAGGCTAGGTCGCCGGTCGGGGCTTTTTAGACGCCGTTTATCTCATTATGCAAAGCGGCTTCGGGGCACCAGAGGCCGTGGAGCGGCCGTGAGCCTCCTATGCGTCTGAACATCGCCAGTATTGATTTGCGTTCAGAGCGATCCGGGATGAAACGAGGTCAGCTTGATGCGTCGTCCTTTTTTTCAAACTGCGCTCCGATGAATAATTATTAACAGGCAGCCGCAACTTCGCTCAAGAAAGTCGCTCCCTCTGAGTTTCTGATTGTCTCGTCCGTCGCGAGGACGTGATGGATGACCGCCGGTGATTCGTATCGCCAAACCCTATCCTATATGTTCTGCCCACAACGCAGCGCACTCCTCAACAGGAAATGAGAAAGGCTCCCCTCCGACGGCGCGCCGCCGCCGCGCAGGAAAAAACAATTTCCAACTTTTCAATTTTGTCACAGTGTCACTCTCTTTACTCCGCCGGTCACTCCCGCCGGCAACTCCTGCCGAGCCTCGTAATGAATGTGTTTCATAAACAGACATCAAGAGTGACCGCTGCAGCCGCCGGCTTAAGCCGGTCCTCGTGCTTTGCCGGTCATTTCCTCTGCCTCCCGTTCGCCAACGAGGGCTATTAATTTGCCCCCTTTTATTGGACGTCAGCGCTGTCGGATCCTTGAGATCCTTGGAGATGCTCCTGGGGCGAGAGGAAACTCCTCGCACAACGTCTTCTATCTTCTTTTATCCCTTTTCCCTAAACATCTCCAGTATTTCATTGCGTCCAGTTCCTCTTCTGAGAAGGGTGGCAGCGCCAAAGAGGAGAGGCTGAGGAGAGCGTGCCAGGGCTGCGAGGCAAGGACGCGAGCAGCGACAGGAGAAAAGTGGGGAAACTCATCTTCTTGCGTCTTCCATCATGTGCGAGGCCCTGAGCGGGTCGGCTTGTTGGGAGGGGGTGATGGAGAGGGGCGGGGGTGCGACTGTAAGGCAGAGATGGGTGGGTTATTAATTTCCACTATGCAGTATCATGCAGCTGGTGGCTCCAAAGCGAGGTTTGGCGGTAATGAAAATGGCCCGAGTCGAAGATTAATGGCTCATAAAGACAGAGCGTTTAGATGGGACGGCCGCCTCAATCTGGACGCCGGTGACTAATCGCGACGGACGCACGCACGTGCCGCCCCCCCGCACGCGCATAAACACGCATGTACGCACGCGGTTACCTCACCATCTCCCCCCTCTGCTTTATTTCCCTGCCTGCTCCCCCTCCTCGCCTGGTGTTGCTGCGAATTGCGGCGGGGTCAGAGTTCAAGGCGTGCGGAGAATTATCTTGATTTATGCCCCCTAAGCTCGGCAGTGGTCACGGGTGCACGGCGTGGCAGGCGGTCGGCGGACCACGTAGGGGTGAGGTTTCCTTTTATTTTTTTTTCCTCTCTCCACCTCTCTTAATGGCGAGGAAGGTGACAGGGCCACCGCCGCATCATCAAGCCGGACAAATGGGCTTGCCGGGCGGCGGCAATTTTTCCCCGAAGGTGCATCATATATCTCTAAAACCACCCAATAAGCCGGCGAGGCTTGTGAGAAACGGGTTTTTTAAAGCAAATTGATTCGGATGCTTTACGACGTGTGTTTGTGGCGCGGCGAGGGCGGCGGTAGCTTTAACCGCGATGCCGTCGGCGCCGGAGAGCGTCGGTAACACAGGTCATAAAACAAGTGATTTTCATCAAGACACACAGTCAATCCTGTTTTACACTATTAGCTTTGACACGTGTGCACGCTGCACAACCAGACCTGAAGCTTTTATCTTTTACTTGAGCTGTCGGCGAATTTAATTTTGACAAAACAGATTGACGAGTTATTGACGGACAGCTCTGGAGCTTTTATTTGAACCTTTAATTATAGGATTTCACTTAATCCACTTTCCTGTAAACGGTGAAGGGAAGAAGCTGGATTACCAATCATCCAAGCTTGCATTTATTTTGGGATTTTTCTGATTCTCCAGGCACCAAGCTGGTTGGTCTGACAGCCTGGAAATGCAGGTGTTTCTAATTTACCCGTAGTCAATAAATGATTCAATTTTCTCGACTCGGCTGGTCTGAGTCCGGCATGTTTTCTCTGTTCCGTTGGCAAGCTGCGGGTCAGTCTGTTGCCGAAGCGTTCGCAAGCAGACGAGGGAGAATCCAGGACGGAGTGTAAGCGGAAAATAACTCAGCAGCTCTTTTTTTTTGTTGTTGTGATTTATAGTTTTCTGAGGCCGGGGCGGTTGTGCTTTAGGAGCAAGTTGAAATGTAGGTCTTGGCCTAAAGGAGAGGCCGCGGTCAAGGTTTGAAAGACTAGACCGAGGCTCGTCCTCCAATCTAAACACAATCTGCTGCTGCTGCTGAGGAGAACGCAACACGGAACGAGACACGTTAGCGCCGCGCAACCTGACGGGTAGAGCGTGGAAAAGAAATCAAACGCCGCCAAGGCTGAAGGGAAGCCGTCCCAGAATTCCGTCAGATCAAAAATACTTGGGAGGATTTTCGCTTCTCGCTGCAAGGATTCGCAGCGCCGACGTTGTGTAGCTTGGATGAAACTCTGCGCTGGATGGCGTTCTTGCGCGTGACAGGGCCGTCAGCTGGCGGTATGCTTCCAGTAAAAATCCAAAAGGCGGCCGCCAAAAAGGCCCAAAACTCTTGGGAGCGGCGAGAAGATCCCGCATTGAAGCTGCAACAACTTTTGCAAAGTTCTCGTCTTCTCTAAAATGCATCATCTCGTCTTAATTTAAGCTTGATAAAGTCCAGTTGACGCCTCTCCCGGCTCCCGGTGCAGGAGCGTACCCTTCTCGTGTAATCAGGCTGTTACCGCGCCTGTCGCCGAGGCTCTGGCGTAGGGTTCGACCCCCGTGTCTTTACAGGGTTGACACGTGTTCACGCGGATCAGCCTGTCCTCCCATGCAGGCTGCACCGTCTCAGTTTGCGTCCCATCCATCTGATCCGGCGCTGACACCTGGGTGACCGTGAGAGCCCCCCTGTCGGATTTATCACACCGCCGTTGTGCCTACCCGTGTGCAGATGTGTTTGGCGGCGGCGGAGGTGTCCGGGCCGGTGTGTGTATATTCTTGTCAGCCGGTTGACAGCGTGACATGAAAATCTATTTGTTTTTATGTTGGAGACCATTTGTGTTGAGGCGAGGCGAAGCGAGGCGGGGTGGGGTAGGGTAGGGGGGGCATAAACTCCATCCAAACCTCATCTTCTGCAGACGTACCCCCAACAAATTGGAAGTCGCCGGCACTGCCGCCTCCTCCTCCTCCTCTAGACTTGCCCTTGCACCTGGCCTCTCTGCTGGGGCCTGTCATCCATTCTACCCTTCTCTTCTTCAGCTGCCCCCGCATGTGGTGTGAAGGGAGGGGGTAGGGTCAAGGGTCTCGGGGTGTGTGATGTCCAGCTCCGACAGGAGTGTATTTACTCCCACGGTCGCCTTGCGCGTCTTTACTTTGAGCTTGTTTGACCGGGGAACAAAGAAGGGACGACGGGCCGCAAACGGCAAGACGACGCTTCTTCTGCGATGTTGAGGGGGATCTGCTGCGCTGATGAGAAAGAAGGGAGGGGTGCAAGAACAAGGGAGTTAGGGAAGAAGAGAAGGAGGCACAAGAGGCACTGCTGATTCAGCACTGCAGTATAGATTTTCATTTCTCCCCCCTACACTTCCTTTCCTAGGTTCCTCCTCCTCCTCCTCCCCTGCGCTCTCAGAGTCAGAGCCTGCGCTGCCAAATGAAGTTCCCAGTTCGCAAATCTAATTTCTCTCCTCTTTCCTGGGGAAAACCTATTGAGGGGCATTAGATTTTCCCCCGCCGCGTAATATCTACCAAGCAGCGCCGCTAAAGGAATCACTCTCTTGAAAATAAGTGACAAATTGGGTTTGGGTCCTGTGGCATTCCCGCTCGCGCAGCCCCGGCGAACCCTGACCCGAGCCGAACGGAGGCGGAAAACAATTCCCACACACATTCCCTCGGCCTGCGTGTCCTCGGAGAGCAGAACTTTTCATTCTCATCCGAGGAGGTTTGAGGCAGGAGAGATTTACACAGTTAGAAAGATCTTATCTGTCCAGAAATACTCCTGCTGGCTCTTAAACATGTCCAACACCTAAAGTGGCGGCAGAGATATCAACACGTCTAAATACTGATGCACGCACACTCCCCTGCAGGTTCTAAAACCCTGATGGAGACGGCCTCCTCGCTGATAACTGAGCGTCTGGGCTTGTGTGCATCCAGAGACTACGCTGTCTAATTACCCCAAGCGGGAGCAGCGGTGGGTAGGGCTATTCATTTCCACGGTGAAATACCCCCGATAACGTGCCTTTTTTTTTGTTGTACAGTATCGCAGGGGCCAGTGATTGAATTACAGAGCATCCCCCGGTGACTAAGAGGCGGTAATTACAGCGTAATTTAAGATTACATTATTAACCGGCTGACTTTATTAGAATGTAACTTCACCTCCGCAGTTAGTTACATCCTTATCATAAAAAAAGGAGGGGGGATGATTAAGGGAAAGAGGAAATTGCCACAATTGTCCTTTTGTAACTGCAAGTGCGTCTGGCTTATTAGTGGCGCGGTGCGGCGCGGGGACCGAGCTAGCGTGGGGGGATTTGGCGGGAGGGGGCGTTTTGAAAGGGCTCTGCAAGGAAGAGAAAAAGGTGCTCAGGTAATATGTAGCCGACCTGAAAGGGAAGATTTTGAGGTTGTTTTTAATAGCAGCAAACGTTTGTTCCTTGTTCCTAGGGTTAGGGAGAGGGTTAGGGTTAGGGTTGTGCGTGGGAATCTTGGGCCCTTCAACAATCCAATGCATCCACACCATTTTCCACTGAGGTGGGATCTGAATCCTTGAAAACGCATTAAAACACTCACAAGGTTGAAACGCACAAGCAACATCCATGCTCGGCCTCAACGCACACAAAAAAAAAGCGGCGCCGTGTCAAAGTTGACCTGAAACTGCAACGAGATTAACCCCGATCACTGGATCCGCTTGCAAATCCTCTCAGCGTGCAAAAAAACAAGGGGCCAGGCCATGGATAATGATTACACATCCCTTCATTAGCGTCATATCAGTGTTATGGATTAAACTCAACAATGGCAGCCATTGTTGGAGGTGCTATCAAGCATCTAGCGCAAGGAGGCTGGAGACGATCCTCGGTAGTAGGACGGTCGAGCCGATTGAGCACGAACGTGACCATGAACCAAGTTTCAGTCCAGCCTTGATTCTGGACTGAGGACACTTCAAGTTAAGGTTAAGTTCTCTCTTATTCCTAATAACCTTTAACGAAATATGGAGCGCCCACATGGTTTGCAACGGTGCAGTTTTTGTAGCTTGAGATGCCGCCAAAACCGGCCTCATGGTGGTGCTCAGAAAACAAGCTGTGCCTTAAATACTTTTGCAGACAAACTCCTTACTCAAACGTCCTTATTTTTATTTGTTGGTAGCCTGGACAGATTGATAAACACGGCGTCAGCAAAGTCAAATCTGAAGCAGATAATTTGCATTCTTGGCTCTCACGGTGTCCAACCAACTCTGTTGCATCGTGAATCTGAATTTTAAAAGCCTTCCCTGTGTTCTTTCTTCTTTAATCCACTCCACTAAGCAAAGAGTTTCTCATTACCGGGATCAAAACATGCGGCTTTCTTACTGGTTACATGCACACCAGGTGGCGGGCTTGAAACTAGCACCAGTTCCATTTGTTAATTTACCTTTGCAAGCTGTTTGCCTTCGGTAATTACCACGAGACGCCCAGAGGCTGCAGATATTCACTATATCACTCCAAATGAGGGACAAGAGACGAGCGGGAGACGGCGTAGAGGAGGCGAGCAGCCGAGGAAGAAGGGTCCAGAGAGTGGCGATGAGGGGAATGCGTGGAGGAGGAGGAGGAGGAAGTGGGCCGACGGGTCAGGCTGTGTCAATAACTCCTTGCAGTTCAGCTTGTGTAAATTGATCTTTTACAATTTCACCTTGTGACAGGCAGAAAAATCACTACACTTGTAAGTCCAGAGGTGAAGGGGATGAAAATGCACTGTGTGTGTGTGTTTGTGTGTAGGTCCGTCCAAAGAGAGGAAAGATGATGCAAGAAGAGGACGGTCGGCAACACAAACTCCACAGGGGTTCAACGGCAACGCGACAAATGCCAACGACACCCGGGCGCTTGCAGGGCCAGCAGTTGCCCGGTGTTGGACCATCGATGACTGTTTGTGGCGCCCTGGACTGTTAGTCGGACCACCGTCGGCATTTTTCTGGTACGTTGAATCAGCAAATGGTAGCACTTCCTGTTTCTACCTTTTGTATAACTGCCTCCTGCTGGTATGGAGAGGTACTGCATTTCCGGTGATGCCTGTGCAGCTGTCGATCATCTTCACTCATTGTGTTGTGTTCAAGCACAACTTTTTGGTTCAGACATCCCAGTTGGGCTTCATTGGCGCCTTGACTCCTTTGCTTTGGCGTGTCCGTACCTTAAGACACAAGCGTCCTCTAGAGACAACATGCTAGTGTAGACGGTCCTGTGTCTTGGTTTGTCGCCTTCCTATGGACGCGAGTGCGCATCTTTCTCCTCTCCCCTTCGCTCTGATACAGCAGCTAACGATGCAACTCTGAATGAACCCTGTAGCCGCGGGCATCAACAGCTCAACAGATTCTAAATATTTGGGGAGGCGGACGGAGGAGAGTGGAGAGGAAGGTGTGTGTTTGTGTGTGTGGGATGGTAGTACACATGACAACGCCGGCTTCTTCCTCCTGAAATTACACAAACAGGAGATGAGTCGCGCTTTTCTGCCTCGGAAAAGAGGACGAATGCGTCTTCCGTGATCTATTTTTTGGCTAATCTTGAAGCGAAGGATATATTTGGAAAGACTTTTGATTGTGACCAGATTGTGAGTCATCCTTCACATCTTCCTCACCTGTGTTTGTCGGCATGTGAACTCTATAAATGTATGAACTCTGCATGTGTGGGGGCTCTGTAAACATTACCTCATCGCTGTCATGCGGCGGGGGCCGGCCCCCGTCGGCCCCCAAGTCTGTGGGAACTGAAGCCCACTCTGCTGGCTGGAACAAAGGGCAGCCCTCGCCCCCTGCCCCAGCCACCGCTGCCCCAGCCCACCTCTCAACAAAAGGGGCCGCGGGGCCTTAATTCCCAGCCAACGATATAAATGGTGCCCCCACCCACCCTCCCTTCCTAACTCCCGAGGATGAGGACTGAAAACCGAATAGGGTTCGGGATGGAAGGGAGGTGGGGGGGTTGGAAGAAAAATGGCAAAGAAGTCATAAAAGAGGTGCTCCCACCCTCCTCCGTCCTCCTCCTCCTCACCCAAGAGGTCCCTTTTGTTGGTGAGGGTGAAGGGACGTGGGGTTGGAGGGTGAAGGGACCAGGGTGAGAAGAGACAAAGGACAGGTCGGGGAGAGTCGCAGGGGTCAAAACCGCCGGGCCACCCCGCCACCCCTCTGCCTTCACAAATCCACAAACACACAGACGCAGCGTCGTACAGGTTCTCACACATTTATGAACACACGAACGAGCAGATGCCGAGGCTTGGCTGCTCCCGTCGGGGTTCAACGAAATCTACGGACACAGCCGAAGACGAGATGGAGAACTTGACTTTTCTTGGTCTCCTAAAATGATTCACGTTTGAAGTCTCTTTAGTAAGCTTGGATTAAGAACTTTATTCTGAGATAACTTCGTCCACATCCTTCATAGCTGGAGCATCTAAGTCTTGAACGAAGGACAACCCTAACCCAACATGTCAATGAGGAAGTGTACCCACGTCATCATTCTCCTTTACTGATGTACAAAGTTATTCTTTACTGTAACAGCAGCAGTGCTCGCTTTCGTCATCTATACGTCTGCGCCGCTGAGGTCTCAGTTGCGTGAAGTGTCTGGGTACAGAGAAAGCGACGGATAATTGGGGCTATGTTTGAATCTAGTGTCTGTGGCACTTCAGCGCTGGGGGTCAGGGACCTGAAAACACTGGCTCAACAGTTACCAATCATTTCAAACCCCCCGGCCGAAGAAAAGCATCGCGGGCCGGCTTTCTCTCAGGGCCGCGGCCCGCGGAGGTTCAAAGGGGCCGCAAGGCTCACATTGTGTGTTTTCCTTTTGAAGGGAAGCTCAGAGGCTAGGAGCCCAAACAATTAGAGCAATCTTACTCCACTCCTACTCTTCCCCTCTGCCTCATTTTCTCCCTCACCATCTTCACCAAACAAACCATCACTCACTCGCGCCACAGACAATATATTTAACTTCCAAACTCTGTCCTACAACCTGAGACACGTTTCACCTCTTGAGGATTGTGCAAAAATTGAAATTTCACCTTTAAGCTAAACATTTTATCGCCGATAAAGCCCTTGTGTGCGTCGCTCCCGGGCGGAGGTTTGCCAAAGCGGCGACCCATCCTCCGCCAGCCCACACCCCAACTTTTTCCACCCTCCTCCTCCTCCTCCTCCTCCTCCTCTTCCCCTGCATAACGCTGTGGCCACAGATTGTGTGGAATGCAATTAGAGCGCCTAAATTAAGTAGTAATGGAGAACCAGGTCTCCCCACCAGTGTTGCCCTGGCAACGGGCGCTCACAACACCGCCTCTAGTAGTTTTGCTACTTTATCTGCAAAATGCACAATTGAGCTTTAAACCAGCTCTCTGTCTGCAGGAGCCAGGCAGGCAGAGCGGAGGGCTGCAAGGAGGAGGGGATGATTGGGGAGTTGGGCTGAGGTAGGGTTGGGGATGGGGGGGGTGAACAGCTGCGTGCTAGGAGGTTCCTCTGCGTCTTGTGATATTGCCCGCCGTCAAATATTTATCCCGCAAACTCGTCTTAATGCGGCGTGATGCGCTCCCGTGAGCGGGTGAGGGCCAGATTTCAAAGGCCCCCTCGAAGGATGACGCGTGTTTCGGCGGGCTTTGATTGCGCCGCTCCCCTCCAGTGGCGGCGCTACGTGACGGGAGACTCCACTCTGTAAACAGCCCGTAGTCACAGTAACGCGACAAAAGCTTCCGAGAGCCGGGCTTTCGTCACGAGCTGAGGATTTATTTATTTATTTTTCGGGGGGGAATGGGATTAAATTTGAATAAGGTAAAAAGGTGCGATCACACCTGTGAGACTCTGGTCTGAACGGCAGCGGAAGAAAGTTTACTTTGTTGCGTTTTTTACGCGGCTGCCTCGTTTACGTTCGCACCTCTCAATTTACAGGTGAGCCAGAACTTGTCAAAATCACAAAGTACTTGACGCAGAGTTGGAAAACGCTGCGAGGTGAGAGGGTTTAGCGGCGGGAAAGGTTGAACTGTTTACTCTTTGCCGTAATTTAGTCAGTTAACACGTACGCGCACGTAGCGTCTACTGAAAGGAGTGAATCCAATACGTGGAGAAGCAAAGTTTATAACTCGCCGGCAACTGCGGCGCTCTCTCCTTTACTTTTTACGCACCACTGCTGAATTCACGCTTCAAACCAGGACGGAGCACCACCACATGGGATCACTGCACCTTTCTCCAGTTTTGTCTTTGTGTCAACCTGTCATTTTAGTTTTTATTAGTTTTAGTCATGTTCGTACTCCTTTCAGTCTAGTCAAGTTTCAGTCAACTAAAAGTCTGAGCATTTTAGTTTTATTTTAGTCAGAAGTATCCATGACTATTTTCGTCTAGTTTTAATCGATGAAAACTGATGACATTTAGTCTAGTTTTAGTCAATGAAAATTATATTTTATTCTTTTTAGTAATACAATTCTATTTAATCCACTCAATATAGTATAAGTACCTTATAGTATAGACAAAACCAAAAATTTCGTTTACCCAAACAAGGTTCTTATTATATTATTGTTACCTTATAGACTCAAGAATACATCCATTCCAGACACGGAAGATGCTGTTTTGAATTTACAACATATTTATTTTATTAACCAAACATGGTAGAAGACATTCGGTTTTATTTTCCACTTCGATGTATTTAAAGTTTTTCCAAATGTCTTCTCTTCTTCTTCTACCGAAGACCCCCGGCTGGCCGGCTATCGTTCCCTTTCTTTGTCACGCTACTCAGTACTCAAAGTTCTCTCGCTACTCAGTACTCACGCAGAGTCGCAGACTCACTGGAGCAGAGCATCTTCTAAATAATGCCACGAGTGGAGCTTGAGGAAGTGACGTCGCCTGCAAGAGAAACGGGCTCTGGACACGGGCAATGGAAAAACTACAAAGTAATAATAATAACGCGACTAAACAAGACAAAAATACGTCGTAACATTTCGTCTCATTTTGGTCAACGAAAATGGAGACAAATTTTAGCATAGTTTTTATTTTGTAAACCACATTTAGTCTCGTTTTTATTCGTCAACAATATTGCATTATACATTTAATTATAGTCATCGTCGCATGACCAGCATTTATGTTACGTCTCATTTTAGTCACGTGATAAAGGTTCGTTGACGAAAGCAACACTTCTCCAGAGCTCTGCAATGCCACCTTTTGTTATTAAAACTATTTGAAGGATTTACGATGAGAGCATGCACGACCTAACCCTAAAGAGATACTGACCAATCAGAAGCCTGACTAAAACGCTAGTAGTGATTTCTGCAGCCCTTATCATTTGTGTTTAAAAATATTACCATATGAGCAGCAATGATCCAAGAAATACCAAAAAATAACATATCTATAGCTTTAATAGCATGCATTGTAAGAGGAACAACACTACACGTGGACTTAATAGGGGGAATATCGCCTTGCATCGGTCTTGTGTGTTATTTCTGATCATGTGAAGGTGCAGGGCCACCCCGTCGTCCTTGGGGGGCCTCGGCCCTGCAGCTCTAAATGCAGTTTCGCATATGCACGCCAACCCAAACGTATGCAAGCGGTTCTTTTTGTCGTTGTTTTTCTTTAAATTTCACACGACAGATGCGTTTAAAGATGACCAGGTGCCGCTGCTTTTAAAAAAAAAAATGTAGATCAACAACGCGGCGGCATCAAAAGCACGCACGGAGGGGGGGTTGCAGGACACACACGCGCAGGTGCTCCGCGATCCTCCGACTGTAGCCGTGCCAAGAGGACGTCCCGAGCAGACACGGAACAAGCGTATGGCCCACACATGCTGCAGGAGATTAGGACTCCTTCTCCGAAATGTGTCTGAATGGACTCCACGTGTGCTCACTTGCCTTCAGTGGCGGTTTATTCTACACAAAGGGGACGTGGCTAATTTAATTTTGTTGAATTTGCGCAAAAACATGTTTAAAATTGTAACTTTTGAGACGTGTTATGCAGGACTGCTTTCCTTCGTTTAACAAGTCTAAAAGGCTGCATATGGGCGGTATGTGCTCGTCAGTTAACAGGTAAGCTGACCGATGGGATGAGCTCATCTGTGTTTTGCACCGAGGAAATTATCACACCTTGTATTAGCGCTGCAGAGGTGTGAAGGAACAGACTGCTGTCCACAGTGCGGGTGTTTAAGGCTCGAGGTGGTATTAAAGGCAACGTGAGATGTCTAACACTTCATCACCGATGTTGTGACATCTCTGTGATGGTTTTTTTCTCTCTTTTTTTTGACGTATAAATACACGCAGCTCGCTATTTCGGTGCGCGCTCATCTGGCCGGGTGAGAAATCAAGGTAGGAGAAGAAGAAGAAGAAGAAGAAGTGGAGGATGAAGGGAGAGGGAAGGAAGAGAGAGCCGAGGCGAGCCTGCTGTTTTGGTATTTCGAAGCGCGAGGACCGGAGCCAGGAAAGCCAGCCAAGGTGTGTTGTTGTGGTCTACCAGCGCGGCGATCATGGGAGGCTTGCTGGAGTGAACATCACACCGTTTCATCGCCGTGGCGGCAGCCAACCACATGGGCCCGTGCCAAAACACTTGGCCAGCAATCCCACAATCCTTTGGTGCATGTCACTGATGAAGGAAGAGGCCTCTTCTCCGTGGCTTTTGGATTTGCATCAATTAAGGGTAGAGTGTTCCACCTTTGGGCTTTGAAATGGCCACCGCTACACGATTTGTTTTGATAAAACATCAAATAAATCCGAGGAGTCGCCGTGCGTTTGTAGCGAGCTCCGCTGGGATCCATTGATGGGTATTTTCAGAGTTATTATCTTTACTTCGTTAAAGGTTAAAGTTGCTCCTGAGTGAAAACACGGCTTCAAGACCCCGTTTCCAAAAACAACCGGGGGATGGAGTTTGCTCAAACCAACATAAATAAAGCATGTGATAGGGAAAACATTCAGCTGTGGATGAGTGTATGTATCTGGTGGTCTAGCGCAGCCATGTCCTGACTCTCTGACAGAACTAATAAGACGAATAATTTAAGGCTGTTTTTCAAATCCAAGAAGTCAAAACCAGACTTTTACAGCCTTTGCAAACTTTTCCCTGCAGAAGCAGGCCCTAGAAAAGCTGTAAATCACCTTTATATGGTACGAGTTTAGCAGTTTTGCCAAACACATGCAGATATTTGATAGCAGCCGCTTTGGAAACCATTGTCTTTAGCGAAGATACACACAGAAAGGTGTAAGTGGCAAAATAAACTGCTGTACTCATTGTGTTGACCATTCGGCCATCGTTAAAGGTCTATGGCCCTAGCTTTTGGCGGCATATCCTACACCGTTGGAACTCGCTGGACCTCTGTTGGCAGGTGGTTGGTGTGTAGGGTTAGCCTTCATGGTCTGTTCAAGCACAAACTTTTGGTGAGACACAGGCGACGGCTCAGTCGGCCTTCGTTTCTTTGTGGTGCGTTCAAGTTTTATCTCGCGTTGTACAGAAGAAAGGAACGAAGTACCGTGTTTCCAACTTGACGGCATTCACAAACTTAGAGCTGGAGCTAGAATGTTAGCTAGAGCTAGCTTATTCTCCATTTGGTTGCGGAGGATTTCTTCTTGATGAGAAGAGTTTAGGACATCGGCAACCTCGTCTTTCAAAGGTAAGCCAGGAAGACATCGTTGACCTTTGCAGTCATGGTCCAAACTCTCGTTGGGTCACTCTTGGAGAAGGAGGACGTGTTTAAAGCTCAATGCAATCCATTACGATCGCTTTAACAAGGCCACCTTTACAACCTTTCACAAAGCCGCTAGTTCACAATAGCTCTCATAGCCTAAAGCTGGAGAAGAATGGCGCCTTCAGACAAATAAAAGGCTATCGCCGCAACATCATAAATCGGTAGTATCCCTCAATCAAATCTCACAAATGAGAGTCAACATGTCTTCCTGAGCTCTCACCTCGTGTGGAGGAGGTGTGAGGAGGCATCAGGAGGAGCGGGGAGAGGAGAAGAAGAAGAAGGAGGTGTGTTTGCAAGGCGGACAGAATGTGCCGGCTCTTCTGTCTCCCTGCCTCGTCGGCTCTTTGACGTGGCGAGGGGTGTGAATCGCGCACATCCCGAGCGGCGGACGGGAGTCGGTCAGGGTGCGAAGCATGAATCACACGTGGAAGCGCGAGGACATACATGCGGACGTCGCACATGCAAGCGCGTATATGCGTCGGCGCAGCGGTTCGCAGGTTTTATGCTTCGGGGGAGAGAAAAACTCCAAAAACGGTCGGATTCTGGGCGGTTTAAGAAACTGCAAATGACATGTGACACGTCAATGGTCATCAATGAAAATTTATCCAAACCCAGATTCACTTTTTTTGAGTTTTCTCTGGAGGTTTTCCAAAAAACAAACCAAACTTCTTGCTTCTGCTGAGGCTTTTCAGTTGTGTCAAATTTCCCGTGATGCAGAGCATTTCTGACAGCGCTCCAACAAACTCTGCCTGTAATCGACTTTTAAAAGATCGAGGGAAGCGGGGGGAGGAGGGGGGCGAAATGAGAAAAGGAAGGGGGGTTAAAAAAAAAAGTGGTTTATGAAGTTTATAAAAATATAATTGCGGGGCTGCTGAGGGAAGCAAGCAGCAGAGCCACATATACAGACACACTCTACCTGGGGAGTGTGGATACGGTGCTCTCCTCTTTGGCCAGAGGCTTGTAAATAATGGATGTGTTGGTGGAAGCGCAGGCAGTTTGAAATGTAAATGTGACGGATGGAGGGTAGTGTGAGTGTGCACGGACCCGATCATGGGTTTATATGTGTGTGTGATGCTGTCACTTGAGGCTGGGACTGGTTATGCGTCTCGAATGGTGATGGGTCGTCCTCCCTGAAGAGAGGACGAAGAGTGGGACGGAGCGAAGAGGAAGGGAAGGAAGGAAGGAGAAAATGTTGATTAGTCCTGATTTGACCCTAGAAAGAAGCGTACGCACATATACAGGTGCTTCATCGGTATGGGTTTTTGAGCCTTGCTCAACTTGTGCAGCAAGACACAACACGGGTCAAAGTAAGGCAGACATAAGTGCGCCTTTAAATGATTGTTCTCAAGTTGCACGAGTCTCTGCGTCGTGAAGAACCGCTGTGTAGCGTTTCTCTTCGACACCCGCTTCACAAAAACGTTTTGAGACACCTGCTTGCACGCTAATTGGATAGCGGAGTAGCTTTCACACATAGTTAGCGTATGCAAAAACTACCTCGAGTTCTTATATGCTCTCTTGGCTTACCTGTAGCGGCTTAATCTGCCTCTGATATGTAATATTGTCTCGTTTTAGCAGCGTATTTTCATTTTAATTGCTCGACTGGGCTCTCTTTGTCTCCTTCCAGGACTCTTCACTTCTTCACTTGGACTCGGATGTGATCATTTGATGGTAAATACGCATTTTCGGCATCAACTCAACAAGTTCTACGTCAAACAAGATGCACTTTAGCGTCCAAATGCATCTGGAAGTGCAGCACAGCTTGCACCACTCACTTTTGGATTTGCAGAACGACCGAACCAAACCCTTGCACCGGAGCAAGAAATCGTTCAACACATGATCTGACATGGTGGAAATTGATCTTTAGAGTCTGATAAATAATGAACTTGAGCTCAGGTTGACATGCGATCAGCCTGATATTGGCCAGTCGAGGCGTTCCGTTCCCAGAGGACGGAACCGAAGTCTTGCTCGCGCGGTGTCCAGTAACCCCGTCGTCTTGGAGTCTGATCGGCGCAGATGTTCGCCTCAGCTCGACTCCCCGCTCTCAGGTCGCCGCTGAAGCCCCGCTGCACCCGCGTAGCGCACGGAGAGAGTTATTGGTCCCCAGCGAGAGCGCTCTAATGCAGCGGTGGAGGTCAGCACCGGCATATGGCGCGGGATGCCAGCTGGCCTGAACATGACAGAGGCCCGGGGATGGAGGGAGCGCGTAGGAGAGGGCTGAGGAGGGAGAGAAGGATGCTTGAGTGAAGGAATGGAGGGAGGAAGGGAGGGGCTAACAAAAGGAGACGGAGATAGATGGATGGAGGGAGGTGGGAAGGTGAAACGCACGAAGGGAAACAAATGTGGAGAAACTGGCATCTGTTGCCCTCCCAACCCCCGCCGTCACCACTGTCACCACCAGCTCCCATTGGTGCACAGAGTGTGTGTGTGTGTGTCTTTGTGCAGATAAGATAGAGGAAAGGGCCCAGATGGTCTGAGGGGAGAGTGACAAGTGGCTGTCGGGGGGATTCAGACAGCCTGGCCCCTCTGCTGCTGCTCTGCTGCTCCGCTGGCACACGCACCTCCATCTCTTTGCAGGACCTCCACCACCTCCTGGGGGGGCGGGGGCACCTGATCGCCCTGCGCTGCATCTGTTTGCGCCCATAGCTGCGGCGTCCTGCCGGAGCGAGAGTAGGTATTTTTACACCAGTCACCTTTGAGCACAGCGGGGCGTTCAGTGGTTAGGAGGTTTTGCTGCCTTTGTGTGTTTTGATCATTACGAAAGTAGCCGGCGAAGAAGTCACAAGGGCAAAGATATGTACAAATACTTCGTTACTGTACTTAAGTAGATTTTTCAGGTATCTGTACTTTACTTGAGTATTTCTTTTTACTTTTACTCCCTACATTTCTACACAAATATCTGTACTTTCTATTCCTTACATTTGAAAAACAGGCTTGTTACTTTTTTAACCTCCACGGATGACAAGACGTAAAAGACGTGACATGATCGAACACGATTAGAGCATCGGACTAGAGACAGAAAGTCGACGATGCGCTGCCTGTTGTCTTCTTCTACTGTTTTGAACAGGCAGCCTGTTGATCAGTTTGAGCTCTGCTGCCACCTAGTGACTGGAGGCTTGTTTAATACTGAAAGTCCACCTGACCCCACTATTTGAGAACTAGCTACTGGTAGCTAAACTAGCTAAAACAAACAAACTCAGGTATGGTTTGGTTTCTGTTGCTATCATGAGCTTTTTGAGGATTTTTTGGAAGCTAGCTTACAACGTTAGCAATGATATAGGAACCGTTTTGATAGTATAGCTAACACTAGCTAGCGGTTTAAAAATAACAACTTAATAACCCTCAGTTTATTATTAAAAATAATCCAGATGCTCATGCAGGACAGCTGGTCACGTCAAGTCTAGATTATTCTGCTAGAACTTTTTCATTTTGCAAAATTATCAACGGATAAACGTTTCATTCATGGCAAAATCATTCTTACTTTTTACTTAAGTACATTTCAGAGCCTGTACTTTCATACTTTTACTTGAGTAAAGGAGTTGAATCAGTACTTTTACTTTTACCAAAGTATTTTTTTACACAAGTATCCATACTTTTACTTAAGTACAGAGTGTGAGTACTTTTGCCACCTCTGGTGGTGCAGTAAAAGGAGTAACTGCAGTGTACCGGCGACGAATGCTGCAAGTAGACGGGAGTATCCGCTCAGGAACCGGAGCAAGCATCCGAACTAACCTGTTAACACGACAAAGTGGCGCAATAAAACAAACTAACCAATCAAAGCGACGGTAATCCAGCAACTCCCATGCTCTGCTTTAAATTGCCGTTTTTGTCAATGGACTCTGGTGCCTGTAAATTTTGCCTTTGTTCCTCGTCTATTTTTTACGCCACGTTCAAAATTAAAACCTACTTCCATTCAAGTTTTGACTCGCTCGCGACAACCTGACTGCGCCAGAGAGGCCTCCCCGCGGGACGGACGCTCCCCCGTCTCCGCGTCCCGTCGCCTTTGTCTCGTAGCTCACCTGTGAAGCTGCTCTAACGAACGGCGTTCGTGCGGCATCCTTTGTTCCTCTTTGTGTCCCACTTTTCTACATTTCCCTTTCCAGTCTTTTAACACTACATGTGCGCTGACCGACTGGCCGCCGACGCCGACAGAGGGACTGTCACAAGCGGTCGGAGCGTGTGTATTATCTGTCATTTCCGAGCCATGGGACTCAGTTTAATGGATAAAGCCTGCGGAAAGCCCGGACTGCTGGCCTTTTTATATCTTTATGGGTCATACGCTCGTCTTCCCAAACACCCTTAATGCGCTTTATCTCTCGCACTCCCTCTTTTTCTCATCCCATAGTGGACACACACACACACACACTCCTTATCTCAACTTGGTTGCCCTTGATTTCCGTGATCCTCTGATATATTTTTTTTTTCCCAAGGAATTTCCCGCTCGTCCTTTCCCCGAAACGAGAGGAAATGAAGGAAGGGACTTTGGGCTTCCAGGCCTCGACCCTTGCAGTCCCGGTTGCAAGGCTCCCTGGGATTCGTAGGCGCCTCCGGACTCGGGGACACCGGCAGGGGGTCTCCCTCATTGGGAGAAATGGCATGCGAGTGTGTGCGAGAAAGGAAAAGAGCAAAAAAAAAAGGGAAAAATTGAGAGGAGAAATTGGGTGTGAAGAGAGAGGAGGAAGGACGCGAGTGTGTGTGTGTGTGAGAACGACGGAAAGATTTTGTGTTAAAAAGAGCAAGTGTGTGTGAGGGACAGCTCGTCCTTCAGGCTCACCTCGGCCCCCCGGGGTCTGTCTTCTCGGCGGCATTTTACTGGCCCCGGCTGACGGCCATGAAATGGCAAGAAATTTACTGCTCGGGAGCTCATGGAAGGCAAACTGAGGACGTCTTCTGTCTCCTCCCGTCTCCCCTCCTCCCTGCTTCCTCCGTCTTTCTCCATCGTGCTTCCTTTCCTCTTTAATTTATCGTTTTTTCCTAACTTCCCTTCTTTCTTTCTCCTTTCTTTACGTCCTTTTACCATCGTCCTCTACCTCCTTATGTAACACAAGAAAATGATGGACACTTTCATGGTAAACACCTAAGATCTTATGTCAACCCGTAGCAAACCGATCAATAACTGATTTTTGAAAAGTCATATTAAAAGTGTCTTTAAATGTTTTTTACAACCTGGATGTTATTTCTGGCATAAAATACAGTCGTTTACTCACCCATATAACCTTTGTGTCATTTTTACTCGTTCAGGAGATGTCTAGATCAGCGTGTATCCATATAATGGGAGTGAATGGGGCACCGAGACACAGCCTGTAAATAACGCATTATCTACTCCAAAACTTGTTCATTTCATTAATATTTTGTTATGATACGCTAGTGCTATTCCCCGTTGACATAGTTCACAACTGCAAAATCTAAAAAAATATTCAACTTTGTTACAAAAAATTAGCAGTAGTAAATTACAGGTAAGCAAGCTGACCGTCAACATCTGGGGTCTGTAGGTCAAAATCTACAGACCCCAGATGATGATAACAGCGAACTCCGGACTCAACGGGGAATAGCACTAGCGTACGATAAGAAAATATTGGTGAAATTAACAAGTTTTGCGGCAGATAATGCGTTATTTACATGCTGCGTCTCGGTGCCCCATTCACTCCCATTATATGGATATACGCTGATCTAATTATCTTCCACGACTACAAATGAAACCAAAGTTATATGGGTGAGTAAACAACCGTAATTTATGCCAGAAATAAGATCCAGGATGTAAAAAAAAAACATTTTTAGCCGAGTGGATGCTTGCTCCCTCAGCCCTGGCTGCATCAAACCATGTGTTGTCCAGCTAATTACTCATCTCCTGAGCCGGTGATTCAACCAAGAGAGGTTCGAGTCATGCGAGTTGGCCGTGAGTCACCTCAGACTGTCTACGGGAAGGATTGATCTTCTTGCGGTGAAAACGAGAAACAAACGTCAAAAAAAAAATGGTTTTAAAGCGCAAATGAGTCTGGTCAAAGGAATATTTAAATACTTGGAAATCCTGTCAGTTTATATTTTCATATTAACACAAGGCTGCACAAAGCAAAACAATTAAACCTGTTCAACACGTGTGTCTGTCCAGAGATTTGGGGAATGTGAAAGGGTTGGCGGCTCCGAATGAATAACCGGAGGGCTGCTTGTGCAAGAATCTCACAGAGACAAATGCTGCATGTGCACACGCATACGGCGCATGAGCACAAATGCTTCGGCTTCCTGTGGTGTGGAATGCGGCGTGCGGTATAATTGGTCTCAACAGCAGAGCTCCCAGGTAGCGGCCCTAGCGCTGGTTTAAACATACAATGCTTTGGGATTTACATCAAAGAACGCCATCACGGTGCAGCATCTCATCTGCAAAGAGAGCAGCGAGTCACTGTTGTGAACGGCGCTGCAGGATTTGAGGTATCATAGTAAAGGGGCGCGCTACTATTTGATATATTTTGCATAAAGAATAGGATTAGCCCGTGACCAAAATGCCTAAAATATGTCCTAACCTCTTTCATCAATTGTTGCATTTTTTGTAAATATGGTAAATATCCAGTTGTTGGTTTTTCTCTCTGTTTCATTGGTTCTTGCAGGATGAGACGGGTTAGGCTTGGTGATGAGGCTTGGTTGGGGTGCAGCTACGTTACTAGACAATCCTTTTTAATTGGCTGTTTGAGTAAATGCTGAATTAACTCGTGTTTCTTAGTGCAGCCGTAAATGTTTAGACACTGTCTGAAGCCACATGTTAAACTTTAATGAGATCATTATTTACCTGTGATCAGTAGACAAGGAAGCTGCAATGCATTATGGGTTTGCGCTTGCAAATGAGTCGATCATACCGGATGCTGTTACGCTGGAGTTTAACCTCCTATTGCACACAGTGTTGTAATCCAGCAAGGGTTAGTCACAAAAAGCATTGATGTGAAAGGACTTGGTTTCACTCTTAGACTCATGTTATTCTTACTATTACTTATTAATTGTAAAATATCATGCAGCGTGGCCCAAGTTCAGACTGGGGACGAGTTAGTCCTTGCAGAACAGCACGTCAGAGTGTCTCACACGTCATCAGAGGACATTGCTGCGTCAAAAATGACTCTCTGGAGACTCTGGAGATGAGTTTGAGAGGAAAATACGTGAAAGCTGTTTCAATTATCAGCATCCAGAGCCCCTGGAGAGCCGCAGATTCAGTTGCATTTACTCCAACGTGACCTGCAACTGCTCTGGGACGTTCCTTTAACGACTTGCGACTGATTTCATCTCAGGTTAAGCGATATAAAAAACCAAGTGCTCGTTTCTAGCTCATGCAATCTTTGGTTTTGAAATGCTCCTGCATAATTTTTCAGCGCCGCTGCTTAAAATAAGTAAGAAAACGTATCTGTGTGTGTGTGTGGAGTGTGTGTGAGTGGGTACATTCTCCGGCATGTCGGCCGTGAAAGGCCTCTACGCACCGTTTGAGCTCTCCTGAGTGAGAGAAGTGTGACAAACAGCTCAACAGGCTTTGGCACGGCAGCTGTCCAGAGGGGACGAACACACAGGCCAGGAAATTCACAGACAAACACACACACGCATTCACATGCACGTCCAAGCATAAGACTAGCTGCTCGTACACAAACACACTCGACGTGGGAGGAACACACAATAAAAAAAACCGCACGCATTGCTGCCAAGCGTGGCGCGGTAATCTTTAGTAATGCCATTGGTCCTGGGGGCAGAGCATCTAAACGGTGCCAGCGGCCACACAACATCAGAGCCTCGGCGCCCTGCCTTCCCACAATCCCCCTCTCCACGGGCAGCCAATCCACTGTCGGACAGGAAAAATTGACTTTTCTGGCGGCGCTTCCACATTTGAGATGCCGCCGCCGCTGCTGCCGCTGCTGCTGCTGCTGCTGCTGCCGCTGCTGCCGGGTGTTGAGGGGGGAAGAGTGACACAGAAAGCAGTTGGCTGCATGTCGCTATGACCCGCTGCTTCCCGGTCGCCATGGTGATTCTGATCAACAAGCATTAATAATGTGTAAAGCTGTTCATTAAGCCTGCTCGTCAAAAATGCCTGGTTGGCTACATTTAGCATGGGTTTAAAATAATAATAATAATAAAAATAATAATCACATATCAGTGAATCCAAGCAAATATCTTTTTTCTAAAGGGCTGTGGTGAGCTGACTGATTGACGAGGAATGAACGGCAACCGCAGTGACACGCCGTTTCTGAAACGCTCAAGGGTGACGGGATGAAAGTTTCACGCGTACACGTCTAATTCCGTTTAATTGTCGCACTGATTAGAGCTGCAGTCTGTAACTTTCCATATGTCGGCTCCGTCTATCTACAGGTGAAGCATCTGGTGTCCCTTCATCGTCTGCATCCTTCTATAAACATCGTGGAACAAACAGATACATTATACCACAATGCAATTATTGTTACAGACAGTTGCAGTCCGTACGAAAGAGTGTGATTTAAAATAGTCCTGAAATAAATTAGACTAGCGCAGCATAATCTCTTTACACAAGCATCTTAACGGAGAATAAACCCCCCTAGAGAAGATGCTAATCGCTAGCATGGCAACTCAACAAGCAACTGCAGCTGCTTTAAAATGTGCACAACAGTTAGCATTGACACAATCGTGCTAAATGCTAAAATGTTTCTGTAGTTCGCTAACATTAGCTGGCATGCCGCTACCCGTGCTAGACCACAGGCGGTATAAAGATAGAAGGCGGAGCTGCTCCTTGCAAGTGAAGCCAAAGCAAGTAGAGCTCCCCCTGGTGGCAGGATGCAGAATGGGTCATAAGCTCCGCCCACTCCACGTTAGTGGGCGGGACTTGAGCCAAACTAAAACATTAAAATACACGTCAAATATAAGGTCTTTGGATAAGTTTCGTTTTAGTTGGTCAGTTGACGCTATAGAAACAGGGTATGACAAAATCAGTTGCCATGCCAACCACTGCGTAAAGCGCTGAAGTTGTAAAAGAAAAGAAATTTGAAAGAAAGCAAGTAGCTACAGCGTATAATCCAACATTTCCTTGTAACTGGTGGAGTTAGAGCAGAGCCAGTATTGTGAGGGGATATTGTACAAAATATCATACGGGCTCTTTTTGGAACAATGCAAGGAAGTGGGTACACATTGTCCATATTTATATAGAGTCTATGCACTAGACCCCGTGAAGCATTAATTTTATAACATTAACATTGAGCATTAAGTTATTTATTGTAAGAAGTTGCCAGATGACGTTAGCTACAGTAGCTGTAGGTTTAGCCAACTCGTCTAATGGTCAGTTAGCAATTATTATTAAGTTAGCTAACGTTGCTATCTATTTTGAATATAAATGTATGAGCCATGCATCTGTGACTTGTGTTCTATAGATTGATGTCGACCCCATGCTACTTCACAACGCAAACAAATTGCGAATTTTGTTATTTTTTTCGGACAAAGAGACTCCTAGTGGCAGAAATAATGTACTGCATGTTTAGTGCAGAGTATTACCCTCTAAATCAAAAAGCTGACTGAAAGATTCAAAAGCTCAAAATCTATATTTAGCAGGTAAATTGCCAGAGCTAGTATGTAGGCTAAAAAACATCAATCCAGTTAGTTGAAATGCAGCACCATGTGAGGGGAAAGGTGAACCCGGTCATGTTTTTGTTTGCGTTTCCTTTAATTGCAGGTTCATTTGCAGCCGGACGCCCATTCAAGGTTGACGGCTCATCAAGTTGAGGGACGAGCGTTGGGGTGGCAACCCCGGCGAACGAAGGGGAGGAATTTAAGGTCCGGTAAAAACGTTTTTCTTGCTCCCGGGGCTAGACGCTTGCACAATGCACCTCCTTCTCATGGGCCGTGAATCTCCTGCAAAACCATCGTCTTTTTTTTTATTTAAGAGAGGATTCAGCACCTTTCATAAGACGTGGGTGGTCAGTTAGTGAAGGCATCAGTGGTAGGCGGTTACCGGTTATTGTAGTAGTCAGGTGGTGGCGGTGGGGCGGGGCATCCAGGCATCCAGAGCCCGCACCGCCGCCGCCGTCTCCTGCATCGCCCACAGGGTGAACCTCAGCTGTTCTCTGCCTCCTCTCGTCTTTATCCCTCCTGACCTTCCTCCACCTCCCGTTCGTTTCATCCCTCTCCCCTTTCAACAGTTGGAGAGGAGCTGCTTCTGGTGGTGGATGGCGGATGGTGAGGCAGGGGAAGAGGGGCCTGTCAGGAGAGGAGTGAAACGTGTGTGTGTGTGTGTTTGTGTGTACAGCTTAGGGAGGGGTCGATATGATGAGGCTTCAGCGTTGTCGAGATGGATTAGCTGAATGACTTTGAGGGGTTTGTTCTCTTGTCTTTGAGCGCCAAGCCAACTCACTGTACTCTCCTCCTCTCCCTCCTCGTCTCTCCTTCCAAATCTTCTCTGTCCCCATCCTTCCCTCTGTTATTTATTTTTATAAAACGTAGCATACCTCATTAAGGCTCTGCAGCATCAGTCTCCCTATCCACCTGCCGCAAAAAGCTAGCAAAAAAAAGGGAAAACTATTGAATAAATGCGTTCTTTGATTTGTTTTTCTTATTTGCCACATTTCCTGTCACGTCCCGCCCTCCGTCCTTTCCGAAAACGTTGACATTTCCTCAACTTTTCTTTGCGCCGTCCTCGTTTGCTCGCTGTCAACATATTAGTTTCTCCTCCTGGTCTCGCCGCGATGTTTGCATTTATTAGAGCCACGTCAATGCATCACTGTCTAATTAAGTGCTGTACCTCGGCCTAATTATCTTAAACAGATGAGACTGTAGTCGAGATGATTTAGTGGCTTTAGTAATTGATGTTAAAACCGCATTTCCTGTGATTCCCGTTGATGGCACTGTGAAGATTTTTAATATACCCTAATAGGTGGTTTAATCTTTAGCGTTAAGTTGACGCCTATGCAAAGCCTAGCGACGTAGACCGAAAGAGCTGTGATTGGTCGGCTTGGTCGTGTATTTCCTCTTTAGTATTTCCGGCTGCTTCTCCATCTCCACCGTTATTGAAATTGATTGTCTTGGATCTTCGATGCGTAAGGGACATGTCTCGGAAAGGTTAAATGAGGAAGTTCAGCGAAAATTTGGCGAAAGTTTTGGTCGCAATTGTTGAAAGTGAAGCGGGAACTGGAAACAAAAATGAACCCGGCTGGCAAAAAAGACACAGCGCCAACTAGCGTTTGGGTGGCAGACTGACAAGGGCACAGTTACAAATGTGACTCACCCTGGCGTAGGCTACGTACGTAGGTTACGGAGTCGAGGTCCCGTCATATCCAACGTGGAGGATTTAGCGGGACCTAAGAAAAATCCCAGATCACTTGTGTCCATATTTTGTTGAGATTGCTGCACTCGGATACCTGCAGTCTCTCCTTGCTTTTGTCTTTTGCCAAAGAAGCGAGCATTGTCAGATGTGGTGGCATTCGAGGTTTTGGGGGCGGATGGACGGGTCAACAAAACATCTGCCTTTAACACAAATCCCGATTAATTCATTGTGTGACGCATTCGCTGATGGCAAAGCTCCCTGAACCCAGAAAAGGTCAAATGAAGTAGGTTTTCATTGCTGCGTTTTTTGAACCAGCACCAGCTTAGCATAGCTTAGCATAAAGCACAGCTTACCAAGGGGATAGGTTTGTTTCTTCTCTTTTTCTCGTTTTGTTTTAAGGTTGGCAGCTCCTACTTTCTACTTTTTTTTTCTTCCTTTTGCAAGAATTTCCCTTAAATTAGCTTGAGAATTAAACAGAAACGTGGTTAAAGTTCAGTGTCTGGTGAAACGCTCTCTAGCTAACAATCGCTAACGCCAGAAAGCTCGTCGGCATCTCCCAAAGAGCTCCGACATATTTCCTCCTTCCTCTCTCCTTGTCTGTGTTTTCCTTCCTCCTGCACTGGTTTCATTTGTGCCTCCTCCCTCCCTCCCTCCTCCCCGCCTGTCTCACAGTGTGTGATTGATGTTGCGAGGTAGCATTAACACTTCTCACGCTGCTAGAACATGGAAGAAGAGGAGGTGGCGTAATGTACATGAACGATTGATTACCTTGCCGCTACCGGCTGATGACTTCTCCAAAGATGGCTCCCTTGGAATCGATAACCGGTGCTCTCTCCTTTAAACTTGCCCCAACCCCCCCTTAAACTTCCTCCCCGTCTCTAAATCAGAGACAGTGAGCTCATGCAGCAATTATGAAAGAAAGAAAGGCACATTTGCATATGGAAAAATAATTAAAACAAACAAAGTGAGGCTGGGACCCCCTGGAGAGAGGAGCAGGGAGGAGCAGGGAAGGCGGAGGAGGGAAGAGGAGGAGGAAGTGAATAATGTGGGCATGGAGAGAGGTTTAATTGCTCCACGCCGAGGTTGCGCCATTTATCTTCAACTCTCTGGCTCCGCCGCCGTTTCATTTGTCACCTTAGTACAGATGAGAGTTTACGTAGGTGTTCTCGGGATATCTGTTTCAAGGTAAGCACCCCGACTCGCACGCCCCGGAGATGTCATACCTTTAAGAGACGAGTACGGATGCGGCGCCGTCAGGGGGGAAAGATGACTCAAAGCTCTCCAGAGTTAACTGCATCCTTTCCCACTTGCACACATTTTGCTGCTTTAGTTTATAGGTCTATAAAGAGCTGGTGCATAAAAGAGTCCAGTTTTCAGAGAGCTCTTTCTGCCTCCCTCAGAAGCAGTCATTACGCTCCTGGAGCCTCCATTGCCGGCTGCTTAGTTCCTCCTTCCTCTAATGTGTGCACGCGCCCAAGAACAATGTGTGTTTTTGTGCAAATTTTTCCCGTGTGTGAGCTCCCGTCTTTGGCTCCCCGCTGACGCCGCGGGCGCGAGCCGTCACGCGTCGAGGGGCCGTCCGCCGCGTTAGCGCCGCAGTGGCTAAAACTCCATTTTCAGCAGAGTGTTTGAAGCCAGAGGATGAAAGCCCCTGCTCTCTCTCTCTCTGCCTCACTCTTGCTCTCCCTCTCTTCTGACGCCTCTGATGGACAACTCAGCGGCCAGCCACTTCTTTAATTAAAGGCACAGTCTGCCGTTCTTTCCTCAGATGAAAGCGTATTGACCTGATGGCCGCTCTGGGCAGATAGGGGAGATGTGAGTGTCACATTGGGTCTTTCAAGAAGGAGTGTGTGGATATCCTGTAAGGTAGCGTGTTTTACCCAAAGGACCAGTAAGCAGGAGTGTCTTTGAAGTCTGGAAACAGTCGAGTCAGTTAAAGGACCGGGTTTAACTCTGATGTGAATCCGGAGTTAATCAGCTTTGGTTTGTTTCATTCATAAAAGTCCGGATCCTCACCAGTGGATCGGCCTTTAGTCGGTGGAAGTCAGGTCAAAGAGATATGTGTAATGTCAGCTACGTCCAAGGACGGAAAGGTATACAAAGCCGTCAGTACATACAAAAAGTGTTGGTGGAGTTTTGACCGGTTTCTTGCAACAACCAAAGTCCATCAGAGGAGACACATGAGAGAGGGGGCGACTAAACATCCCAAGTACCCAATCGTCAGACTTGGGTACCTCACAGTTTGGACTTGAGAAGTTTGATTCTGAAGGGTGCAGATAAAACGTCCGATCAACAACCCGGGATTTGGATCCTACGATTCAGTAAGATGCAAGCTTTAGATTGGATGGTAGCCGAGGACACCTGGCTTTTCGATTCCTTCTGGTGCAGAAGCTAAACCGGACTCGGCTTTTCTTGCTGCGCTGCATCCCGTCAGTACCATCGGTTGCACAATGTTTTGGTATCTGGCCACTTCAGCCAGCTCCTCTGGAGGAACCTCCAGGCCAGACGAGAGATATAATCCCTCCATCGTGTCCTGGCTCGGCCCCAAGGCCTCCTTACGGTGGGACATGCCCAAAACACCTCTCCCGGAAGGCGTCCTGGGTTTTTGCACCTGCAAACCTTTGAATGCATCAGTCTTTTTGCAAGATTTCCCACATCACGAGGGTCTCGCTGAAAACGCAATGCCCTCATGAACATGTCCAAAGTGCAACTGCAACCCTAAGGAACGGATCTGGGCCTTGACTCGGGTCCAAAGTATGTTGCATGTAGCTCTAGAGACTGCGGCCCCGTGCATCTGAACCACAAATGCATTCGAACACATTTGCTATCAGCTCTGATCATGTTGCAGGTCATGCATTTTAAATTAGATGATATTTTGGCGCTTCTGGCTCTGATTGAGTGTCTTATTTTGACTTTATACTTACTTCTAATCAGAATACCTGTTACTGTTGTTGAATTTTTCTTTCTTTCTGCCCGGTAACAGTATTTTTTTTTTTTTACGTGTGTGAGCTCATGTGTCTTGTTTTCAAAGCATGTTCTCAGTTGTAATTGGGCAAGTGTAGCTAAAGTGGGTAGAGGTGTAACAACAACGCGCCTCAGGTGTAATCAAAGCCTTGAAAACAGTCTCAGGAACAATAGTAGGGGTGAAAAAAAAAGCATGCGGCTCTGATAACGCGTAAAAGTATAAAAATATATATCACAGAATTAAACGCTGCTCCTTTTCCTGCTTGTATACTGAAGCTACATCTCTTGGTTCCTCGGCTCCACAACAAAATTAGCTGATTTAACCAAAGCTGGCGTTAAAACCCTACATGGCGAGAGTGAGCTTGCATGTTTTGCTTCTTCTTCCTCCCTTTTTTTTTCAGATGTTTGTAGTCTGCATTAACATTCAGCCAAAGCAGCCTAGTTCACCCTCTGTAAGGAACTCGACATCATCCGAGCTGGCTGTAGCTGCAGGCGAAAACAACAAGGCTTTAAACGCGCGCTGTCGAAGAAGAAACGCTTTCAGTCTCCCAGAGCTCATTCTAATCGTGTGCTTCCTGTTTTTGTTGCTTTGTGTGTGTGTGTGTGTGCATGTAAATCCCTCGCTGTTTGTGAGTTGCGCGACACTGCTGGGTGCTCTCGGTGTCTGCTCGCTGGATATCAGGCACCCAGGGATCCTCAGAAGCCGGCATTACCAGTTAATGCACCTCTGAAGTCAGCATCCGCACTTAAGACAATTGCACCACAGATGGGCGCGTAAGAGAAAGAATGGATGATGGGGAGGAAAAAAAAAACAGAAAGAGGAAGAGCGTCTAATGTCGTTGCATAGAGTATGACCTGCATTTCATTCCCCTATGAACTGAAATCCGTTCTCCTCACCTGTCGTCTGGATTTGAAACGTTAGAGGTTTATTTTCAGGACCGTGCCATCTTGTTTTGGGGTTTTTTTTGCAACAAAGACAGCAGCAGCAGCACACATGCACACTTTTCCTGGCTATCCCTTTTTTTTTAGTAGAATCTGCCTCGTCTTGAAGGGAGCTTCACATTTGTTGCATTAGACAGACCAGTTTGATGCAGCTGCTGCAGAACTTTGAGTTAAAGACGTACTCCTGAAAAGCTCCTGCAGAAGAATTGTATCATGTGCAACTGTGCAGACGTGCAGACTTGCAGACTTGCAACAATATGCACGGTCATTGAGATGTGCACATTGATCGCCCTGCAGCCGGACCTCAACCGAGCAATGGTCACTTTACCAAGGTATAAGAACAAGTTGTAGTTTAAAGGGCTGGAACCAGGTACCAGAGGGACAATGTTTTAAAAGGGGCAGGTACGGGATGCTCAATATTGGTTTTTCTGCCAATATCAGACATTCCGATATCGTCCAACTCTTAATTTCCGATACCGATATATGCAGTCTTTTTACACCAAAATTATTAGGTAACAACATCACATATCACCTATTATGGAATTAACACATTATGCCTAAATTTATTGCGATGTCCCACTGGATGCAAACATAAATGCAACATGGCTTTTCAAATGTAAACACTGTCTGTGCAAAATAAGTTACTGAAAAAAGTGCCATTCATTTATTTTTTGAGTTTTTAGAGAGAAAGTTTTGCCTCAAACAAAACTACAGATAATATCAACACAAGAAAGACAAATGTAGCGTATAACTCCGCATGATTCTTCTTGAGGTGGGTGATCAAACCACCTTTGCTTTGCAGTCATTGCAAATTTAGTAGGTGACACTTGGAAATACTTCCAAACCACGGACATCTCATACACCGGGCGAGCTAGCTTGTTAACCACGGTTAGCAACCTACGAGACTAGAGTGTTGTTGTTGTTATACGGCATCAAGCACGCGCCTGTTAACGTCCCATGCTGCGTTCATGCAGACTCGGAAATGCTGAAGCCTACAGAACAAACATCGGTTATAAAAACCCGATACTGATAATTCCCGATATTACATTTTTAACTCAATATCGTCCGATATTATCGGACACCCCTAGTTTTGAGCTAATGTCAAACAGATCAGATGGAAGCTAGCAAGCAGCCGGTGCAGCCTGTAGCTAGCTACGTAGCTAGCATGTCAGTACATGAGTCTTGCACCTCGCTTATAGTCTGGCACGTTTTAACACTTTAAACAAATGCCTTTTACTCTTTTGCAGTTTTTACATTGCTAGCCGTAGCTTGAGATTTGAATCCGCTTTGCAAAACGCTCCCAAAAGGTCCATATGTCGGCTAATTGCTAAGCCCTTCTACTGCAGCACGAACCCCTCAAGTAGCGGGCAGCGGGCAAAGTTATGGTTAGTCAGGTAGCTACCTTGTCAAAACAACCAGCTCCCTCGATGCTTCATGCAGATGATCTGTAAATTGGTACAGCTGTTCCTCCTCCGATACGAGCCGGCGCTTTGTACCGCCTAAAAGGCCTCGGCCAAGATTATTAACTCCGAGTATATTGTGTTTTTGGAAGTTTAGCTCCCTCAGCTGTCCCACCTTTTCAGCCGCGGGATGGACACTAACAGATTGGACCCCCCATATGGCAAGCAGTCCCGTCCCGCGATAAATAAACTGCCGGCTACTCCTCTGACCCCCGCCTGCACCGGGCTCGCCGGGAACATGTGCTGAGCTCTCAGCAGTCGGGAGGGGGGAAGGGGTCTCTGCTCCCTCCCTCCCTCCTCCTCCAGCTCGCTCACTCGCTCGCTCTCTTCCCGTCCTACTTCAGCGTCTTCTCCCCTCCACTGGAATCAGCGGTCCATCTCGCCGCCGCAGATTGCCTATGACAGCCGCGCTATTTCAAGTCGGCGGTTTGAGCTAAATTGGAGTGAGCAATACCACCTGTGCCTGGTGAAGGGCCGCTGTGGTTGGAGCTGTTGCTCCGCAGAGAGGAACCGGGAGGAAGGGGAGGTGGTGGTGGTGGTGGTGGTGGGCTGGGGAGGGCAAGGGGAGGTGGAGGGGGGGCAAAAAAGCTGCTACCTGCAACCATCAAAGCCTCTGTTTCACATGCAATCTGCCCAGCTGGCTCCCCAGTGAGGAGGGGTTAGCTCAGAGCAGAGCTGGATGTTCGCCGCTCCCTCTCTTTTCTTTCTTTCTTTCTTTCTACATCATCCTCCCCTCTCGACTGCTCGCGCCTTACTTTCCCGGATTTTCCCACCTCTTATTCCCACCTCTCCCCCCGTATCGTACCTTTCATGTTCGCCCTCTTGTCCAACCAGATTTTGTCAGTTTGAGAAAATCCCGTCGACGAACCGGCTCGTCAGAATCCAGCATTTGCGCATTTTCAGTTTCTTTCATTCACTCTCTCCGAGCCTTTTGTGTGACTTGACCAGAAATCCACTGCACACGTTTCTGAACTTTTGCAAATGTCCTGTGTAGATTTATCCGCTTCGCATCCTTTTGGATCGGTGAGGTGCGAAAAAAAAAGAGTTGGACCAGAGCTTCCAGCCATGTCGTAATACAAGTGAAACAGCAGACGTTTTTTTTTTTTTTTTTTTTTTTTGATAAATATGTTTTTTATTCGAGAAAAGACAGTAGATTTTCGGCGCGTATTCTTATTGATCCGTTTGTCAGCTTTCCAAAGCCCAATAGGCATTTTACTCCGATGCTCGCCCAGTTTCAGAGTTAAATCATAAATCATTACCAACTCATGCATGAGAAATATGAACACGCCCACGCAAATTTAGTTTAAATTCATCCCAAAGTTTTCAGAGTTGAAATAAAATCCAAACAGGCTGTGGTAGAGTTATGTACAGTATTGTAATTTAATGTGATTTTGGCAACATACAAAAAAAAGCAACACACAAATATAGGGAATAAAATCTACAATAAATGCTGAATTATAATTTTTATTGAAGCTTACATACACAAGCATGGATGTGGAGATAACCCCTGATTGTGGACAGTCAATAATCCAGTACACACCATCTTTAAAGTCCCCATAAAATCAAATAAATTCTTAATTTCCTGGAAAATGTCGATGACTCATCTTGCACTAGGAGGCGTGTACGAACATGAGTGGGCGGGGCCTGCCCAGGCTGCTGGAGCTGTCCAATCAGAGCAGTCTGCTACCGGACTCGTTTCTTCATCAGTATATGACAACTCAGATTGTAGCGTAAAGCTCTGCCCCAAATTTTTTGCAAAAATTTTGCAAAAATTTTTGGCCCAGCATTATCGGCTCCAAAACGGAGTGACTCCAGATTGATTTTACATCACAAAACATTTTATATTAATTTGGATCCAGGAAATAAACACTCGTTTCATAAGGTCTTTAAAAACCCTTAAAAAAAAATTCAAAAATATTAACAATTGATTGACCCCGCTCACTTCCAAAGTGTGACATCAACCCTGTCTTGTAAATAGAAATAGCACTTGTTCCTTTACTCCACCAGACGGGCCGAGAGGAAGGGGTGGTGGGGGGGGGGGGGACTGTCGGAGTTTAGGCCCCCTCCTCCTCCTCTATCCTCCTCTTCCTCCTCCTCCTCCTGGGCTGGATACAGTAGGCATCATTTAGTGGGGAGAGCGGTGGAAACAGTGTGGGGTTAGCCACGAGGTCGCCACACTTACTGCACGGCCGAGCTCATTTCCACTGGTGTCCACAGCTCAGGCTTCCCCCTCCTCCCCCTCCTCCTCCACCTCCTCCTCCTCCTCAGAGAGAGAGAGAGAACTGCAGCCAGTGAAATGGCTCATTCACTTTCTGATCACAGTCCGCCGCTCTCTCCCTCGCGCACACACTCAAACCGACACACAGTCAGTCAAACACACAAAGACGTTGCAGGCTGTCTTCATTGTGCCGTTATTTGCTATTTTCGTCCCTCACTTCCCCCCAGAAATATTCCCTCGGCTCTGACGGTTCACTTTTTGTGCGTCTCTCACCAAACTCGCTAGGTTTCATTTGAAAAAAAAAGAAAAAAAAAGCCGTCGTGTGTCCTCAGATTAAACCAGATAGGACATGCTTTTTTTAATTTATTTATTTCCAGTCAAAAGTGGAACAAACCTGCGTGCAGGCACTCAGTATCCAACAATCAAGCTAATCCCTTTCTCCAACTAATCTGATAAGTACAGCTAATGATATCTGAACGAGTAACTTGAGCCAAAACGGGATATAGCCGTCATACGCCAAGAGTCTGTTTGTTCAACGAAAGGTACGGCAGTGCCCGAACCGATCCTCTGACTTGTGCCTCTGCCAGCTCCCGGTACGGAGGCGTCCCGTAGGCCGAGCGGTCAAATATGACGCATTTAGTGGCAGGTGAAGATTATGGCTGAACTCTACGCAGGGCTGGAGCTTTGGAAGTGACCAAATTTGGTGTAGATGTGAAAGAAATGTTGGGATCTGTCACATATTAAGGCACGTTCAAGCTCAGAATACCTGCCGGGATCGTAGGGTTAGGGTTGGAAAAAATTGACAAAATATTCGACTAAGAGAGGTTTTGAAATGATCTACTGCTACTTTTTGGTCATAAACATGATCAGACTTGCATCTAAGCTTCGCCAAAGGCTGAGATTTTAAGGCTTTACTTCATTACCAGATGCAATCGTCAAGAAACGTTGCCTTTACCGTCCACTATTGACTTCCACTGACTCCCTTTACTTCCATTATTCCTTGTCTTGCAAACATTTGTAGGAGTTTGAGTTATGACTAAACTCGATGCGTTTCTCCTGTTTTAATCTATTTGCGCCGATTGCCAAATTTAGTCTGTTTGTTTGTTCCGATCGGTTGCAGACATCACAACAGATGCTGCAGCACATTTCCACTTTTATTCCTTTAAGTCTTTGCAGAATCCGAACAAATGGCGCATTAGGATGGCGTGAATCAAAGCGCGCCACATCCTCTTATCCTCTTTCACCGCATTCCGTCAGATATTCCCTGCGTCTCGCCTCTTGCAGACGTCTCCCCCCCTTCTCTGAGCCGAAAGAAATGATCGCAGACCCCGATACGGGGGCCTCCGCGGCGTCTCATCCCGGGGATCGATACCACCACGCGGCCCTTTACTCACACTCCAGCCTCGGCAGTGAAGGGATTGCGGCGAGCTGTCGGGTCAATGCCCGGGTCCCGGTCGAGCTGATGGCCGTTCGTTAAAGAGCGGTCGACGCGGCGCGGCGGGGGGCTCGGTGTTAACGGTGTCAGGGCTGATACTCCCGCCGGGGCGCGCTCTCCTAATGACCGCCCGATCGATGGCCGGCTGCCCTCAGCGCTGACCGATCAAATTGACATCTCTTGTCGACACATCGAACCGGTTAGGGGAAGTTTCAGCTAGTTGAGGAAGTCGTCTGTGAATGTGTGGTAGATCTATAAATGCATTTACAGACGATGTTAGATGATATATTATTGATTTTTAAAGAGCTGTAAAATGGAAAAGAAGGAAACGGTGATAATTTTTGAATAATTAGTCGTGTTTTGTGAGCGCAGAATCAGACTTCACAGTGCCAGCGTGCATCCGTTTTTGGCATTATTTTGTTTCCGTGACAAATTCACCTGCTGCTGGTGAACTTGTGTGTTTTTTTTTCCTTTCCTCCCTCTTTTCTCTTTTGGGGCGAGATATTTTTATCAGCTCCGTGGGGTTTCTTTTTGTGCTCCTGCCTCCGTCTCGCTGCTCTTGTCAGCTTTTTCCGCCGCTTGTATTCGCAAATAAACCGAACCGAGAACATTGCCGTATAAATAAGAGCGGGAAGCTGCTCGTGGAGCGGTTTGAGGGAGCGTTTTGTTCCGACCGTGACACCTCGAGACGCCGTCCGTCGGTCCGTCGCTGTGTGCTGCATCACGTTTTTTTTTTTTGTGCCAGCGAGGGGAAAGGGGCAGGAAATGGACGAGCTGCGCAGATGAAAGGGGATTCAGGCCCACGTGGCGGCGGCCACACAGGAGCCTCAGTCCTCCGTGTCTGTCGCTGAGTCGCCCTTGTCCGTCCATCTGTCCGCGCGCCCTCAAAGGGACGCTTGTCCCGCCACAAGGGTCATTCACGCACACACACACACATCAGGATTTAAAAAAAAAACAGAAGAAGAAAAAAAGAAGTGCACCCTCTTCTGACTGGACAAATGGACACTCGGTGACTGAGTGAGCCACTTCAAGATGAGAATGGCTTTAACCGCCTGGCACGGTGAAAGCAGAGGACTTTGTTTTTTAATCTTTCAGGCCCGGGGAATGCACGAACGCAGACACTTGGAGGACGAATAAAAAATAAAAAATAATAAAAAGAAGACAGAGAGCAGCTTCTGTTATTTCTTTTCTTATTTATTGAAGAAGAAACGCCGCACGTACAGAAACTTGAGCAGGATTATTTGTCACTTTCTAGCATTTTATTTTGAAAAGCTGCAGCTCAGATACAAAAAAAAAATTGCAAATGTTGGATTGTTTAGCAGCGTCCACAATATTCACTTTATTCATGCAGAGCAAAACGGCGATAAAAAAATAAAATCGATGGTTTTTCCTATGGAGTCTGGAATTAAGACATTTAACGCAAATCTGACCTGCTCCACTACTCGAGCTTATTCACATACAAAAAAAATACATTTTTTGCACGTGACGCGGTGAATTTCCGGGGGGTTACATAAACTGCTAGGTCCCACCTCGGCTCTGCTGAAATGAAACGGTGCATCGGAGAGATAGAGGAGCTGCATGGCTGCATGGATGGAGTGTTTTCAGTGGGAGATGTGACAATGTGACATCATGCTGAGGGGAAATGAGCATTCAGAATAAAATATATATATATATATATATATATATATATAAATCTACCGCCTCTATCCCTGAGCTTCGCTGACAAAAATGTCTTTAGGTGGCGCGGATTATGGATTAATCTATAATAACTAGTGAAGGAAAAGAGAAAAGGAGTAAAAAATAAAGTCGACCACGCTGCCTCATCGTCTAGCGCTCGTGCTAATATTCCCAAATTATATCATTTAAAGCGGCATCGGCACCAGAGAATTAATCATCGTTTCTCTGACATCGCCCGTCCCCGGAGTTCACCGACTTTCCCCCTCTCTCTCTCTCTCTCTCTTTCTTATTTTTTTATTTCTTCTCTTCCCGGGTCCCTTCAGCCAAACTCCCACCCCGCCGTTACTTGATAATCTGTTTATCCATAAGTGTCGCATTACATTTGCAAAGCAGCTGAAGGGAGGTGGAAGGGAGGGGATGTAAGGAGGAGGGTGGAGGGGAGTGGTGGCGAGGGGGGCCATCTTGTATATGGAGGGGGCTTCGGTGTGATTACCGGGGCCTCATATTTGGCGCTCTCTCAGACTTGTCAAATCCTTTGATCTGAACTGTCTTCATAATCACTTCAAAAAGTCTTCCTGAGAGCGTGAGGGCTTTGCAAATGGGCTTCCCACTTTCACAGGCTCCCACTCCCTCTCCCTGCCTCTCTATCTCTCTTTTTTTGCGTGTCTGGATACTTCTTCTTCTTCTTCTCTCTCTCTTTTTTAGATCGCCTCGACTGCCCCCCGAAAATCGCCCCGTCGCTTAAATTCTTAAACTCGAGCCAGATTTAATAGCGATGCACGCGGATTGACCTTTGACCCCGGAGCTGGGTCGCATCTGAGCTCAGCTGCCAAAACATTAGGCACACTGGTGGGGCTGAAATGGGGAAAAGGGCGCCGGCCGAGCTGCGCGGTCGCTCTGCAGGTTGCCGCCGTTCACCTGGACTGAGCTTAGAAACGAGCTTTTGGTGTTTCGCCTAGTGCACCGACTAAAACGGGGTTGACGAAATAATAGGAACGCGCGGGCGCACAGGTGTGCAGATGGAGGCCTCGGCTGAAGCGGACGAGCAGGTTTTCGGCGCGGCTTTGATATCCTGCCTCGTTTCGGCGGCACAAGTCGAACCTCTCTGTGTTTCTCAGGTCTCAGTGTCTAGTCGGACGGATCGATGGATGGATGGACGGATGGATGGATGGCTGGATGGAGGTGGAAGTGGCAGCAGGAGAGGTGAGAGTATGTAAAAGAAGACCCCCCCCACCTTCATTCTGTGCTTCAACAATAGCATTTGCATATTTTTATACTCCCCCTTCTCTCTCACCCCTCTCTTACTCTCTCTCTCTCTCAAAGAAAACAGCCCGAAGCGTGAATTCTCCAGCAGCAGGCGTGCAGAGGAAAAACGGAAGCCGGGGAGACGACGTGTCCGCTTTCGCTGGAGGAGGAGGAGGAGGAGGAGGAGGAGGAGGAGCACGGTGCGACTGCACACACACATGAACACCAGCTACTTACCTCCAGAGGTGGTGCATCGGGGGGGAGGAAGAAGAGGAGGAGGATGGGGGTGATAGTGGGGGTAGGGGGGGAGAGACAGGAGGACTGAAGTTTGGTGTGTGTGCGTGCACCAGGGGACGGTCGCTCTCCTTTAAGAGGAAGAAAAAAAAAGCAGAAATTAGAATCGAACGAGTTTATTCCCCTTTATTGACAAAAGCTGTGTTTACGTTCATCTGACAGGGTCTAGTTTGAGATGTTAAAATATTTAAACCCCTCTAATCGTGTAGGAATCGAGCTCGGAGAGAAAAATAGTATATGAGAGGACGTTTGTCTGGGTTAAATACTGAAAATGTGATATTTTCTTGACGTATTTTATACTTTTAAAACAAGCAAGTAACAAGGCATTATTAGTGCAGTAATTAGTGCATCTACTCCCAAACTAATGCAGATAGAAAACAACACAACGTTACTAACACAGACTCTTTCTACTGCTTTTTATTGATTTAATTTTAAAGACACCATCGGGTATGAGTATTTCCACCGTCTAGAAGTGCTGCTCTCCTCTGATTGGTCTGATTTTAAGGTGCGTTCTTGTCCAGATGTATTGCTTTGATATATATTCAAAAGAGAATTAAAAACGTGTTAGCTAGCTAAACGCGCTAATCAGTAACTTGATGTCTCTGCTTCGAACGCTGAACGCACACATTTAAATAAACTTGTAAATAGTTGAAGATGTATATATACATATATATATATATATAAAATCACATTTTAGCATTGCTGATGAAATTTAGGGGCGTCCGTTCGGTTTCTGCTACGGAGGCCCACGCGGAAACACGCGGCTAATGCGGGCGGCGGCAGTAAATTAATGCAGAGGAGCGAAACGGCGCGGCCCACGCAGCTCGACTGGCAGGAACGCAACGGCAGAGAGCCAACCCTCAGACTAAACAGACGTAAATTGTAATTTTCTGGATTTAAACCTCACGGTGTAGATTTATGAGTCAGTTACCAGTTCACTTATAAAAGAAGAAGCTGTTAATCAAACATTTTGCAGACATTTAAACGTGGCCTAGCGTCCTGACGTGAGGCTCTCGGTTTAGCGGTGAAATGTTACGTAACGGTGTCACCGGGAGTTTTAGCCGTAGGAGGAGGAGGAGGTTCTTGCTTTGCAGAGCGTTCGCCTGCACACCTGCAGCATGAAGGTTAAACTTTAAGGACAAGCAGATGCATTTCATTTCACGTGACGCCTTGTTTTATCTCAAGTTCACTCAGACCTTGATTTGGCGGCGTTGTACGAGCTTTTAGCCAGATACCAGGACATCTGGCGCCACATGTCGCGATTGAAAAGCGTTCAAAACGTGACGCTGCCTCTCACGTGGCAAGAAAACTGCGCACGTATCTGCAAAGCCTGAAGTCAAACATACGGGGGTTTCGTTCGGGGACGCAGCAAAAACGTGCTAGGCAGCGAATAGCGCCCGTTTAACCGCCGCACATGTTCGCACGCGGCCGGCGTCGCTTCCCGGAAAGACACGCTGACAGTTGCGCGGGTGAAAGCCAAGAGCTGGGAGGGATATTTGACTTGACAGTCCATGCTGAGGCAATTTTCCATCATAGCTGAACTACAAAGTTCTATTGTATTCTCGTCTGCGCGGCGTTGTTTCATTCTCCTCTGACGACTCATCGTTTATACAAGCTAAAGATCCCCTTTAGCTTTTAAAATTAAAAAAAAGAAACGCTAAAGAACCCCCTCCCTACACTTATTCAGTTTACAGTATCCCGTAGCCTGCACCGAGGCGTGCGATCCCCTCAAAGCCGCTTTTGTGACGCTGCCCGGCTCGGACGCTAACACCAGGCCCGGACAAAGACGGAGGGAGGGGATGGTGGGAGCTAGCAGCAGCGAGGACAAGAGAGAGCGGCCAGTCATGCTTCTGCTGAGGCTTTTGCAGCAACGCAGTTAAGAGATGTAAATAATTCACAACTCTGTTTTTTCTTTTTTTCCCCTGAAGAAAAATCTACAGCAGCGTTCTCTCTGACTTATGTTGCCAATAAAATAGTTTAAGCCGATGCACGGTCTAGAGTTCTGCAGTTTTAAATCTTTCCTGCAGAATTGTTGCAGGACTGATCCTGAAATATTAAATAATATTAAAGTTGCCTCCGTCACGGTGAATACGGTTAATGCTTGACAAACAAACAAGCAAAGCAGGAACGCAGCTTAATCCTGATTGGTGCGTATGCCACATTTGAGCTATGGAGCCCCGCCCACTTCACCCCAGTCACAGGAAGAGAAATCATATGCAAGCTGGAGTAAAGTTAAAAACACCCACTAAATATTAGCTGCTTTAGCGTGAGATGCTTATATATTTGCAAAAACAACATCAGCTGCGTGAAACTGGCTCCAACTTTGCACGTAATCGCTGAGAAAACGCTTGTTCCCGCATGCAACGAGCCTCCAACATGGCCGACAGAGTGTGGGCTGCGTCGCCTAAACGGCCTCTTTTCACTTCGCCTAGCTGCGTTTTTTTTTTGGTCTGCATGTGCAAAAGCTTTAAGCCGAGGTACGGAGGTGAGGGAGGGGCGTTGGGAGGGAGAGCCGTGCAGGAGAAGATGTATGTAAACCCATTTCCAAACAAATGGACCTGACTGCACGGCAACGGGGAGAGGTGCCATAAGCGTCCGGCGTGCATAATGCCCGCATGAATCAAGACTTCCCGGCTTGCCGAACGTGACCGCACAAGCTCGAGTATGAATAGCGCACGCCGGCCCCCCCCTCCACACCGCCCCGCACGGTCGCATATCATCAACAACAGTCGGCGACCCCGACGGCAAGGCCCCACCGCTCTGAAGTCGATCATTACTGTAGACGGGGACGCTGGGGACGCACTCAGACGATCCTGCATGTTTGCGTGGCGTGTGATGGAGATGCAGAAGTGTATAATACAAGCTAAGCCTGCAGCAGTTAATATAGGGAGTGTCAAAGTGTGGCTTGAGGACCCATGGGGGCCCTGTGAGGGGTTTTAAAAGAACATATCGGCATTATATTTTTGTATGCACAGTGTTAAAGTATTTCTCCCCACTCTCCCACGCAGCCATTGTCCTCCATTCATTTCAGATTAAACAGTTTGTCAATTATCAAACTGGGTTTTGAAGATTTTGCAAATGTATCCCGTACGTTTCCAAGCAGCCATTGACTTCCGTCAATCACGTGGCACGATAAAAACGAATTAGCAGACTCTTGCAATAAATCATTTCTGCAACGCGTCTCAGGCGCAGGTTGCTGCTTTGACGAAAACAAACGCGAATTTAGATTCAGAGTTTAAAATTCAGTGGAAATCAATGGGACAGTTGAAAAAAAAACAACATCTATTCAAGTTTTTAGAACTTTTTTTTTTTTAACAGAATCTCAGGCGTCAATAAAAAGTGTTATGATAAAAAAGAAAAAAAGCAGTTCTGGTCAGAAATGAATGGAAGTCAATGAGGAACTGGAATTGGAGGAAAAATATGTACAATTCACAATATTCGAAAAACGTCTCCCTAAAACCTGCACTTTGCTTTTTAAAGCTACAACTATATGCCCGTACACTCTATATAGAACATATACACGATTGACAGGCTGTAGGTTTCTGTGCAGGAATGCTGTCCAATGCAATATTCCTAAATGTGAAGGCTCGGTCCAAGTTCTACACCGTAGAGGCCGGCTTCACACCGAGAGGCCTGGCTCAGCCATCCCCTGCACCCACAAGCACGCTCTGCATTAACAGCAGGACTCTGTGCACGTCTAACAAACATGCAGTTGCAGTCGTACGTTTTTCCGAAAGGCTCGCGAGGCCGACCTTTGAACCCGGCGCCGAGCTACAAACGCCTGTAAAAACCAAGAGGCGGCGTTTCCTCAACGTTCGCCCCCCCACTTCATGAATATCAAAGACAACAGCAGCAGCAGCAGAAATAGCGGCAGCGCAAAAATTACAGCCCTATTATTTTATTTGCATTACCTGTAATAGGCAGCATATTGGGCGCTGTATTTATTGCCTTATCAGCGCCAGCTCGGCTGTAAACATTTGCTGATTTATTAGCCGCGCGGGCTTTGCCCAAACATCACATGTAATTACTGAGCAAACAGTGCAAAGACGGTGTCGGGGAATTTTCTCCTCTTTCGCTACTTTCGTGGGGTTTTGTAATGGATTGACCAGACTTAGCAGAGACGGGTGGGGTGGGGGGCTGCTTTGGTGCTGGAGGTTGAATGCGCCTATCACAGATGGGGATGGGGATGGGGAGGAAAGGGAAGGGGGGGGGTCTTAGAGGCTAGTTTTTCCTCCTGCTGCTGGCTCAGACCCAGACATGCCTGTAGCCCTGACAGGGAATCAGAGAATGGCTGTTATTTGTACAGCTCTATATCCAGAGACACTCCTATCGGGGATGTGGTTAGTGTTGTTTTTTTCTCCACCTGAGCGCCTGCTTCCATCCAATTATGTTGTTTGTCTTCTCAAAGACCTCAATAGCTCGCCCCCTTCCACCCCTCCCACGCATCCACCCTGCTCCTCCACACACTGTTCCGCAAAGTTAGATAGAACTGGATCCATTAAGTTGAAGCGAAATGAGGGTGAAAATAAAAAATAAAAAAAAGAAGAAGAAGTGCGACGGAGGGTTACCCTAGGTGCGCCCGTTCTTCTGTTATCCAATTTTACTGGGATTTGGAGTGATTTGCGCCCGGCTCCCCGAGGGAAATAAATACTTTGATTAATGTAATCCTGGGCAGGGTGGTGCCCCCCCTCCCAGCCCCCCACCCTCGCATCCTCAGGGACCGCCACTGTTTAACAAACAAAAACTATGGAGAGACGTGCGCAGCGGACGTCTATAGATTTCCAGTGGATTTAGCTTAATAACACAATATCATTCTTGATTAGCATGTGCAACAGAGTCTAATAGAGCAAAAATGATATATATATATATATTAATATATATATATATATATATATATATGAGTGAGTGCACTGATTTGCATACACAACAACTCTGGTTTGTTTTGATGGCGCTGGTGAGGACGTGGGGAGGGTTTACGTGTCCATGCTTTACATCTGTATGTGCGGATGAGGGAGTTACTGGGAGAGGAGGGGGGGAGGGAGGGAGGGAGGGATTGTGGAGGTTTAGCTGAAGACTGACAGACAAAGCGCCCCCCTCCCCACCTCCCACCACCACCACTACTACTACCACCACCTCCTCCTCCTCCTCTCTTGCACAAACACACCTTTCTCCTCTCTCTCTCCTGTGACACTTCCTTCCATCTTTGCCAACCCCCTCCCCACCCACCCCAACGAGTCACTCCCCTCCTCACCAGCACTGCCCCCCTCCCCACCCCATTCCTGTTTGCATGCATATATATGTGTCTTTTCATCCCCACACTAAAAAAAAAATAGTGCAACTTTTGACCTTTTTATTTCTAAATCTCCCGCCTCGCTCTCTCCGTCCACAAATAATTAATTTAATCTGAACTGAAACCTGCCTTTACACTAAAATAATAATAATAAATGAATTAATAATAATAATAATATTAAACAGGACACACCTCCTCCGCCACATCAGCTGCTTTTTTTACTCACTTACTTTTGTTTTCGTGCACCTTCCACACCCAACCCGCGCCTCCCCGCGCCCTGACTCCTGCCTGAGATTCACTATAACGCATAATCTTTACCTGCACTCCTCCTTTTACAAGCTGCAGGCTTTACACCGCCGCGCAGGGCAATTACCAGCCCCACACCGTGCTGTAAGAGGTGTATATATAACTCTATATTGGCCTTAAATGATAGAATATTAATAAAGAGCCTGTGTGTGTGGTCTGAATGGGTGAAGAAGAAAAAAAAGGATTGAAATTGAAGGCATGTTTAATGCTCATATTCAGTGTAGCCCATTTAATTAACGGTATAGTAGCTGCATTATCATTTAAGTGCTCCAAGTTGGACTCGGCTTTAAATCAACGTTTGGCCCTGACGCGAGACGCACTCAACGTATGTCGTTTCGGATTAGTGACTGGACCAAAGGGAAGGGAGAGGGGGGGGGGGATAAATTATGGAGCCCATAGGCAACTTAAGTAGGCCATAATTAAAAAAAAAAAAAAAATTGCATCAGTTTAATCTGAATATTGTAACCAGGGTTTTTTACGCACGTTTCCTGAGCCTCGTATAAATCCGAGCGTCATAAATTTAGTGGAATAAGAGTGATCAGAGCAGCAGGAGGAGAAGCAGGAGGAGGGGTGATATATTAATTGATTTCCATTAATGTTTTCTTGTCCGTGTCCCTGCTTAATATTTCAGGACCTCTTTGCTTGTTTCGTGCAAGTTCCCCGTGTAAATCAGGCGGCAGTAAATAAAACAAACAAACGGCCTCCCTCCCTCCCTGCCCGCCACCAATAACAGTCACTGTTGCGCCATGACAGAATAACGCGCACAAGCCGCTTTGATGCTTTGTTGCTGCTGCTGCTGATGCTGATGATGATGAAGAGCAACACGGGATAGTGTAACACTAAATAGCCGGCCATGCGTGCAGCAATAAATAAATAATAAATAAAAATGCCCATGCACTAATTCCTGGATGATTCACTCGTTTGCTAATAATCCTCAGAGTCTCCTCTTTAGTCATATGCTTCCGCAAAAAAGACCCTCTGCCTCAGACTTACCCTGCAGATGGCTTAAAACAGACTATTTGCATATCAACTGGCTGTCATTGATAGGCTGCTGTCGCAGACGTGCACGCACGGATCAATAACACAGGCCCGGTTTGTCTTCACGCAGCTCCTGGTGGCGGCGTGAAATAAGAATTCAACCCAGCGAAATTGGGATATCTTTAAACAGTGGGTAATTCAATTAAGCGTTTAATCGCATCTGAGGGTGGTGGGTTTTTTGGGGGGGAATTATGTCTGAGCTCAGATCCTGACATGCAGCTTGATTTATTTTTGGATAAATATTGGAGATGTGGTGTGGGTAAGGAGGAGCACACGCACTGCAAAAATAAATTTAATTTTTTTTAAAAATAAATTAATTTGAGTTATCCCGCTTTTACAGTGTATTATTGCATAATTTAAATCTAATTGTGTTTTTTTTGCAAAAGTTCAATTAAATATAAACTAAAGTAGCTCTAGTGTGAGTGGATTATTATGATTATTATTATTTTAGTTTTAAAATTAATTGTCATAAATATGTAGTTGATTCAGATTTGTGACATAACACGGGCCGGGTTTTTTTTGCAGTGTAATGTACATATTTGCTGCATTTGCATTATGAGGAAGCGCGACACCTGGCGGCTGCTACATATATTTCTATTTATATATTTATTTGCATATATGTTAATTGCTCTTTATTTATTTTTTAGGTGAAGCCAGATATCTCACAAAGCGTCAACTCTGACATCTACAAACTCCCAAGACTCCGCTCACAGCTCCAGTCGCAGGCCTGTCACATTTAACGACACTTTAATCTCATTTAAATATCGCGATAAGTTGTTTCCTTCTGAAGCCGAGATATTAGACAATTGAATCGGAAGTCAGGCTGAAAGTTTAGCTGCGTTTAAGTCGTTTTGTTGTTGTTGTTTTTTTTAAAGGAAACTGCTAAATAAAATAAAAACAACAAATGAAGCTGCTTTAATAATTAGCTCTTATTAGCTTTAATTTACAGTCGTGGCTTTACTGTAAGGCGTTACCGTCCCGGCACCGGTGCTGCTGGCCCGGGACACGGAGCCTCTTTTCATCTCGACTCCAGTGCACAAACATACAGCTTAATGCGACTAGTGTTTCCCTCTTTTATTGGGCTCTCCATGGCTACCAAGTGCTGGGCTCAGAAATGCTCTCACCCCCCCAAATCAATGAAGCGGGGGGAGAAAGGAGTTAACCCGTGAGAAAAAGAAGAAGAAGAAGAAAAAACTAAACGACTTTTTTCCTCAAATTCACACACACATCCTCGGCGGCGATGTCTCTGGAAACGCAGCGGAGGGAGAAGTTGCTCAAGGCTGCTGCTATTAGATAATTTCACCGCGACCGGACCGGACTCTGTTTTTGGAGCTGTTGCCTCGTTCCTTGGAAGAGCTCCAAAAAAACAAACAAATAAAAAAAAAAAAGAAAAAGCAAGCATTCATTAAAATCCGAAGCTATTTATTTGCAAACACAAGCTTTGTCTGGAGAGCCGTGGCCGACCGGCGACTGGCTGCTAAACTTTAAACAAACTTTGCGGCGGCGAGATCGATTTATATTAAACGATTTCATATTGCACTTGCCTCTGGAGGATTCAACCGAGGGGTCTCTCTCTCTCTCTCTCTCTCTCCCTCTCCCTTTCACTCCCTCCCTCCCTCCTTCTCTCACTCTCCCTCTTTCTCTCTCCCTGCTTAAAATGTGATTGATTGCACTTTTCTCCGGTGGACGCTCGCTGCAAAAACGGCGCAGCTCATCCATGTGCGCGCTAAAAAGGAGAAAGGGGGGAAAATATAAAGGCTGGGGCGCAAACTGCGGCGCGCGTATTGATTTTTGCGCAATCTGAGGAGCGCCGCTGCTGGTGCTGGTGGGGAGCAAAAAAAAAAAAAAAAAGAAAGAAAAAGAAAAGAAAAGACAGGACCTGTTTGTAATTTGGTTTTAAATCTAAAAGTTACAGATTGTGACTGAGCACCGGTGCTGTTTAAATGTGATTTGAAGTAGCGGTGAGTCCGGGAGGAAGCTCGGTGTGCGGAGCCGCAGCAGCAGCAGCAGCAGCAGCGGTGGAGGAGCAATGCGCAAGGCGGCGGTGAACTCTAAACAAGCGTTAAAACGAAAAAAAAAAAGAAATAATTGTTGACTTACCTTTCTGTCTGGGTAAAAGAGGAGACCGGCTTCACGTTCTTTCTTTCCTCCGCCCGCTCCGCCTGTAATCGGCTATCTCCCTTCACTAGGACTCGGTGCGCCCTAAGATTTTCTTTCCTCTGCCTCAACTGAGCAGGAGCACTCCTCGGCTCCCGCTATTATTTTCACTAAAATATATGAAAATTTATGCAAATGAAAATCAGCACTAACTGTTCGTCTCTTGTTATACTTGGGGATGATTTTTTTCCTCCTCTCCCCCCTTTCTTTCTTTCTTCCTTTCTTTTTTTTTTTTTGCATACAAAATAAATGAACCCCCACCACCACTACCACCACCACCACCTCCACCACCCCAGCCCAGCCCCAGCAGCAGCAGCAGCAGCAGCAGGGAACTTGGGGACCTTTTATAATAAGCAAATAAATAATAAACACATCATATATCAGAGAGGAGTACTTTTTTTTCGGGGAGCATTTGTGGAGCAGCTTTTGACTCTCCTTTTACACTTTTTTTTCTCGCGTGTCCCCTAAGTGTCACGTTTCCGGCCCTGCCTCAGAGCGCGCGGTAATTTAGACAGAAATCCTCACTGTATATTAATGAATAGAGCGGGGTGCCCCCCACCCCCCAGCGGCGCTGGCCCCTAGCCTGCCCATTCAATGTAAACAAATCCACGAGGCTCCCTCGGTTTTGAGCGCAGTCCAAATTAAATCTACTGGGATGAGGAGGAGAGGGAAGGGGGGGCGCACTGGCATGGTGTACACAGTCTACCCCACTGCTTCATATTTGCCCCTAAATCCCGTCTTTGCTCGTCTCTGATTTTTGAGCTTATGAGGAAATGTCCCGGGTTAAGGTGTGACATGCAGAGGTTCCACGTCTCCAAATATCAGAGGCCTTGATTTTGTCCAGCCGGACACCCCAAACTCAAAAGATGCAGCTCGTGCATGTTTAACTTATCACCACCCGTGGGTGTAGGAGCAGGGGTCCCGTTGCGCTCTTAACAAAAAGCCTCATTCATCTCTAGGGTCATCTTGAGGGATGGGGCGCGTTTTAGGGGCTATATTTCATAAATATATATATGCGTGTGTGTTATTCTTTTTCTAGCACACACACACACACACATATCCCCCAAGGACTGCTCAATTTGCCCTTGTTTCGGTTGCCACTTTCTCTTCCGCCGTGCTCCAGCGAGGTTGCCCGTGCGCGGCGTTTTCCGCATGGAAGCGTCCCCGCAACCTTTTGTGGCGTTAACTCCTCGGGAGCCGAGGGAGCTGCGCGCCGGCTGCAGAGCGTCCGCCCTCCCTCTCTCTCCTTGCACTTGTTCTCGCGTCGCTCCGAGGTCCATTAAACCGACTTTTATTCGATTTGAGGGGGTTAAGGGGCGGGGGAGACGCTCCCGTGCACGCCTGAAACTCCAGCTCCGGCGTTTCTTTTTCTTGGACTGGACGTCCCGGGCGGAATTGAACCCCTCACGTGTGTCTGTGTTCTGTAACGCAGTCAGGTGAAGGTAGATAATCATAGCTGTCAACAATTTCTCCTTTAATATTGGGTGCGCAGTGCGCATTATGCACGAAAACCCCAGATTTAGACGCTTAAAAGCACTTTACGCACATTTACGCACAGTTTTCTTGACTAAACAAAGTGTGTCCGTGCATATGAGAAAACCCTCGTGCTTATTTCTTTTCAAACAGGTGTAAACTTCTTCCTGAATGTGCTGGAAAATGTGCTACATGATACAAAAGAGGGTCCTCTTTGAGGCTGATCGGGTCGCGATCGTCCCAAACTGGAGGTCACCGTTTATGGAGCGTTCCTCTTTTTTTATTTACCCCTTCACCCCTGTTTGTGTACTAGTATCTCAGTACTATTTACTACCAAGTTGTATCCCCCGTTTTTGTTTGGAGTGCAATTAAAAACCAGCCAATTGGAACAGCCGGAAGGAGGGCTCCTGCGCCCCGGAGCAAGGCTGGCGAGACGTGCCAATCACACCCCGGGTAGCCAATGAGCGCGGACGCACGGGGTAAACACCGCGTCCTCTGGCTGGCGAGCGGGGGCGGGACTACGCCGCCTGTCAGGGAGAGAGAGAGAGAAAGAGATATAGAGAGAGAGGGAGGCGGAGAGAGAGAGAGAGAGAGAACAAGCGAATGAGAGGGGAGGCTCGCAAGCAGCGCCGTGCACTGTTAAACTGGATTGTACTTCAACGGGAGTTTGCGGTTTGGCAGGTTTATATACATCAAAACAGAACAAAGAGATAGGCTCTACAGTGCTATAAAAGAAGAGAGAGAAAAGAATAAAGCGAGGGAGAAATCTCGGCGACTGAATTACAAAAGAACTGAGGACGCTCCGCTAATGTTTTTCACACCCAAAGAGGACATAAACCGGGACTTTGTACATTGTGGAGAATTTTTTTTTTTGCGAGGCTTTTTCTTTTTTGTTTTTTTGTTTTTTTAGCGGCCACCAAAAGTTTGTTTGGGACCAGGCTTCTTTTTTTTTTTTAACCCCCCCACCCACCACCAGCTGCTGTATATTTGAATTTTAATGCTCGCACTCGCATCGCAGTGCGAAACTTTTAAAACGGACTGCACATGGTTTCAAAGGGCTTCTGAGGAACCTGGATTTTTATTCTTCGACATCCGCGCAGAAGTGTCTGAACTAGAATGCTGTAAATACATGCGGATTTTATTCGGTTTCCTGACTCCGTCTTTGAAGCTTTTTTTTTTTTTTTTTTTTTTGGTTTTTGCGTTTTTACGCACGTCGATGGTGTTTGCCAAAAACCTACCCATACTTTTAAAGTTTGAATAATTCATGAGATACAATTTGCCTGCTCGAAAGAAGTGACTGTAAAAAAAAAAAAAAAAAAGGGAGGGGGGTTATCACAAACATATTCATAAGGGTTGACGGAATGGCCACCGCGGCTTCCAATCCTTATCTACCCAGCAATAGCATCTTATCGTCCGGCTCCATCGTGCACTCTGACTCCGGCGGTGGTGGCATGCAGCCGGGCAGTGCTGCGGTTACCTCGGGTTCTGGGGGCTACAGGGGAGACCCCTCGGTCAAGATGGTACAGAGTGACTTTATGCAAGGCGCAATGGCAGCGAGCAACGGGGGACACATGCTGAGCCATGCCCACCAGTGGGTGACATCGCTCCCGCACGCCGCCGCGGCGGCAGCGGCAGCCGCTGTCGCAGCAGCCGAAGCCGGATCGCCGTGGTCGTCGAGTCCCGTCGGGATGGCCGGCAGCCCGCAGCAGCAGGACGTGAAAAACTCCGGCAGAGACGATCTGCACACGGGCACCGCGCTGCACCACAGGCCCCCTCACTTAGCTCCCCATCAGACTCACGCCGGGGCTTGGGGGAGCACGACTGCGGCTCACATTAACTCCATATCCGGGGGGCAGCAGCAGCAGCAGTCGCTGATCTACTCCCAGCCGGGAGGCTTCACTGTGAACGGGATGTTGAGTCCGGGGAGCCAGAGCCTGGTGCACCCGGGGCTGGTGAGAGGAGACACCCCGGATCTGGACCACGGCAGCCACCACCACCACCATCACCACCAGCATCCGCATCACCAGCACCACGGCGGCGTCAACAGCCACGACGCGCACTCGGACGACGACACGCCGACCTCGGACGACCTGGAGCAGTTCGCCAAGCAGTTCAAGCAGCGGAGGATCAAACTGGGCTTTACGCAGGCGGACGTCGGCCTGGCTCTGGGCACCTTGTACGGGAACGTTTTCTCTCAGACAACCATCTGCAGATTCGAGGCTCTGCAGCTCAGCTTCAAAAACATGTGCAAGCTCAAGCCTTTGTTAAACAAGTGGCTCGAGGAGGCCGACTCGTCCACCGGCAGCCCCACCAGCATCGACAAGATCGCGGCGCAGGGGAGGAAGCGAAAGAAGCGCACGTCCATCGAAGTGAGCGTCAAGGGGGCTTTGGAAAGCCACTTCCTGAAATGCCCCAAACCCTCGGCGCAGGAGATCAGCAGCCTGGCGGACAACTTGCAGCTGGAGAAAGAGGTGGTTAGAGTGTGGTTTTGCAATAGGAGGCAGAAGGAAAAACGGATGACGCCCCCGGGAGTGGCGCAGACGCCGGAGGATGTGTACTCTCAGGTCGGCAATGTGAGTGCAGAAACACCGCCCCCCTCCATGGACTGCAAAAGAATGTTCAGTGAAACATAGAAACAAGCACACCAGAATATTTTATATGAAATTAAACTGATTAAGAAAAGAAAGACAGACTATCGCCAGGATAGCCAAACAAAATTTTTTTGATACTGTGATTGTGAGGGAATATGAATGAGACTGCAAAAAAAAAAAAAATGTGTTATCTATTTTTCACCAGAGAGAGAGAGAGAGAAACAGCAACCTTTCTTTTCCCCCTTTTTCCTCCCAAACAAACAAAACAAACAAACCTTCTTCTTCCAGGCCCTAAATGTCTTAACCTAAAAGGTTCCTTCTGCTTTTTTCTTTCAGGGGCATTTTTTAGTAGATTACTTAAAAGATGCAAGTGAAGCGAGCGACCAGAGGGTGACAACTACAAGTTCATTCCACCAGGTAATTTTGGCGCATTGAGGCAACACCAAGAGGAAAAACCAAGTATTGTTTTTATTTCTCCTCCTTCTTCTTCTTCTTCCTCTTCTCCAACAAAAATAATAATAATTCCCCCACTACTCCTCCTCCTCCTCCTCCACCTCCTCCACCACCACCTCCTCCTCATAACCCTGTGTTTGATTGAAGAAAACAAAGGAGCAGGCTTTTTTTTTGTATATTTAGAAACGAGCCGCCTCCCTCCTGTCTCCAAAACAAAACAAAATTAAATAAAATGAAAGATACAATTTTTTTTGCAACAAAGCGAAGAAGAAGAGGAGTGACATCCACGAAGCTTCCATCGCGATTTATTTTTTCTCCTTTTCTGAGACGGACTGCATGGTTTCATTTACACACACTCACAAAAACGGAGGATTAAGGGGGACTCTTCTTCTTTTTTTTTTTTTTTTTTTAAATAATATTTCCACGCTTGGGCCCTCACGAGCCCAGACAGACATTCAGGACCAGGACTGCCTGATCTCAAAGATCACCTTCTCTTTTTCAAAAAAACTCTTATTTAACGGACACCGTGAGTGGATTTCTTCTTACCCTTTTTCTTTTTTTTTTTTGGTTTCCCTTTCCCAACAAGTAGAGCATAAGACATTTGAAAAGACTCGAGTTGCACTTATTTGAAGAAAAGAAAAGAACAAAAAAAAAATTCAAAAAAACACACAAAAAAAAATCTGTTGCCAAGTGTGACTGAGTGGGTGCTGTGGATATATTAATGCTGCCCTTTGTAAGCAGTGTTCTTTGGTAGGTTTTAATAAACAAAAACTCTGTAAAGTCCGGCAATATAGATCACTAGATCAGATCCTGATCTGAGTTATTTACTTTATATTTTTCATCAGAATGACTTGTTTTAATATTTTATTCGGGGTTGTTCCAAGCGGTAATTTATTTTTCTCCCCCCTTCAACTCGTGTAAGATGATTTCCCCTTCTCCTCTTTATTTTTTTTTCCTTTCATATATATATATATTTTCTTTTCTGGGCCCTTATTTGTTTAATTTTGTATTTCTAAAGGAGCACAAATCACCGTGAGCTGACCGTTGTTAGGTAATAAGGGTATATTTTGATGTGATCATTTGATTGTAATTTAATTTCCAGTAGTGGTTCCGTGCGAGCTGATTGAGACACAATAAATTTGTTAGAATGAAATGCAAGCATCGTGTGTTTTGCGATTTCTAATTCTCCAGCGGGGGGCTGTTGGTGTTCTTTTTATTTTATCTCTCACGTGCATGCACAGCAGCTGCAGCTAATGGAGAAAATGGTGGACTGCGTCCTCGCCACAACCGTCCATAAGAGACTGCTTTTACGCGGGGAAGAAAACATGACAATACTCAACCTTTACATGTTGAAAAATATGTATTGGCTCCCTAATAGATGGGTGGTGTAAGCTGGCGTGTTAGCACGGCGTCCCTAAACGTGTTAAGCGCAGTAAATGTGCACTTTTATTTCAAGTTTTAAATGAAACATGGCTGCAGGCCTGCACAAAGGCTCCTCTGTTTGTTTACATGTGCTGCTGCTGCTGCTTCTCCAGGCCTGCAGAGAAAAAAAAAACTAAAAGAGTCTGAATTTAAGATAATAATTTAAAAAGGAAGAAGAAGAAGAAGAAGCCTCCATATTGTGCACTTGCTGTAATGTATCCATTATGTAATATAATGTTTGCGCTGCGGATTGGAGCTCATACGTAAAAGGATAAATAACAAAGTGGAGCAGGAACTTGGTCTGATCTGGGTTCAAATTTTGGGCACGCAACTTGGAAAAACAGTTCCTTCCTTTCTTACTCGCGGGGTACAGGTGTGAGCTCCGTGCAGTTGTTTTTAGGATCCGGGGCACTGGGTCACGGAGGTTATTGATCGTCTGCGCACGCTGCTCGTGGAATGTGTGCGACGTGAAGAAGTGTGTGCTGTCAGAGCTGGGAGGTGTAAAGCAGGCTCACGTGGAGCTAAAGAGCGCGTGATAACTGCAAACAAACCCGGTGTTCAGGTTGTTTTTTTACTTCTTTTGCATCAGGACTATTTCTCTAACGTCCAAACTTTTCTTTTTTTGCCCCCCTCCCCACCTCCACCACCACCACCTCTCCTTCCTCCTTCTACTTGTGTGTGCTCGCCCATTCAGCAAAACTCACATAACGTGTCCCCCTCGCTGCTGGATTTTTGAATTTCGCGGATGATTTCCCGTCCCAGTTGCTTAGCAACTGAATTCAATGATATAGAGAAAGTGGGCATCATTTTTCTTTGTCTCCACGAGTGAAAGTGGCAGCAGAGCCACACACACACACACTCTGTCTCCAGAAGTTTTATTTTTATTGATTTACATTTAATAATAATACAAATGTTAAGTGTGATTTAAAGAGAGACCGTTTAAATTTAATTTGGAGGCAATGCTAGAATTTAAAATATTTTAGCTGGTTTAGGAGAAACAAGCTAAAAGGAGTTTTCTAAAAATAAAATAAAAAACAGGAAAGCACACGTGCAGTGAGGCTCCGCTTTGCCCTGACGTTGCCCCTACCTATGCACGCGCTCATTATGCATTCCGCTCTTGTGCAGCTCTGTATAAAACACCCTATGCAAAGTCACATGACAAGATAAGCCCCCCCAAACGAGACCTTCACCGCGGTGAGGAACCACTCGAGGTTCCTCCTGCAACAGACCTGCAAAAAAACAACAACAACAACAACAAAAAAAAACACAGAAGCCAGCGAGCTCGCGTGGCTTGCGCGAAAATATACCAATCTAGATTTCACCAAGGGGCGACGCGCGCGCACAAAAAGAAGAGTTTCAAATCTCATAATGGGTTTTGATCCGCCTATTCTCCAACAGCTTTGCCTTTTTTCATGGGTCTTCAAAACCGTGTTGGCAGCAGCATGGGTGTGCGTGAGTGAGAGTGAGTGCAGCGATACGTTCAGGCCCTGGGAGCACTTCGCTTCTTCCCCTCCCTCCCCTCCCCTGCTATTGATTTAGGACGCCAGTGGCCCAACAGGCTCGTCGCGGCCATTCTCGCTAATTAAAGCCGCGCGTTGTCACAGGCGCTCTGCTCCTTAAAAGCAGAACCTGAGCCGAGGAAGTGGAGGGATTTCTCCTGAAAGAAAGAAAAACTTTGGACTCCTAATTATTATTAATGTTCCACGTGGCTGTCAGTCAGCTAGTGGCAGTGACAGAAGGTCGATGCTGTCAGCATATAGCTCTAATAATCTCTAATCACACAGATCTTTATTTTAAATCTCCTCCTGCGTAAAAGCCACACACATCCAACTTTTACGCACCAACTTAAACGCCTTATTTCTTAGATACATCGCGCTGAAAGGCTTCAAATCATATTTATTAACCATGAAAATGTCAGTTTAAGCACTTTTAATAACCTGCGCAACTTTAGCCGCAGCCCCGCTTGCTTTTGCAGCCCGAGCGCACAGGTGAAAATGGCGCAAACGCGCGCACACGCATTGGTTCGTATTTAGTCCACGTGTCGAGCGCATGAATATGGATTATTCTGAGCTGTTCTCCGCAGGGAGCCTTCCTCTTCCACGTCTACACGGATTTATCTCTGCTGCAGAAGAGGAGGAGGAGGAGGAGGAGGAAAATAAAAAATAAATAAATCAGAAAATATTCTCCTGTCTGGTTCTGACTGCTGACTCCTCATCACTGTTGTTTCTCTTATTTCTACAGTAAGTTTCGTTCGTTCAGCTCTTTTTATTTTATTTTAAATATTTATATATATATATTGAAAGACACGAGCAGCACACACCGACTCTTAATTCTCACTTTTCCTGCACAGAAATATTTTTAAAAATGATCTGAATTCCAAAAAAAGAAAAAAATAATTAATCGTCGCATGTATTGGTTTAATTTAGATTTTTATTACGTTTTATTTTAGAGAAAATTCAGCAGTTGTGTGCACGAATTATAATTATTATTATAATTATTTATTTATTTGAGAATTAGTCAAACGTGAGGAAGAGGTGATAACAGGCCTCCGTTTAGGTGGAGTTTATCAAGCTCGTGACAGCAGCGAGGAGAAGAAGAAGAAGAGGACGTTTTAAATATGACGTGACTCTCGGGGGTTTCCTCTCTATAAATTGTGAAGGTCATGGTGTTGTGAGCAGGCAGCGCGGATGAGGTAGAGGAGGGGTGAAAGGAGTCTGTCTGCGTTTCCAAAGGAGCTCTCCTGCAACGCGTTTCCTCATCCACCTCTCTCTCCGAACTGCCACCTTCAAGTCGAGCGAGGCGGCTGATATTTAAACGCAGGAGAAATTAAAAAGCTGGAAATAATACCCTCTTGTTGCGACTGTTCATCATTTGGAGGCGTTTAAAAAATAAAATAACTGTATTTATTTAATTATCCATTAAATCTGCTCTGATTTAATTATATATATGTGTATATATTATAGTATATTATTGGTGGTTATATCTCTTAAATACTAATAGAAATATTTTCTCAGCTCATACGGGAAGTTTCTTATTTTTTCAAGAATAATATTTAATAAGTTTTTAAAGGTTTAAATAAAGAAGCGTTTTTTAAGAAACAGGATAAAATAAAACAGATATTTATTTATTCTGCTGAGCAGCTTGTGTGTGAGTGTGTGTGTTTGGATCAGTTCGGCAACTAATTTGCCAAAGCGCAGGAAAAAAAAGTTGCAGCTCAGAGTTCAGGCACATTCGCAGACACTTTATTATTTTACTTTATTTATTAATCAATTTATTTATTTGCTGCTTACACGCAATTCTGCTCTATATCAGAAATATGCAAACAAAATAAACAAAATTAATTAAAACTAGAATCAATACATCACAACCACCCAAACTATTTATTCTGACATATTTAAAAACATTTAAATAATCCCCAGTTTACAATTTTACCATTACATTTCCCACAATAAAACCTTTTACTACTATAAACCACGCTTGTTCTTGTTTTTCTATTCATTTAGTTCTGCCTCTCCAGCTTCCCTGACCTTACAGCGCCACCCTGTGGCAGGTGGCGGCAGCTGCCACAGTCATCGGCCTTCAGGTTTCACTCGGTGCGTGAATTAAAGCTGACCTTTTAGGGACGAGGATCTGCTTTTAAACACATCTAAAGAGGGTTTTAAGAAGCTTTTAGGGATTTTTTTGCGAATGGTCAAGCAAGATAGAGTGTGTTTTGGATGTTTTTTAAATTATAAAAGGAAAACTTTTGAATTCCCAGAAGATTAGCAGGATTTCAAACACAGACTGGATGCTCTCGCTTCTCCCTTTCCTGCAGAAACCCCTCGTGTTTGTGTGTGCAGCATCTCATTCCTCGGGGTTAAACGCCCGCCGCACCACCCCTGTTGACGAGCCCCATAAAAGCAGGCCAGCCCCTGCTTTACTTGTAGCCATGGGAACCAGGAAGCTAGTTAGCGGCCTTTCACGTCCTCTGCTTGTTGTTTATCCGGATGGATGGCACAAGGGCTGATGCTGCAAGTAAAGGAGTCGCAGTTGGAATTGGAGAAGTATTAGCGGCACATCTGTTTGATTTCATGCACTGATGTTGGCGTTTTGGTCGCGTCTACTGTTTCAACTTGGTCGAAGTGGCTACGACGCTAGCAGAGGCCTCTCAGCTACTCCTCGCCGAAGACCTCATGTCAGAAGTTGTCAAGAACCCGGTTTCAAAGGACTCATCAGTCGAGTCAGGACGCCCGCAGCCACCGGCCCGGCCCGGCCCGGCAGTCGCAGCTTCACTTGGCGCCGCAGACTCTTACAGAGAGAGGGATTCAGAAGTTGCCAAGTATACTCGCTAACCTCGAAAAGTAAACGAGAAGAAGAACTTCTCCCAAGACCTGCCAAAAACGTTCCGCTTCGGAGCACGAGCTCACACGCAGGATGACGGCTTCTTTAAACACAGACGCTCATGTTGAAGCTTTTTGTCGTGTCGTTTCTGAGGAAACATTTGCAAAGTTCACTTGATTTGAGGAACTAACTGGCCCAGATCCGCGAGAGGGGAGTTAGTTTACGGGTTCTGCAGCGGCTGATTGATTTTGTCAACACATTTGCATCATTAAATTTTGTCTTCTTGTGTCCTAACCTGAGGGGGAGGTGGGGGCGTCCCAGGTGGTGACGGATCTCCGCAGCAGACGGATCGATGGCTCGGGGGAGGGGCAGAGGCCGGCCGGTCCTCAGGGGGCTCCGCCGGTGACATCTCCTGCTGCAGCTCGCCGGCCGGCCGCCAGCTCGGGTCAGCCGTCCCGGAGGCAGGCCGGTCACTTTGGCAGCGGTTGCCAAGGTGACAGCATGTCAGCGCAGCCCCGCTGAGCCGCTGAGGATGGCGGGAGGGGGTGGGGGGTGAGCTGGGAGCCCGATGCATCACCGGCTCTGATGGGTTTGTCAATACTGCTTAGACCCAGGGGGAGCCGGGCCCGCTGTGACACTCACGGGGCCCCTCTGAGGAGCACACACCTTCACACTAAAACATCCGCATGCCCGCACTGTATGCGCCGTTTTGATGCACTCCGCTGACTTCTCCAAACTTTAAACTCCCGACAAACGTCCGTTCTCCTGTGCATGCTCTTATTTGCACAGCATCCAGTTTGCGAAAAAGCACAAAACAGGCATGAATCAAACCCCGTCCATTCATTCCCTGCAGATCCTGACCGTAACCGCTACATGCCTAACCCCGCCCTGACCCTAAATTTAACCTAAACTCAACCAGAAAGAATACAGCGTTTTCGCCGTGGGCTCTGGTTCCAAGCAAGAGTTTGTTCACACTGAAATAAACTGCAGATACAAGGAGTAAGATCAGCAGGAGATGAAACCAAAATAGTCTGATGGTGTTATTTTATACCGGGGCACAGATAGCGGCTCGTGTCTGGGTCCTGAAATTGAGAGGTTTACCTTGTAAGCTGAGTTCTTCTTCAGCGTTTGAGGAGATTCTTGTCCAAGTGACGTGTGCATTTAGAGTTCAGGTACATGCTTTTGGACGAGCTCTTTCTGGTGGACACTAAGTGTTAGGGTTAGGGTTAACGTAGTGACTTGACAGAACCAGCATTTGATTGAGCTATTGGTGCCGGACCCGAGTTGACGGATAAAAAGTGACTTGTGCAGCAGCAGTGTAGAGAAAGGGAGCAAGGTGAAGGAAGAGAAAGCACGCCTGGCCCGTCTGACTCTGTATCTCATTAACCACAGCGAGAGGAGGGGTGGGAGGGTTGGAAAAGTAGCATCAGCCACGTTTGGCTCAGAGCAGCTTGCGGTGTAACCATTTCTAGGCCGTGGATTTAATAGATTACTAATAATCGACCGCAGGTATTTCCAAGTTAGACATTAGCGGCAGGTGCCCGGAATGAGATCAGCTGCTCTAATCCCCGCGTTCTCACCTCCCTGCGAGCTCGCTTTGATGCGGGGAGTAAGAGCAGGGTGTTTGGATTCAAAGCGGCCGCATAGATCTGGTGCACCTATCTTGGTCGTGGCGAGGCGTCGTAAAAGGGGGGAAGGCGCGAGGGTACGCTGAGCCTCGTATCCAATCTGACCAATCCTCTTAGCAAGAGAGTTGAGTGTTTAAAGCGTAAAGAGAGGAGAGAGGTAAAAATATTAAGACTGCAGCCTTGGTGGAGCTTGTTTGCTGCTAACACCTTCCGCCGCCGATTTGTCATGGCGGTATAGAAAGCGCGCCAGCGCCAACGCCATCGCCGCGCTTTTCTCTCCGGCAAGCGTGCCAGATTCACGTCTGCGGACCTCCATGGGCTCGTCGGATCGTCCCTCGCCCCGCGCAATCGTTCGAACCGTTGCTCCGTTCGAACGGCTTCCGCTGCCGTTTAAAAGCTTCGCTCGCTGAAATAAAAGTAATTAATTGGTGTTATACACCAAGGACATAATTATCTTTTCCAGTAACTGGCACATATTTAATTACCAGTAATTGTTCCCCGAGCCTTGTTCAAAAGTGTTGCGCACCAGACAGTTCTGATATATTATACACTAATCCCGCACTTGATACTCAGTCAATTAGGGAATGTGTGTCAAAGAGCAATCATGTAAACAGCGCCGTGGAACATCCTTCTGAGACGCCAACGTGGGCCTTCATCGGTGTCCTCCTCCTCCTCCTCGCGCAAGCACACACACATCTGCGTCCCCGGCACTTTGTTTTCCTCCTCGGGGTACAAATCCCTACCTATCCCACTCCTTCCCGAGGTGTTAATGCCTGCCAGATTGGAGGAAAGTAATTTGAGATCATTTGGCAACAAAAGGCCACAGATACTGATTAACACGGGGGGCTACTTTCTAGCCGAGTGGCGCGGTCCCGTTTGTAAAAAAAGGAGCTAAATTTACTCCCCTGCGCCTTGCCTTGGGGTGTGTGTGGGGGGGCCGGAGGCTGCAGTGGGGCCCTTGAACATGAGAACAGGGTTTAATAAGTAAACAGGAGAGGCAGAGAACAGTGCTTCTGATCAGGGCTTATTTGCCCAGCCGAGCCCCTGGTACGCGCTACTAGCTGATTAGCCCTGCCGATTGTACCTTGTAATTGCAGTGCCTTGACCCCCTCTAGGCAAATATTAGATTTTAGTGGTTTAACCTTTCCAGTCGTCAGCGCGGGGTAAATTGCCCAACCAGATGTTAAGGAGCCCAGCGGTAGTCCGCAGCCCTTCTGATCAGCAGGGGAAAAAAGCTTACAGATTGAACCTTTTCTTTTTAATATTGTCTCAATTTCCTCTGGCCTTTCAAGCTGATTTTTCGCAGCGGTTTCCTTCCCCGAGAAACGTCCAGGCTCCGATCCTTATCCCCCCCTCGCCTCCTCCTCTGATGTCGGGTTACGGGCGAGACGTATTATTTAGAATCAGTCCAGTCACAGCCATTAGCGGGGGACAAATGATCAATGAGGAGATCAATGGCAGATATTAACCCGGCAATCAGGCCTTCGGTTCAATCACTCCTGCAATTTCTCAGCTTTGCGAGGTGCATCTCCAAGAACGCTTGATGCACATTATGAAACGGGAAGGCCGGTTATTTACATGCAAGGTAAGTATACATCATAAGACTTCCTGTCTGAATTCTGCATTGACTCGCCCGTCGTTGTCCAACAAAAGACTTGTTTAAAAGTACGCAACGCCTCAGGCCAACGGGGGAGCAACGAATTGCCAACGAAGCAGCGTCGAAGGCACCGTCGTCGACCTCAGATTTCAGCTGGATCCCGTTCTCTTGCGGTGATTGATGTTCGCTCGAAGCGTCCGTCCAGATGAAGCAGAAGCGAAATTAAAACATTCTGTGAAAGATGGAATTCCCCCTTCACCCTCCTCCCCCCCTACGATTATTTTTTCGCCATCCCGCCCGGCGTTTAAAGCATCCTCCCAGATATGCAGATCTCCCTCGACCGCAGGGCCAGACAGCTGGGCCTGGTTTCGATCGGCCTCCACGTAGGTGTCGGTGCCGCCAAAACAGAAATCCGATCGCGAGACGAATCGGCGTAAACATTATTCTCTGGTTTACAAAGCAACCTTCTAATTTGTACTCCTTTACGCGGTCTAACCTCAGAACTTGATTATGCCCGTTCCCATGGGTGATTCCTGCGCGCTCACGCTTTCACACACATTCGCTCGAGCATGCGGGCCTTCGGGGATCGTTGTGGAAACACTTTCGGACGTAACGGGGCAAGGGCGCCGGAAGTTTTTCTTAGGTCATTCCCAGCCGTTTCCAGAGATCTCAGGTTTCCCCCGTGTCTGGTCTAGAGTCCAGATCTTCTTCCTCCCCCGAAAGGCCCCGGTTCACCCCTGGTGTAATGGTTTCCTTCCTCCCCGAGCCTCTCACCTGAGTCGTCGGATGGAGGAAAAATAGTCATCTTTTCATCTGAGCGGTGGACTGGAGTAACCCTTCAGCTGGAGAGGAAACCCTACACTACCTCCTGCTCGCTGTCTGAGTTGGGCAGAAAGGGTAAGGCGAGGGGAGAGAAGGGGGGGAAGCAAAGTGGTTCCATGTGAGAAATGGAAGAGAAGTCTGGGAAAGACAGGGATTGACACCCTGAACACTCACCCCTCCTTCGACCACCTTACAGACTCCCATCCTTTGGCCTGATTAGGAGGAGACAGGCCTGTCCTGCTAAGATCTATTGGCATTTCCTCCTGTAAGCCTGAGCTGTATAAACCAGTTAGGTCCCGTTAGGAAGTCGACAGCTATGCAGCCTCAACTCAGAACAAAGATCAGTGAAACCAGGTCTAAAGGAAACGTTTTAGAAACCCAGAAAACCACTTCACGTCAGAACTTTTGCAGGTTTATCGTGCAAAAACCTGAAATCTAATGTATTTCAGTTTGTGGACACGCCAACAAAGCTGCCATCTCACAATGAACCTGTCTTCCACATGCATTCAGTTTACCTCCATATCATTTTCTTGCATGTCTTTGGTCTTTGTGCATTCCTGCATTGCTCTAATCTTTTGTTGCTTTAATTCCAACTTCCATTTTATTCCATTCAGGCGTGGACGTGCTGTCCCATTAGACTCAGTCACAGTCTGCACTGTTCAATTCTACCTGACTGTTTTTCGGTGTCTAATATGAAACCCTCTCCCGGACCCGCTGGTGTCAACAGAAGCAGCGGTAAAACTCCTCGATCTGCTCAGGTAGCTCGGCCCCCCCCCACCACCCCACCCTCCTCCGCCCACCCTCCCGCGGAGCCACTCCGAGGAGGAGGCCTAATATCTGCAGACATCTATGGCCGCCGCCCAATCTGTTGCACGCTCCGTTCATTTCACGCACTGCCAGAAGTGCTTTGTAATTATCCTGATATTGATGAAGGCTGATTCCAGCAGGTAATCGCTGGCAGTTCAGCTGTTTTTACGCTTCTCAGCAAAATGTCTCTATCCATTACCAGTGGCAAATTAATTTCCACTCAATGACCATACTTGTTGATAATCTACGAACTGCTGTGTGTGTGTGCATGTGTGTGTAATCCCCGACAAAGCTCTGAACCATGGCATATAACTTGGTTTGCCTCACACTGAGATCACTGTGGGTGTTAGCATGATGCTAACGCAGCAGTTTATGGCTACGATGCTAAGAAATCTTTAATTGTAGTGCACAATTAAGACGGTGCATGTTTTAGTTATCGCACACAAATTTCACTGAGGGTTGGAGAAGAAAGAGGAAAGGGAATAAGAATAGGAATGGGGAAAGGAACATAAAATAGAATGGGTGTGACAATAAAAACAGTAGAATAGTCACATGACTGAAATTGGAGGGTGTAGCATGCACAGAAATAGGAATAAAAAGTGGAATTGAGATATGAGCAGGAAGAAACTTTAAAAAGAAAAAGTAAAATGCAAACAGATGTGTGATTGTGAAAGAACTGTGAAGGTGAACTCGAAAAGAAATGAGGGGAATAGAAATGCAGAAGGAACACAGATGGGAAATGGGAGGAAAAATAAAGTGGAATAGAAATAGGAATAGGAATGGGGAAAGAAATATGAAATTGGTTAAGTAAAAACGGTAACAAAAAAAGGGGAATGGGAATAGTCACATGACTAAAATAGGAGAAAATAGCATGGGTAGAGTTAAGAATAGGAATAAAAAATGGAATTTAGATAGGAGCAGGAATGGAAATAAATATTAAAATGATCCAGGAAAAAAACGGCAGTGAGAATAGACATTGAAAAAAAACACAAAAAGTAAGATGTAATAGGAATATTAATAGAAAATTGGAATAGGTATGTGATAGTGAAAGAACTATGAAGGTGAACTGGAAAAGAAGTAATGGGAATAGAAAGGAAGAAGGAATAGAAGGAAAAATAAACTGGAACAAGAATGGGGAAAGAAACATAAAATCGGCAAAGTAAAAATTAAAAAGAAAAAGAGTTAGACAGTAGAAACCAAAAAGGGAATGGGTATAAAATAATGGAACTGACATATGAGCAGGAATGGAAAGTAAATATGAAAATGAACTGGACGGGAAACTTTGGAAAGGACAAGTAAGATGCAATAGGAATATGAATAAAAATGGAACAAATACAGTATGTGAATGTGAAAGAACTGAACATGAACTGGAAAAGAAGTAAAGGGAATAGAAATGTAGAAGGAACACAAAGCGTAATAGAAGGAAAAACAAACTGAAAATGGGGAAAGAAATGTGAAAAGAGTGGGTGTGAAAATAAAAACAGTAGAAACCGAAAGGGGAATGGGAACAGTCACATGACTGAAATGGGAGAAAGTAGCAAACAGGAGTAGGAATAAAAAATGGAATTAATAATGTGAAAGAACTATGATCATGAACTGGAAAAGAAGTAACGGGAACAGAAAGGGTAATAGAGGGAAAAATAAACTGGACTAGAAAGAGGAACGGGGTGGAAAAGAAGAACGAACTTGAAATGGAAAGAAAAGGGGAATTATATGAAAAGCAAAAGGGAACAGAAACAAGAACAGGAACTTGAAAATGAAGAAAAATATAATAGAAATGTGGAAAGAACTTTGACAGTTTGGTAGTATAAGAAGATAAGGAGAGGTGAAGGAAAACTAAACTGGAATAGAAATAGGATCAGGAATAAAATTTTGAAAATTTGACACAGGAATCAAGTGGAACAAAGAACAGGGAATAAGAGTAGGAATGAAAATAAAAAGGCAAAGAGGGCGCCTGATAAAACCTGGACTGGGAATATGAAGTGGAATAAAAAATGGGAATAGGGCTGAAAATAGGGCACAGAATGGGAACAAACTCTGATCGGCCCGCGATGCTAACTGCTCCTCATTGTCCTGCAGAGGAAGTGGATCCCCGAAAACTGACAGCACAATAAAGCTTAATTACGGACTGAGCCTCAGCCTCACAGGGACAATACTACAACTGTAACAAGTAAATTAACCACTCTGTTCCTCTTTTGCTCCTCCAGACGTTTTTCCCAACTGATGCCAGCACGTACAGTATATACGCAGATAAGTACATTGAATGCAACGTGTATGATTCATGGTGTAAATGACCACTTAGACTCAAACGCAGCATTTCCACGCCGCGCTCTGATGTATTGTGGCGCTCTGGATATCCCCCTCCACCGCAGCACTATGGGTAAATAAATACGCTTTAAAGGAGCAAATGAGCTTGAGCAAAGTGGCCCTTTGAGTCCCCATGTTTGTGGAGCAACCATAATGGATTCTTTAGAGCCGTGAACGGTTTATAGGCATGACAGCCATGTTTCGGCACGATGGGCTTATCCCTACGCAAGGCGCTAAGGATATTAGAGAATCAGCGTAAAGCAGCATGGAAATGATGACTGGAGCAAAGCCTCAACTCTCTGGTATTATAAGCCCTCAATTCTCCCGCACTCCATCCTCGGGATGGAGGGGGAAGGAGCGGACTTGGCAAAGCTCCACGGCGCGATATCCTCCATTATTTCTTGCTCCATCGCCACTTCAGCCGCACAATTAAAAGGATGTCACTCAATCTGGGGGGATCGGGCAAATTGAGAGGAGGTCAGCGGCGCCCATTGTGGCGTTTCCTTTTCAAGGCAGTGCTGGAATCCCTGTTGTCCATATGGAGATGTGCGGAGCCGTTGGAGGCGCGCCAACTCTCTAATGCCTGGCACTGAGTTACAGCCTCATATGAAGCATCGATGGCACATGCCAAGCGTGAGAACAGACGCCCATAAGGTTCCCCAAATTAAATCCTTGCACTTTAACCGGTGCAGATACTGTTTGTTCCCCGTTAACAAGGTGTACGCTCTTATTAGGAACGTGAGACGGATAAGTTTGCAGTCACCGCAGCGTGTTCGCAGGGTTTACCTAAGTCCACTGCGAGCTCACCAAACGAATATCTCCACCCAGTCCACCCACGGTGCCTCGCCTGTCAGAGACGGGCCACGGCGGAAGGATGATTAATGTCCCACCTCTCACCCCCCACCGTGAATTAGAGACCACGGGTCGAAACTATTTTTCTTGGTGAGCGGGAGCACGCTTGTGGCGGAAAAACGGGGCAAACACTGTTTATCATCCGCCCGACGACAGCCCTCCTCGGGGCAAATTAACCACGCGGCCGTATCGACTGGCACGGGCCGGGAGTCGGTGCCCCTTCACTTTGATTAATCTCCCCGAGTTCCTGTTCCAACTCTATCAAAGTAATCTAAGTGAAGACACACGGCATTGATCTGTAAACACAGCCTTAACCACTGTACCCCCCCCCCCAAAAAAAACACACATGCATCGAGAGGGAAAGGGGCCACGGTTACCGGAGTCGAGATTCAAATGAATATATCAGAAGGTTAGGGTTAGGGTTATTAGTAGAAGCTATCTCAAAGACATTTCATGCACGTGCAAACAGTATCTATGCTTTTGAGCAAGGCTCTCGACCACCTGCCGCACAGCTGCGGGGAAAAGAACCTCATCATTTTCATCCTGATCTGTAAACTCAGTCTAAGGTGGCAGCTTGTCTTCGCCTGTTCAAGGAATCCACGCGAAATGTTGTGCTAATCCGTCTCTGCTCCGACTGCACCACACATGGAAAACAATCTGCTTTGTTTTTTTTGTGTAGCCTTGCCAGTGTGTTTGGCAGACGCCGCCTGAGCGTTTTATTATTGTGTTATTTCCGATAGCTCATGTGGATTTGGTGCTTTGAATCCCTCGGCGTGGCATTTACAGTCGCTTTAAGACAGATGAGGCTAACATGAACACTGAATTGAAAGAAAACAGCAATACCAATTAATTAAAGAGCGTGTTTAAAAGTTTTTTTTCTTAGCAGGGTTAACAGGTTAAGTTCAGCCTGCACATAAACAAGGTTTTAGGCTTTAAGATGTGACCCGATGTTCATCAGCATGTCCTGAATTTCCACAATCCGGCAGGACAGCACAAGTTTCCAATGAGTTGTCAAGTTTGTGATGTAACTATCTTTTAAAAGGCGGGATAATTTAAAGCGGACTGAATAGTTTTAAGGCTGACAAATATTTTAAATAAGAGCCAGTCAGTTTATTTTTCATTTGGTTCATTATCTTCTTTTTATTTTATTTCATTTACAAGTGAGATATTTAGGAAAATGTTTCTATATCTAAAAAAAGAAAAGAAAAAAGGACTGATTCCTAAATCTGTGAAAACTCATAATATTTGATTTTTGCCTTTCACGTTCAAAACTACAGTTTATGGCGACGTTAATCTTTTACATCTGTTATTAATTATTTTTTTATTATTATTATTTTAATTTAATGTTATTTTATTTTTTATTTTTTTGCACGTGTCTGTGACGTGACACAACTTCCGCTTCAGACGTCGACGCCGCCTGCAAAGATGGCGGCGCCCTGCGTGCGGACCGTGGGATCGTTTCTTGGAAAATGTGGGAATTGCAGCTCCGGTTTAAACACTATCACGTCGCAGCTAAGCCGACAGGTAAATAACACCCCGATACGTGATATCATAACCGGGACCATGTTTGAAACAAACGCGAATGTCGTTAAATGAACCACAACTCCAGACTCTGACGTCCTTGAGCTAGCATCCTTTTGCTGCATCCGTTAGCCGAAACTAGCTTGACGAATATGTAAAATAAGAGCATGTCAATGTCGTGTTCAGTTTATGGCGGTGGGAGGGTCATTTTTATGCCTTAATTTAAATAATTACCCCTCTATCTACAATTCGGCTGCTATTGAATGCTATATAAGAGGTTTAGCAAGTCGGCATGGCTTAGCTAATGTTACATATCTGACATTAATAGCTAATTCTCCTCATCTCCAGGTCCTGCGCAGGCAGATATGCGTGAGCTCAGCCCTGTGCAGAAAGAACCTGGCGGCTGCGGGACCGGAGAAGTTCACCTTGGAGTTCATCCAGAAGCAGGTGGAGGAATACGAGGTGGGGAAGCGGCACCTGGCCAACATGATGGGAGAGGACCCCGAGAACTTCACCCAGGAGGACGTAGATGTGAGTAAATAGGCAGTGCGTCCTGCAGATGTGCATTTAACTTGAGCATTACTTGAGTGTTAAGTGGTAACTTCGTGATTGGGAACGTGCTGGCCTGAAAGTGCATAAGAATGTGTCAGGGATCAGAGTGTTTTGCAGATTGCAGGGATCAGATATGGAAGAAAAATCTTGCGTTTGACAGATTTGCAAAGTCTTGGTGAAGACGTTCGATACGGCTGCGTGCAACTTCTAATTAGCTGTAGTTTCGCTGCATCACACGGATCGTGGTTGGGTGACAGCCATGTGGATCTTATTATTGGGCTTGTTCCAGCTGATGCGCGGCTTGATCGGCCCGGCGGACCCTTTCCGGGCATCGCAAATCCACAACAGAGCGGCTCCGGACCTGAAAAGCAGCCGCAGTTCTTCAGTGCTTTGTTTCACTGGAGATTAAAAACCCGCAGGCAGCAGGCAGCAGACAGGTGGGGCCACCTCTGGCTAATCTACTGCATCATTGACATTAGCAACACCCTCAAACACACACACACGCTTATTTGGGATCTTGGCAGAGCATCTAGCCGTCGCTGCTCCATCCGTTTACCTCCCCTGTGGCCCTCACAAGTAATGAAGAGAGCCGTCGGCGGCGGGCTGTGAAAGCCAAAGCGACGGCCGGCGGCCCCGGCTTTGGGGGAAAATTTGGGAGGACTGGAGAGGGACGCCTGATGAATCCCAGCGCTCCGGGTTTGGAGTCCAGACTCTTCAGGTGTGACGGTGATGGAGACCCGGGGAAATGAAAAAGGATGTTTGAAACCACGGGGGAGAAATTCAAACTGCGGACAAAGCCGTTAATAGCTGTCATGATTATTTAGACTTTTGTTCTTCTGTGGGACTCTTATTTCAGCCTGTCCCCTTTGATTCTTGAAAATTGCGACGCATTCAAGTACTTTTCTGACATTTTATAACCAAGTGATTGATGCTTTAGTTGTTTTTTCTTCTATATTTCGTCCTGTCATACTTTAAACGAGCGTGACGTCCAAACAAATCTGGTTTTTAATCAGATTTATTGCACGTTAACCATAAAATGTGCCTTGTCTTTTGTGATTAGTTCTGCTGAAGTGCTCTGTTGTTTAGTCCAGTCAAAGAAAATTAGTCTTATTTAAGATTCCCGGTGTAATCGAAGCAAACTTTGAGCGTTTGCTTTGCTTCGTTCGATTTTAAATAAACTATCTTTACATGTTTCCGAGTCTGAAGGGCTAAATCCATTAATCCAAACAAATGTAAGTGGATAAATGAGGCAGGAATGGTTTAGTCAGCTCACTAAACGCGGGCACGAGGAACAGTTTTATCAGTTAACCCAGAGGTTCACAAGCAGCATTAGCTCCTAGCTGCAAACCCGCAGACAATGCTACAAAATATACGTAAAGAAACATCAACTTTTATTCACTACTGAAGATCTATTACATTTGATTAGCATCTATTCTGTGTCCTCCACGACAGAGCTGTTGGTCTGTTCCTTTGGTCTCTTTCTTGTCAAACGCCTGTCCATTTTGCGCTAGCTACATGCTAGCTACATGCTAGCTTGAGGAGCGAAGCAGCTTAAAGATAAATGGCACAAACCGCACAGACTGTGAGGGCGTGAACGATGTTTTGACAGGCAGGGATTCAGGAAGATGAGCAAATAACATTGAGATATATCACAATTAGGGATGTCCGATATTGAGTTAAAAATGTAATATCGTGAATTATCGGTATCAGGTTTTTATAACCGATGTTTGTTCTGTAGGCTTCAGCATTTCCGAGTCTGCATGAACGCAGCATGGGACGTTAACAGGCACGTGCTTGATGACGTATAACAACAACAACAACACGCTAGTCTCGTAGGTCGCTAACCGTGGCTAACAAGCTAGCTCGCCCGGTGTATGAGATGTCCGTGGTTTGGAAGTATTTCCAAGTGTCACCTACTAACAGTAAATTTGCAATGACTGCAAAGCAAAGGTGGTTATGAGAGGAGGAAACAAGGCGTCTTCCTTTAATACATCAAATTTGATCACCCACCTCAAGAAGAATCATGCAGAGTTATACGCTACATTTGTCTTCCTTGTTTTGATATTGTCTGTAGTGTTGTTTGAGGCAAAATATTCTCTCTAAAAAAAGCAAAAAAATAAATTAACGACACTTTTTTGGCTCTTTGTTCAGAAACTACTCAGTGTTTACATTTGAAAAGCCATGTTGCATTTATGTTTGCATCCAGTGGGATATCACAATAAAATCAGTCACAATGTGTTAATTCCATAATAGGTGATATGTTATGTTGTTACCTAATAATTTTGGAGTAAAAAGACTGAATATATCGGTATCGGAAATTAAGAGCTGGACAACATCGGAATATCGGATATCGGCAGAAAAGCCAATATCGAGCATCCCTAATCTAAATTATTATATATATATTTTTGTTTTATTATAGCATGAAAATTATTGCAGAAAAAATTTTGATTCTGCAGTTCCTGCAATTGTCTGAGGCCCCCTTGTCTCAGGTGCGTCTAAAGGCGTCAATTTGCTCAGTTTCAAGTAAATCAAAGAAAAACGGCGACATTTGAGAAGCCGGTAAATATCAGTCAGGTTTAAACTCTTTATCGTGTGTTTTTTGTATTTTTAATAACAGCTGACAGGTTGTAGATCTGTTCCTGACGTCGTGTTAGCATGATGATTCCACCTCCATGCTCGCGTCAGGTTCTTCGAGCTCAGTTTTGGCGTCTCATACACTTTCGGTCAGAGCTCCGTGACATGATTCGTCCTTCAGAGTCTCCAGTAAACTCAGCTGCTTGTTAAAGGCTCCAGGCGATGATTCCAGTTTGTCGCTGAAGTTTATAAAACGTGACACCTTCCTGCTCCCTCCTCACTCCATCTCAGCCCCTCAGGGATCTCTCCCACACTGTGTCGACTCTCCGGGGACGCGCAGGTGTGTCTTCATCTGTTCCCCCCTCTTTGCTTTCATTTTTTATTTATTTTTTTATTTTAACTTGCCTCTCACACCTTCGCGCGCTCGTTTCCCTCCACCGGGCCGCTTTTTCTTCCCCGCTTCCCTTCGATTTGACAACCTTTAAAAGGCGGCAACCTGCTCCCTGCGTGCAGCACCTGCTGCCTCTCTAATTGAACCGACAGGAAGAGGAAGAGGAGGAGGAGGAGGATGAACAGGCTGCGTTGATGAGTGTGGCGGGGCCGGCACGCTTCCTGTCTTGCCCCTCTCCTCGCGCCATCTGCGAGCGGGGGGGGCCGGGGATGAACTCGGGGTGAACCGCCGGGCGTCCATGGCGTCCTCTGCTCGCTGTCAGCGGAGCCCAAAACTTGGGCCGCACACACGAGTCGCTTCGCCTTTCCTTGAACCCCGCCGCCGTGACCTCTGCTGCTCGGACGTGTCAGCGTTGCCACCGTCCCTCAGACCTTTTTTTTTATATATTATTATTTATTTATATATTAACATTATTCTCTTTTTCACAGAGGAGCATCAGCTACCTCTTCCCCTCCGGCCTGTTTCAGAAGAAAGCTCGGCCGATCATGAAGGTAAGACCTAACGTGTGAGAATGAATGTTTTGAAGGCACATGAAGCTGGACCGCTGCTTTACAGAGTCTCCTTTTCTCTTCCAGCATCCTGATGAAATATTTCCGAAGCAGAAAGGTTTGTAAAGCGTGCTCAGGTTTTAATGTTTGCAGAAACAACATCTCATCCTCCTCTCTTCTCTTCTCTTGTAGCGGAGCAGTGGGGAGAAGACCGGCGGCCGTTCCACTTCCTGTTTTACACCGGCAAACAATCCTACTACTCCCTAATGCACGTGAGTACAGCGAGGCGGCCTTCCGTCGCCTGCCTCCTCTCGTCGGGACGTGACGACAGTCTCTTAGTAGACAGGGAAACGGTTTATATTTATATTCTAGCGAGCACGTTTAAGTCTTTAAGGGAAGGAAACGCAAGCACAACAGCTAAAAAGCGGGATTTTAGGTTGGAGACGGAGGGAAATAAATTCGAGGTGTGGCCCCGTCTGGCTTGTAAAGGCTTTGTCCCACCGCAGGGAGCGGCGGCCGGGGATTTCGGGATGAATCGGGGTGGGGCAGAGCGCGTCGAAAAGGGGAGGAGGTGGAGCGCCCGGCCTCTTTCTCTTTAACCCTCCTGCTTCCTGACCTTGCTCAAAGACGTTTCCCAGGTCTAACGCGGGGTGTGACATTTAAATATCGGCCCAAGCTCTCGCGCACACACACACACATATTGAGGCGAATGGCGGCGTTTTGCCCTGCGGACACAATCAGCACCCCCTGCTGTCGGTTTAAATAGGAACGTCAGACACGTCTGAGAGCTCGTGCTGCCTGTCTGCATGATTGCAGCCGCACTCACTCCCCCTTTTTCTTTTTTATGAATGTCTCGTTTGCCGTTCTCCCGCCGGTTCGAGCCCTTCCTGAGATCTCTCCACCTTTATCGCGCACGTGTCGCCAGCAGGGGGCGGTGGAGTGTAACCTGCAAACACACCATGCTCCTTTCACGCAGAGAGACTTACACGTGTCCTGTCTCACCAATCCATGCGAGTTTGCCCCCCCCCCGCCGTCACACCCCTCCCTCCGTCCCCGGTCGGAGAGTGGCAGCGGATTAGGCGCACTCTATCAAGAAGGAATTAAACAAACATCTGGTGAATAATTGACGGGGAAATGAGTTCTCACCCGGGAGGGGGGGTTGCTTGCCTCAGCGACGTGACCGGCAGCATCCCCGCCCCCCCTCTGCCCACCCTTTTACCCTCTGTGTGTCTGCGCCCGCCGCCTTGACTCGCTCCCCTCAGGTTATCCCAGGCTGTGCGACGTTGCTCCGCCTTTTCTCACTGTTGTCTCCGTTGTCTTCCAGGAGCTTTACGGCAAAGTCATGGACCTAGAGAAGCACCAGGATCGCCTCAGAGCCAAGGGGCTGTTCAACAAGGACACCAAGCAGATGTGAGTAGAGGAAGAGCGCGACCACACGTCTCTGACGCCATTTTCTTGTTTCCTATAACCTCGATTGTGTCCGTCTCCCGTCAGCGCTCTGGGCAGAAGCAGGTGGCTCTTGAAGGAGGAGCTGGAGCTGCTGCTGGTGGAGACCATCTCCACTCACGACGTAAGAACCTCCCTCATCGCCCTTCAGCTGCTGCTTCGCCGCTAAGAGCTGACGTCAGGCCAAAATGATAATCACGATTATTTCGATCAATATTGAGATTAATTATCACGATTATTTGTTTATTTCAACCCAAACAAATTTTACTGTCACATAGTCTAGAGAAGAAGAAACTAGAGGCCTTAAAGATCTGAACAAATATTTAAATAAAGGTGGTGACGGTGAACGTAGAGCAATGTAAGAAACAGCGCAGCCAACGTTTACCAGCCTCGTAACGTATTGTAGCTCTAATGCTAACGTCCATTAGCTTGTACAAAAGCTTCACACAACACGTTAACTTTAACGAAGAAGATTAAACAGATTGTCTCGTCCCGGGCGCAGGTAAGACTGTCTCTACTGTTACTCTGGACTCTGTTACTGTCCACATCTAGAAACTACGCTGCGCGGTGCAGGGATCCACTCTGATTGGCTCATGGAGGCACGTGATCAGATTGGGTTTACTGAGCGCTAAAAAAAAACCTTGACGTGGAGCATTCTATGAATAACGCATTATCGCACGATCACGCAAATTTGATCGTGAGAAGACAAAATTGTGATTAAAATTTGATTAATTGTGCAGCCCCTAGCTGACGTCTACGTTTTCTCCCCCTCAACAGTACGACCGCTTCATCCAGCTGATGGAGCGCCTGCTGTCCATGCCCTACTCCGCCACAGAGGAGGAGTTCGTCCAGCGCCACCGGCGGCAGGTGGAGGCCCAGGCCAACAAGCAAACGGCGCCGCCGCTGGAGAAGGACGAAAGAGGCGTGGCCTTCAGCGCCGCAGATGGTAGTGTATAAACCAGACGAGATGATTGGCTGCGAGTTAAACTGTCAGGCGCTAAAGAGTTAGCCACCTGCGGCGGCCATTTTGCTAACTGCATAATGAATCTCCTTTTGGGACAAACCAGTGCGCCGGCTTATTTAATTATCCTTTAATTGCTTAAGAAACAGGGCGGCGCCTGAGAGGTTAATCAAACGCACCCAGGAGATCACATGAAGGTTATTTGTTTTCCGTCTCGCTCTCAGGGCGCAGGAAGTCGTCGGTGTCCTCAGTCGTCCTCCGGGACTGCGGCTCTGGACGCGTCACCGTCAACGGCCAGGACATGCTCAGCTACTTCCCCGTCCTCCAGGACCGGTAGGTAGACGCACTTTTCTTTAAAATGCAAGGATGTGTCCCGCTCCACAAAAATGAAAAAGCAGCTTTTTCACTCTTCACAGCATCGTTTTTTTTTTTTTTATTTATCTCTTGTAGTAAGTTAATTACACACTTGAGTGATCGTGTGTGTGTGAGTGTCCAGAACTAGTGTGAGGACGAGGACGGGCTGTAATTGGAGCAGAGAGGTGACAATTGACTCTGTCAGCAGCCATAGGCCGTTCAGCGTGAACACACACACACACACACACACACGCCTTCATGCCATATTCCTGCTGAGTCAGACGTTGCTCTGTAATGTGTGGAGGGGAGATTGTAAGAGAAAGCTTTTCACGGCGCCGGGATCTTTCTGTGCTTGTCTGGAAACTCACCCAACCGGTCGTTAAATTAGCTAAGCCGCCGCCGTTGATACCGCTATCTGTTAAATAGCGCACGCTCCCGCCCTGCTCCATTCAACCCGCTCTTCATTCTCCTGTTTTTTATTTTTTTATTATCTTTTTTTTTGTGCCGTTTAAAGGGAGCAGCTGATGTTCCCGCTTCAGTTCATGGGCATGCTGGGGCGCTTCGACGTGGAGGGCACCGTGAGCAGCGGCGGCAGGTCCAGCCAGGCGGGGGCGCTGCGGCTCGCCGTATCCCGCGCACTGCTCAGCTTCCTGTCTGAGAGAGAGTGGGAGATCATGAGACAAGCCGGTTTGCTGACCGCAGACCCGAGAATTAGGGAGAGGAAGAAGCCGGGGCAGGAGGGAGCCCGACGGAAATTCACCTGGAGGAAGCGCTGAACCCGAGCGCGGAGCATTCACACGGCTTCTTGCATCGTTGGGTCCACTTTAAACCGACTCTGTCTGTGTGTCTTTAGTTTAGTAAAGCTCACGGAGCCACATCATTGTCTTCATACTGTGCTTTCACCCAAGATGCAGGGAGCTGAGTCGGCCACCAGATGGAGGTGTGTGACAAGAAATTACAAATGGGATTGTTTATGTGTCAATAAATAAATTAAAGCTTTTCATATTAAATAAAAAAAATAAAAAACATACTTGTTGTGGTGTTTTTTTTCCCCCCTGCATGTGAAATTTAACCATTTTACATGTCGTTCAGTGTCAGTATTACAGTTTAACAGCTTGGAATAATATTTTAATAATGCTTTTTCATATTAAAAACCTAAAGATTTAGTTGGTAAATATATCCACTAAAGTTCTTATTTAATTTTATCGAAATTTAAGTGGTAAACGGAGAAATCCTGTAATTTCTTCTAAAAACACAGGCCGCCTACATTACCCAGAGTGCAACGGCGACAGTCGACAGAGCGTTCGGGCGAATTCGGATCATGATTCGGGAATGTTCGGCTCCCCGTGCAGCCGTTAGCTTCCAACGGTCAGGATTGTTGGCATCCAAAAATAAAAAGCATTTGGCGTTGAAAACAACCAATACTTAAAAAGGAAACATTGTCATGTTTGTATTGAAAACAGTTGTATTGGCAATGAAAAAAAAAATAATTAAAATAGTTCAAATCTAAAAATCTTATTGTATTTATTGGGGTTTTGGATTTTTTTTTTTTTTTTTTTTCACGATTTCAGTTTTTTAGAGAGATTTTTTGTCAGTTTTACGATTTCAGTGACATCGAAAAAACTGATGTCGTAAAAAAAAATAATGTCTTAAAAAAACTGACATCGTACAAAAAAAATCTGAAGATTGTCATTGAAACATGCAATAAAATCCCAATAAATGAAAACAAGATATTCGGATCTGAATTATTTTAATTAGTTTCTTTTTTCAGTGTCAATACTTGTTTCAGTGCCAGTACAACTGTTTTCAATACCAGTGTTTCTTTTTTCAATAGACTGTTTTTGCCATTTTTTTTTTTTTTTTTTTTTTTTTTTATGTCAGCTTTAGAAATTTATTTTCAAAATCTCACAGAAACGCCTCCATAGTGGTCTGGCAAGTTTAGCTTTCACCCCTAACCGAAACTTTATTTGTAAAACACCCAAATAAACCCAATAAGACAAGCTAGGTGCTCGTATTAGGCCTACTTGTTTTGTACGACCAAGGATATAAAACATGATGTAACCGGCTGGAACAAGATAATATTTTTTTTTTACTTGATAATTGACTTTTAAATAAAAATTAACTAATTTAGTTGTTTTGTTTAAAAAATATATGTGAAACTTAAATTAACTTCAATTTTTCCATGTTGGTGCGATACCCAACTTCCGCCGCTAGATGTCACCAAATACTCATACATGTTTGACAGGTGCGTCTTTATTAAAGCTTAATCTCTTAATAATTAGGTCATCAGTTAAATGGACGATTATTAATAAATAAGCTATGTTAGAAGCTTTGTAGGCTATTTATTTTGATAGGTGCAACGTATGTGTGTAAATGTATTTATGTGTTCCGTAATTGAGTTTTAGTCTCATAGAAGACTTATTTAAAGGGATGGAAATTAGTCCACGTTTTGGACGGACAGGTGCACCCTGTACCTGTAATCAGTCCCTCTAGTCAGGAAGGTGGAGGCTTGGTTGTGTGTGGGTGTGTGAGCCGGAGGGGTGGAGTCATATAGGCTCCCACTGGGTGACTTGTCCAGACAGCCTTGCTAGACAGATTACTCCCGCTGCCGAATAGAGAAATCAGTGTGAGGGCGACGGGTGAGCCGGGAGCGCCGCAGTCCTCCATTTGTGATCCAGACTGGAGCTGGGGAGGCGGCGGCTGGTATCATTTTGTGTTCCGGTCCCAAATGGAGGCAGCCGTGCTGAACCCCGCTATAATGACGGAGGTGGACTGCAACAGCAACACCCTGAACGCCGAGCTGGAGGTGAAGAAGCTGCAGGAGCTGGTGCGGAAGCTGGAGCGGCAGAACGAGCAGCTGCGGACCCGGGCCGGCGGCTGCTCGGGCGGCCCGCACGCGCTGCCTCCGTCCGCGGCGTGCGTGCTCGGCAGCGGCGGTGGATACTGCCTCCCCAGCCCGCTGCCCACCTTGCTCTGCCAGTCGTCCTTGGGGTCATTCGAGGAACCGTACGACTATTTCCACCCGCACAGCGCCGGGGATGGAGCGTCTGCAGCGGGGGAGGAGGAAGACGATGAGGATCTATCTGAACCATCGGTTCTGGATGAGCTGGAGCTCCTAGATTTGGATTCTCTGAGCTGCTCAGATGAGTCAGACGAGACATGGTAACTGCCTAGTTTAAATTCTCAACCATTTGTTGCTTTAAGTCTTGAATGATCTTTGCAGGAGCCATAATGATTGACTCCTTTTTTTTTGTCTTATTGCTGCTGATCATATCTGTGTGTGAGCTTTTGTTTTCAGCTGCCCCAGACAAAGCCACATGGAAGTTAATTAGCCAGCTGAGAAGAGGCCACTTGTTATCAGGCTGCATGGAGGTGCCATCCTGGCTCTGTGCGGGAGATAAAACAAGCGTTAGGGCTGCATTTACCCTGTTTTGCATGCAAAAATAACACATGTTTTTACAACCTCTAACGGTTTTAAGTGGAAGAAGACAAATTCAAATTGAGGAAGTGCCGTTTTTGCTGATTGTGTTGCAACTTGCAGGGTGTCACTTCCTTTGAACACAACAGTATTTTGCCTTAGTTCCCTCTTGATCCGTATTGCAGGTGTTCTTTGTGTGTCCAGGAATAGTAACAGGAGGTGTGTCCCCTTCAGGTCAGACTCTCACCTGATGTCAGTGAAGGTTTTAAATCTATAATTCAGATGCTTCCATGTCGCCTGCGGAGCCGGATGGAGGCGGAGGGGCTCGGGCTGTCAGGATAATCTGATTCCACTCCACCGGCCTCGTCCTCGTATCTGAAAAATCTTAAGAGCACCTTTAAGCTCTCGGGTCAGGAGGAGATGAGTTGGCGACACAAAGGGAGGATGGATTTTGGCGAGGTTATTGAGGGATGTGTTGGTGTGCAGTGAGAAAAGAGGAAGAAGATGTTTACGCTGCAGTTTCTCCTTTTTTTGTTATCACTTTTTCAACATGGACGCAATCATGTCTCAACTCAAGTCTCTGGTTTAGTTATTGGACACACTCTTCTTAAAGCAGATGTTAGCTAACATGCTACATCGTGCTCAACTCCCTTTCCACAACCTTGAATTATCATTATATAAGCCACTTGTCACACTCTCAGCACTTCAACTTCTGTCTTCTTTCAGGTTATATGTGGCGTCAAAGGCCCGGGACACCAGCAGCGACTCCCTCACGCCTCTGCAGTGGTGCCGGCAGGTTCTGGACAGCCCAAAATCGGACGTGGAGGCCGCCAGGAGGTCGCTGTCCCTCCGGCTGGAGCAAGGTACGACGGGTTGTTGTTTGCACACATGGAAAAAGAGAATTGGGCCCTGGGGGATTGTTGTGTTGTGCTGGAGAAGAGTTGACGGTGCACAACAAAAGACTGTCAAGACACGTAGCTGCGCCTGATTAATGTCGTCTGAACTGTTGAGTAGCGTCTGCAAAATTTAAAGTTGCTGAATTAAGACGGAAAGAACGGTTAGTTTGATGCAAGCAGAAACTGAGGCAGCTGTGTAGGAGTAGCTCTGGTTGGTGATCTCAGAAGACAAGAAAACAACGCAAGAAAAGGTCAGCAAGCATCCTACAAACGTACACAAGAATGTGTTGTCACTTGTCCATCCTAACATATTTGTTTCGAGCGTTTTGTTTCTGCCGTCAAACAGGGCATATTTTAATCCGATATGCACAGCTTTTAGGCGCCTTGCCGATCCAGATAAGCAAAGAACTTTTCTCGCACGCCACAAATCCTGGCCAGGGAGAAGTGCTAAACTGTTATCGGTCCAGACAGGGCTGGATCAGTACCCCCAGGGGCCCCTGGGCACTGAAGTTCATGGGCCCCCTCCCCTCCAAAACACAAACACCCTCCAAAGTAGTAGAGTTGCTGCCCCACCAGACAGATTTACACAAGACAGACACACACGCAAAATGCTAAACGATGTATAAGTTGGGCTGGGCGATAAAATGATAATAATATATATCACGATAGACACGTGGTCGATATCAATAGAAAATACGTTTGATAGAATGTTGATAATTTCACTTTATCTCCTTTAGAGAAAAATTGGAAGAAAACCCCGAGCCAAAACTGCAAGTCATTCTGGGGGATGTAGGCAGAGGAAGGGCTTTAGCCTCTCGACCTATCACGGCCCAGCTAAGACAACAACAACAACAACACCAACAACAACAACAACAAAAGAACGGTGTGGAGTGAAAGGAGATACTGTATGAGTGCGACAGCACAAGCAGAAATTGTAGATGAAAAAAAAAGGAAAGATCACGTTACCAGTTTGTTGTCTGCAAACCTGGTGGCGAGTGAGCATATTGGCTCTTGTCTCTCTTGATTAGTCGTGTAAGAGTCGGTTAAGTTTTGTTTATCTGCCGGCCAGTGAGTGGCTGCTGACTCATTAATCAGGGATCCGCGAGCAGCGTTATGAGTCGTTTAAGTTTCGTTTCTCTGCGTATTGTTTACTGGTCAAGTCGGGTAGTACGTTTTGATTCTCTGCCGAGTGAGATATACGATGTTTGAATGGAGCCGTTTATTGAATATCAATCAAACGTGGTCGGACTCATCTGCTCCGGTTAAATAGACTCTAGATTTATTCGAGTCGTCTTTGATTACCGGTTGTATGAAGCGAATCTTTTTTTCCACTGCTCCTGAATTAATTAAAAATTAATTAAATTTAAATGTTATGTCATTGTTATTTTCTTTTAGCCATATCGCACAGCCCTATGTATAAGTGACATCCGATGAATCCTGCGACAAATGCCGTGCACCTCCATGATGCTATATGCTAAGCCGCTCGATTCTGAAAGGCTGAAACTCCTCCGGACACTCTCTGTAATTGATCCCTGTTATGCAGGGTCCTCTGAGATGATGGTATCCACTACTGTAAATGAATGTGACGAGGTCACGTTACCCTGACCAGCGCCATCTCTCTCTTTTTCCGCATCCCCGCTAACGTTACTGTCCAGTCAACAAACAAACAAATAAACCAGGCAATCGGGAGACAGAATTTTTGTAAACAACTATTTTTATCTCCTGATTGGGGCAAGTCACGTTTAAGTCACGAAAAAAAACAACTTTAAGTACTTAATTACTCAATCACGAAAAAAAAAACTTTAAGTACTTAATTACTTAATTACTCTTGTGGTGCGTTCACACTAGCAGCGAGAGACCGACGAGCTACAACACCTTTTTATCGGAAGCTGGTGATATAAGCGGCTAGCTGACGTTGTAGCACTAGCTGGTGGCTCCGTGCATATAGACGCCGCATCGACTGTGGAGGGACGTGCCTAAAGCGCCGCCATTTTGGTGCAGAGCTAGCAGAACGTACGAAGGAAAGGGGTACTCTTCGATCTTAAAGTAGAATTATTCGCTGGATTTTGGACCGATTTCCAAACGTATTGATCTGTTAAAAAACGTCACACAGTTTTACTACCCAAATAGATTGTAAATAAATGATGCCAGGCTTCAACTGAGCGGTTTATGATGACTTTTATTGTGTAGAAACACCATTTATCCATAGATGTAATGCACTGTAGGGGCGAGTAGCCCTGTTCCAAGATGGCCGCCCTGTAGGAACGCCGCTCCAGTAGCGTCTATGTGTCTATGGCTCTGTGGACCCTGTTCGACTACGAATAACTGATCGACATGCTTGACAAGAGGCCAAACCTTTGGTGTTTCTTTACCACTTCCTGTTTCTCCTCTTAAATAATGAATCCAGCCACCTGCTGGTGTCAAGAGGTATTGCGTGCTAGCTGCCCCGCTCTCTAGGTGCGTTCAAGTGTAACATGAGACCAACGGCCTCTAGTATTTTGTATTTTGGGTCTCGAAATTCAATTTTCCCACTTCCCCCTGCAAATAGACGTCAAAGTAGTGGTTAACAGCGCTCCTGTCAGTTAAAATAGCAGCTTTAACAACCGTTATTGCTATTCTACCTTTTGTAGAGACGGTAACGAGTCTGAAATTGGATCACCTTCGTCACCCCTGCGTCTAACAGGACTCACCCGCTGTAATCTGTCCACTCCTCATCACACTAAGCTGATCAGAACCAGGTCAGCTGATCTGTGCCTCCGTTACAAGCATCTCTCAGTTACATAAAGCAACACCTAAGAACGAGGAAGCTGGTGTGAGGAAGTAAAACCAGGAGACAGGAAGCTGGTTGTTAAAAGCTCTTGGTTAGAGTTTAGCGTTGTCACGGTTACCTCATGGGCCTTTAAAAATAGATTTCATGTCTCGTGTTTAGTGACGGCCACACAGATAAACGCAGGTCAATCCAGGTGTGGTTTTTAAGAGGAATCCTCACCGGCTCGACGGCGCCTTGGTTGAAGTGTGGCTGCCACGGCTAAACCGGCAGCTTAGCGCCCGGGAGCCTTTATTGAGAGGAGATGGCGGCGTGGGCGCGTTTGCGTCGGCGCACGAGGCGTCTTAAGACAAAGTCGCTGGCTGCAGCGTCGTCTGAGACGTTTTCCTGCTGCGGTGCTCTTGCCTGTCGGTCAGCGGGCGTCAAACTTCTGCTATAACTTGAAAAACATCCTCATTAGTCAGCATGCTAACACGCTAAGCTACACTAGGGTGCGTTTTCTGCCATAAAATTAGCCAATGTTTTGATGATTTAGATGAAGAATTGAGGCTGGTTTTCTTGAAATAGTCTGAACTGAGGCGCCACATTGTGCTTCAGGCTTTAGCTGTTTATTTTTTAGAGCTAGCTCAGTCTTCAGGTCACTTCTACACTACTTAATGTGTAATGTCTGCTGTAGTGTTGCTCCTCTTTCAAGATAAGACTTTAAAACCAAACTCCTTTTAATGACCTGTACAGGAGCGTTGCCGTGTTGCCATGTCCCTTTTTGTCAGTATCTGGGTCGCGGCCGTTCCTGACCTCTCGACCCTGCCCTCCCGCCGCTCTCCGTCCTCTGAAGTTGCACCAGCCGCGCGGCTTGTTGCATCAGAGGCGACGAAGCTTCGCTCGGAGCTGCAGAGGAATCCTCCCACCAGCTTGGCCCTGCAATCTCTCCCGCCTGAGACTGAGCGAGCAAAATGGAGAGTCGTTGCCATAGAAACCGTTTACATAAAAGGAAAGCCCCCACCCCTCCTCCTCCTCCTCCTCCTTTTTTTTTTTTTTTCGTAGCTAAGTGGCTTACATTGGCATTGACAGGTAACTGAGAGAAATCCTCTCCCTGCAGTGGGCTGCACTAACTCACTCAGCAGTAAAAGATGAGCGGCCTTTGTTCCACACATATTGTCTGCACGCTCATATCTCGCAGGCTTTAAATCAGCTTCCCCCTGCCTTTTTTTTCTTTTTCTCTATGAATAGCAGCGGAGGTGTGCGTTTTGTGTGTGCCGCTCGGCGCCAGGTACGGCCGGCGGCGTCGCGTTGAACGCGGCTTTGTGCTCGGTGCGGAGCTGCTGAATAGAGCAGCTAGTGACAGACACTGCTGGTGAGGTAACGGCTGCACAGCACAGAGCCGTGAATTCAGCTCGGTTTGTTTTGGTTCAGATTATTACAGCAGTGAATGCAAACGCCTGAAAGTCTTGGCTTATTTTATTTTAACCTTGTATTTAACAATTCTCCTCCTCCCTCCTCAGTCTCCAGGTGGCGTAGCTCCCTGTCCAGTCCCTCTCCCTCCTCCACCCCTGGCCCACCTCTGAGTCGAGTCGCCGGAGTCTCCCCCATCGGTGCTTCCCCTCCAGCCAAACCCTGCTCCACTCCCCAGCCGTCTGAAAGACACGGTAGCCAAACAGGAAACATCGATCTGTCTTTATTAGGCCTTGAAATGTCATCCGTCTTCATCTTTACCTTCCCTCCTCGCTCCCAGCCTCAGCTCCTTCCCTCTCCTCCCCGCTCCACCCGGTCCTCCATCGGACCCTGAGCCCCATAGGGAAGGAGCTCTCCCCCGTAGCCGAGAGGACTCCCACGTTCCTCCCTCACCCGCCCAGCCGAAGTAAGACTCCACTAGCAGCATCACAGCTCATACGATCTATAGAATAACGTGCATGGATCTGGGTCACGCTTTTTAGATGTTGTTTCAATGATTCATGGAAGAAGAAGCAGCGTTTTTTTTTTTTTTTTTTTTTTTGCAGCTTCAAACAGAAATCAGCTTGTTGCTCGTTGCATGTGTGAGTGGAAAATTCTCAGCAGAGGGTTCAGCCCTGAAGGGAGGGAGCACACTGGAGCTTTGTCTTTAACAGATGATGAGATATTTATCGCTGCAGATTAGAGCCCGACCGATATATCGGCCGATATTAGGCATTTTCCAAACTATCGGTATCGGCATTTATAATGGCCGATAAATATTTCAAAAATAAAATAAAAACGGAATCATGTCATGAGTGTTGCCGTTGTATAGTTTGTCTACACCGTCCCTGTTGGCAACACTCGTGTGTAACGCCACACATCCTGCAACCTGCTGATCCAGCGGAGTCGGGCAGAGAGAACCGCGAGTATCGGTGAAGTGTGCTCATGGTGAGTCGGTAACGAGACATGCATTGCTTGAATAACAATTAAAAGAACATCCCCATCAGTTCTCTCAACTTAAATAAGCATGACAAAATTCGTGACATGTCCAGTTTTGCTGCTGTTAAATAAGCCGAGCGTGAAGCGGAATTAGCTCGTAGCTAATTACGTTACGTTGTTACAGTGTAGTTGGCCGACTGTCCTTTTAACTTTTTACAATGAAGTATTTTGTTAATAGCGTGACAGTTATAGCAATGAGACGTATCATCTCTCCTTGGCCTGTTATATTTAAAATGTATGTTTTACAATTTGCAGTGTGACGTTAGCCATTGCTAAATTGTGGGCTAGCTAACGACAAAGCTAGCTACTGCCGCTATCAACCACTAACGTTAACATTAATGAGCTTGGAAATCACAAAGAACTTGTTCTGCCTAAAAAAAATAATAATAATAAAAATATCGGCTGATATATCAGATTTTAAAACCAACAAATATTTGTATCGGTATTGGCCTTCAAAATCCTTTATCGGTCGGGCTCTACTGCAGATATGATTTCAAATCCAACTTCCATCAGCCAGACTCTTTTTTTTTTTTCCACACTTTTTTTTGAGATTTTGGGGGAAAAAACGAGAGTTTAACGATCATTAGAAAGCAGTCAATTAACTGAAGAGGTTGCTATAACCTCTCACTTCATATTTCTGTCTCCCTCTGCGTAATGGGCTCCAAATCTGTGAGCCAAGCATCACCCTCCATTAGTCTGGATATCTATGTGGAGCACACTCTGAGGACTGGAGGGTGCTATTCACATAAGAGAACTGAACAGAGCTCAGATTGTCGGTGGCCAGAGGTGTCAAAAGTATTCACGTTCTGTACTTAAGTAAAAGTATGGATACTTGTGTAAAAAATACTCTCGTAAAAGTAGAAGTATTGATTCAACTCCTTTACTCAAGTAAAAGTAAGAAAGTACAGGCTCTAAAATGTGCTTAAGTAAAAAGTAAACATTTTTTCCAGATTTTTCCATTAACAATTCATCCGTTGATAATTTTGCAAAATGAAAAAGTTCTAGTAGAATAATCTAGACTTAACGTGACCAGATGTCCTGCACGAGCATCTGGATCATTTTTAATAATAAACTGAGGGTTATTGGGTTGTTATTTTTAAACTGCTAGCTAGTGTTAGCTATACTATCAAAATGGTTCCCATAGCAATGCTAACTTTGTAAGCTAGCTTCCAAAAAATCCTCAAAAAGCTAATGATAGCAACAGAAACCACACCAAACCTGAGTTTGTTTGTTTTTTCATATTAGACCAGTAGCTAGTTCTCAAATAGTGGGGTCAGGTTGACTTTCAGTTAGTGTCTTTATTGATGCTTGAACGATAAACAAGCTTCCAGTCACTAGGTGGCAGCAGAGCTCAAATTGATCAACAGGCTCCCTGGTAAAAACAGTAGAAGAAGAAAACAGGACGACTTTCCGTCTCTAGTCCGATGCTCTAATCATGTCCGATCATGTCACGTCTTTTACATCTTGTCATCCGTGGACGTTAAAAAAGTAACGAGCCTGTTTTTCCAATGTAAGGAGTAAAAAGTACAGATATTTGTGTACAAATGTAGAGAGTAAAAGTAAAATGTCTTCAGAAAAAGAAATACTCAAGTAAAGTACAGATACCTGAAAAATCTACTTAAGTACAGTAACGAAGTATTTGTACTTCGTTACTTGACACTTCTGTCGGTGGCATGAGTCAAACTCTTTATTTATTTATCTTTGTGAAGGCCGCAGCCTCCGATGCTCGGCGCTCAGCCCGCAGTCGTCCGTGGACAGCGACCTCGGCGCGTCGGAGGCGGACGACGACTCCATCGCTCTGGGGTACAAACTGCAGGACCTCACCGACGTCCAGGTCATGGCCCGGCTGCAGGAGGAGAGTAAGTCGGGAGCGTTGCCGTCACAGAAACAGCTCCGGGTCTGAGATGTGTAATTAAACCGCTAAATTACGGGTCGGCTCTCCGTTATTTTGTACATGTGCGCAGAGGAGGCGGTTTAAGCTGCCGGTGACGCTTGTTTGTTGTTCACCAGCTCAAAATGTGCTTAAATCTTTAGAAAGGAAGCTAATTGTTGTCTTGCTCGTAAAGATGTTGTAAATTCATATTATTTGTGCCAGTTTCTCTGTGGTATTCACTTCTCCCGCTGTCCATCTGTCTCTATTGTTCCCTCCTTTCTAATAATTTAACATATGGCACCAGATCTCAGAGCCCATCGCTACTTCAGCTTCATTAACCCCAGGAGGTGATGATTGTCTCCGTGTGTGTCTTTCTGTGTGTGTGTGTGCGTCTGTGTGTGTTTCGCACGCCCCGTCCTCATATCTCGCTCCCCCAGGTCTAAGGCAGGACTACGCCAGCACGTCGTCCGTCCTGGCCAGCCGCCGCAGCCAGAGCTTCTCCTTCCAGCTCAGCCAGCTCAGCGCCGGCCCCGACCTGGAGGAGGAAGACGAGGAGGACGACGAAGACTACGGCCTCCTGCCGCCGCCGCAGCCGCGCCTCACCCGCCTGCCGCACTCCCACACCTTCTCCAGCATGCGAGACTGGCGAAGAAGCACCAGCTCCCTCTGCACCCCGCCTTCCACCCCTTCCACTCCGCCCTACCCCTCCGCCGGGTTCGGATTTCAGCCTCAACCTCTGGCCCAGCCTCAGGGATTGGGATTGGGACTGGGACTAGCCGAGCTGCAGGGATTCAGACCAGGATCAGGTAGATTATTTATATTTTTCTGAGTGGAACCAAAGAATAAAAGGCTGGATTGGGACTAATCTGCGTCATCTCTGTTTCTGTGTTCTGTACGTGCAACGTTCATGTGTTTATTTACTGTATATGTGCGTCGTTGGCCGTTTTGTTTTGGGGAAACTTCTTCTTCACGGCAACCAGCCGAATACGAGAGTAAGTCTGCACCGTTTTACGCTAAATCCTAAATACATTTAAGCACTTTCATGTCCTCATGCGTCGAGGGCCCCGGACTGACCCACAGCGACGCTTTAACTGCTTAATAATAACCCCGTCTAAGCCTGTTGTACAACTCCGCTTAGAGCCCTCAGTCTGGCGTGTGTTTCCGCTCCAGACCAGAGAGAGTTTGATGGGATTACAGAGTAAAGCCATCTTAAAGGAGCAGGCGAGAGGAGCAGTTTGACATCTCTGTGTTTATTTGACGTTTGTCTCGGACAGATAAGTTGCGGAGGAGCATGCCTAACCTTGTCCGAGCTCCCAGCATGCCCAGTGTGCCCATTCCTACCAATCCTAGTGCTTCCCCTTCTTTGCTTCGTAACAGCCAGAGTTTTGATTCGTCCAGCGGCCTGAACCGGCTGCAGTCCTCCAGTAAGATGCCACGATTATCACATTATTATGCAGGATTTAACTTTAAGATTAGTCGTCTAATTATGTTTGCACTCCCGCCTCCAGTCCCCTCCCCGGGCCAGCTTCAAAACAGGGTCCAGAGCGTAGGGAACTTCTCCTCCTCGTTGTCGCGGCCGCCGCTGAAGGCCACGGCCTACGTCAGTCCCACCATCAAGGGCTCGGCCTCCATGCCGACATCCGCCAGCCTCCAGTCCCTGAGCAGCAGCAGCAGCAGCAGCAACAGCAGCAACAGCGGCATCCCCATGCTGAGCAAACCGGCCGCAGGGACCAACTCCACCCCGACCACGCCTCGCAGCGGCCTGCCGCGCCCCGCCTCCTTTGTGGGCACCGTGGGCTCCGCCGCTCGCAGCAAAGCAGCCCAACCTGCACGAAGGTAAGAAGAAGGAGGAATAAAAAACTTTCTACTGCTGCATTTTAAATAGGGATGCTGGATATTGGCTTTTCTGCCGATATCCGATATTCCGATATTGTCCAACTCTTAATTTCTGATACCGATATCACCCGATACCTATATATTCAGTCTTTTTACACCAAAATTATTAGGTAACAACATAACATATCACCTATTATGGAATTAACACATTGTGCCTAATTTTAATGCGATGTCCCACTGGATGTAAACATAAATGCAACATGGCTTTTCAAATGTAAACACTGTCTGTGCAAAATAAGTTACTGAAAAAAGTGCCAAACAAAGTGCCATTTATTTTTTGTGTTTTTAGCGAGAATATTAAACCACGGACATCTCATACACCAGGCGAGCTAGCTTGTTAGCCACGGTTAGCAACCTACGAGACTAGCGTGTTGTTGTTGTTGTTATACGTCATCAAGCACGCGCCTGTTAACGTCCCATGCTGCGTTCATACAGACTCGGAAATGCTGAAGCCTACAGAACAAACATCAGATATTAAAACCCGATACCGATATTTCCCGATATTACATTTTTAACTAAATATCGGCCGATAATATCAGAAGGCCGATATTATCGGATAATATCGGACATCCGATAATATCGGATCCCGATTTAAATTTAAATGTTCCTTCCTTGCAGTTTACTGACGCCTCCAAAGAGCTTGTCCACCTTCAGTGCCCTCCGTGACAGCACCTGGAGAGACGGCTGCTACTGATGAAGGGATGCGGCGGCGCCCCGCTGGCTGGGGTAACTCGCTGCACCTCGATGTCGAGCTTTCCTTGGGGGACCTTGACCAAAAAGTAACGTGAAATCAGAGATCCTGCATAGAATCGTCACACGAACTGACCTCTCATATTCTATGCAGCATCTTGAATCTACAATCTGCGCGCTCGGACCGTGCCAAGGGGGAGCTGTTCCCTGTTGCTCTTGTGCAATAAACGACTGGCCGTGGGGTACCAGTAATATTTATAACCCGCTGATGAGGGCTGCCAGTTTTTATGATACTGTACTTATTTATATATTTATTTATTTTAAAGAAACAGTTTTGACTAATCAGGTGTTTTTTTGTTTGTTTTTTTGTCCCTGTGGCAAAAAGCGCCAACGATGCTGCTAAAATGGAATCATTCCCCGTTAGATTTGGGCATATTTGGTCTAATTTTTACAAGCGAGATATTAAAGTATGTATTCGTGTACAAAGCTAACTATTAAGTATGTGCGTACGTATCTGCTGATTGATGCAATATTCAATTTTTAACTGTACGTCTCGAGCAAAATGAAAAACATCTGAACGTGTTTACAGAACTGTCTTATCACGGGTGTCACTTACACTTTGAAACTAGTTTGAGCGATAACTGTTCTTGTTGCACTTTGTACACACTTCCCGATATTTACCGATGTTTGCACTTCTTTTGCATTTTACCTTCAAACGGCTGTTGATGAAATGTTTTTTTTTCCCCCAGGAGGTTTCACAAGATCCACACACACAGCGTTATGTAGCACCCTTCGTTTGTAATACTTCACTTGTGTTTTTAAATGGCCGTCACCGGGACACCTCTTACACGATCCTGCCACTTTTGTTACTGTGAATGACTGAGTGAGTGAAACATTTTAATAAATTAAAATAAAGCCCTCGATTAGTTTGGAAAATAAAATCTTCTAAACTAAAGTTGTCTTTCTGAATGTGTATGCTGAAGAAACCATCTACTGAAATGTTTTCCAAAAGCACCCCTTATACTCAACCCTACTTGGTACAGTCCCCCTTCTATTATACCAATTGGATTCTTCCACTTCCTGTTTGGCCTTCTACGTGGGCAGGTGTGGTTGGGAGCACATGGCACAAACGTTTGGGGAAATTTGAATCTATGAATTTAACTTGGCTAACCTGAAAACATCCACATGTTGGTTAAATTAATATATTTTGCCCCTCTTAATCGAAAAATATAGTTTAAAATGTTAAATTAGCGTGTTAAAACCACATTACCACGCTCTTGTTAAGCTAGCTAATGTTAAAGCTAATCCATGTTTCCTTTGGCTCCTCTTACCTTTAGCCTAACAGCAATGAGGAGCAGATATTACTGAATTCAGGTCAGTTAATTTCCTAAATAATGTGATAGCTGAAGTCTCGTTCATATTAAATTATTTCAAACAGGAAGTCTTTGATGCATGAGCTCCCTCCCAAACCACTTCAAGAAAAATAGCAGTGATGATGAAAAGGAGCTAACAACGTAGGCAAACGACAAGTAAAAAGTACAAAGACAGCTAACGCTAATTTGATTAAAGATGAACAGTTTTTGAAGAGTTTTGAAAAAAAATCAAGAACATGAAAACATTTAGCTTCAAGCTAGTTACCTAACCAGGTGGACCAGATACTCTGGTAGTCCTTTATCGGTCTTGGTGTCTCTTAATTGTGATTTTTTGTTTGTTTTACTGGCTTAAATGTCTTTTAAGTTGCAACTTCACCTAAGTTATTAACTGGTCTTGTGGTGCATAACTCTTACTTATACCACTGCGGTGTGCTCCAGGAGCTGGCTGGATTCAAACCAGCCACCACTCCTCCAAGTCCCCTTCACGTTTCAGGTTTTTCTCTGGACTCTTTTGAATCTTTACTGTGACTGCTGGAATTCAAAGATGAACTCACATCTTCAGAGTCTCCAGTTTGTCTTCTAGTCTGAGTCGTCAGTCTTTCTTTGGTTGTTTAACTAGAAAATGTCGTGAGCCGTGAATGAAGTCTCCAGAACACTTGTAAACGGATTAAATGTCAACAATTTCTGAAACCGGCCAAGCATCAAACCAGTCACCTCCCAATCCTTTGAGGTAGGTTTTTTTTTTTTTTTGAGTGCAAAGAGCTCTGCCTCGGGGTTGATGCAAACGTGGCTCTCATTTGCCCGTAAATAATAAAAATATGAGACTGTAGGTGTAATAAAGCACTGGGCTTAAATGCAGCAGTCGATGAACTTCAGCATTATTGGCTGTGGACAGCTGTAGTTACAGACAGTGGCCACTGGAGGGCAGTGATCGTGATGGTTTAAAGAACACTTCCTGTCTGTTTATTAAATGGTTCAATATCAGGTGTAACAATTATTTATTTGAGCTTCAGTCTCTGCGTTGTGGATTCTTCTTCAGTCTGGTTTGTTTGTGTTGGTGTTTGGCTGCGTTCACCTGCACAGGTGAGTCTGTTTTCATTGAAAGAGTAAGAGATCAGCTAAATCTGGTGCATTCGGAACAAATCGGACATTTCAGTTGTTTTTGGTGAAATCCCAAAATATTTAAATAAATGTCAATTAAAAGCAAATTTTCTGTATTTAAATATCAATGAAAACTATTCCACTAACAAGCTGAAGTATCCGATGTCCAAAAAAACCAAAAAACAGTCTGAAATGTGTCTTCTTTTCTTTCCAGATGAAAACTGAAGACGAGTCGTCGTCTGACTTTGTCACCGTCTCATACTGTACCTTTCCTCAAAGGTCAAAGTTTACAGAGAAACTTTCTGACTTCAGGTCAGCACAGTCTCATCAGAAACCATAAAGTTGCTTTCTGTGGACAGATTTCTTTTAATTAAATGTAAAACTGAACAATTTAAAAATAAAATACTGAGGCAGAAATGATGTTTGTGGGAAAAATAAAAGCTCTGTGGCGTTGGACTGGTGTTCCTGATAAAGGAACTCCAGGCCAGACAGTGACTTGAAGGAAGTCCAGAGGAAGGATGGCCCTCACCACCTGAGTTATTTCAGAGAAAGAATCATCTAATGATTTGGAGAGGTGAAAAATCTAAGACGTAGCTGCCCCATGATGAAATGCTGAAATTGTATGAATGCATGTAATGAAGATTTTTATGTATGATTTACAACTACCAAACACCCCTTCTACAGTGCCCAACTTGGTACCGTCCATCTCCCCCTTCTATAAACCACATTGGAATCTTCCACTTCCTGTTTGTCAGTCTGGCCTTCTACCTGGACAGGTGTGGATGGAGCACATGGAACAAACATTTGGGTAATTTGAATCTACGAATGAATGAGACTGAATGTGAATGTTTATTTCTCTGAGTTAGCCTGAAATCCTTCAAATCAAACATTTACCAATGAAATCATTTAATAAAAAGTCCCAGATTAAAGTTCATTGATATTCATTCAAACCAGTTTAGTGAAGACGTTTCGTCCACCACCACCAGCTGTAAATGTGATGATGAAAATCAGCTAACAACACAGGAAACCACAACTAAAGAGACACAAAGACGGACACTGCTACTGGATGAAAGACTGAAGTTGTAACATTTTGTTTAAAGTTTTTATGCTAGTAACATAACCAGGTACTGGAGACTCTGGTGGTCGTTTATCAAGCAGCAATAGATGTCTTCATGTCTCTTTGTGTATTTGTTGCTACCTCACTTTTAGCAGAATGTTCATTTTGATCAACACACTATACTATGACTTTATGACTTCTTTTATTATAGTAGAGTAACAGGTATTAATGAAATAGTGACATTAGTAAGTGTTTTGTTCTAACGTCCTCCTTCTTCTCCAGAACATCAGGAGGAGACACGGCCATGATGGTTTCCAAGACTTCACCTGAAGAAGAGGAGCTTCCTCCTACAGGTATAGTATTATTATTTATATCCCCCTACGGTGGCCGGGAAGTGCAAACCAACATTACAAAATGTGAAAGACTTTTTCAAAGCTTGAGACAGATTTACATTTTAGGAAACATTTTAACATATCATGAAACAAGCATTTCAAGATGCACAAACTGTCGATCCTTTATTGTTAGGAAAGCACGTTTCATGATTGCTATGCATAATATTATCCAGCAGATGTCGCCAAATTTAAGACATAAGACATTGAAAAACAGAAATATAAAGGCATTCTGTAGATACAGTGTGGTGGTGCTTTACAAATTGCAAAAACTATAAGAGTAGTGGTTTGTGCAAAAAGACAGTTGTTATTGACTCAGGCTGGTGTTGTGCAGCCTGATGGCAGTTGGATTGAAGCACCTGCGGTAGCGTTGCTTCTTGCAGCGTTGGATGCAGCAGTCTGCTGCTGAAGGAGCTGAGTGTCCTGCACACTCCAAAGGACCTCTATCGTCTAAGCAGGTGGTGAGGACTTTGGTCCTTCTTGTACAGGGCGTTTGTGTTGTGTGTCCAGCCCAGTTTGTTGTTTAGGTGAACACCCAGGTACTTGTATTCCTACGCGACCTCGATGTCCAAGCCCTGAATGTTCACCGGTGCAGTGAGTAGTGGTTTCCTCTTGACGTCGGTCACCACTTCTGGAGGTGGCAGCTGTCGGTGTTGCGTCTGAAGTCCGATGTGTTCAGGGTGAAAAGGAAGGAAGAGAGCCCAGTACCCTGCGGTACCCCCGTGCTGCAGACTTTCTTATCTTAAGACTCTCCAATCAGTCTTCTGACATCCTGAACTATTCACCCACATGCTTCCTCTCTTTCTTAGAGCCTTTCAGTCTTGACTGATTAATGTGGTGCGTGACTCATTGGAAGGCTGCTGTAATGGCAGATGACCACTGGATATCACTAGTGTCTGTTTTTGAGGCTTTGAAGCTTTGAATCTTTGAGGAAGAAGCCCTAAAAGCTTCATCCAGTCATCTCCAAGCAACTAAGCCAGAGCTCAAACAACACTTAGACCTATTTTTACATCTTTTCAGTATTTCATCTTGGTATTAATATTTAAAATGGATTTATACATCCAGAGCTTTAAGCCAAACCTTCATAATCTCTGAGGAAAGGCTTCACATCATGATCCACAACTCCAGAGACTCTGAGAAGAGAGGAGCTAAGAACAAGGAGTTACTAGGAGATCTATGTAGTTACTGGCAGTGACCACTGGAGGGCAGTCATCGCGATAGTTTAAAAACACTTCCTGTCCTCTGTGTTGATTTAATGGATCAGGATCAGGTGTGACTCTAATGTATCTGAGCTTCATCACTCCTCCTCCTCCTCTTCCTCTGGATGTTTCAGTCTCAGCGTCGTGGCTTCTTCTCTCCTGCTGAAGGTAAAAGCGTTTCTCTCGTTCTTCTCCTTTACTCTGGTGTCGCTTTGTTTGCAGTGTTTGTGTTGATGAACAGGCTGCGTTCACCTGCGCAGGTGAGTCTGTTTTCAGAGCAGCGAGCGTCCTCCTGCCTCTGACTGTTAAAGAGTAAAAACAGACTGTGCAGACTGACCTGCTGCTTCCTCTCAGTCTCAGTGTTCACCACTAAGTCACTGAACTGACTGACAGTTGATCAACTCACTGTAGAAACATTAAAGCAACACACGGACAGAGTCAACGTGTTGCTGCTCTGCTGTCTCCACTTCCTGCTAAATCCGCTGCGTTCAGGACAAATCGGACATTTCAGACACGTTGGTGAAATCCACCTGCATTTAGATAAATGATAAACTGACAAAATAAATGTTGATTTAAAGCAGATTTTCTGTATTTTATCAATAATAAAACTAATAAGTAAAGTTGTTGATCTGATCACTGCAGAAACAAATGTCCTGACAGTTCAGTCTGTTACTGATCATCTCAAAATTATAGAAACATGGGATGATTATTTAAGATAAGATAAAGCTTTAATTAAAAGTGATGCAGCAGAAATATAAAATAATAAACAGCTGTCTACATACATTCATATCAGAGTTAAATCTGACTGTAAATAAGAAGAATAATGTAGATGGAGAGTTTAAATCAATACTTGGTCTATAAATTAAAATGTTGAGGCTCCTTCTCTAAAAGCAGCTATAATTAGATAAACAGTGTCTCTAATATTTTGGACTTTCCATCACATATTAATTAATGTACGGTCATGTGACGTGCTCTTCTATGTCTTATCATGTTCTTGTGTTGCCTGCCTCTGGACTGCAGATGCAAATTAGCATTGTTGCTATAATCCGTCATATTTCTGTCTGAATAGATGTTCATTAATGTGCACTGTCCCTATCACATAAATAAATATGTTAACTTTACAACAGGAACAAATGATGAACGTCTGCGGTGGGAACTCCTGGTTGACTCCACATGGAACGTCCTCCTGGTTTGTTTGTAGCTGTTCATGTCATTTAGACTGAGTTCAGTCATTTTTCAGATTAATTTGAATTTTGTGGACGTTGATAAATCTCTAAATGTTTCTGTGTCCTCTTCCTCCTCCAGTAAATCCAGGATGTGTCGTGTTCCAGATGAAAACTGAAGATGAGTCGTTGTCACCTTCTCATGCTGTACCTTTGGTCAGAGCTCGTCTCATCATGAGCTTCACAGAGAAACCTGACATCAGGTCAGCACAGTCTCCTCAGAAACAGAGAAACTAAGACACATGGATAGGTTTTTATTCTTGTACCTGCAGCAAAAAAAATAAGTAGTACAGAGAAATGGAAGTAATTGTAAATAAGAGTGACTTTATTTTTATTAAATGATAAAATGTACTTCCACAGTGAGGCCTAAGAGGAAACTGTATTAAATGTGATTAATGTTTGTGGAGAAAATAAAAGCTTTTCTGTCTACTCAATGTGTTTTTATTTTTGATCTGGATTGTTCATAATATTTTGTCCCTGTTTTAAAGTGTTTTCAGCAGCAGCCAGGTTTGGTGGTGACGTTTTGGAGGTTGTGTGTTCATGTCCAGGTCAGACAGTGACTGGAAGGAAGTCGCCCTCATCACCTGAGTTATTCCAGAGAAAGAGTCATGTGACTCGATGACTCACGAGACGAAGAACGGAGAGATTATGTGGAAATCATGATGGGGTGGGTGGGTGGCTCTAGCTCAGGAGGTAAAGCAAGCAGTCCACGAACTACAAGATCAGGAGTTCAATCCCCAGACTGTGCACAAGCTCAGAGAACCAAAGTAGATGAAGTGCAGTGGGTTGGGCCTCCAGAAGTGCAGGGTGTGCGAGGCGCAGCCTCGCACACCCTGCACTTCATCTGTCTTAATGTGGGGTTTGTGAGAGGCAGAGCCGGAGGCGAAGCCGGAGGCTCTGCCTCTCTCAAACCCCTATTTTTTACTAACGCTTCATCTGTCTTTTTTTTTTTTACTAAGTGTTTTTTCACCTTTTTTTACTAAGTGTTTTTGTTACTAAGTGTTTTTTCACCTCCAAATGTCTAAACCTTATAACAGCCACTCCACTGATGTCGATCTAAAGTCATAAATACTGACACAATGATGCTTTTTACGACTTTTATTAAAACAGTTCACACACAAACTAACAACAATCTAGATTCTTTCTGACATCTTGATCTTCCTCAGCTTGAATGTTCCCCTCAGAGATCGTCTGGTCCAGGTTCTTCTCTGTCTTGTCTGCAGCGCTGTCATCCATCGTGTTTTCTCTCACCTGCAGCAAACACACATCAGTTTATTGAGAACTGTTCCTGACAGTAAATTAATAAAATGTACATTTCTGTTGTTCCAGTCTCGTCTGTTGATTTTTTTCATAAACTAAGTGTCAGACAACAAAAAGTTGAGCTTACCATGAAGAGCTGGATGCCTCTGACACTGTTGTGCAGCTTGCTGAGCTGAGGAGACCAACACATGATGCCTAACACTTGGAACAACCAGGAGATTTAACCAGCAGCCTCATCTGAAACACAAGTGACAGAAATATCAAACTTTAGCTCAAGCTGATGCTAACAGTTAGCATTCAGTTCCTTCATCTTCAAAGCCACCAACACACCTGCACTAAGTATGGACACAGGCTGCTTCCTCTCCTACAGATGGACACACCAAACTGGTCTTGGACACTTCCAGCGTCCTGGTCAGTCACAGCTTTACTCTGAGTCCCAGAAGCAGCAGAGAGATCATCTGTCAGGAGGGATAACTTCTAAGATCTGTCTCTCCATGAGTCCACTCTGAAATGAATCTGGAACAGAGATGAGGACATGCACGAGGGTCAAATGAAATCAAAATGTCTTGATGAATCCTGAATCCCTGCAGGATTTACCTTCAAGTCTCTGACCTCTGAGCAGCATTTCAGGAGTAACATGGTTGTGCTGAGGACTTGGTCCTGGTGGAAACTCACTGCATCACTGACTGTTTTCCTGAACATCATTTATTAAATATATTTATAAATTTAAGTCTTGGCTTGGTTCTTCATGTTAACATTTCTTCAGCTTCGCTCAAAATATTAAATAACAGTAAACTATTACGATTAATATTGAATCGATACTCAGACTAGTTCAATTTCAGATGAAGCAGGTACAAAGCTACAGAATATTTCTCCGTGTGTCTTAGTGTTTAGTTTATATTTATTTATTTCCTCTTCACAGAGTCGCAAGATATTTTATCTTAAGTCAAACAACACGTTAGCTCGAGACCGAAGTTACGTTAATCAGGTTTATTATCAACACCTGTTCACTACTTCCGGTCACTGCTTGTATCCAAAATCTAAATAATAATAAACTCCTCAGATGTGCTCTAAAAGAAAGTACTTGTCTTTATTCAAATCATAAATTAAATTATAAGTATTATCAGTGATTTTTTCCTGCCAGGTAAACTATTGTTTTATTCATCAACGTAATAATCCTTTATACAATAAAGTCAGTGAGCTGCTTCCGGTTTATTTTATTTTATTTCAATTTATTTAAAAAATATATATTGTTGTTTGTCTCTTCGATTTAATTATACGAAAGCATTGCAAAATAATTTAAATAAAATAATTTATTAAATATATTAAATATAAATATAATATTTTTAAATCTTGGCTTGATACTGTAAATGTTAACATGTCTTCCAGTTCGTTCAAAATATATAACAATACTACGATTAATGTTGATGTTTCAGATGAAGCAGCTACAAAGCTACAGAATATTTTTTTCTTAACTTTAGCAAAACAACACAAGCTACTCCGCTATTAGCTTCTAAGCTAACAGGTAAACACGAACAGGTAGTCAACACTAACTGGACATTACTGTACCTGGACATACTTCCCGATGCCTTCGTGTCTATTTTATTTTTATTTTACGTTTTAATTTCCTCGTCATAGAGTCGCAAGATATTTTATCTTAAGTCAAACAACACGTTGGTTTGAGACCGAAGTTACGTTAATCAGGTTAATTATCAACACCTGTTCACTACTTCCGGTCTAAATAAAAATAAACTCCTCAGATGTGCTATAAAAAAGTACTTGTCTTTATTCAAATCATAAATTAAAGAAATTACTAGTATTATTAGTAATTTTTTACTGCCAGGTAAACTATTGTTTTATTCATCAACGTAATAATCCTTTATACAATAAAGTCAGTGAGTTGCTTCCGGTTAATTTTTATTTTATTTTATTTAACTTTATTTAAAAAAAAAAAAATGGTACTGCTGTTCACCTCTTCGATTGAATTATACGAAATAATTGCAAGCATTGCGAAATAATTTATATAATAATTTATTTACTAAATATATTAATGCAAAGCTACATAATATTTCTTAACTTTAGCAAGACAACACACGCTACTCCGCTATTAGCTTCGAAGCTAACAGGTAAACACGAACAGGTAATCAACATAACCGGACATTACTGTACCTGGACATAATCCCCGATGTCTTCGTGTCTATTTAAACATTTTCATTTCCTCTTCAAAGAGTCGCAAGTTATTTTATTTTAGGTCAAACGACACGATACCTTGATACCGAAGTCACGTTGTTAGCTTAACATTAATCAGGCTAATTCACTGACACCTGTTCACTACCTCCGGTTTCTTCTTCTCCCTCTTCGTCATCAACAGTAAACTGACCGGCGATGGAGATGTGTCTCCATCTCGCGGTGAAATGATGAACTGCATGACGTCGCTGTAATAGGAGAAACCATCACGATCGCTGCCCTCCAGTGGTCACTCTCAGTAATTACAACTGTCCACATCCAATAACACTGAGATTCACATTTACTTCAGTGATGTAGCTCTAAGATTCATCAGTCTAATAATGACTCGACACAGATTGTAAGTCAGCAGAGACTCAGGAGTATTTACTGACCTCTGGTGGCTATAGCATGGAACTACAACTACCACCCAACAGACACACTGTAAAAAATGGAAAATAAAAATGAACTGTAAGAAAAAATAAAAAATAAATGGAAACTCGGAGATGCACTGTAAAAATGGAAGAATTCGACTTGCAGTATATAAAAACAAACGAAAATAAGAGATACACTGTAAATATGTCCAGGTAAGTCATGGTTCATGTTTTGTTTTGTTTTTTGGCAACGGGACTTGTAGAGTTCCTGGAAGATGTTTTCCACTCATCTGAGTAGCTTCTGGAGCCGATGACTAATAACAGGTCGTTTGAGCACTATTCTTTTCAACACCTACATTTCTCCATGTGTATGCATTCTTAGAGCCTTTCAGTGTTTCGTTTGAGCGTTGGACTTCAGAAGGCACTGACTGTTATAAGATTTGAACCTATGTCGTAAGACTTTTCTAACACCCTGAGCTATTTGTTTTCGTGTTTGTATCCTTCGTTTAAAACATGAATCAATTTTAAACTGACCTGTGATGGAGATCACGATCACTGCCCTCCAGTGGTCACTGTCAGTAATTACAACTCTCCACATCCACAATAATACTGCTCTCAAAGTGGGCTTTATTGGCATGAAAGGGTTAGGGTTAGGGTTAACCCTCTCTCTCTCTCTCTCTCTCTCTCTCTCGTGTTTACTCCCCTCTGGTGGCCAAAGCCGGGAACTACACCTAGCGCCCAACAGAATCTCAGAACACAAATAAAACATGATGTCTGACCTCAGAGTCTACAGTCTACAGTCTGGACTCTCCAGAAAACCACACAGATGCTTCACTCCTGAATCCTGCAGGTTGTTTTGACTCAGGTCCAGATGTTTCAGATGGGAGGGGTTGGACTTCAGAGCTGAGACCAGAGTAGCACAGCTGATCTCTGTCAGCTTGCAGTCAATCAACCTGAATAAAGAATGATAAGATGTGTTCAAGTTTTTTGTGTGCAGCTGAACTATGTTGTAATTACTATGGATCTGACACTAACAGGAAGCATCAGCAGTGTGACATTGTGGTACCAATCAATTTGATCTTGAAGATTAGTTCAAGATAAACTTAACAATCATTCATTCACAGGACAACATTGTAGAGTTTGTCCTCCAATTTGTCACATTGGAGTCTGATTATTAGGAGATTTATTCACTGACAGTACGCACAGATGATTACTGACTACAATACCTATACCAAATAAACATGAAAATCTGATTTGTGACCATCAAAACTAAATGTTGAATCGGTGTGTAAGTTTGCAAAAACCATGTCGGACTCCGTAGTTTTCTCTGGTCCCCTGCCCAATCTGACCAATGATGACATGTTTAGTCGCACGTCATCATTCCATCGCTGGTTATCTAGGTGGTGTCCAGAAAACAACGTGGCCTTCATAGATAATTGGCACCCTTTCTGGGGAAAACCTGGTCTGATTAGGCGAGATGGCATCCACCCAACTTTAGTGGGTGCTGCACTTATCTCTAGGAATATGGCTAATTTTATTAACCCCCCGAAACCATGACAATCCAGAGTTCAGACCAGGAGGCAGAGTTGTAGTCTTACACACTTCTCTGCAGCTTCTCTAGCACTGTCTCACAACCATAAACTCTATAGATGTTCTGTCTGCTCCCAGATTATTTAAACCAAAAAACAACAACAGAGGAGTTACTCATTTGAACCTGATACAAATCAGAACAACTTCATTGGCAGAACAGAAGAATAGGAAAATTAAATGTGGTCTTTTAAACATCAGATCTCTCTCATCCAAATCTCTTCTAGTGAATGATCTGATAACTGATCATCAGATTGATCTATTTAGTTTGACTGAAACGTGGCTGCAGGATGATGAATATGTTAGTTTAAATGAGTCTACGCCACCCAGCCATAGTAATTATCACATTCCTAGAAGCACAGGTAGAGGAGGAGGAGTGGCAGCAATCTTCCACTCTGATTTATCTATTAATCCTAGACCTAAGGAGAGCTTTAATTCATTTGAAAGTCTTACCCTTAGTCTTGCTCATCCAGACCGGATGACACAAAAACCAATTCTTTTTGTTGTGGTATATCGCCCACCTTCTCCTTACTCTGAGTTTTTAGCTGAATTCTCTGAGTTTCTATGTGATTTAGTTCTTAGAACAGATAAAGTGATTATAGTAGGTGACTTTAACATCCATGTTGATGTTGTCAGTGACAGCCTTAGCTCATCATTTACATCATTATTAGATTCAATTGGCTTTTCTCAGAATATAAATGGATCAACTCACAGTTTTAATCACACCTTAGATCTGGTCCTAACATACGGCATAGAAACTGAAAGCTTAACAATATTTAGCCAAAACCCTCTTTTGTCTGACCATTTTCTCATTACCTTTGAATTTACTATAATGGATGCTGAAATTTCAGGAGGCGCACATCTGCAAAGATTTCCTTTCAGCACTGTAGCCAGGCTGACAAAGAGCCACAGCTCTGTTGATCCATCTATTCCTTCGGCCCTCAGTAGTAATGACTTCATCAGCTTCTTTACTAATAAAATTGTTGGCATTAGAGAAAACATTCAAGGCATTCTTCCAACGACTGTCAAAGATGTGAGTACAGTGACTTTAGAAATTTCTGTTAGACCTTATCAACATCTGGAATCCTTCTCCCCAGTAGATCTTCTCGAGCTATCTTCAATAATTAAAGCATCTAAACCATCAACCTGTCTTCTAGATCCAATCCCAATTAAATTGCTCAAAGAAGTTCTTCCATTAATTAACACCTCCATATTGAACCAGATAAATTTATCTTTATTAACAGGATATGTGCCTCAGTCTTTTAAGATTGCTGTAATTAAGCCCCTACTTAAGAAAGCCACTCTAGATCCAAATGTTTTAGCCAACTATAGACCAATCTCCAACCTTCCTTTTATTTCCAAAATTCTAGAAAAAGTTGTTGCTAATCAGTTGTGTGACCACTTAAACAGGAATGGTCAGTTTGAAGCGTTTCAGTCAGGTTTTAGAGTTCATCATAGTACAGAAACAGCTCTGGTTAAAGTTACCAATGATCTCCTCATGGCTTCAGATAGTGGACTTGTCTCTATACTAGTTCTGCTAGATCTTAGTGCTGCATTTGACACTATTGATCATAATATTTTACTACAGATACTTGAAAGTGAGATCCAGATTAAAGGAACTGCATTAGATTGGTTTGAATCCTATCTGTCTGACAGATTCCAGTTTGTTCATATCAACCATGATTCCTCTACTTATACAAAAGTAAGTTATGGCGTTCCTCAGGGTTCTGTGCTAGGACCAATACTCTTCACTTTATACATGTTGCCATTAGGGAAGATTATTAGAAAACATGGCATAAACTTCCATTGTTACGCAGATGACACCCAGCTATATTTATCTATGAAACCAGATGAAACTAATCAGCTGGTTAAACTCCAAGCATGCCTTAAAGACATAAAGGCTTGGATGACCTGTAATTTCTTACTCTTGAACTCAGACAAAACAGAAGTTATTGTATTTGGTCCTAAGCATCTCAGAGATTCCTTATCTAATCACGTGGTTTCTTTGGATGGCATTACCTTGGCCTCCAGTACTACTGTGAAAAACCTTGGTGTTATATTTGATGAGGATATGTCCTTTAAATGTCACATTAAGCAAGTAACCAGGACTGCCTTCATTCATCTACGTAATATCATCAAAATTAGGAACATCTTGTCTCAGAGTGATGCTGAGAAACTAGTTCATGCATTTGTGTCTTCCAGACTGGATTATTGTAATTCATTACTGTCTGGCTGCCCAAATAACTCTTTAAAAAGCCTCCAACTGATTCAAAATGCTGCAACAAGAGCATTGACAGGAATTAGCAAGAGAGATCATATTACTCCAGTTTTAGCTTCTCTTCACTGGCTCCCCTTAAAGTCTAGAATAGAATTTAAAATCCTCCTCCTTACATACAAGGCCCTCAAAGGCCTAGCTCCATCATATCTTAAAGACCTCATTGTACCATATCATCCCAACAGATCACTTCGGTCTGAAAGTGCAGGCCTACTTGTGGTTCCTAGAATTTCAAAGAGTAGAATGGGAGGTAGAGCTTTCAGCTATCAGGCTCCTCTCCTGTGGAACCAGCTCCCAGTTTGGGTTCGTGAAGCAGACACTCTCTCTATTTTTAAGGTCAGGCTTAAGACTTTCCTTTTTGATCAAGCTTATAGTTAGGGCTGGACTAAACCATCCCTTAGTTATGCTGCTATAGGCCTAGGCTGCTGGGGAACAATGCACTAAACACATGTTCTCCTTCTTTCTTCTCTCTCCTCTCTCGTGTCCTACACTTTCTTTTTCTCTGGCACAGAGCTCCTGTCCTCTAAATTCCTATCTGCTACTAGTCATGCAATTCTGTGCTATTACTATGTAGAATGTTTACTGCTGCTCTCCCTTCTTCTTCCGAGTATCTCTGGCCTGGAGTTGAGTGTTTCCTGTGGAGCGCCATACTACATCTGTTGTCGTGGTCTCATCAGCCTGCCCAGTCTCCATGGAATCCTGCTGTTATCCACTCCTACCTGAATGAACAATTCTCCAGCCTGCCTATGATTCCTCTTACATTTTCAAACTGTCATGTAACATCATTAGTTTGAATCATAGCATCCAACTTGTATGCTTTAGTCAGATATGTGTATTTATGACAGATGTATGTTTATCTTGCTGTTCTCTTTCTCTGTCTGTACCCGGCTGGCCTTAGGGAGATGGGTCCCTCCATATGAGCTGGGTTCTGCTCAAGGTTTCTTCCTGTTAAAAGGGAGTTTTTCCTTGCCACCGCCGCCTTCAGGCTTGCTCTGGGGGTTTCAGGCCGGGTCTTGTAAAGCGTCTTGAGACGATTTGTATTGTTATTGACGCTATATAAATAAAACTGAATTGAATTGAATTGACCAGATTAATGAAACATCGGCTGATATTAAAGAACATGATGCACTTTCATTTAACAGTTTGACATTTCTTTTGTAATGGAAAATTCATACTTAGTGCATATATAGATACTACAGATACTGTCGCTCTGATCACTGAGGGGCGGTGCTGCTCTTCACTCACAGCGAGAGAGAGAGAGAGAGAGAGAGCATGGGAGAGAGAGAGAAAGAGAGAGCATGGGAGAGAGAGAGAGAAACGCAGCGTGTGCAGCGACAGCAGAGAGGAGTTAAGTGATCTGTGGAGAAGTCGACTGGACGATAACAAGTGTCATTGTAAGTGAAATAAAACCTTCACAAGTTGAAAGTCAACAAACATAACCTCCTTCGCAGAGGCAGTAAGTACCACTAGTTCAACAAGCATAAACGTGCATCATATTTCAGCATAAACAGCCACATCTCCACCGGCATGATTTAGCCTACATGAGCTTACCGAGGTGAAGTTAGTTTGATGTTGGATATTCGACAGATATTCAGATATTCATTGTAGCCAGTTTCACCAAGTGTTGGCAGGCTATAAACCGATAGCCCGTCTCCTTGCTCCCACCCTATAGCACCCAGCAGACCTACTTAGGGACCGTCTATAAAGTAACTTCTCAATTAACTTCATAGTCTTTTTTGTCAATAGCTTGGGCATTATCTGACCTACAGATTCCAAATCAATGCAGAATAGTTCTCCTATATGGGACTAATCAGACACACTTCTTATTATAGCCATTGTATGCACACTCTATTTTATATGAATATTTGAAAGAAAAAACATGATTTCCTATAAGGAACTGTCTTCTTTTTTCAATACCTCCCCAGCCATGTGACCTAGTGACTCCAAATCAATGCAGAATAGTTCTCCTATATGGGACTAATCAGACACACCTCTTATTATAGCCATTGTATGCACACTCTATTTTATATGAATATTTGAAAGAAAAAACATGATTTTCTATAAGGAACTGTCTTCTTTTTTCAATACCTCCCCAGCCATGTGACCTAGTGACTCCAAATCAATGCAGAATAGTTCTCCTATATGGGACTAATCAGACACACCTCTTATTATAGCCCCTGGATTCACAGTCTATTTTATATGAATATTTTAAAGAAAAAACATGATTTTCCATCATGGACGGTCTCTTATTTTTTTACCATCTGAAAAACATTGCAAAGATCAGAGATATGGTGTCTAAACCAGACTTAGAGAGGCTCATCCATGCATTTGTCTCCAGCAGATCAGACTACTGCAACGGCCTGCTCACTGGCCTCTCTAAACGAGCCGTCAAACAGCTGCAGTACATCCAGAACGCTGCTGCTCGAGTCCTGACCAGAACCAGGAAATACGACCACATTAGTCCAGTTCTTAGGTCTCTGCACTGGCTTCCTGTCACTCAGAGAATAGACTTCAAAACCGCTCTGCTAGTCTACAAGTCTCTTCATGGACTAGCACCAAAGTACATCTCTGACATGATAGAGACATATGAACCAGCTCGAGTTCTGAGAACCTCAGGAACTGGTCTCCTGATCCAGACCAGAGTCAGGACTAAACACGGTGAGGCTGCCTTTCAGTTCTCAGCAGCCAAAATCTGGAACAGGCTTCCAGACAGTGTGAGACAGGCCCCAACTCTGCCAATGCTCAAATCCAGGCTGAAAACATTCCTTTTTACCTGTGCATACTGAAAGTATTTTAACTGATCCTTTGCTTTTAAGTAATTTATTGATGATGTTTTATGTGTCGATTTTATCTGCCCCTCTTTTTATGTGATTTTATGTAACTGTGAAGCACTTTGAATTGCCTTGTGTATGAATTGTGCTATATAAATAAACTTGCCTTGCCTTATTTCCAATACCTCCCAAGCCATGTGACCTAGTGACTCCAAATCAATGCAGAATAGTTCTCCTATATGGGACTAATCAGACACACCTCTTATTATAGCCCCTGGGTGCACAGTCTATTTTATATGAATATTTTAAAGAAAAAACATGATTTCCCATAATGTACGGCCTCTTTTTTTCAATACCTCCCCAGCCATGTGGCCTAGTGACTCCAAATCAATGCAGAATAGTTCTCCTATATGGGACTAATCACACACACCTCAATATGAAATAATATTTCGCATATACTATTTTATTTTAATTCTGTAAAGAATCTCATTCATTTCCTATGGGAAATGGCTTTTTTTTTTTAAATAGTTTCCTTGTTATGGGACCCAAATACCCCAGACCAAGCTATTCTGCTATGTGGTAGTAATCATACACACCATCTTTTCATTGTCGTATCCTATGCTGTGTTGTGCTGGGGAGGCAGCTTAAAGAAGATTTTGCCTTGAGAGGTTGAAGAACTGCAGTTGGCATGGAGCTAGAGTGCATCATAACAACAGCACGGAAAATGTCCCTACACTGTTTACTGTTTACCTTTTGTACGTTGCACTACCACTACTACACACAATCTACCATAGCACCTCATCATGGTCAATGTATCAAAGGGCCGGCCCTTAATCTGCCTCTGTAATCACTTCACTTGCTCTTTACTTCATACTTTTCTGTGAGTGATTCTTGATTCATATCTGTGTGAGATGTGTGTGTGTATGTATGTATATGCTGCTGGATGCCTGAAATAGGGGGTGACAGATAAAAATCAATGGTTCCATTTAAGTTGGCTATAGGTATAACTATAGGCTAGAGGTCGACCGATTAATCGGCGCCGATAGGACGTTTTAAAAACTATCGTCATCGGCCAAATTTGGCGCCGATAGTTGCCGATAGCTGTCATTTTTTTCCTCTGAAAAAAACAACAACAAAAAACCTCCGCTCTGTCGCTCTGATCACTGAAGGGCGGGGCTGCTCTTCACACACAGCGAGAGAGAGAGAGAGAGAGCATGGGAGAGAGAGAGAGAAACGCAGCGTGTGCAGCGGCAGCAGAGAGGAGTTAAGTGATCTGTGGAGAAGTCGACTGGACGATAACAAGTGTCATTGTAAGTGAAATAAAACCTTCACAAGTTGAAAGTCAACAAACATAACCTCCTTCGCAGAGGCATTAAGTACCACTAGTTCAACGAGCATAAACGTGCATCATATTTCAGCATAAACAGCCACATCTCCACCGGCATGATTTAGCCTACATGAGCTTACCGAGGTGAAGTTAGTTTGATGTTGGATATTCGACAGATATTCAGATATTCATTGTAGCCAGTTTCACCAAGTGTTGGCAGGCTATAAACCGATAGCCCGTCTCCTTGCTCCCACCCTATAGCACCCAGCAGACCTACTTAGGGACCGTCTATAAAGTAACTTCTCAATTAACTTCATAGTCTTTTTTGTCAATAGCTTGGGCATTATCTGACCTACAGATTCCAAATCAATGCAGAATAGTTCTCCTATATGGGACTAATCAGACACACTTCTTATTATAGCCATTGTATGCACACTCTATTTTATATGAATATTTGAAAGAAAAAACATGATTTCCTATAAGGAACTGTCTTCTTTTTTCAATACCTCCCCAGCCATGTGACCTAGTGACTCCAAATCAATGCAGAATAGTTCTCCTATATGGGACTAATCAGACACACCTCTTATTATAGCCATTGTATGCACACTCTATTTTATATGAATATTTGAAAGAAAAAACATGATTTTCTATAAGGAACTGTCTTCTTTTTTCAATACCTCCCCAGCCATGTGACCTAGTGACTCCAAATCAATGCAGAATAGTTCTCCTATATGGGACTAATCAGACACACCTCTTATTATAGCCCCTGGATGCATAGTCTATTTTATATGAATATTTAAAGAAAAAACATGATTTTCCATCATGGACGGTCTCTTATTTTTTTACCATCTGAAAAACATTGCAAAGATCAGAGATATGGTGTCTAAACCAGACTTAGAGAGGCTCATCCATGCATTTGTCTCCAGCAGATCAGACTACTGCAACGGCCTGCTCACTGGCCTCTCTAAACGAGCCGTCAAACAGCTGCAGTACATCCAGAACGCTGCTGCTCGAGTCCTGACCAGAACCAGGAAATACGACCACATTAGTCCAGTTCTTAGGTCTCTGCACTGGCTTCCTGTCACTCAGAGAATAGACTTCAAAACCGCTCTGCTAGTCTACAAGTCTCTTCATGGACTAGCACCAAAGTACATCTCTGACATGATAGAGACATATGAACCAGCTCGAGTTCTGAGAACCTCAGGAACTGGTCTCCTGATCCAGACCAGAGTCAGGACTAAACACGGTGAGGCTGCCTTTCAGTTCTCAGCAGCCAAAATCTGGAACAGGCTTCCAGACAGTGTGAGACAGGCCCCAACTCTGCCAATGCTCAAATCCAGGCTGAAAACATTCCTTTTTACCTGTGCATACTGAAAGTATTTTAACTGATCCTTTGCTTTTAAGTAATTTATTGATGATGTTTTATGTGTCGATTTTATCTGCCCCTCTTTTTATGTGATTTTATGTAACTGTGAAGCACTTTGAATTGCCTTGTGTATGAATTGTGCTATATAAATAAACTTGCCTTGCCTTATTTCCAATACCTCCCAAGCCATGTGACCTAGTGACTCCAAATCAATGCAGAATAGTTCTCCTATATGGGACTAATCAGACACACCTCTTATTATAGCCCCTGGGTGCACAGTCTATTTTATATGAATATTTTAAAGAAAAAACATGATTTCCCATAATGTACGGCCTCTTTTTTTCAATACCTCCCCAGCCATGTGGCCTAGTGACTCCAAATCAATGCAGAATAGTTCTCCTATATGGGACTAATCACACACACCTCAATATGAAATAATATTTCGCATATACTATTTTATTTTAATTCTGTAAAGAATCTCATTCATTTCCTATGGGAAATGGCTTTTTTTTTTTAAATAGTTTCCTTGTTATGGGACCCAAATACCCCAGACCAAGCTATTCTGCTATGTGGTAGTAATCATACACACCATCTTTTCATTGTCGTATCCTATGCTGTGTTGTGCTGGGGAGGCAGCTTAAAGAAGATTTTGCCTTGAGAGGTTGAAGAACTGCAGTTGGCATGGAGCTAGAGTGCATCATAACAACAGCACGGAAAATGTCCCTACACTGTTTACTGTTTACCTTTTGTACGTTGCACTACCACTACTACACACAATCTACCATAGCACCTCATCATGGTCAATGTATCAAAGGGCCGGCCCTTAATCTGCCTCTGTAATCACTTCACTTGCTCTTTACTTCATACTTTTCTGTGAGTGATTCTTGATTCATATCTGTGTGAGATGTGTGTGTGTATGTATGTATATGCTGCTGGATGCCTGAAATAGGGGGTGACAGATAAAAATCAATGGTTCCATTTAAGTTGGCTATAGGTATAACTATAGGCTAGAGGTCGACCGATTAATCGGCGCCGATAGGACGTTTTAAAAACTATCGTCATCGGCCAAATTTGGCGCCGATAGTTGCCGATAGCTGTCATTTTTTTCCTCTGAAAAAAACAACAACAAAAAACCTCCGCTCTGTCGCTCTGATCACTGAAGGGCGGGGCTGCTCTTCACACACAGCGAGAGAGAGAGAGAGAGCATGGGAGAGAGAGAGAGAAACGCAGCGTGTGCAGCGGCAGCAGAGAGGAGTTAAGTGATCTGTGGAGAAGTCGACTGGACGATAACAAGTGTCATTGTAAGTGAAATAAAACCTTCACAAGTTGAAAGTCAACAAACATAACCTCCTTCGCAGAGGCATTAAGTACCACTAGTTCAACGAGCATAAACGTGCATCATATTTCAGCATAAACAGCCACATCTCCACCGGCATGATTTAGCCTACATGAGCTTGTTAAGCTAACAACAGTTAGCTTGTTAACAGGCTAAAATGAAAGCTTTCAGTGTGTAGTCTCTTCATCTTAGTTTGCCATGAATCTTAAAATTTGGGAATTTCTTGTAAATTCTGTAGTTTTAATAAAGAACAGGACTTCCAACAGTGTTGATTTTTTTTTCTATGGGGGGGGGGGGGGGGGGGGGGGGGTTATCGACCGATTAATGGGTTATCGTTTTTTTCCTGCTCCAAACTATCGGTATAATATCGGCATTCAAAAATCCACTATCGGTCGACCTCTAAAACAAACAGAGCTTGAAATATTCAAGTTGTTCTTAAAACAAAGTTACTAAGTTGAAACGTGACTAAGAAGAACTAAAACATAAACGGGAAATGGGAATTAAACTTAGAATGTGCGAGAAAGCCGAAAGTGCAAAAGAAAGATAGTGTAAAAGTGAGTACAAAAGTAAAGTGCCCAAGAAAAAGTAAAGTGCGGAGAAAAGGGAGCGTCTCTCTGGTTTTATGAGTTAATTATTCAGGGCGTGTTTTGGTCGGGTTTCCAAATTCTTCGCGCGGAAAGTGAAGAGAACGCCTACTCCTTTGTCTTGAGACGTCTTATTGCCTGATCTTATTAACCGATTTTATATTACTAAATGTAACCATTCCATCACTCGTCATGGCTCATTAGCAATGTTTTCGTATGCGACAACACTCAACATTACAACACGACAAGATGACCTATCTGAATGGCGAAATCAAAATAATTCAAAAGCATCAATTAATGAATAAACTCAAGTTCTGTTTACAGTGACATTTTGCTAGTAATAAAAAGTTGTGGTTTCTAAAATAACAATTCCAATAGTCATGATTTCACAATACCTACTAGTATAAGAACATATCTAAGGTTCTACATTCTTTACCTTCAACAATGATAGAAGAGAGGGAAGATACTTTTAAAGATAGCCACTTGATGGCAATGTTGATACTTCTTTTCTGTGACCAATTATATGAATTTGGGATAACTTTATCGTACAAGGATCAAAATAGTCTCATTGTGATCGTTAGCACTTCCTGAACAACAATATATAACTTACCAGGTTATTGCAATTTCAATAGTCATATTATCAAACATAGGCTCTTTTTAGAGGAGAGAAATGCAGATTCAGGCCCTATCCACACGAAAACGCATTTTTTCGTAAACGCACATGTTTTTATTCGTTTTGGCCTATCGTCCAGACGAATCCCATAAACGCATAGCCCGAAAACGCACTTTTTTGAAACCGGGTCCCAGGGTGGATAAATTCGAAAACGCACTTCTCGTGGATCAGTCTGGACGGTTGAATCCGGAGATTTTTGAAAACGATGACGTCATCGCCACCATCGCCACCATGGCCACACCCCTCGAGCAGCCTTCCACCTCGTATATCTCGCGAAACGTCTCATAACAACATCAACAACAATGGCGGACTACATGCTTGCGTTACTACTGGAGAACATATTGAGCCTATTATGGTTACTAGTCTTCGAAAGCCGATTTGTAAACAGCGCTCAAGCTTCATGCGCATGCGCCACCCCTTCCTCTCCGTTTTTGGTGAATTTCTGAAGCTGAAACAGCGCCGCCTATAGACCTGGGATATGAAGTAGCGTTTTCAGTCGTGTAAAGACAGATCAAGTGTGGACGCAGATTTTTTTGAAACCGTACCAGCGAAAACGGATACGAAAAAGATTGTTTTCGTACGTGTGGATGGGGCCTTAATTGTGATTTTTGTTTGTTTTACTGGCTTAAATGCCTTTTAAGTTGCAAATTCACATAAGTTATTAACTGGTCTTGTGGTGCATAACTCTTACTTATACCACTGCGGTGTGCTCCAGGAGCTGGCTGGATTCAAACCAGCCACCACTCCTCCAAGTCCCCTTCACGTTTCAGGTTTTTCTCTGGACTCTTTTCAATCTTTACTTTGACTGCTGGAATTCAAAGATGAACTCACATCTTCAGAGTCTCCAGGTTGTCTTCTAGTCTGAGCCATCAGTCACAGTCACACGTCGTCAGTCTTTCTTTGGTTGTTTAACTAGAAAATGTCGTGAGCCGTGAACGCAAGTCTCCAGAACACTTGTAAACAGATTAAACGTCAACAATTTCTGAAACTGGCCAAGGATCAAACCAGTCACCTCCTAATCCTTTGAGGTAGGTTTTTTTGAGTGCAAAGAGCTCTGCCTCGGGGTTGATGCAAACTTGGCTCTCATTTGCCCATAAATAATAAAAATATGCAACTGTAGGTGTAATAAAACACTGGGCTAAAATGCAGCAGTCGATGAACTTCAGTATTATTGGCTGTGGGAAGTTGTAGTTACAGACAGTAGCCACTGGAGGGCAGTGATCGTGATGGTTTAAAGAACACTTCCTGTCTGTTTATTAAATGGTTCAACATCAAGTAACTTAGGTAACATCAGAAACTTTCTGACTTCAGGTCAGCACAGTGTAATGCACAGTGTAATTACAGTGTAATTAAATGTAAAACTGAACAATTTAAAAATGTGATTCTGCCTTATGGGAAATAAGCATCAAATACTGAGGTAAAAATAATGTTTGAGAAAAAATAAAAGCTCTGTGGCGTTGGACTGGTGTTCCTGATAAAGGAACTCCAGGCCAGACAGTGACTTGAAGGAAGTCCAGAGGAAGGATGGCCCTCACCACCTGAGTTATTTCAGAGAAAGAATCATCTAATGATTTGGAGAGGTGAAAAATCTAAGACGTAGCTGCCCCATGATGAAATGCTGAAATAGTATGAATGCATGTAATGAACATTTTTATATGAGTATGATTTACAACAACCAAACACCCCTTCTACAGTGCCCAACTTGGTACCGTCCATCTCCCCCTTCTATAAACCACATTGCAATCTTCCACTTCCTGTTTGTCAGTCTGGCCTTCTACCTGGACAGGTGTGGATGGAGCACATGGAACAAACATTTGGGTAATTTGAATCTACGAATGTATGAGACTGAATGTATATGTTTATTTCTCTGAGTTAACCTGAAATCCTTCAAATCAAACCAATGAAATCATTGAATAAAAAGTCCCATTTGAACCAGTTTAGTGAAGAAGTTTAGTCCACCACCACCACCAGCTGTAAATGTGATGATGAAAATCAGCTAACAACACAGGAAACCACAATTAAAGAGACACCAAGACAGACACTGCTACTGGATGAAAGACTGAAGTTGTAACGTTTTGTTTAAAGTTTTTATGCTAGTAACATAACCCGGTAGACTGGAGACTCTGGTAGTCGTTTATCAAGCAGCAATAGATGTCTTCATGTCTCTTTGCGTTTTTGTTGCTACCTCACTTTTAGTAGAATGTTCATTTTGATCAATACACTATACTATGACTTTATGACTTCTTTTATTAAACTAGAGTAACGGGTATTAATAAAATAGTGACAGTGGTAAATGTTTTGTTCTAACCTCCTTCTTCTGTCACTCCAGAACATCAGGACCATGATGGTTTCCAAGACTTCACCTGAAGCAGAGGAGCTTCCTCCTACATGTATAGTATTATTATTTATATCCCCCTACGGTGGCCGGGAAGTGCAAACCAACATTACAAAATGTGAAAGACTTTTACAAAGCTTGAGACAGATTTACATTTTAGGAAACATTTTAACATATCATGAAACAAGCATTTCAAGATGCACATACTGTCGATCCTTTATTGTTAGGAAAACACAATATTCTGTTTCACAATTGCTATGCATAATATTATCCAGCAGATGTCGCCAAATTTAAGACATAAGACATTGAAAAACATAGTAATATAAAGTCATTCTGTAGATATAGTGTGGTGGTGCTTTACAAATTAATAATTGCAAAAACTATGATAAAACTATAAGATGGTGAGGTAGTGGTTTGTGCAAAAAGACAGTTTTTATTGACCCAGGCTGGTGTTGTGCAGCCTGATGGCAGTTGGATTGAAGCACCTGCGGTAGCGTTGCTTCTTGCAGTGTTGGATGCAGCAGTCTGCTGCTGAAGGAGCTGAGTGTCCTGCACACTCCAAAGGACCTCTATCGTCTAAGCAGGTGGTGAGGACTTTGGTCCTTCTTGTACAGGGCGTTTGTGTTGTGTGTCCAGCCCAGTTTGTTGTTTAGGTGAACACCCAGGTACTTGTATTCCTACGCGACCTCGATGTCCAAGCCCTGAATGTTCACCGGTGCAGTGAGTAGTGGTTTCCTCTTGACGTCCGTCACCACTTCTGGAGGTGGCAGCTGTCGGTGTTGCGTCTGAAGTCCGATGTGTTCAGGGTGAAAAGGAAGGAAGAGAGCCCAGTACCCTGCGGTACCCCCGTACGGCAGACTTTCTTATCTTAAGACTCTCCAATCAGTCTTCTGACATCCTGAACTATTCACCCACATGCTTCCTCTCTTTCTTAGAGCCTTTCAGTCTTGACTGATTAATGTGGTGCGTGACTCATTGGAAGGCTGCTGTAATGGCAGATGACCACTGGATGTCACTAGTGTCTGTTTTTGAGGCTTTGAAGCTTTGAATCTTTGAGGAAGAAGCCCTAAAAGCTTCATCCAGTCATCTCCAAGCAACTAAGCCAGAGCTCAAACAACACTTAGACCTATTTTTACATCTTTTCAGTATTTCATCTTGGTATTAATATTTAAAATTGATTTATACATCCAGAGCTTTAAGCCAAACCTTCATAATCTCTGAGGAAAGGCTTCACATCATGATCCACAACTCCAGAGACTCTGAGAAGAGAGGAGCTAAGAACAAGGAGTTACTAGGAGATCTATGTAGTTACTGGCAGTGACCACTGGAGGGCAGTAATCGCGATAGTTTAAAAACACTTCCTGTCCTCTGTGTTGATTAAATCGATCAGGATCAGGTGTGACTCTAATGTATCTGAGCTTCATCACTCTTCCTCCTCCTCCTCTTCCTCTGGATGTTTCAGTCTCAGCGTCGTGGCTTCTTCTCTCCTGCTGAAGGTAAAATTGTTTCTCTCGTTCTTCTCCTTTACTCTGGTGTCGGTTTGTTTGCAGTGTTTGTGTTGATGAACAGGCTGCGTTCACCTGCGCAGGTGAGTCTGTTTTCAGAGCAGCGAGCGTCCTCCTGCCTCTGACTGTTAAAGAGTAAAAACAGACTGTGCAGACTGACCTGCTGCTTCCTCTCAGTCTCAGTGTTCACCACTAAGTCACTGAACTGACTGACAGTTGATCAACTCACTGTAGAAACATTAAAGCAACACACGGACAGAGTCAACGTGTTGCTGCTCTGCTGTCTCCACTTCCTGCTAAATCCGCTGCGTTCAGGACAAATGGGACATTTCAGACACGTTGGTGAAATCCACCTGCATTTAGAAAAATGATAAACTGACAAAATAAATGTTGATTTAAAGCAGATTTTCTGTATTTTATCAATAATAAAACTAATAAGTAAAGTTGTTGATCTGATCACTGCAGAAACAAATGTCCTGACAGTTCAGTCTGTTACTGATCATCTCAAAATTATACAAACATGGGATGATTATTTAAGATAAGATAAAGCTTTAATTAAAAGTGATGCAGCAGTAATATAAAATAATGAAAACAGCTGTCTACATACATTCATGTCAGAGTTAAATCTGACTGTAAATAAGAAGAATAATGTAGATGGAGAGTTTAAATCAATACTTGGTCTATAAATTAAAATGTTGAGGCTCCGTCTGTAAAAGCAGCTATAATTAGATAAACAGTGTCTCTAATATTTTGGACTTTCCGTCACATATTAATTAATGTACGGTCATGTGACGTGCTCTTCTATGTCTTATGTTCTTGTGTTGCCTGCCTCTGGACTGCAGATGCAAATTAGCATTGTTGCTATAATCCGTCATATTTATGTCTCTTTCTGTCTGAATAGATGTTCATTAATGTGCACTGTCCCTATCAAATAAATATGTTAACTTTACAACAGGAACAAATGATGAACGTCTGAGGTGGGAACTCCTGGTTGACTCCACATGGAACGTCCTCCTGGTTTGTTTGTAGCTGTTCATGTCATTTAGACTGAGTTCAGTCATTTTTCAGATTAATTTGAATTTTGTGGACGTTGATAAATCCTCTAAATGTTTCTGTCTCCTCTTCCTCCTCCAGTAAATCCAGGACGTGTCGTGTTCCAGATGAAAACTGAAGATGAGTCGTCGTCACCTTCTCATGCTGTACCTTTGGTCAGAGCTCGTCTCATCATGAGCTTCACAGAGAAACCTGACATCAGGTCAGCACAGTCTCCTCAGAAACAGAGAAACTAAGACACATGGATAGGTTTTTATTCTTGTACCTGCAGCAAAAAAATAAGTAGTACAGAGAAATGGAAGTAATTGTAAATAAGAGTGATTTTATTTTTATTAAATGATAAAATGTACTTCCACAGTGAGGCCTAAGAGGAAACTGTATTAAATGTGATTTAATGTTTGTGGAGAAAATAAAAGCTTTTCTGTCAAACTAAATGTGTTTTTCTTTTTGATCTGGATTGTTCATAATATTGTGTCCCTGTTGTTAAAGTGTTTTCAGCAGCAGCCAGGTTTGGTGCTGACGTTTTGGAGGTTGTGTGTTCATGTCCAGGTCAGACAGTGACTGGAAGGAAGTCGCCCTCATCACCTGAGTTATTCCAGAGAAAGAGTCATGTGACTCGATGACTCACGAGACGAAGAACGGAGAGATTATGTGGAAATCATGATGGGGTGGGTGGGTGGCTCTAGCTCAGGAGGTAAAGCTGAGGAGGCAAAGCAAGCAGTCCACGAACTACAAGATCAGGAGTTCAATCCCCAGACTGTGCACAAGCTCAGAGAACCAAAGTAGATGAAGTGCAGTGGGTTGGGCCTCCAGAAGTGCAGGGTGTGCGAGGCGCAGCCTCGCACACCCTGCACTTCATCTGTCTTAATGTGGGGTTTGTGAGAGGCAGAGCCGGAGGCGAAGCCGGAGGCTCTGCCTCTCTCAAACCCCTATTTTTTACTAACGCTTCATGTGTCTTTTTTTTTTTTTACTAAGTGTTTTTGTTACTAAGTGTTTTTTCACCTCCAAATGTCTAAACCTTATAACAGCCACTCCACTGATGTCGATCTAAAGTCATAAATACTGACACAATGATGCTTTTTACGACTTTTATTAAAACAGTTCACACACAAACTAACAACAATCCAGATTCCTTCTTTCTGACATCTTGATCTTCCTCAGCTTGAATGTTCCCCTCAGAGATCGTCTGGTCCAGGTTCTTCTCTGTCTTGTCTGCAGCGCTGTCATCCATCGTGTTTTCTCTCACCTGCAGCAAACACACATCAGTTTATTGAGAACTGTTCCTGACAGTAAATTAATAAAATGTACATTTCTGTTGTTCCAGTCTCGTCTGTTGATTTTTTTCATAAACTAAGTGTCAGACAACAAAAAGTTGAGCTTACCATGAAGAGCTGGATGCCTCTGACACTGATGTGCAGCTTGCTGAGCTGAGGAGACCAACACATGATGCCTAACACTTGGAACAACCAGGAGATTTAACCAGCAGCCTCATCTGAAACACAAGTGACAGAAATATCAAACTTTAGCTCAAGCTGATGCTAACAGTTAGCATTCAGTTCCTTCATCTTCAAAGCCACCAACACACCTGCACTAAGTATGGACACAGGCTGCTTCCTCTCCTACAGATGGACACACCAAACTGGGCTTGGACACTTCCAGCGTCCTGGTCAGTCACAGCTTTACTCTGAGTCCCAGAAGCAGCAGAGAGATCATCTGTCAGGAGGGATAACTTCTAAGATCTGTCTCTCCATGAGTCCACTCTGAAATGAATCTGGAACAGAGATGAGGACATGCACGAGGGTCAAAGTAACATGGTTGTGCTGAGGACTTGGTCCTGGTGGAAACTCACTGCATCACTGACTGTTTTCCTGAACATCATTTATTAAATATATTTATACATTTAAGTCTTGGCTTGGTTCTTCATGTTAACATTTCTTCAGCTTCGCTCAAAATATAAAATAACAGTAAACTATTACGATTAATATTGAATCGATACTCAGACTAGTTCAATTTCAGATGAAGCAGGTACAAAGCTACAGAATATTTCTCCGTGTGTCTTAGTGTTTAGTTTATATTTATTTATTTCCTCTTCACAGAGTCGCAAGATATTTTATCTTAAGTCAAACAACACGTTAGCTCGAGACCGAAGGTACGTTAATCAGGTTTATTATCAACACCTGTTCACTACTTCCGGTCACTGCTTGTATCCAAAATCTAAATAATAATAAACTCCTCAGATGTACTCTAAAAGAAAGTACTTGTCTTTATTCAAATCATAAATTAAATTATTAGTATTATCAGTGATTTTTTCCTGCCAGGTAAACTATTGTTTTATTCATCAACGTAATAATCCTTTATACAATAAAGTCAGTGAGCTGCTTCCGGTTTATTTTATTTTATTTCAATTTATTTAAAAAATATATATTGTTGTTTGTCTCTTCGATTTAATTATACGAAAGCATTGCAAAATAATTTAAATAAAATAATTTATTAAATATATTAAATATAAATATAATATTTTTAAGTCTTGGCTTGATACTGTAAATGTTAACATGTCTTCCACTTCGTTCATAACATTAAATAACAATACTACGATTAATGTTGATGTTTCAGATGAAGCAGCTACAAAGCTACAGAATATTTTTTTCTTAACTTTAGCAAAACAACACAAGCTACTCCGCTATTAGCTTCTAAGCTAACAGGTAAACACGAACAGGTAGTCAACACTAACTGGACATTACTGTACCTGGACATACTTCCCGATGCCTTCGTGTCCATTTTATTTTTATTTTACGTTTTAATTTCCTCGTCATAGAGTCGCAAGATATTTTATCTTAAGTCAAACAACACGTCGGTTTGAGACCGAAGTTACGTTAATCAGGTTAATTATCAACACCTGTTCACTACTTCCGGTCTAAATAAAAATAAACTCCTCAGATGTGCTATAAAAAAGTACTCGTCTTTATTCAAATCATAAATTAAAGAAATTACTAGTATTATTAGTAATTTTTTACTGCCAGGTAAACTATTGTTTTATTCATCAACGTAATAATCCTTTATACAATAAAGTCAGTGAGTTGCTTCCGGTTAATTTTTATTTTATTTTATTTAACTTTATTTAAAAAAAAAAAAAATGGTACTGCTGTTCACCTCTTCGATTGAATTATACGAAATAATTGCAAGCATTGCGAAATAATTTATATAATAATTTATTTACTAAATATATTAATGCAAAGCTACATAATATTTCTTAACTTTAGCAAGACAACACACGCTACTCCGCTATTAGCTTCGAAGCTAACAGGTAAACACGAACAGGTAATCAACATAACCGGACATTACTGTACCTGGACATAATCCCCGATGTCTTCGTGTCTATTTAAACATTTTCATTTCCTCTTCAAAGAGTCGCAAGTTATTTTATTTTAGGTCAAACGACACGATAGCTTGATACCGAAGTCACGTTGCTAGCTTAACATTAATCAGGCTAATTCACTGACACCTGTTCGCTACCTCCGGTTTCTTCTTCTCCTTCTTCGTCATCAACAGTAAAGTGACCGGCGATGGAGATGTGTCTCCATCTCGCGGTGAAATGATGAACTGCATGACGTTGCTGTAATAAGAGAAACCATCACGATCGCTGCCCTCCAGTGGTCACTGTCAGTAATTACAACTGTCCACATCCAATAACACTGAGATTCACATTTACTTCAGTGTTGTAGCTCTAAGATTCATCAGTCTAATAATGACTCGACACAGATTGTAAGTCAGCAGCGACTCAGGAGTATTTACTGCCCTCTGGTGGCTATAGCATGGAACTACAACTACCACCCAACAGACACACTGTAAAAAATGGAAAATAAAAATGAACTGTAAGAAAAAATAAAAAATAAATGGAAACTCGGAGATGCACTGTAAGAATGGAAGAATTCGACTTGCACTATATAAAAACAAACGAAAATAAGAGATACACTGTAAATATGTCCAGGTAAGTCATGGTTCATGTTTTGTTTTGTTTTTTGGCAACGGGACTTGTAGAGTTCCTGGAAGATGTTTTCCACTCATCTGAGTAGCTTCTGGAGCCGATGACTAATAACAGGTCGTTTGAGCACTATTCTTTTCAACACCTATTTCTCCATGTGTATGCATTCTTAGAGCCTTTCAGTGTTTCGTTTGAGCGTTGGACTTCAGAAGGAACTGACTGTTATAAGATTTGAACCTATGTCGTAAGACTCTTCTAACACCCTGAGCTATTTGTTTTCGTGTTTGTATCCTTCGTAGATCCTTTCAATCTTTCAGAAATCAGTTTAAAACATGAATCAACTTTAAACTGACCTGTGATGGAGATCACGATCACTGCCCTCCAGTGGTCACTGTCAGTAATTACAACTCTCCACATCCACAATAATACTGCTCTCTCTCTCTCTCTCTCTCTCTCTCTCTCTCTCTCTCTCTCGTGTTTACTCCCCTCTGGTGGCCAAAGCCGGGAACTACACCTAGCGCCCAACAGATGCGCTGTAAAAATTTTAACCTAAGAGCTGCACTGCAATATATCTACTCACAGGATAGACACTACTGTGTTCACTGAGAAATCAACAAGTTCAACAAGTTTCAGACAGGACAGCCATATCAAGCCAAACACTGATATTCAACAAAAAAGCATAAACGACCAATACCTTTGGAGATAACTGAGACCAGTATGCATCAGGAAACTCTTTTATATGCCGAGAGATAAAAGTTAGATAACATTACATCAGATCCTGACTCATCTGTTATTGAATTTAATGAACCAAATGATCACCTAAAGATGAACTTCCTGTTTCTGCTGCTGATGATGCTGCAGGTATTTATTAAATTCAAAGGAGAGACTCAGACAGACTGTAGTAACAAACTGGACATCAGCCAGTTTATTAGTGTTTCTGTAAAATCCAGAATTACAAACACTGTCACAAGAAAAACATTATTTCAAAGTTCCGAGATAAATAAATCTACATTAACAAATTTAAAATCCACATAAGTTATAATAAAATCTGTGTGAAAAACATTTCAACAGCTTATGTAACAGAAAGTACAAGAAGCAACTAAGCCATATAACAATTAATAATCCTTATGGAAAACCTAACAGTGCCATTAATTGTCCTAATTTTCACATTAAAACATTATCTTTATGTTTTACTAACTGTTGATGCGGCTTTATTAATGTGTCTAAATAATTCAGGAGAGGGACTGATCTTTGTGCAGCTCTGTTGAGGATCTTAAATCTCTTCACTCCACCTCCCAGTAACATGGTCCAGTCAGAGTCTCTCTCCACACATGTTCTGCTTCTCTGGATCATCAGGACTCAGCTCATCCTCTCTGAGCACACATCATCACGTTCCACCTTCATTTCTGCCTGGACTACCAGTTGTAGAGAGAAGAACAACATGACTAAATGTTTATAGAGAATCACTTCATCAGCAGCAACGAATGCTCACAGTTCATAAGATGCTTGAGGCTGTGAATATTTTGAAAAGCACAATCTATATATATATACATATATAGGTCCTTTTACTATTACTTCTACTACTACTACTATGTTAATTACACAAAACACCTAGACAAATTCTTTGTGTGTGAACATATGTACATACATTTAGCATCAAGTCTGTTTCCTCTGCAGATTTCTCTCAAGTCCCCAGAGGAAATAAACTACTCAGAGTCGTGGACGTTTCATTACTGCATAAACACAGTGTTTATTCTCTCTACTGACCTCAGAGTCTCCAGTCTACAGCCTGGACTCTCCTTAAGATCAAGCAGCTGCTTAACATCAGAATCCTGAAGCTTGTTTCCACGCAGGTCCAGCTCTCTGAGATGGGAGATGTTGGACTTCAGAGCTGAGACCAGATAATCACAGCTGAACTTTGACAAACTGCAGCAACTCAATCTGTAAAAGGAAAATGTGTTTAGAGGACACTGTCCAATGTCAAGATTTACTTTATTCTATCTTTCACTTTAAATATTTTTGGGTTTCAACACAATGAAACATTTGAAGATGTCACTTTGAACTGCTTCATCAATAAATTCAAACATGTTATAGTTGCTGTCCTGGTTTAAATTTGAAAAAACATGACATGACACTGAAAGTGAACATAAAGTGCATCATAGCTTCAGATTGAATCATCCAGTGGAGGATATTTCCTTCCTACGGTTTTAAATGTGTAGCTCAACATGACTTTTCTGTAGTCAATGGACTAAATCAAGAAAGAAGAAGGAAAGAAGGAAACAGACTTTAACATTAAGATCCTCAGTGTGGATCAGTAGAATATCAGCCTGATGTCTGTAGATTAGTGTCAACACAACTTTCACATCATATTAATCTGAGAACACAAATAAAACATGATGTCTGACCCCAGAGTCTCCAGTCTACAGTCTGGACTCTCCAGAAAACCACACAGATACTTCACTCCTGAATCCTGCACGTTGTTAAGAGTCAGGTCCAGATGTTTGAGATAGAAGGGGTTGGACTTCAGAGCTGAGACCAGAGAATCACAGCTGATGTCTGACAAACCGCAGTAACTCAATCTGAACAGAGAATGAAAGATGTTAGTTAAAAAGACAAAGTCCAATCTTTAAATCATTCAGTATTTCATAATCTGTTGCTAGCTGAAGAAGGTTCAGAAAGTACAAGTTTAGAAAATGGAAAATCTAAGCATCTGAACCTAATCTAATATTAATGACAACAAGCTGCTGCTTCAGTAAAGAAGTAGTGACGTCAGCTCTGAAACTCTGACAGTGGATCGATCTATACAAACTTGTGTTGACAAATAAACACAAGTAAAAATCCTCTGACATTTATTTCACTTTCTACTCAAAGTTCATACAAACACCAAATATAGAAATGCGGAAGAAATAATAACCAATACTCTAAAATATGTTCATGTTATGATGGAGACATTTAAATTAGGACTAAACATGAAAATGCATTTCATTACTGATTCATCTGTTATTAGTGGGGCTGTGCTTCGCACAGCCCACTACTTGTTATTGTCGTCTATTTTTATTATTATTCCCACGGATTTTCGGTCGCTATCTCCTCCCGCACAGTTCATCGCACATACACGAAAAATACATCAAAACGTGCGTATCGATCGGGGCGGGTGTGCTATTATTCAGTTTCTCCAGGTCGGAGCTATTCGCGACATAGTCGCGAATATTGTTTTTTGGGGGTTTATAATGGGTGTGTATTGCGCGGAATGTTCGCGCTAGAGTGAGAGGCCCAACAGTTAGAGGGCGGGCTGCTCTGAAAAAATGTTCAAAATATTTTTTTAAAACTGTGATTGCTTCCACAAATTTCACTCTACACACAAAATTTTCTCCAAAGTAGTAGTCATACTTGTCCTGATGCCTACAATGTGTCTACCTAACCGATAGGATTCACAGTTTTTGAATGAGAAGCCTAGAAGTGAGGAGTGGACAGCCTAACTGCTCCATAGGACCCAATGTTAATTCAGCAAAGTTTTTCGTCACAGAAGTTTAACGGACGGTAGTTTTCAACTCGCTAGAATGTCCACTTTTTTTACACTAGGAAGAATAAAAAATACATGTCTGTGTTCATGGAAGCCTTGTGGTAGTCACTGTGAAAAAAGTTTGTGAGTAACTGCTTTACGTTTTTAGTAAATGGCAGTGGTTCGAGGGAGTGGTTCTGTGCTTCTTGGTTAATCAAAGCACCTGCAGCAGCAGTTAAGGAGGGGGAGGGGCTGTTTCCCGCTCTGTCTCACTGACGTCACACACGCGCACACACAGAGGGAGCGAGGCTTGGGGAAAAAAAAAAAAAAAAAAGGACGGAGCGAGGCCTGTGGCGCATATGCTAACATATGCTAACTTCGACGGAAGTTAGCATATGTTAGTTAGCATATGTTAACATATGCCAACATGCTAACATATTAGATGTCCCTGCACTGCTCTCGGTCTCTCTCTGAAAAAAATAAAATAAAAATAAAACCTCCGCTCTGTCGCTCTGATCACTGAGGGGCGGGGCTGCTCTTCACACACAGCGAGAGAGAGAGAGAAAAGAGAAACGCAGCGTGTGCAGCGGCAGCAAAGAGGAGTTAAGTGATCTGTGGAGACTGGACGACAACACGTGTCAGTGTAAGTGAAATAAAACCTTCACAAGTTGAAAGTCAACAAACATAACCTCCTTCGCAGAGGCAATAAGTACCACTAGTTCAACAAGCATAAACGTGCATCATCCCACACAGCAAAAGGACTGCGCAGCGGACCTGCCGCGTATGTCGGCTTCCGGAACGGACCCGTATCGGGGTCCAGATGCACTCAGGAACTCCGCCGTGGCTCCGCGCTGCTCCGCATCCGCGATTAAAGCCTCACCCCCGCAAATTGATACATACATCCGCTGCGGACACGCAGCGGATGTATGTATCAATTGTATGTATGTATCAATTTGCGGCCCGGGTCCGTTTTGGACCCGTTTATCTCATTTTCCAAATCCCTTCTGTTCATGTTGTAGGATAAACTAAACTATAGGACAAAAAAACGAGGCTATCACTGGGCTTAGCCTGGCTACTACAGCAATTGTGTAATCTTAAATCTGCATTGCCTTGTATTTTTAACCTAACAATATTGTCAACAGAAAATGTTCAAGTCATGCATTTACTGTACAAAAGTGTAGGAACCTCAGGTCCTCTCAATTCTCCCCCTCCCTGGAATGTGAATTTACGGAGTTGTTTTGTAGAAGAACTCTTCTAACAGATCAACCTTTTACACCCATAGCTATAAATGTGCCATGTCCAGATGCTGGACAGACCCACGCTAATGGAACTCCCTAATGCTGAGGACGTCACCTAAGCCAAAATAGACAGATTTACACTTCTGTGGAATTTCCCCACTCTTCTTTCTGGACTAATTAGTTCTGAATCGAAAGAACATTAATGCGATATCGGAACTACAAAGACTGAATTAAATGACTTTCATTCCATGGGATAAAGTCTAGAAGACTTAATGTTATTTCATTATGTTTATTATCATGTTTTAAGCTTGTGATGTACTAATTCTTCCTTTTCAGAGACACACACATGCAAATATACCAAACACCTTCTTGCTCCCCTCTCCAAGAGTGACCAAGGAAGTGGAACTGATAAGGGGTCGTAAATAACCGTCCTCCCAGAACCAGACTCTCGTCTGTTTTTCTCCTCTCTAAAAAGAGCCTATGTTTAATAATATGACTATCGAAATTGCAATAACCTGGTAAGTTATATATTGTTGTTCAGGAAGTGCTAACGATCACAATGAGACTATTTTGATCCTTGTACGATAAAGTTAGCCCAAATTAATATAATTGGTCACAGAAAAGAAGTATCAACATTGCCATCAAGTGGTTATCTTTAAAAGTATTTTCCCTCTCTTTTAATCATTGTTGAATTTAAAGCATGTAGAACTTTAGATATGTTCTTATACTAGTAGCTATTGTGAAATCATCACTATTGGAATTGTTATTTTAGAAACACAACCTTTTAGTATTAGCAAATTGTCACTATAAAGAGTACTCGAGTTTATTAATTAATTGATGCTTTTGAATTAGTTTGATTTCGCCGTTCATATACATCATCTTGTCGTGTTGGAATGTTGAGTGTTGTCGCATACGAAAACATTGCTAACGAGCCATGATGAGTGATGGAATGGTTACATTTAGTAATATAAAATAGGTTAAGAAGATCAGGCAATAAGAGATCTCAAGACAAAGGAGTGGGCGTTCTCTTCACTTTCCGCGCGAAGAGTTTGGAAACCCGACCTAAACACGCCCTGAATAATTAACTGATAAAACCAGAGAGACGCTCTCTTTTCTCCGGACTTTTGCACTTTTACTTTACTTTTCTTCGGCACTTTTTGTACTTTAACTTTCTAGTACATTTTAGTTTTCATTTCCATTTTCCGTTTACGTATTTATGTTTAAACTTGGTAACTTTGTTTTAAGAACAACTTGAATATTTCAAGCTCTGTTTGTTTCTCGACAGATGTTTTCCCTGACGTACGATTTTTATAGTGACTTTAATATTTTTCTAGCTTTATTCATTTTTATACTCTACGAACCGAAGTACTAACCATCATCGTTCATAAGTTAGCCAGCGTAGACAGCTGGGATATCAGAGAAAGACCCAATCTCTTCGACGGATCAAGAAACCAAGAAGCTGTTGCCATAGCAACGATATCAAGAAGACGGGACGAGCCGGATTCTTTCTTCAAACACAAAGACATTGCCAAGTGTCATCTACTGCCTTTGACTGAACACCTACAACGCTCTCAAGCGAACTGGCTGTTGGAGTTGCAAACCAAGCAACGAGTCCTATCTACCGGTCTAAGAGAGGCCGCATCAGCTGTGCCGTCACCGTCACCAACTCGTCACACCGACGCTCCGTCACACCGACGCCGAGAAGACTCTACGGAAAAGTAGGCTGAATCGTTCCTACCGCTTAAGACAAAGAGTTGGTGTCACTACTTTGAAACTCCCTATTAATATCTTTTAGAGAAGATTGATTAGATTAGGTATCATTCCTTTTAGACTAAACCTTAAAACATCTCCATCTCTCACCATTGCTCCAGAAATTAATAATTCCATACCTTATTATATTCGTTTTATTTGATTATCTATGCATATATTCTATTAGTCCCTAATTTACTCATAGTTGTCACTTTATTAAATAAATATTCATTCACACTTAAGAAGTTGTTTGTGGTGTTGTTTACGGCAGAGAATGACTGGTAAAATTTGTAGTAAAGGATTCATCCTTCAGATATGCAAATTATTTAACTGAGACTGATAAACTGATTTAAACCGTGTTCTTCCTACGATAAAAGGAGGTGGTGCCCTAACGAGACAATTTAGTAGTGTAGACTTCCCTACAAAAGTGATAGCTCAATGGAAATATAAAATTGACATTAACATTTATGAAATGTTATAGGTTATAGTCTATGTTTTTGTTAGGTTACTACATTCATTATGTGGTCAAAACCTAATTTAGTGCTTTATACAGGCGCCAGGTCGGTGCAGACATAAAATATGCCATCTATTAAGCTACAACTTCAGTGAAATGCTGCGTTATACACAGCTAAAATATCAGAAACTGGTGAACGACAAGAAGTTCAATAAAAATATGTTTTAATTATTATTCCTCTTAGCCTAGGCCACACCTGACACTATGACCCCTCCACTCCATTTTTACATGACAGTCACAGGCTGCCAAAACATTATGACCACTTCACTCAATACAGGACTATATTAGGGTGCCAGAACATGACTCTATGACCCCCCCCCCCCCCCCCAATCAGTTGGGATTTCTAGAATTATCCATGTGTTAAGTGTGTTTGTCCCTAACATAACTTCACTGCTAATATATGTTAACTATTAGCCGACCAATGACCTAGCCTGATGCTGGCTTTCAGGTGGAGCTGGGAGGGGTCTGCTGCATGTACTACTGACCCATATAGCAAAGCTATAGGGCCAGTAGTGGGCTGTGCAAAGCACTACTACAGCCTCTGCAATAGGAACTGCGAGGATAAGATTAGGTGAAAAATTGTAGCATGTTAGCATCGTAGTGTTGTATCATGTCATCTTAGCGCAAACTGCTGCTGACACAGCCCCACTCTCGCGATTTCCCGCAGGGGAATTGTCTAGTTTATCTTTACAATAGCTTCATTAGTTATCAAACCAAATCCAAATCAAACATAGTGTAAATTGACCATTAAAGTTTTCATGACTTCAAGTGATGAAACAAACAGATACTCAATATTTATTTCTGTCTGTAAAAACAACAGTTTATAAGTGTTTCAATTCAAACATGTTTTTCTGTACAGAAGTTTTTCGGATCTTCTGGCTGGTCCACCTTCTCAACAGTTTTTAGTAATGATTAGCATTCTCCGTTAACCCAGTGGAGAAGTAGTTTGTGGCTTTCATTTCATCATCAAGATTAAATGACGTTCTGTTTTCTGTCACAGTAAACTGACTATTTTTGGTTTTGAGCAAATTTAGACATTTGGACACGTCACCTTAATAGAATCTCAGGACACAAATAAAACATGATGTCTGACCTCAGAGTCTCCAGTCTACAGTCTGGACTCTCCAGAAAACCACACAGATGCTTCACTCCTGAATCCTGCAGGTTGTTTTGACTCAGGTCCAGATGTTTCAGATGTGAGGGGTTGGATTTCAGAGCGGAGACCAGAGAAGCACAGCTGATCTCTGTCAGCCTGCAGTCAATCAACCTGAATAAAGAATGATAAGGTGTGTTCAAATTTTATATGGGCACCTGAATGTTGTAATTACTGTGGATCTATGACACTAACATGAAGCTTCAGCAGCTTGACATTGTGGTACCAATCAATTTGATCTTGAAGATTAGTTCAAGATAAACTTAACAATCATTCATTCACAGGACAACATTGTAGAGTTTGTCCTCCACCTTGTCACACTGGAGTCTGATTATTCGGAGATTTCTTCACTGACAGTATGGACAGATGATTACTGACTACAATACCTGATTAAACATGAAACATGAAAACTGGAGCTGATCTGATTTGTGATCAGACTAATGAAACATCTGCTGATATTAAAGAACATGATGCACTTTCATTTAACAGTTTGACATCTCTTTTCTAACTTTCAATCATTTGCAGTGGAAAATTCCTACTTAGTGCATATATAGATACTACAGACTGTGTTAACATGTAACTTAAGTTGAGTCTTAACAAATGTGACGATGTGAGACCCTCATGTAGGATCCTCATGTCTGGTATATAGTTTTGTGAATCTGTGATCAAATCTGAAGGTATGGTGCCAAAGTATTCTTTCTGTGTTTTTTGTTCATTTCAACAAGAATTTCAACCAAACCTGACAAGTGAACTGAAAATATGTCTGATAATAAAATATGTAAAAAACTACAATAAAAAATCAAATAGCCAATGAACTGACTTCAGAGTCTCCAGTCTACAGTTTAGACTCTTAAGTCCAGTGCACAGCTTCTTCGCTCCTGTATCCTGGAGGTTGTTATTTTTCAGGTCCAGTTCTGTCAGATTAGAGGACTGGGAGCTGAGAACTGAGGACAGACCTTCACAGCTTCCTTCTGAGAGTTTACAGCCACTGAGTCTGCAGAGAAAATAACAAATAAAGAACTAGTCAGACTTTTATTTTCCTTCAATGAATGATTGCTGTGTATCTATTAATGAATAAAACTCTCTGTACTTACAGAGCTTTGTTGGAGGCTTTGACCACTGGCAGCAGCCTCAGAAGAGCTTCCTCTGAAGCAGAGTATTTCTTCAGGTCAAACTCATCCAGATTATTTTCTGATGACAGTAAGATGAAGACCAGAGCTGACCACTGAGCAGGAGACAGTTTATCTGCAAAAAGTTGTCCTGATTTCAGGGACTGTTGAATCTCCTCCACTAGAGAACGATCATTCAGTTCATTCAGACAGTGGAACAGATTGATGCTTCTCTCTGCAGACAGATTCTCACTGATCTTCTTCTTGATGTACTGGACTGTTTCCTCACTGGTCTGTGAGCTTTTTGTCTGCTTCATCAGGCCTCGTAGAAGAGTCTGATTGGTCTCCAGTGAAAGACCCAGGAGGAAACGGAGGAACAAGTCCAGGTGTCCATTTGGACTCTGTAAGGCCTTGTTCACAGCACTCTGGTGGAGGTGTTTTAAATTTGGTTTGTTAAACATTATAGATTTCTGGGAAGTTGTTTGTTGTTCTTCCAGCAGATTGACAGCAGACTTGATGAAGGTCTGATGAACATGTAGAGCAGCCAGAAACTCCTGAACACTCAGATGGATGAAGCAGAACACCTTGTCCTGGTACAGTCCTCTCTCCTCTTTAAAGATCTGTGTCAACACTCCTGAGTACACTGAGGCTGCTCTGATATCAATGTCACACTCCGTCAGGTCTGATTCATAGAAGATCAGGTTTCCTTTCAGAAGCTGATCAAAAGCCAGTTTTCCCAGAGACTCAATCATCTTCCTGGTCTCTGGACTCCAGTCTGCATCTGTCTCAGATCCTCCATAATACTTGACCTTCTTCACTTTGGTCTGAACCACCAGGAAGTGGATGTACATCTCAGTCAGGGTCTTGGGCAGCTCTCCTCTCTTTCTGGTTTTCAACACATCCTCCAGAACTGTAGCAGTGATCCAGCAGAAGACTGGGATGTGACACATGATGTGGAGGCTTCGTGATGTCTTGATGTGGGAGATGATCCTGCTGGCCTGCTCCTCATCTCTGAATCTCTTCCTGAAGTACTCCTCCTTCTGGGGGTCAGTGAACCCTCTGACCTCTGTCACCATGTCAACACACTCAGGAGGGATCTGATTGGCTGCTGCAGGTCGTGTGGTTATCCAGAGGTGAGCAGAGGGAAGCAGTTTCCCCCTGATGAGGTTTGTCAGCAGCACATCCACTGAGGTGGACTCTGTAACATCAGTCAGGATCTCATTGTTGTGGAAGTCCAGAGGAAGTCGACACTCATCCAGACCGTCAAAGATGAACACAACCTGGAACTCTTCAAACCTGCAGATTCCTGCTTCTTTGGTTTCACTGAAGAAGTGATGAACAAGTTCCACCAAGCTGAACTTTCTCTCTTTCAACACATTCAGCTCTCTGAAAGTCAATGGAAATGTGAAGTGGATGTCCTGGTTGGCTTTGTCTTCAGCCCAGTCCAGAGTGAACTTCTGTGTTAAGACTGTTTTCCCAATGCCAGCCACTCCCTTAGTCATCAATCTTCTGATTGGTTTATCTCTTCCAGGTGAGGCTTTAAAGATGTCTTCTTGTCTGATGGTTGTTTCTGGTCTGTCTAGTTTCCTGGATGCTGTTTCAATCTGTCTGACCTCATGTTCATCATTGACCTCTGCAGTCTCTCCCTCTGTGATGTAGAGCTCTGTGTAGATCTCATTCAGAAGAGTTGAGTTTCCTGCTTTAGCAATCCCCTCAAACACACACTGGAACTTCTCCTTCAGAGTAGATTTAAGTTCACGTCGACAAACTGCAATTTCATGTTCTGAAAAAATTGCACAACTAAGATCAGTGAACACATTCTTTTGAATATATATTGTTCCATCTCTTGAGACATTAGTAAATGTTTCATTTATTCATAACGTTCAATGTTGACGTTCTCTTACTGCTTTTCAGATGATCAGCCAGCTCCTCCTGCTTCATTCTCCTCAAGAAGTTCAGTGTGATCTTCATAAATGCATCTCTGCTGCTCCTCCTCTGCACTTCATCATCATCCTCCAACACCTCCTCATCCTCCCTCTGACTCTCTAAGCATTCTGGGTAATCTGGACTCAGATCTCTCTGAATCTTCTTCAGCTCGTTCTTCACAAAAGTGACAATGTTGTCCTCCAGCAGCTGGAACAGAAAACTATATGAATGACAACCAGACTGAAATCATGGAGACAAACATCAGATCCATGTTGGACAGACTGACAGTCCACTGGTCTACAAAGAGCAGCATGGAGATGATGGAAAGTAGTTGTTGTCCATGTACAGACCTTAAATATGGAGTCCAGGTGTGTTTGATGCTGATCTTCTGAGCTCTGCTGCTTCACTCTGGACAGAAACAGAAACAACAGTGTCTTAAACATTTATGACATTTATGAAGAAATGATTAATTCTAAACTTGATGCCTGAGGATCACAGAAAGTCCACATTTCCGTTACAAACTGAAGTAAATGCTGTTTTTGACACTAAAACTCATCCCTCAGATCTTTTGTTTACAGTGTCTCTTTAACAACGGAGTTCTTCATCTTTCAGACAGAAAATGTTTTCCATCTGTTTCCAATCAACTGCACCAGCATCACCTCACCATGGGGACAAAATGACAGCAGCCTGAACACTTTCCTTCAAGTTTAAAATGTCAGACACAGAAAACCAGTTGTATTTATATCTTACTTATTTAGAGCAGAGGGTTTTTGTCCTTTACAGTTAAAGAAGGCTTTCTTTGACCAATCATTCCTCCGAGACACACATCTGGGCCTAGATTCTTGTTCAGGTTCAGGTGAGTCCGATTTCTGGTGGATCCTGGTAAAGAGAAAGCATTCAGTGTTATCATTATTTCAAATGTATTAAATGTACAAAAGACAAAGAAACTTTGAAGGACAATTATCACAGATATTTAATAACTACCACAAGCCAGCGATGACAACATGAACTTCCACAGGAGAGACGAATCATAATTATGGTCAGAAGTATCCCTGACTATTATGTTCAATATGGTGCCATATTACATTCACTTATATCTTACTCCTTTACTGAAGTGGATTCTTCTCTTTTAAAGTCAAAGTAGGCTTTCTTTGACAGATCACTTTTCATAGACACACAGCTGGGCCCAGATTCTGGTTCAGGTGAGCCTAGTTTCTGGTGAATCCTAGAAGACAAAGAGTAATTGACTGTTTTCATCTTTTAAAAGGAATAGATGTGTCAAAGACCAACAAACTTTAACGAACATTAATACATGAACATAAACTTAGTGTAAGCTTTGATATATAGAATAAATATATCCAGCCAATGTGGACAACATGAAGAATGCAGGAGAGATGACAACATGTGGACAAAAGTACCAATAATCACAACGTTGACTGTAGTTTCATGAGATATCCCCTTATATCTTACTCATTTACAGCAGGGAGTTCTCTTTTAAAGTCAAATGAGGCACCCATTGACCGATCACTCCTCATAGACACACAGCTGGGTTCAGGTTCAGCTTCAGATTCTGGTTCAGGTCCAGCAGAGTCTGGACTGTGCTCCTGCTTTGTTCTTCAACACAACACAGAAAGATTAGAGTGATAATAATACAGGAGCTGTGATCTGAGAGTTGAGCTCTCACATGTAGAAGAGTCATGGACAGTTAGAGATGTTCATCTCACCTCTGATCTTTGGTCTGGTTCTCATGTTTCTCACTCAGAGTGGTTTTAGAGGGAGGGACTCCCTCCTCTCTGTCCTCACACTGATCCATGCTGCTGGATTCACATCAGCTCACACACACTTTCTACCTTCATCTGCAGAGGAAACACAAATCATTAATCTGAAAATCATTCTTGACATGATATCAGCTGCTCCTCCAGTGACATATCAGTCATATCAGTGAATGCAGTCAGACAGCAGAGACAGAGACTCTACTATCAGCCCACAGGTACTAACTATGCAACTGTTTTCATCCGGCACAAACTGGCCTCTAAATATGGTTCCACAATGGCAACGTAAAGTTTTTTATTTTCAACATGAAACAAATTAAATGTACATATAGTAGTGGAATATTATTAACAGTGTATGTATCAAACATCAAATCAAATAAGTGTGTCAAACTTGCAAAGAAAATACTTTGGAGCCTGTACCTGACAAAAATACGTATAGATCATCCTCATAGTTAGACACAACATTTTTAAGTTGTCTCTCGGATCCAAAAAAAACAGAACACAAAGTCATCTGGCATTATTCTAATGGTGGAGTGACACAGAACTTAAAATACTCCACCTCCTTTTGTGTCATATACGTGTCAAACATATCACAATAACATAGCAGCAATGACGTACCAACATCTAGAGACTTACATGAAGGGATACTTAACGATTTCTGATTTCACTGATCATAAGTAATCTAATAATAACATAACAGTGATTCAAACTTTGTAATGAAATAAGAAATAAACATTTTAGAGCATAAACAAACAGTAAAGTTGCTGAAGGTGAAGTTCTATAGTCTAAAAGAAATCAGACTTACCGTTTATTCAAAGAGTCCAAAGAGCAGAAGAAGACGACTCTCCTCTCAACACCTGGACACTAAAGACTAGGTAACACTAAAACAGGTAAGCTGCTTCCTGGAATGAGACCTGGCTCCACCTCTGATGGAGGAAGAAGAGGTTGGACGGGTTCAACAGGACTAGCAGTGCAAGTGATTTTAAAGATCAACTTCGTAATATAACGTCACATTCAATCTAAAAATATATGTTTGTTTGTGTGTTCAACATCTTGATTATTCTCATGTTTGGACACTTCAGGGTTTCTTTTCCTGCCTACAAATACATAAAAACAGGAACATATGAATTAAATGAACAGAGTCCATAGGTTATCTCATCTAGATTTACACAACTTGATATTACGGTTTGAAACAACAGATTTAAACCACCTCATGACTAAAATAAACACAAACTTCTACACTGAAATACAAAATGTTCATAGTCCACAGTTCTCTAGCTAAAATTAGTACTTACGTCAAAACTACTCCCACAAACACTAACATAAACATATCCTTCATTTGAAAACAAAACACAAGTTACCTTTAACTGCACTGTGTTGTCTTTTGAGGCGTGTGCAGATCATAACTTCAATCTCATTATGAAAATATGCCGTCAGACAAGTCACTGTGGCGTCACTTTAAGACTTTAAACGCTCTCATGGCTCTGTTTCAGACTCGTTCAGTCCTCTGACAGCATGTTATAAGACTACACAACTTTCTAGTTTATCATAGAGCTTTTCAGTCTTTCCCCGGACTGCCCAACAGCAGCCATTTCTGAAACTGTCCAAGGTTGAAACTCACAATCTCATGGTCATTTTATAGTGCATTAGATTGGACACTTCTGAAAAACGAAATTTGCTGAGTCAGTAATCAGATGACAAGATGGGAATACTTCAACACCTGCCAGTTTGTGCCTAAATACATATGTGCAACTCTATCAGTGAACATAGTTAAGTCCTGTGACATTTTGGGTCTTAAAGGAATAATTGAATAAATTGAATGATGGCAGCAGGGATGGATGGATGTTGAGCAGCATTATTTTTGGGGGATACTTTTACTTTTACTCCAATACATTTGAAGGACAAATATTGTACTTTTTACTCCACTACATTTCTGTTGATGCTCTCGTTACTCGCTACTTTTGAGCTTACGTCAGCTGATTATTATTATTATTATTTTATTTTTATTTTTTCAAAATTCTGAGAAACTGTTTCTGCTGATTCGCTACATCATGCCATACAATCCATACAATGCAGGAAGAAACTGGAGAAACACCTGGAGCACCCATGGCCTTACCTCAAGCCCATGTTTGAGATTTTTGCAACAAAAAGTGTTTCAGTTTAAATGTTTGTTGTGCTTTACGTGAACAAATTATATCACGGCCTACAAGAACTCGTCTTCCAACATGAAAAAGCACGTCGCGGTATGTAAAGTAGCTACTGACGTTATCTAGCTTAATGTAAAGTAGCTACTGGCGTTATCTAGCTTAATGTAAAGTAGCTACTGGCGTTAGCTAGCTTAATGTAAAGTAGCTACTGGCGTTAGCTAGCTTAATGTAAAGTAGCTACTGACGTTAGCTAGCTTAATGTTTGTTAAACTGCTGATGAACATTTTAAACGTAGTGAGGCTGTGGATTGTAGAATGGATTGTATAATGACAATAAAGCTACTTTCCTTTCCTGTATTTCCTGAAATACTTTTTAAATACTTTTACTTAAGTATTTTTTTAAGCAAATACTTTAGTACTTCACTTAAGTAAATTTTTGACTAGGCTACTTTTACTTGTAATGGAGTAATATTTGACAAGGAGTATCTGTACTTTTACTCAAGTAGTGAAGGTGTGTACTCTGTCCACCTCTATGCGGTCGATGGTGCCATCAAACTGTGGGCGGCTCCTGTAAAATGTGTGGTCTTTGACAGATTTAAGACAACAAAAATTAGAAGCAAACTTATCATTATTTTTACCCGTGTCTGAATGCCAGCCAGTGAGGCTCTCTGACGGTCTTTGATGTTACAGACAGCAATAGTTTCTGCTCCTTCATGAACACAGTAGATGTTTCTTTTCACCAGCTTTGTTTGCCCTCTTTATTCTTCTGTTTTTCTGCACAGTTCTTGGGATTTTATCTATATTTCTCTGTCCAGCTGTGTAATTTCAGGGGAGCAACCACCAACACTTGCTCCAGACCACAGTTAAACGTGGGGGCATCTCCTCCTCCCTCGTGCCAACTTCCTTGTGGAGAAAGGAAAACACAGGAGGGATGCTCCATCGAGAGGCGTCTGTTGAATAAACAGCAAGTACAAATATTCATGCAGCTCAACACAACAGCCACAAAGCGGCCTCCACATTTCCACCACGGGAGGATTGTGAATACTTCACATTTGTGTTCGAAAGTTCATTCAAGAATAAATATGTTTACATGACAGTCTTCATTCTCTCCTCATCAGGAGTTCCATTACAAAATGCAAATGACAAACTGGACATCAGCCGGTTTATTAATGTTCCAGAAGAACAAACACTGACACCTGAAAAACATTATTTCAAAGTTTAGACAACAATCAAGTTTCAGATCTGCATGAGTTATATCAAGATATATATTTTGAAAGACATTTCAAGAGCTTATGTAATAGAAAGTACAGTATTTAATAAATAAGAGAAGAAGCAACTTAACCAAAAAGTGCCATTGATTGCTTTTTTTCACATTAAAACATTGCCTTTATGTTTTTCTGAAAGATGTGAGCTCTTGATTTTGCTTTGCAGACATTTTTTAAAGTTTCTGTAACCAGCCAGTGAAGAGTAAAGTACATCAAAGCAATGCATAAAAGATTAAAAAGTGTCTGCTTTTGTGATAATCTGCCAAATTCAGTTATTTTGTTTCTTATTTCTGACAATGGCACATAAAGCGGGGGCTCTGTGCGAAAACGTATGCCTGCTTCTTGGGGGAAAAGGAGTAAAATAACTGGAACCATGCAGCAGCACGCCTGACTTGGCCCAATCAATCAACTGAACTGCCTTCACACAGTCATTTCAGGCGTCCTCTTGCTTGATTGGAACAAAAACTTGCCAGCCACACACACTGCATGGGTGCTGCAGCCACATGGCCCTTTCACAGATCAGTTTGACACCCCTGATCTAGGACTTCCGGTTTTATTTTGAAAGGCCCTACAGTATCTCCCAGTATTGACCTACAGATGATTGCTTTATAAACGGAAACAAAAATGTAATGCGGTTTGATATGTGAATAATACAGACAAAAAAACAACTGCTCTTCTCATCGTCTGACTCCAGTAAATCATTAATCTAGTAATAATGTATACTGATATTTAAACACAAGCATGATCCAGACTTATTGATACGAGAACTGAGCACCTTCTACAAACATTACAGAGCAGAAACAAACACTGCTAAATGCTTGTAGGATAGGATATAAAAGCAAGGAAGCAGAAGAACCATATAACGTGACTGCAAGGATCTTCATGGAAAACCTAATAATGCCATATATTGCCTAAAACTTTGCCTTTCACAACATTTTTCTGAAGGACAGCGCATCAAAGCAAAGCTTTTCAAATTTACTTATTTGGAGGAAAAGGGAGTAAAATAACTTACTTACAGTAAATGATAATTAAATAGATAATTATACACAATCAGCAATGAGAAATAACAGGTATCATATAATAACTGAAGTTATCTGAAAACTAATAAAACGAGGACAGATTACTGTGATGACTGGACCTCAGCACAGATTCTGCTCTGTATAAAGACCACATGGTTACTAAATGACTACAGGCTTCAGTCAGACTGATCTCAGAGCTGTGACAAAGATGAAACTGATCAGTTGTTTAGTTTTAAAGCAGATGCAGGTTTACAGGAACATTGGATATTTGTTTAAGCACGGACTGACTCCAACCCTCGACTCAGATCACAGTCTCCAGTCTTCAGTCTGGACAAGATCTCCACAAGATCATACAGCTGCTTCACATCCAAATCCTGCCGGTTGTTTAGACTCAGGTCCAGATGTTTCAGAATCACAGTTATTCTCTGTCAAATTGTAGCCATTCAGTCTGAATAAAGAAAAAAAAGATGTTAGTTACACTTTTTCACTTTCTACTTAAAGTTCAAAACAAGGCCTAAAGTCCATTCCATTTTATTATGGAGACATTTAAATTAGTACAAGACATGAAAATACATTTCATTTTTGATTCATTTATCTTTATAATAGTTTCATTAGTTATCAAACCGAATCCAAATCAAATAAAGTGTAAAGTGTCCATCAGATTTTTGACATCTTCAAAGAGTTTTCTGACCAAGGCTCTACTTTCCACAGAAATTCAAATTAAAATGAAAGAAACCAGAGAAAATAATATACTCATTAGAAACTGGAAGAAGAAAACAGGACAAAAATAAAACATGATGTCTGACCTCAGAGTCTCCAGTCTACAGTATTGACTCTCCAGAAAACCACACAGATGCTTCACTCCTGCATCATTTAGCTTGTTGATACTCAGGTCCAGGTGTTTCAGATGGGAGGGGTTGAACTTCAGAGCTGAGACCAGAGAAGCACAGCTGATGTCTGACAAACTGCAGTACCTCAGTCTGAAAAAAAAAAATCCTGCTTGAAATCATTCAGTGTTTCGTCATCTGTTTAGAGCTGAAGAAGGTTCAGAAAGTACAATTTTAGAAAATAAAAACTCTAAACATCTGAACCAACAGGAAGCAGCTTCAATCAGTCAAATAGAACAAGAGAAAATGAGCTCTCATTAATATTAATGTCAACAAGCTGCTGCTTCAAAAAGGACGTAGTGACTTCAGCTCTGACACCTCCAACAGTGGATCCATCTAAAAGAACTTGTGCTGACCAACAAACACAAGTAAAAACTCTGACATTTATTCCACTTTCTACTGAAACTTCAGGAAAAACACCAAATGTGGAAATATTGATAACATGATGATCAACGGAATACAGAATAAAGAAAGTCAATACTCGACCTTTTAGCCTTTTAGCACACAAATAAAACATGATGTCTGACCTCAGAGTCTCCAGTCTACAATCTGGACTCTTCAGAAAACCACACAGATGCTTCACTCCTGAATCCCTCAGGTTGTTGTTACTCAGGTCCAGATGTTTTAGATGGGAGGGGTTGGACTTCAGAGCTGAGACCAGATGATCGCAGCCGATCTCTGACAAACTGCAGTCAATCAATCTGAATAAAGAATGATAAGGTGCGTTCAGGTTTTAAATGCACAGTTGAACTACTGTATATCCTAATTATTGTGAATCTCTAACACTAACATGAAGCTTCAGTCTGACACTGTGGCACTAATCAATTGGTTGTAGAACAACAGGATCTGTGGAACTTTCAATCCTGTACAACGGCAAATTTCTCACTCATTGCTTAATGTGACGGTACTATAGACTCTGCTGACATATAACTTGGCCTGTATAAATCTTAACCCATGTCCCATTTGAGACCCTCCCATAGGACAATCATGTCTACCATGTGGCCTTGTTAATCTGTGAACAAATCTGAAGGTATGGTGCCTATTTATAATTAAAACTGGAAGCTGAAGTTGATAGTAACCTTCACTAATAAGTTTGGTTGTAAAACAAAATACTCTTCGTGCGTTCTTCACTCATTTGCCACCTGCATTGTATTGTGCTATAGATGAGAATTAAACGAAAAGACCTGATGTGTTCTGCCTTTGTCTGCTATCACGAAACCTGAAAAGTGATAAAAACAGCTATTCTTTCTTCATACGCCTGATAATAAAATAAATAGCCTACCTCAGAGTCTCCAGTCTACAGTTTGGACTTTTTAGTCCAATGCACAGCTGCTCTACTCCCGAATCCTGCAGGTTGTTGTTACTCAGGTCCAGTTCTGTCAAATTAGAGGACTGGGAGCTGAGAACTGAGGACAGAGCTTCACAGCTTATTTTTGTGAGGTTACAGCCACTAAGTCTGCAGATATAATACAACATAAAGAACTAGTCAGACTGTTATTTTCCTTTAATGAACGATTGCTGTTTATATATTAATGACTAAAACTCTCTGTACTTACAGAGCTTTCTTGGAGGCTTTGACCACTGGCAGCAGCCTCAGAAGAGCTTCCTCTGAAGCAGAGTATTTCTTCAGGTCAAACTCATCCAGATTATTTTCTGATGACAGTAAGATGAAGACCAGAGCTGACCACTGAGCAGGATACAGTTTGTCAGTTGAGAGATGTCCTGATTTCAGGGACTGTTGGATCTCCTCCACTAGAGAACGATCATTCAGTTCATTCAGACAGTGGAACAGATTGATGCTTCTCTCTACAGACAGATTCTCATTGATCTTCTTCTTGATGTGATGGACTGTTTCCTCACTAGACTTTGAGCTTTTTGTCTGTGCCATCAGGCCTCGTAGAAGAATCTGATTGGTATCTAGTGACATACCTAAGAGAAAGCGAAGGAACAAGTCCAGGTGTCCATTTGGACTCTGTAAGGCTTTGTTCAAAGCACTCCTGTGGAGGTGTTTTAGATTTGGTTTGTTAAACATTATAGACATACAAGAAGTTGTTTGTTGTTCGTCCAGGAGATTGACAGCAGACTTGATGAAGGTCAGATGAACATGTAGAGCAGCCAGAAACTCCTGAACACTCAGATGGATGAAGCAGAACACCTTGTCCTGGTACAGTCCTCTCTCCTCTTTAAAGATCTGTGTCAACACTCCTGAGTACACTGAGGCTGCTCTGATATCGACGCCACACTCTGTCAGGTCTGATTCATAGAAGATCAGGTTTCCTTTCAGCAGCTGATCAAAAGCCAGTTTTCCCAGAGACTCAATCATCTTCCTGGTCTCTGGACTCCAGTCTGCATCTGTCTCAGATCCTCCATCATACTTGACCTCCTTCACTTTGGTCTGAACCACCAGGAAGTAGATGTACATCTCAGTCAGCGTCTTGGGCAGCTCTCCTCTCTTTCTGGTTTTCAACACATCCTCCAGAACTGTAGCAGAGATCCAGCAGAAGACTGGGATGTGACACATGATGTGGAGGCTTCGTGATGTCTTGATGTGGGAGATGATCCTGCTGGCCTGCTCCTCATCTCTGAATCTCTTCCTGAAGTACTCCTCCTTCTGGGGGTCAGTGAACCCTCTGACCTCTGTCACCATGTCAACACACTCAGGAGGGATCTGATTGGCTGCTGCAGGTCGTGTGGTTATCCAGAGGTGAGCAGAGGGAAGCAGTTTCCCCCTGATGAGGTTTGTCAGCAGCACATCCACTGCGGTGGACTCTGTAACATCAGTCAGGATCTCATTGTTGTGGAAGTCCAGAGGAAGTCGACACTCATCCAGACCATCAAAGATGAACACAACCTGGAACTCTTCAAACCTGCAGATTCCTTTTTCTTTGGTTTCACTGAAGAAGTGATGAACAAGTTCCACCAAGCTGAACTTTCTCTCTTTCAACACATTCAGCTCTCTGAAAGTCAATGGAAATATGAACTGAATGTCCTGGTTGGCTTTGTCTTCAGCCCAGTCCAGAGTGAACTTCTGTGTTAACACTGTTTTCCCAATGCCAGCCACTCCCTTTGTCATCAATCTTCTGATTGCTTTATCTCTTCCAGGTGAGTCTTTAAAGATGTCTTCTGGTCTGATGGTTGTTTCTGGTCTGTCTAGTTTCCTGGATGCTGTTTCAATCTGTCTGACCTCATGTTCATCATTGACCTCTGCAGTCTCTCCCTCTGTGATGTAGAGCTCTGTGTAGATCTCATTCAGAAGAGTTGAGTTTCCTGCTTTAGCAATCCCCTCAAACACACACTGGAACTTCTCCTTCAGAGTAGATTTAAGTTCATGTTGACAAACTGCAGCAAAATGTTCTGAATGAACAAACAACAATAAGATCAGTGAATAAATTTGTTTGAATATATATTAGACTTAGACTTTATTTGTCCTTTAGGTTTCCATCAATATGAAATTTTGGTGCAGCAGGATGTAGGAACCTGAGCTCCTCTCAATTCTCCCCCTCTTTGGAATGTAAATTTACGAAGTTGTTTTGCATTCGAACTCTCATAACAGATCAACCTTTTCACCTTAGCTATAAATGTGCCATGTCCAGATACTGGACAGACCCATGCTATCGGACCTCCCTAATGCTGAGGACGTCATCTAAGCCAAATAGACAGATTTACACTTCTGTGGAATTTCCCCACTCTGGTTTCTGGACTAATTAGTTCTGAATCGAAAGAACATTAATGCGATATCAGGAACTACAAAGGTTGAATTAAATGAGTTTCACTTCATATGGATAAAGTCTAGAAGACTTAATGTTATTTTATTATGTTTAATATTATGTTTTAAGCTTGTGATGTACTAATTCTACTTTTTCAGAGACACACACATGCAAACATACCAAACATTTTCTTGCTCCCCTCTCCAAGAGTGACCAAGGAAGTGGATCAGATAAGGGGTCGTAAATAACTTCCTCCCAGAACCAGACTCAGATTTCTCCTCTCTAAAAGGAGCCTATGTTTGATAATATGACTATTGAAATTGCAATAACCTGGTAAGTTATATATTGTTGTTCAGGAAGTGCTAACGATCACAATGAGACTATTTTGATCCTTGTACGATAAAGCTAGCCCAAATTCACATAATGTGTCATAGTAAAGAAGTATCAACATTGCCATCAAGTATTTTCTCTATTTCTATAATTGAAGTTAAAGAATGTAGAACCTTAGATATGTTCTTATACTAGTAGCTATTGTGAAACCATAACTATTGGAATTGTTATTTTAGAAACCACAACTTTTTATTACTAGCAAAATGTCACTGTAAAGAGAACTTGAGTTTATTCACTTATTGATGCTTTTGAGTTATTTTGATTGTGCCATTCAGATAGGTCATCTTGTCGTGTTGTAATGTTGAGTGTTGTTGCATACAAAAACATTGCTAACGAGCCATGATGAGTGATGGAATGGTTACATTTAGTAATATAAAATAGGTTAAAAAGATCAGGCAATAAGACATCTCAAGACAAAGGAGTGGGCGTTCTCTTCTCTTTCCGCGCGAAGAATTTGGAAATCCGACCTAAACACGCCCTGAATAATTAACTCATAAAACCAGAGAGACGCTCCCTTTTGTCCGCACTTTTTCTTTTGTACTTTAAATTTCTCCGTATTTTTGCACTTTCCACTTTCTAGCACGTTCTAGTTTTCATTTCCATTTTCCGTTTACGTACTTAGTCATGTTTAAACGTAGTAACTTTGTTTTAAGAACAACTTGAATATTTCAAGCTCTGTTTGTTTCTCCCTGACGTACAATTTTTATAGTGACTTAAATATTTTTCTAGCTTTATTAATTTTCATACTCTACGAACCGAAGTACTAATCAACATCGTTATAAGTTAGCCAGCGTAGATAGCTGGGATATCAGAGAAAGACCCAATCTCTTCAACAGATCAAGAAACCAAGAAGCTGTTGCCATAGCAACGACATCAAGAAGACGTGATGAGCCGGGTTCTTTCTTCAAACACAAAGACATTGCCAAGTGTTATCTACTGCCTTTGACTGAACACCTACAACGCTCTCAAGCGAAGCTGGGTGTTGGAGTTGCAGACCAAGCAACGAGTCTATCTACCGGTCCAAGAGAGGCCCTCATCAGCTGTGCTGTTATCGTCACCAACTCGTCACACCGACGCTCCGCCATCACCGACGCCGAGAAGACTCTACGGAAAAGTAGGCTGAATCCTACCGCTTAAGACAAAGAGTTGGTGTTTGAAACTCCCTACTAATATCTTTAGAGAAGATTGATTAGATTAGGTATCAAATCCATTCCCTTTTAAATTAAACCTTAAAACATATCCATCTCTCACCATCGCTCCAGAAATGAATAATTCTATACCTTACCATATTCGTTTTATTTGACCATGCATATATTCTATTACTCCCTCATTTATTCATAGTTTTCACTTTATTAAATATATATTCATTCACACTTAAGAAGTTGTTTGTGGTGTTGTTTACGGCAGAGAATGACTGGTAAAATTTGTAGTAAAGGATTCATTCTTCAGATATGCAAATTATTTAACCGAGACTGGTAAACTGATTTAAACCGTGTTCTTCCTACGATAACAGGAGGTGGTGCCCAAACGAGACATTTTAAAAAGTGTATGTTATCCTACAAGGAATATTGAACCAGTATAAATATACAATTTATATAGACAGAGCAAACATATAATATTTGCTTCATCTCTTGAGACATTAGTAAATGTTTCATTTATTCATCAGGTTCAATGTTCAGAGAAATCCTCTTACTACTCTGCAGATGATCAGCCAGCTCCTCCTGCTTCATTCTCCTCAGGAAGTTCAGTGTGATCTTCACAAATGCATCTCTGCTGCTCCTCCTCTGCTCTTCATCCTCACCCTCCAACACTTCTTCATCCTCCCTCTGACTCTCTAAGCATTCTGGGTAATCTGGACTCAGTTCCCTCTGAATCTTCTTCAGCTCGTTCTTCACAAAAGTGACAATGTTGTCCTCCAGCAGCTGGAACAGAAAACTATATGAATGACAACCAGACTGAAATCATGGAGACAAACATCAGATCCATGTTGGACAGACTGACAGTCCACTGGTCTACAAAGAGCAGCATGGAGATGATGGAAAGTAGTTGTTGTCCATGTACAGACCTTAAATATGGAGTCCAGGTGTGTTTGATGCTGATTAACAGAGTGACCACTGAGAATATTTAAACTCTGCTGCTTCACTCTGGACAGAAACAGAAAGAACAGTGAATTAAAGATTGTTCTGGTGCATCACTTCACCATGGGGACAAAATGACAGCAGCTTGAACAGATTCCTTTTAGTTTGTAATGTAAAAGCCCAATTGTACTAATATCTTACTTATTTAGAGCAGCAGGTTTTTGTCTTTTATTGATTGACAGATCACTCCTCATAGACACACCGCTGGCTTCGGGTTCCGATTCAGGTTTAGGTGAGTCTGGTTTCTGGTGGATTCTGGTAAATAATTGACCGTTTACAGCTTTTAAAATTAATAAATGCGTGAAAACCAACAATCACATTTTTAACATAAATAAACTTAGTGTCATCCCCTGAATTTACACATTAACTACACAAAGCAAATGTTGACAACATGAACTTTCCACAGTATGTGAGATGAATCATGATTGTGGTCAGAAGAATCCCTGACAATGATGCTGAATATGGTTTCATAGTACAGTCACTTATATCTTACTTCTTTACAGCAGAGAGCGCTTCTCTTTTAAAGCCTATGAAATTATGCTTTGACCAATCACTCCTCATAGACACACAGCTAGGTTCGGGTTCAGGTCCAGGTCCAGATTCAGCAGAGTCTGGTCTGTGCTCCTGCTTTGTACTTCAACACAACACACAAATATTTGAATTACAATAATAAAGGAGCAGTGATTTGAGAGTTGAGCTCTGACATGTTGAAGAGTCATGAACAGTTAGAGATGTTCATCTCACCTCTGATCTTTGGTCTGGTTCTCATGTTTCCCTCTCAGAGTGGTTTTAGAGGGAGGGACTCCCTCCTCTCTGTCCTCACTCTGATCCATGCTGCTGGATTCACATCAGCTCACACACACTTTCTACCTTCACCTGCAGAGGAAACACAAATCATTCACCTGAACATCAACTGAAAATTTCTGCTGCTCCTCCAGTGACTAGTTCTGTTTGTCCGTTTCATATCATTGAATGCAGTCAGACAGTAGAGACAGACTCTACGATCAGCTGTTGTTCTTCTACTCTCAGTCCACTAGATGGAGTCATGAAGCAGCAGAGAAATGAAGAGCAACAACACAGACACCAAATATGTAACGTAATCTATTTTGAAAAGCCCTACAGTAGAGTGATTCAGAAAAATCATCATCAGAAAGTGGAGCTACAATGACTCTATGTTCACCTGATGATCATCAACTAACTCTTATCCACAGACTCTAATAACATACATCATAATAATATAGCAGATCATATGCCAAGCCCCCACCATGAACACATCAAATCATCCTACAGTTCTGGTAGATACTGTGTACATATGTTTGTATTTGAATATAGTTTCTATATTTATTTTATTTTTATTTTATGCGTACCAACACCCAGGCAAATTCCTTGTATGCACAAACACGCTTGGCATTTAAGTCTTTTCTGATTCTGATTCAGATATTCACTTTTTAACCGTTGACTCCTTCGCCCCAACTTCTAACGTTCAGCTCTGACTCAGTTAACATGAAATAATAGATTTCTGCTGGAGCTGCTGACATCTGAGAGTAAAGAGTAAAATATTACAAACTGTTGACATTACAGGGAGAAAAAGATCTATGCCATGACGCGGATGAAAGTGAAACTAAACCTTAAAACACTGACACCAATGATTCATGAACTTTAGCTTCAATCTACTGAAAATTGACATGAGCTGTAAAATAAGTGGAGCGTTCCGTGTCCAGTCAACCAGTGGTTCCCACGTAAAACTTATGATTATTTGTTTCTGGTTGAAAGGTTAATGTACTGTAATCCTAAATATTTGTCATTACAAATTACAGCCACTTTAACAGAACACATTAATGTATAGTTTTAACAGTAAAGTCACTGAAGTTAGTCTGAAACAAACCAACCTTACAGTTTATTCCAACAGTCCAAAGAGTCCAAAGAGATGAAGAACAAGACTCTGCTCGACTAAAAACTCCAACAAAGGTGACAAATAAACTACTGCACTAAAATATAAAATGTTCATAATGAATGTAAATAAATGAAATAAATAGTTCTGTCAAATCTATTCCCACAAACAACAACAGGAGCATGTCCTATCAAAAACAAATCTTTGTACTGTCTGTGTACAAACAGAGGTTTGTTTTACCTGCAGCACCCAGTCTCTTGTCCTTCATCAGTGTGCGTGTGTTTTGGTCCCAACTTTATCTTTTCGCTATGAAAATATGCCGTCAGACAAGTTAATATGGTTTCACATTCTCATGATTCAAACTCATTCAGTCCACCTTTCTAGTCTTTCATAGAGCTTTTCAGTCTTTCCTCTGAGCGTTGGACAGCCGTCAAACTCACAATCTCACGGTCATTTTAAAGTACAGATTTGATGCTTCTGAAAAATGAAAATAAGAATTTAAAAGACAAGATGAGAATACTTCAACACCTGCCAGTTTGTGCACAAAGACTCTGACAGATATGTTGTATTATACTATGCCATTTTTATATAATAGAAGTAATAGTGTTAAAAGTGTTAGAAAAACTTGTTTACAACTTCAGCAGCTGTCTACATACAGTCATGTCAGAGTTAAATCTGTCTGTAAATAAGAATAATGATGTAGATGGAGTGTTTAAATCAATACTTGGGTCGATAAATTGAAACAGTGTCTCAGTGTCTCTAATATTTTGGACTTTCTATCACATATGTTAACTTTTCAACAGGAACAAATGATCAACATCTGAGGTGGGAACTCCTGGTTGACTCCACATGGAACGTCCTCCTCTTGTTTGTTTGTAGCTGTTCATGTCATTTAGACTGAGTTCGGTCATTTTTCAGATTGATTTGAATTTTGTGGACGTTGTGGACAGTTTCACCATATTATATCTGCTCTTCCAACAGATCTTACAATAAAGAAAATACATCCTCTCATTAAAGCACAAATTTAGGTGATAATTTGAGCCTCTCACAGTTAGATGCTGGCTGTGTTTCCTCCTACAGATCAGACATATATCCTGGGTTTGGGTGACTTTCCAGTATCCTGGTCAGTCATCGCTTGGCTCAGAGTCCCAGAAGAAGCAGAGGGATCATCTGTTGGTTTGGTGAACACCACGGAGCACTTCTAAGAAGATCTGACTCTCCATGAGTCCATGCTGAAGTTAATCTGGAACAAAGATGAGGACATGCACGAGGGTCAAATGAAAACAAAATGTTTTTATTCATTTAGCGTGAACTGCAGGATTTACCTTGAAGTCTGGTGGAAACTCACTGCATCACTGACTGTTTTCCTCCACGTGGTTTTCCTGAACATCCTGTCACTGCATTTACAACTCAACATGTCTGTACAGGGTTTGAGAACATTTGGAGATGAAATAATTTATTAAATATATTGTTATTTTCAAGTATTGGCCTGTAACTGTAACTTACTGTAATTTCAGATGAAGGTACAAAGTTACAGAACAGTTTTTTCTTAACTTTAGCCAAACAACACAAGCTACTCCTCTATTAGCTTCGAAGCTAACAGGTAAACACGAACAGGTAGTTAACTTCACCTGGATATTACTGTACTTTCTATGTCTTCATGTCTATTTAAACTTTTTTATTTCATCTTCAAAGAGTCGCAGGTTATTTTAAGAAAAACGACATGTTAGCTGGAGACACAAGTTACATTTTTAGCTTAACATAAATCAGGGTAATTCACCGACAGCTGTTCACTACTTCCGGTTTCTTCTTCTGACGTTTCATAGCGGTTAGTAAACCATCTTTGCATTGCAGCCAACTACTGGATTGGACTGGTGGAACATGAAAGGGATGGGGTGGCGGAATTAACTTTCTCTAGTTTGGTCATTAACTGTGACTCCCTGAGTAAAACCCTCTTCTTCTAAATCCGTAGAAATCCATTTAAAACATGAATCAACATTAAAATGACCTGTGATAAGAGTTTTGTCTCCATCTGGCGGGGAAACGATGAACTGCATTATGTCGCTTTAATAGTAACACAGAGAAACCATCACCCTGAGGACAACTGTCCAGATCCAATAACACCAAGATTCATCAGTCTAATAATGACTCCATACAGATTATATGTCAGCAGAGACTCACGAGTGTTTATTGCCCCTGGTGGCCATAGCCAGTAACCACATCCAGCACCCAACAGATACACTGTAAAATATAGAAACTAAGATACACTGTAAATAAAAATAAAAAAGAAACTTGAATATACACTGTAAAAAAAAAAAAGAATCTTGAAGAGGCACCGTAAAAAAATGGAGGTGATGTCAACGGAAATAAAAACTGGAAATATTATTAAAAAATAACTACATATATACCCTGACCAAACAACAATCACTACACTGTAAAAATACCAAACATGCAATATGTTACAAACAACTGCACTGAGGAGAAATACTGTAAAATGTGACATGAACTACTCTGCAGTTATAGAAAATTAGGGGATGCACTGTTACAAATGATGAACCAGAGAAAAATAGATAAACCTACTCACAGGATAGTGACAATTTTAGACAGGACCGCCATGTCAAGCGAAAGACTGAAATAGAACAAGGAAGCATAAAAGACCACTACACTACAATACAAATATCTCTGCAGATAAGTCTAACATAAGGCCTTTGTTGTCAGTATTTTTTCTTTTTTTCTTTACACGATTACATACAAGTTTCTTACATTACAATCTATATTTTAACAGAAATAGTCACAAGCTGCTGCTGATTCAACCTCTCTGGATCATCAGGACTCAGCTCATTTTTTCGCATAATGTCCTGTTCATGTTCAACTTTGGAAAGACCACAAGCTGTAGAGAGAAGAACAACAACAAGAGATAAGTTAGTGTTTACGGAGACTCCACCTAGAAATATTCATCGTTGTAAAAACAGGACTTGTGAGAATGTAAATATCTATTCATTCCCTGACAAGTTATACATTTCCTTTTATTATTTGAAACCAGATTCAGTTAACTTACACTTGCCTTTTTAAGCTCTCATTTCTCTTAATTTGTTAATTGCACCAAACACTAAAACATTGCAATTCATTTTATCTGAAAGAGTATGTAGAAATACATCATATTGTAAATCTGTAGACACAACAAGCTTGGGGATGATCTAATTGGCTGACTCTTTTCTCTGTCTTTCTGTCCAGTCCTGTCACCATTCTCCTCTCACAGATTCACTGAAACATCAGCTACAAAACAGCTGCAGACAAACAGGAGACACTGGATATTTGTTTTGATTCTGTGTTTAATACAATACCACTGAAAGAAACATGAACTGACTTTAACTCTCTACTGACCTTAGAGTATCCAGTCTATAGACTGGACTGTCCACAAGATCAAGAAGGTGCTTCACATCTGAATCCTTTAGCTTGTTGTGACTCAGATCCAGATGTTTCAAATGGGAAGGGTTGGACAGAGCTGAGACCAGATAATCACAGCTGACCTCCGACAAACTGCAGCCCCTCAATCTGAATAAAAAATAAAAAATGTGTTATATTTTTTTCACTTCTGACTTGAACTAAACATGAAAATACATTTCATTATTGATTCATCTGCCATTTATCTTTACAATAGTTTCATTAGTTATCATATCAAATCCAGTTCATATATAGTGTAGAGTGGCCATCAGCGTTTTCAGGGGACAAGGTGACTGTTTGACATTTCTCCCTGACCAATGACTTCAACAATTAATCAACTGTCTGAAGTGATGCTGCCGGATTTTCTGAAGACAGAGTTCCTGCTTGAAATAATTCATTCAAACAATCAATCAGAAGAAGATTAAGAAAGTACAAGTTTACAAAAAAAATGAAACATTTGAAGACATTACCTTGAAATCTGAGAAAGTGGGACAAAAATGTTTCACTATTTTTGACATTTTAGTTGCTGCCTAGGCTTTAGTTTTAAACATTACAGTTTTGAAACGGTAATGAAAATATAATGTAGAGTGAATTATCCAGTGGAGGATTTTTCTTCTTCTATGGTTTTAAATGTGTAGCTCAACATGGCTCCGCCAGTCAATGGACTAAACCACAGAAGAAGAAATCAGACTTTACCATGAAGATCCTCAGTGTGGATCAGTAGAATATCAGCCTGGTGTCTGTAGATTAGTGTCAACACAAATTTTACATCATATTAATCTGAACACACAAATAAAACATGATGTCTGACCTCAGAGTCTCCAGTCTACAGTCTGGACTCTTCAGAAAACCACACAGATGCTTCACTCCTGAATCTGTAAGAATGTTTTGACTCAGGTCCAGATGTTTCAGATGGGGGGGGTTGGACTTCAGAGCTGAGACCAGAGAATAACAGCTTATCTGTGTCAGCCTGCAGTCCGACAACCTGAATAAAGAATGAGCGTGTTAAGTTTTTACATGTGCAGCTGAACTATGTCCTAATTATTGTGGATCTCTGACACTAACATGAAGCTTCAGCAGTCTGACACTGTGGCACTAATTCATTTGATGTAGAACAAAGTTCTATCTTTGAGTTTCTGTCCCTGAACTTCAGTTCAGCAGGAAACAATGAAAACACAAAGATACTGACTGGATCTGTGGAGTTCAGACTGCTGTAGTAGAAGATTAGTTTAACATCAACTAAGTTTAAGAGATTTCTTCACAGACAATATCGACAGAAAGAATGATTACTGACTACAATAACTCTTTAAACATGTGAAAATTGGAGTTGATCTGATTTGTGACCAGATTGATGACCAGGGATACACATGCTGATACTGAAGAACACAATGCTCCCTCAATTAACTGTTTGTCATCTCTTTTCTAAATTTCAGTCCTGTGTAAAGTGGATTTTCACTCAGTGCTTTACGTGATGATATTATAGACTGTGGTAACATATAACTTGTGACTCTTAACAAATCTGAGGATGTGAGATCCTCATATAGGACACTTATGTCTAGCATATAGCCTTGTTAATCTATATTGCATTGTACTCTATTTGTGGCTGTTAGCCCATCTATAGATGAGAATTAAACAAAGACATGAAGTGGTCTGACTCCTTTCAACAAGAATTTCCACCAAACCTGCGATAAGTGAGCCGATAGAAACAGGATCTTCTTTCTTCATACGTCAAACCATTACAAAAGTAAAATTAAAATTAGGGAACTGACCTCAGAGTCTCCAGTCTACAGTTTGGACTCTTCAGTCCAGTGCACAGCTGCTTCACTCCTGAATCCTGGAGGTTGTTGTTACTCAGGTCCAGTTCTGTCAGATTAGAGGACTGGGAGCTGAGGACGTAGGACAGAGCTTCACAGCTTCTTACTGAGAGTTTACAGCCACTCAGTCTGAAGAGAAAATAACATATACAGAATTAGTCAGACTTTTATTTTCCTTTAATGAATGATGGCTGTGTATATATTAATGACTAAAACTCTGTCTACTTACAGAGCTTTCTTGGAGGCTTTGACCACTGGCAGCAGCCTCAGAAGAGTTTCCTCTGAAGCAAAGTATTTCTTCAGGTCAAACTCATCCAGATTATTTTCTGATGACAGCAAGATAAAGACCAGAGCTGACCACTGAGCAGGAGACAGTTTATCTGTGGAGAGCCATCCTGATTTCAGCGACTGTTGGATCTCCTCCACTAAAGAACCATCATTCAGTTCATTCAGACAGTGGAACAGATTGATGCTTCTCTCTACAGACGGATTCTCACTGAACTTCTTCTTGATGTACTGGACTGTTTTCACACTAGTCTTTGAGCTTTTTATCTGTGTCATCAGGCCTCGTAGAAGAGTCTGATTGGTCTCCAGAGAAAGACCTAAGAGGAAGCGGAGGAACAAGTCCAGGTGTCCATTTGGACTCTGTAAGGCCTTGTTCACAGCACTCTGGTGGAGATGTTTCAGATTTGGTTTCTTACACATTATAGATATACAGGAAGTTGTTTGTTGTTCGTCCAGCAGATTGACAGCAGACTTGATGAAGGTCAGATGAACATGTAGAGCAGCCAGAAACTCCTGAACACTTAGATGGACGAAGCAGAACACCTTGTCCTGGTACAGTCCTCTCTCCTCTTTAAAGATCTGTGTCAACACTCCTGAGTACACTGAGGCTGCTCTGATATCGATGCCACACTCTGTCAGGTCTGATTGATAGAAGATCAGGTTTCCTTTCAGCAGCTGATCAAAAGCCAGTTTTCCCAGAGACTCAATCATCTTCCTGGTCTCTGGGCTCCAGTGTGGATCTGTCTCAGATCCTCCATCATATTTGACCTTCTTCACTTTGGTCTGAACCACCAGGAAGTGGATGTACATCTCAGTCAGGGTCTTGGGCAGCTCTCCTCTCTCTCTGGTTTCCAACACATCCTCCAGAACTGTAGCAGAGATCCAGCAGAAGACTGGGATGTGACACATGATGTGGAGGCTTCGTGATGTCTTGATGTGGGAGATGATCCTGCTGGCCTGCTCCTCATCTCTGAATCTCTTCCTGAAGTACTCCTCCTTCTGGGGGTCAGTGAACCCTCTGACCTCTGTCACCATGTCAACACACTCAGGAGGGATCTGATTGGCTGCTGCAGGTCGTGTGGTTATCCAGAGGTGAGCAGAGGGAAGCAGTTTCCCCCTGATGAGGTTTGTCAGCAGCACATCCACTGAGGTGGACTCTGTAACATCAGTCAGGGTCTCAGTTTTGTGAAAGTCCAGAGGAAGTCGACACTCATCCAGACCGTCAAAGATGAACACAACCTGGAACTCTTCAAACCTGCAGATTCCTGCTTCTTTGGTTTCACTGAAGAAGTGATGAACAAGTTCCACCAAGCTGAACTTTCTCTCTTTCAACACATTCAGCTCTCTGAAAGTCAATGGAAATGTGAACTGGACGTCCTGGTTGGCTTTGTCTTCAGCCCAGTCCAGAGTGAACTTCTGTGTTAAGACTGTTTTCCCAATGCCAGCCACTCCCTTTGTCATCACTCTTCTGATTGGTTTATCTCTTCCAGGTGAGGCTTTAAAGATGTCTTCTTGTCTGATGGTTGTTTCTGGTCTGTCTAGTTTCCTGGATGCTGTTTCAATCTGTCTGATCTCATGTTCATCATTGACCTCTGCAGTCTCTCCCTCTGTGATGTAGAGCTCTGTGTAGATCTCATTCAGAAGAGTTGAGTTTCCTGCTTTAGCAATCCCCTCAAACACACACTGGAACTTCTCCTTCAGAGTAGATTTAAGTTCAAGATGACAAACTGCAGCAAAATGTTCTGAATGAACAGAAAACAAATAAGATCAGTGAATACATTATTTGAATATATATTTGTTATATTTGCTTCAGCTCTTGAGACATTAGTGAATGTTTATTTTTATTCATCAGGTTCAATGTTCAGAGAAATCCTCTTACTGCTCTGCAGATGATCAGCCAGCTCCTCCTGCTTCATTCTCTTCAGGAAGTTCAGTGTGATATTCTCATATACCTCTGTCCTGCTCCTCCTCTGCTCTTCATCCTCATCCTTTAAACCTTCCTCATCCTCCCTCTCTCTCTCTCTCTAAGCATTCTTGGACATCTGCGCTCATATCCCTCTGAATTTTCTTTAGCTCATTCTTGACAGAATTCAGCTGTTTTGAGTGTGTTTGATGCTGATCAACAGACTGACCACCGAGAACATTTAAACTCTGCTGCTTCACTCTGGACAGACACAGAAATAACAGTAGTTAAAGATCGTCCTGATCAAAACTAATTGTACTGTGACATTCATAAAGAGGTGAAACAAGTGATTCATTCTAAACCTGATGACTGAGGATCACAGAAAGTCCATGTTTCAATACATATATTAGCACATAAGAATTGGTATAAATGCTGTTTCTGACACGAAAGCTCATCTCAGATTTTTTGTATACAATGTCTCTTTAACAACTGAGTTCTTCATCTTTCAGACAGAAAAAAGTTTAAGTCTGTTTCCAAACAAACGACAGCAGTCTGAACAGTTTTATTCTAATTTTAAAAGTCAGACACAGAAGACCAGTTGTACTTAAGATATTAAATGTGGTTTCATATTACAGTCACTTATATCTTACTTATTTAGAGCAGTGGGTTTTTGTCCTTTAAACTCAAGGGAGTGATGCTTTGACCGATCACTCCTCATAGACACACAGCTGGGCCCAGATTCTGATTCAGGTTCAGGTAAGTCTGGTTTCTGATGGATCCTGGAAAACAAAGTGATTTCAAAAGGAATACATGTCAAAGACAAACAAACTCTGAAGGATGTTAATCATGTAAACTTGATGTCAGCCTCTTTCATATTATATTCACTTATATCTTACTGATTTAAAGCAGACGATTGTTCTTTTTTAAAGTCCAAGTAGACTTTCTTTGACCGATCACTCCTCATAGACACACAGCTGGGTTCTAGTTCAGCAGAGTCTGGTCTGTCCTTCCTCTTTGTTCTTCAGCACAACACACAAAGATTTGAGTGATATAATAAAGGAGCAGTGATCTCAGATTTGAGCTCTGACATGTAGAAGAATCATGGACAGTTAGAGATGTTCATCTCACCTCTGATCTTTGGTCTGGTTCTCATGTTTCCCACTCAGAGTGGTTTTAGAGGGAGGGACTCCCTCCTCTCTGTCCTCACACTGATCCATGCTGCTGGATTCTGCTGCAAGTCCTCTTGAACTCCAGTTGATTCTAACTAATGTCTTTATGTCAACATGTATATTTATTAAAGCCCCCTCCACAGTGTCCTTCAGATGGAGGTTTACATGGAGAAAAAGATCTGGGACACAACAGGGATGATTGTGAAAGTGACACCGACACCAAATGTGCAACTTCATCTAGCAGTTTTCGTTTTATTTTGAAAGGCCCTGCAGTATCTCCCAGTATTGCTCTACAGACAATGGTTTTATAGACAGAAATAAAAACATAATGCAGTTTAATTTGTGAACAAAGTGCACAACTGCTGTCTAACTAAAGTAAATCATTAATCTAGTCTAATCTATACTGAACACAAGTATGATAAACTTATTGAAGAGAGAACTGAACATTTTTTATAAACATTACAGAGAAAATTAAAGTCTGAAACAAACCAAACGTATAGTTTATATAAACAGTCCACAGAACTGGAAAAAAAAAAGATTCATCTCCACTCCACACCTGGACACTAAACACTCTGACACAAGTGAGCTACTTCCTGGAACGAGTAAAGACTTTATCTGTGATGGAGGTTAATAACCAGTCTGTGAATTCCAGTTCATTCTAACTAATGTTTTTATATCTATGTTAACATGTATACTCATCAAAGCCTTCTTGATCACTCAGCTCTGCAGTGTGAATATAATGACACAGAAAGTCTGATCTGTTCTCCAGCGTCTGTCTGAAGAGCTCAGGCCTCATTTAGTGGCTCAGGCAGCAGGAGATCAGCGGCTCCTCTCCACCTCCTCCACAGACTGATTCAAGAAAATCTACCTCCAGTCATCAGAAAGTGGAGCTACACAGAAACAACCACTCTATGTTCACCTGATGATCATAAACCAACTCTACAGCTGATCTTATCCACAAACTCTGATCACAAACACTGACATAATATAGCAGATATTCAGTTTTTAACCGCTGACTCCTTTGTCCCAACTTCTAACGCTCATCTCTGGCTCAGTTTACGTGAAATAATACATTTCTGCTGGAGCTGCTAACCTCTGATGTAAGAGTAAAACATTACAAACTGTTGACCTTACCTTCAAACGGAGGTTTACACGTAGAAAAAGATCTGGGACACAGCGGTGGCAAAAGAGAAACTAAACTGAAACCACGGGACACCCATGCATTTGTACAACCTTGTAAATCAGTAACAGAAATAAATTGCATTCTTTGAAGTAGGGTTGCAAACAACCCTACTTCAAAGAATGTTTTACCATAGGATTTCACCATAGGATGAATTAATAAAATAAACTTCTAAACCACACCAGATTTAGGCAGCAGACCCACCTGAAACAGGAGGAGGAGGATGTGTTGATGTCTCAAGTGATAAACATATTAAACTTAAGCTCATGTTGATGCTGAAACTTTGTTCAGTTTCATCATATATCTGCTCTTCCAACAGATCTTACAATAAAGAAAATACATCCTCTCATTAAAGCACAAATTTAGGTGATAATTTGAGCCTCTCACAGTTAGACGCTGGCTGTGTTTCCTCCTACAGATCAGACACATATCCTGGACTTGGGTCACTTTCCAGCATCCCGGTCAATCATCGCTTGGCTCAGAGTCTCAGAAGAAGCAAAGGGATCATCTGTTGGTTTGGTGAACACCACGGAGCACTTCTAAAATCTGTCTCTCCATGACTCCATGCTGAAGTTAATCTGGAACAGATGAGGACATGCACGAGGGTCAAATGAAATCAAAATGTTTTTATTTAATGTGAACTGTATAAATCCTGACTCCTGCAGGATTTACTTTAAAGTCTCTGACCTCTCCGTCTTCTCTGAGCAGGATTTCAGGAGTAGCATGGTTGTGCTGAGGGCTTGGTCCTGGTGGAAACTCACTGCATCACTGACTGTTTTCCTCCAAGTGGTTTTCCTGAACATCCTGTCACTGCATTTACAACTCAACAACAGGTCTGTACAGGGTTTGAGAACATTTCGAGATGAAATGATTTATTAAATATATTGTTATTTTCAAGTATTGGCTTGTAACTGTATGGATATGTTAACAAATCAATACTCAAACCAGATTAATTTCAGATGAACGCAAGTTACAGAAGAGTTTTTTTCTTAACTTTAGCCAAACACAAGCTACTCCTCTATTAGCTTCGAAGCTAACAGGTAAACACGAACAGGTAGTCAACTTCACCTGGATATTACTGTACTTTCTATGTCTTCATGTCTATTTTTAAATAACTTTTAAATATATTTTAAATAAAACTTATTTCCTCTTCAAAGAGTCGCAGGTTATCTTAAGAAAAACGACATGTTAGCTGGAGACACAAGTTACATTTTTAGATCAACATCAATCGGGCTAATTCACCGTTTCATAGCAGTTAATAAACCATCTTTGGATTGCAGCCAACTACTGGATTGGACTGGTGGAACATGAGAGGGATGGGGTGGGGGAATTAACTTTCTCTAGTTTGGTCATTAACTGTGACTCCCTGAGTAAAACCCTCTTTCTCTAAATCCGTAGAAACCCATTTAAAACATGAATCAACAATAAAAATTACCCGTGATAAGAGTTTTGTCTCCATCTGGTGGCGAAACGATGAACTGCATTGCCGCTTTAATAGTATCACAGAAACCATCACCATCACCCTTAGGACAACTGTCCAGATCCAATAACACTAAGACTTATCAGTTTCCATACAGATTATATGTCAGCAGAGACTCGCGAGTGTTTATTGCCCCTGGTGGCCATAGCCCAGTGGTTCTCAATTATTTTCTGTTATGCCCCCCTTAGGAAAAAGAAAATGTTGCGGCGCATCATCCCTATCAAATATTTTTCCATGTTCCTCAGTTTGTTTACATCTCTTAACGCTGGCTATGTTAAAAAAACACCATAGAGCTAATAGTGCGCACAATGAGAGCGCCACTGCCACCTACGTTCTGGATGCGCAATTACACTTTAATCGAATACAACAAGAGCAAGCACTCGCATTTTAGTCTTTTAAATGAATAAATGTTTCAAAGACCAACCCACTTTGAAGGACATTAATCAAATATATAAACTTAGTGTTAGCCTCTGATATACACAGTCAGCGCCGTCGTATAGGGGGGAAAGGTGATGACAATTCTAAGGGCCCACAGCCCATCAGGGCCCACACACAGCCCCCAGTAGCCTCTACGACTAAATTATTATGCATAGGCTTAACTAATATATATTCATAGTAATGAATCAGAACTAAAATAAAGCCACATAGTCACGCAATATTTTATTTTTAATAATTTCAGTAACCCCCTTGGCCCCTTAAAAATGGTTTGGTCCACACCACAGGTTCGAATCTATAGCTACAGTCAATGGTTCGAATTGAGCGCAAACGAAGTTAGCGCGAGCGAACTCCAGCAGGGAGTGAGGGAGATCAAGATGATGGCACCACACAAAAAACACAACTCTGGACACCCGAAAAGACTAGAGAGGGAGGCCAGGGCTAGGAGCAACAGAGCAGGGGCCTAGGACATCAACATTTTTTTACTAAGAAGGGTGAGAGTAAAGCTACCGAGGGCGCCTAGTTGTTCATTCATTCATTCATTCATTCATTCATTCATTCATTTATTGTCGGTAACGCGTACCTGACGGGGCGCAGGGGCCATAGCTTACGTTAGCTGTCAATCATCGGCTGAGAGGCGGGCTACACTCTGGGCAAGTAGTGTAGATAACTGAACGTTACTCATGTGGAGGCTATCTACAGCGGACTGTGTGTTTCACACACATTACTGTCGGACAGTGCTCCAGTAAGCACCAAGCACCCGCTCAGTTACGAGGCTACATTGAATTGTATTATGACGCATTCAAGTTCTACTGGTAATTATGAGCATTAGGCGAAGAAGGTCAATAACATTATCATGATGTGTTCAAATGTGGTCTTGTAAAAATGTGTTAGCTATTGGTGGGACATTTGAAAATACAAAAAGTTAAATGTTCCAACAAGATTTGTTGTTGTTTTCACAGCGATATAAAATAAAATACACCATAATGGTTCACAATAACAAAAAGACAATTTAGAATTGTGGACAGTTTACACTGACTTTTGGATGGTTTCAAATATTTTTTGTCTGACAAGGGTGACACTGACATTACTCAAAAGAGCTTGCCCTCCACATACAAGTGGAGTAAAGTGAAGCTGTCTGCCTAGAGCTATGGTAGCCTACTGAGTAAGCCCATTTAGATTTTGTGTATTCTTCATCAGTTTTCCCATGAAATGTACTGTTGGTGTTACCTGCACATTTAAGTTAAATGCTACATATCTACCTTGAGCTTCACCTTGTGGACTATCTTGAGCCAGGACACTGAGTTTTTTTTTTAATTATTATTTTTGGATATCAGTGCTTGATCGTTAATAAATACAATAAAATACCCACTACCTATTTGTGGAGTGGTTAATTGAAGATACATGCAATCAGAGGTGTAATAATGTGTTGCAAATCAGAGAAATGGGAATAATGTACATAATAATACTCTAACTCATTGTTGAGTTATTATAATACACAAGGCATCAACAGAATAACAAAGAAAAAACATCATAATGCACAGTTGTAAAAAAAAGTGGCAATGAATGGGGTAGAGGGGCCCACGCCGATATTCTTTCAAGGGGCCCAGAATTCCTAGCAACGGCCCTGCATACCTTCAGAAGGAGGTTTAGATGGAGAAAAAGATCATCTGCGACACTATCACTGTTGCCAGATATCGCGAGACAATTAAGCGACCAGGCTTGTGAAACCAAAACCTTTTCTACGGAGCCCCCCCAAGTTTCCGAAGAGAGAAAAGTAGATTTTAGAAAAATAAGTTTTACAATCCGCACGGAAGTGTGGGTACAGATTATCAGTTTACATCCATGTGGACAGATTGGTAAACTGTGCGCAGTTTTGCAAAACCACAGTACCCATGGTAGTTTGTCTTTCCCCGAGCATCAGGACAATGACCACAAGAGGGCGTTAAACCACCTTTTAAACATTATTTAATATTGGAAAACAAATGAGATATCAAATACAGACTGATGTACCAAGTACATATACACGGTAAACCTGTGATAATTACTTACATACTTTATTTATTTTATATAGTATCTCTCCTCTACCTTATTATATTTTTTGTATCTTGCACTGTTGTTCCCTGCCGCTGTAACACCTTAATTTCCCCACAGGGATAAATAAAGTATTATCTATATCTTATTTCATTAAAATATGCACACACAGATAACTATAATCCTGGAATTACAAATTCTTCATTTCTTATTGCAGGGACTGTAGAAGATCCCATTTCTCAGAAGATTATAAGAACCACCCATGACTCACTGATTAGAAGTAGGATGCAGGTGCTGTTTCCTATTTATGGGGAAAGGGGAGGGACAGAGGAAAAAGAAAATAACCATAAAGTGTTGACGATGGACGGCACCAGAGTCCATTGTCAAAAACAATAATTTTGCTGTTCCAGATTTTTATGCCGAGATAGATACAGTCATGGATGAAACAGCAGGGATGAGCAGCACAGAGTGGAAAATCACAGCTGACCTCTGACAAACTCCAACAAGCCAATTTGAAAACAGAACAAAAGTTGTACCGTAAATATGTCATGTGTAAATTTCATCCAAATGTCAAATACTGACTGACAGACTGACAAACAGGTAGAAGTGTAAACTAAAACAGAACCAGATTTTATCTTAATCCATATTACTAATTAGCTGCAGTTAACACAATTTTCGAGTTCTTCTTTTTCTAAAGTGTAATGAATAATGGACCTGACAGACATAACGTCGCTTTGAACATCTGCATTATTGGATGTGGACAGTTGTAGTTACCAGCGGTGACCACTGGAGGGCAGTGATCATGATAGTTTATCTGGATTCGGATCATTTTAAAAACTCTTCCTGTCCTCCGTGTTCATTAAATCGTTCAGGATCAGGTGTGACTCTAATGTATCTGAGCTTCATCATTAATCCTCCTCTTCCTCTGGATGTTTCAGTCTGTTTTCAGAGCAGCGAGGGTCCTCCTGCCTCTGGCGGCTGCTTTCAAATAGGGGAAGCCCAGTTTTGTAAAAATTGGCCAATTATTACATCATTAAATTTATGTCTGTGTAGGTTCTCAGTCATCCAAGTCATCCAAAAAGTTTCAAAAAAGGCAACTGGACTTGTAGATTTTTCGAGAAGACGTTTCGCCACTCATCCGAGCTTGTCACGTGCCGATCTGGGTTGATTTGGACGGGGTCTGAGCCGGTCGGCCAGGATGATAGGAAACGCTATCGGTTGCCAGGGGCAACGCCCTCAGAATTTAACGGAGGAGCGACGAAACATTAATTTTTGGGTGTTTATTATTTCGGCGGGACAGATACAAGAAAAGTAAGAAAGTAAAGCAATGGAGAAAGTTAAGGGGAAAGAAAATGGACCTTACAGGGACAAACTTACATAAAACAGCAAAACAGCGGTATTTGGAGAAACTGTAGCATGACAACTCCTCACTCTCTATAGTTTAAAGCGCTGTCAATCACGACGAGTTCCAGCCACGTTAACAGTTCATCCAATCATCATAGAGAAGCTCGGCGTCCAGGTACATCCCACTGCCCATTGACTCCCAGAGACGCCCGGCTTCCCGGGAAGTGACGATTTTGGAGCGTTTATCCAATAAACGTCTAGCTTTTTTGCCCTGAGATCGGCCCATTCTGAAGCCCCATTGAAAGTCTATTGAAGCCGAGCCTCAGTGGGTTTTTAAACGGACCGTGCCATTACAGCAATATGAGAAAAAAAATCACGATGGACGAACGGCTAAATGATTGTGTTATTATAAGAAGTAGCCATGAAGTCGATCATGTTTTAGCACATTTTAGTTTGAGTAGTAATGTAAATTTGTAGTATTTGACGAAATTGCCAGTGATATTTTAGGGGAGGCTGTGCTTCCCCTGTAGTCTTAGAGCAATCGCCTCTGGTGCAGACTGACCTGCTGCTTCGTCTCAGTCTCAGTGTTCACCAATAAGTCACTGAACTGACTGACAGTTGATCAACTCACTGTAGAAACATTAAAGCAACACACGGACAGAGTCAACGTGTTGCTGCTCTGCTGTCTCCACTTCCTGCTAAATCCGCTGCGTTCAGGACAAATCGGACATTTCAGACACGTTGGTGAAATCCACCTGCATTTAGAAAAATGATAAACTGACAAAATAAATGTTGATTTAAAGCAGATTTTCTGGATTTTATCAACAATAAAACTAATAAGTAAAGTGCTGATCTGATCACTGCAGAAACAAATGTCCTGACAGTTCAGTCTGTTACTGATCATCTCAAAATTATAGAAACATGGGGTGATTAGATAAGATGAACCTTTATTTAAAAGTGACGCAGCAGAATAATGAAATAAATAAAATAAAACACCCGTCTACATCTGACAACAGCAGCCAACACACCTGCAGTTAGAGGCTGGCTGTGTTTCCTCCTACAGATCAGATATATATCCTGGACTTGGGTCACTTTCCAGCATCCTGGTCAGTCATCACTTGCCTCAGAGTCCCAGAAGAAGCAGATGGATCATCTGTTGGTTTGGTGAACACCATGGAGCACTTCTAAGATCTGTCTCTCCATGAATCCATGCTGAAGTTAATCTGGAACAGAGATGAGGACATGCACGAAGATCAAATGAAATCAAAATGTTTTTATTCTTTTAGTATGAACTGTATAAATCCTGAATCCCTGCAGCATTTACCTTGAAGTCTCAAATAACTGAAATATAGAAACACAAGAAATGACAACTAATGACACACTATAAAAATTATAACAGGTGATGCACATCAAAGCATTGTCAGCAAAAGACATTAATCATATGTCAACGAAAAATTAGAAATATTATGAAAAAATAAAATCATATATACCCCGACCAAACAAGAACCGGAACATACACTGAAATTACAAACAGTAAAGTTACTGAACAAGATTGAAGTCAGAAAAAAACTAAACCTTTATAAAATTTTGTCTCAGTGTTTATTGAAAGAGTCCACAGAACTGAACAAAAACAAAACAAAACACACTGATGCAGGCGCGCTACTTCCTGGAACTTTCCACATAAAATAAACAGGTGATACACTGGAAAAAATAACAACCATGTCACACAAAATAGGACATACATTGTATACCATAACTTGGTAAACACTGTAATATATAACATGTCAACTCAGATACACTGTAAAAAGATGACAACCTGGAAATACACTGTGAAAAATGTCACCAGGAACGGCTGTAAAAACATAACACTATGCACTATAACAAAAACATACACTGTAAAGAATACCACAAAAAAAATACACTAAAAAGATATACTATAAAACATGACATGAATTAGATTGCAGTCATAGTAAACAAGGGGATGCACTGTTACAAATTATTAACATGAAATAACCTATGAAAAGTGATAAACGTAAGACGCACTGTAATAAAGGGCAACCAGGAGATAAACCATTAAAGACAATATGTCAACGTTCATTTATAAAGAATGAAAAAAATGATAAGAACAGATTCAGTGTTATAATACTTGATCATACACTGTAAAAACAGACAATCAGATATTAAACAATCTAAATTTATTACCAGGAGTTACATATATAGTTACATATATAACTAGACAATTCCCCTGCGGGAAATCGCGAGAGTGGTGCTGTGTCGGCAGCAGTTTGCGCTAAGATGATATGATACAATACTATGATGCTACAATGCTAACATGCTACAATTTTTCACCTAATCTTATCCTCGCAGTTGGACTGATTAAATAAATATCCAAATATATAAAAGCTCATGTAGGCTAAATCATGCCGGTGGAGATGTGGCTGTTTATGCTGAATGATGCACGTTTACTTCCGTCGAAGTTAGCATATGTTAGCATATGCGCCAGAAGCCTCGCTCCGTCTGTGTGTCTGTGTCTGTGTGTGTGTGACGTCAGTGAGACAGAGCGGGAAACAGCCCCTTCCCCTCCTTAACTGCTGCTGCGCAGGTGCTTTGATTAGCCGAAAACATAGCAAAGTCAGCACAGAACCACTCCCTCGAACCACTGCCATTTACTAAAAAAGTAAACCAGTTACTCAAACTTTTTTTCACAGTGACCACCACAAGGCTTCCATGAACACAGACAAAGACGAAAAACTTTGCTGAATTAACATTGGGTCCTATGGAGCAGTTAGGCTGTCCACTCCTCACTTCTAGGCTTCTCATTCAACAGGAACCTACAGTAAATGTGTGAACATTAGAAAATAGATAATTATATACAATAAGCAATGAGAAATGACAAAAAGAACTGTTGATGCTGCTTGATTATTGTGTAATAATTCAGGAGGTGAAAATGAAATGATGAAATGGTTTACTTGTTGGTGCTATTAGAATAGTTTGTGCTGCTCTGTTGAGGATCTTAAATCTCTTCACTCCACCTCCAGTCAGAGTCTCTCTACACAAAAGCTGCTCCTGATTCAACCTCTCTGGATCATCAGGACTCAGCTCATCCTCTCAGCTCACATCATCATGTTCACTCCCAACATTGCCAAGACTGCCAGCTGTAGACAGAAGATAAGTTAGTGTTTACAGAATCACTTCATCAGTAGCAGCTATGAATATTGGGACTTAAAGGTGCAGTAGGCAGGATTGCAAAGATCCAGGACTTAGCCAAAAAATTTGAACATCAACAACTTCTCAGTCTCTCCCCCAAGCCCCGCCCCCCACAAGGGAGAGCTGTGCACGATAGAGCGTGTGCATATTGGCCCTGGAATACTGTGCACGAGCAGAGAACCGAGAGAGAGCGAGTAAACAAACTAACATGGAACACACTGACGTAAGAACAACAAAATAGTTTTATAATACCCTTCGTTATTGCTAAATAATTTGACCTAAACTACAACGATACAGTCGTTATACTTTAGGGCAAAATATTTAGCAATAGTCAACGTTAGGACAAAACCAAGGTTAGGATGTTTCTGAAAGTAGCCTACATCGGTGATGTTTGCTATCAGTAACAGTTAGAAGCATTCATTGTGGTATGTGGTAGATATATGACCGTGCACGACGTGCGCAGGGAAGGGGGAAGGGAGGGCGCTATGAAATGCGTGTCCATGAGCAGTGATTGACACTCTGTTAGACACACCCTTGGGCTTTTGTTGTTCTTACGTCGGTGTGTTCCATGCTAGTTTGTTTACTCGCTCTCTCTCGGTTCTCTGCTCGTGCGCAGTATTCCAGGGCCAATATGCACGCGCTCTATCGTGCACAACTCTCCCTTGTGCTTTAGCAGGAAAGGGCGGAGGGACTGAGTTGTTGCCGATGTTCAAAATTTTCTTCTCAATCCTGCCTACTGCACCTTTAAAGGAATAATTTGCTTTAATTTTCACAGAAAAAGAAAGAAAAAAAAAAAGTATTTATAATATTAATATTTGTTTTTATATTTTTGCTTTGATTGTTGATTTATGGTTTTAAAATTGAAAAATGAAAACGTGAAATGTGTTGTTTTAACGGTATAAGGACTGCCACTACTCAGGAGAGCTTGTTTTCAAAGCTGTCATATGTGAATACAGGAGGCTGAGGCAGATTCAACCTCTTCCTCTCTGCCCTGTGTGAAATGAACGCAAACAGTTTAGGAGGTTTGCGCATGCATAGTCTGTTCTCACGCTGTCTACAGTGGATTTCATTGAGGCACAACACCTCTCTGCCTCCACAGTCCGAGTCGGGACGGTCGGGACATGTCGGGAATCTCGGCGGGAATCCCGAAATGTCCCGAATAACCCCCAAGGTCTCGCGATGCTGTTGTCACCGCTGTGCAGTGTTTTCGGCTAGCGAAGATAGAGATTTTTGAGCTGAGAAATTTTTAAACCTTGACTTTTGAGGGGGAAAAAAATCATTTTAACTAGAAAACCAACCCCTGAACTAAAGGATTTAATCCAAAGGAAGGGACAAAACATTTTGAGGACTTTCCAAACAGATTGGTATAAATTTTGTGTGCGCTGTTATCCGCTGATGTCAGTAATTAGCCACATTTCTGACAGCGGCATTTGACTGACTTTGCAGTGGGTTTAATATTGAGTTCTACATAATATATATTTTTGTATGCGATTTAAGCTCTGGCTGATCCTGCCTACCCAGGCATGGACCTCACTGCACGTTACTGACAACTATGCTAATTACACAAAACACCACCAAGATAAATTCCTTGTTTGTGTCAACATATGGACATCTTGAGCAGCTGTGGAGCTCAGCCAGCTTCCTTTCAGCTCTCATGTTAACGTGTTGGAGCTGGAAACTCACAGACCTGCAGAGACTTTTAGCATCAAGTCTGTTTCCTCTGCAGATTTCTCTCAAGTCCACAGAGGAAATAAACTGCTGAGAGTCATCAACGCTTCATTACTGCACAAACACTTTAGTGATGGATTTACAGCTGTTCCATTTAAATAAAGAGTCTGAGTGTGTTGATGAACATCTCATGTGTTTCTGAAGCATGATTAGCTGACTAATAAAAATTGAAGATATCTGATGAAACTAATGACAGAGATACAGATGTGATGACTGGACCTCAGCAGAGGTTCTGCTCTGTATAAAGACCACATGGTTACTAAATGTAATGATGGTTCTGTGATTTACAGGCTTCAGTCAGACTGATCTCAGAGCTGTGACAAAGATGAAACTGATCAGTTGTTTAGATTTGAGGTTAGAGAACAAACAGTCTGAAATCAGATTTGATGAATGAGGACCACTGTCTCTATTCATCTAGTAAGGCTGTCAGCTGGAATCCAGATTTATTTCCTGAAAACATGAACACAACAAGCTTGGGGATGATCTGCTTGGCTGACTTTGATACTACTTGTGTTTACTACAATGCCACTGTAGAAGCATGAACTAACTCCAAAGACAAAATAATCCTTTATTTATTCTCTCTACTGACCTCAGAGTCTCCAGTCTACAGTCTGGACTCTTCTTAAGATCAGACAGCTGCTTCACATCAGAATCCTTGAGCTGGTTTTGACTCAGGTCCAGCTGTTTTAGATGGGAGGGGCTGGACTTCAGAACTGAGACCAAACAACCACAGCTGATCTTTGACAAATTGCAGCCCTTCCATCTGAATGAAGAATAAAATATGTTCATTTAGAGGACATGTACAAAACATCAAAGTTATAATGGTTTGACCACTGACCAAACAGAAACAATAGATTTTACAGCTTGTTCACAATTTTTTTAGTCTAAATCGTTCTGGTATTTACCAAATGAGACATTTGAAGGTGTCACTTTGAACATGAAGCATTTAGTTGCCAGGTTGGCTAGGTTTTAATTTTAAAAACATGAGGTGAAATATGTCATAGTTTCAGAGCATGTCATCCAGTGGATTTTTCCTCTTCTATGGTTTTAAATGTGTACATCAACATGACTCTGCCCCAGTCAATAGACTAAACCACTGAAGAAGAAAACACACTTTACCATGAAGATCCTCAGTGTGGATCAGTAGAATATCATCCTGATGTCTGTAGATTAGTGTCAACACAACTTTCACATCATATAATCACAGCACACAAATAAAACATGATGTCTGACCTCAGAGTCTCCAGTCTACAGTCTGGACTCTCCAGAAAACCACACAGATGATTCACTCCTGAATCCTGCAGGTTGTTCAGACTCAGGTCCAGATGTTTTAGATGGGAGGGGTTGGACTTCAGAGCGGTGGCCAGATAACAACAGCTGATCTCTGACAAACTGCATCCATTCAGTCTGAATAAAAAATAAAAGATGTTAGTTTAGAGACAAAGTCCCATCTTGAAATCATTCAGTGTTTCATCATCTGTTCAGAGCTAAAGAAGGTTCAGAAGTTTAGAAAACAGAAACTCTAAACATCTGAACCAACAGGAAGCAGCTTCAACCAGTGAAATAGAAAGAGAGAAAAAGAGCCCTCATTAATATTAATGACAACAAGCTGCTGCTTCAATAAAGAGAACGCATGTTGACATTTACTTCACTTTCTACTCAAAGTTCAGAAAAACACCAAATATGGAAATGTTGATAAAATGATGATCAAGACTGTAAAATATGTTCATGTTATGATGGAGACATTTAAATTAAGAATAAACATGAAAATATATTTCATTATTGATTCATCTGTTATTTATCTTTAGAATAGTTTCATTAGTTATCAAAACAAATCCAAATTAAATACAGTGTAAAGGCACTCTTGTCTTCTCTTCAGAGATTCACTTCACTTATTGACACCTTTTACCGTTTTTAAACTATGAAGCCTCAAAGTTGTGTAGGTTTTTAATCAAATTTCAGGGTTCATAATGGGTGTGTATTGCGCGGAATGTTTGTGCTAGAGTGGATAACATCATCAGCTAGAGTGAGGAGGAGAGAAGAAAATTAGTCAAAAAATAAAACAGAAACTGCTCCCGTGGCCACAAATTTCACACGACAGACATAATTTATACATAGAAATGTAGGAAAATTTGTCTTCTCATTCAAATTTGTCTGCTAAAGCTGTAAGTCTTATAGTTTTGGCGTCAGACACAAAGATGCGCCAGCAACACCCATCCACAGCTCCATAGACTGCCATGTTAAAAAGGCAGGAAAATTTCTGGAGGAAAGCAGAAGTAACCTTTCTTTGAATCACTTTAAATGGGTCAGAATTTTTTCATTTTACCCACAAACTGCATAGCATTAGCATGTTAGCGTATAGCATATTATCAATTAGCATGTTAGCATTAGCATGCTAGCATTAACATGCTAGCAATTAGCATGTATTTTATTTTTAGTGTCTAAAAAGACATGCTAATGCTAAACCAATGCTAAAATTAGTGGCTAATGCTAGAATTAGTGGCTCATGTGTGTAAATATATGTTAAAAATTACTATTTGAGGTGTGCTTTTTCAATACAGAACCCCGGCAACAGCATACTCGGCACTTCACAAATTTCCGCAGGAATTTTCTAGTTTATGTTTTCTTTCACAGTAAACTGAATATTTTTGGTATTGGATAAATTGAGACATTTGAAGATGTCACCTTGAAGTCTAAGAGAGTAGGAACAACATGTTTCACTATTTGTGACATTTTATAGACTGAACTATTTTAAAAAAAGACGACTGTAGCTAAACATGACTCTCCCACAGTCAACGAACTAAGAAGAAGAGAGCAAACTTCATAATGAAGATCCTCAGTGTGGATCAGTAGAATATCAGCCTGATGTTTGTAGATTAGTTTCAACACAATTTTCACATCATATTAATCACAGCACACAAATAAAACATGATGTCTGACCTCAGAGTCTCCAGTCCACAGTCTGAACTCTCCAGAAAACCACACAGATGCTTCACTCCTGAATCCTGCAGGTTATTCTTACTCAGGTCCAGATGTTTTAGATGGGAGGGCTTGGACTTCCAGATCAGTCCCAAAGAATCACAGCTGATGTCTGTCAAACTGCTTTCAATCAATCTGAATAAAGAGTAAAATATGTTCATTTGAAAAACAAAGTTCTTGCTTTAAATCATTCAGAAAACCATTTTTGTGTTGGGGATGGGGGGTTCTTGACCACTATTTCATGGACGATTAGGAAGAAAACGAATAATAAAAAGCTTTTATGTAACTCAAATATTGCGGCCCAGGATCCCTCTGCCCGGGACAGCAGACCCATTTGTGCCCCCCTATCGACGGGCGTGTTAATGACAACAAGCTACTTCTTCAATAAAGATGTAGTGACTTCAGCTCTGAAACTCTGACAGCTCCACCATCATATAGATGGATCCACTAGTAAGCATGAAAATACATTTCATTATTGATTCATCTGTAATTTATCTAAATAGTTTCATTAGTTATCAAATCAGACAGCTGGGATAGGCTCCCGCAGACCCCTGCAACCCTTAACAGGAATAAGCGGGTACAGGAGATTAATGAATGAATGAGTTATCAAACCAAATCCAAATCAAACATAGTGTAAAGCGTCCATCAGAGTTTCCAGAGGACAAGGAGACGTCCTGAAACTGTTTTTTGACCATTGCTTTTCAATCCAAACATATTTTAACTTTACCATAAAAATCCTCAGTATAGATCAGTAGAATATCAGCTTGACGTATGTAGATTAGTATCAACACAACTTTCACATCATATTAATCTGAGCACACAAATAAAACATGATGTCTGACCTCAGAGTCTCCAGTCTACAGTCTGCACTCTCCAGAAAATCACACAGATGCTTCACTCCTGAATCCTGCAGGTTGACGTTGTAACTCAGGTCCAGATGTTTCAGATAGAAGGGGTTGGACTTCAGAGCTGAGATCAGAGAATAACAGCTGATCTCTGACAAATTGCATGAATTCAATCTGCATAAAGAATAAAAGATGTTGGTGTAGAAAATGTCTTGCTTGAAATTATTCAGTGTTTCATAATCTCTCAGACCAGAAACTTCAGAAAATACAAGTTTAGAAAATAGATTATAATAATGACACCAAACTGCTGCTTCAAGACATAGTGACTTCAACTCTGAAACTCTGACAGCTCCACCAGTGGATCAATCTATACAAACTTGTGTTGACAAATAAACACAAGTAAAAACCTTCTGACATTTATTTCACCTTCTACTCAAAGTTCAGAAAAACAACAAATATGGAAATGTTTGTTAAATGATGATCAAGACTGTATATGTTCATGTTACTGTTTTTTGACCAATGCTCTTCAATTCAAACATATTTTGACTTTACCATAAAGATCCTCAGTGTGGACCAGTAGAATATCAGCATGATGTCTGCAGATTAGTATCAACACAACTTTCACATCATATTAATCTGAGAACACAAATAAAACATGATGCCTCACCTCAGAGTCTCCAGTCTACATTCTGGACTCTCCAGAAAATCACATAGCTGCTTCACTCCTGAATCCTGCAGGTTGTTGTTACTCAGGTCCAGATGTTTCAGGTGGGAGGGGTTGGACTTCAGAGCTGAGACCAGATGATCACAGCTGATCTCTGACAAATTGCACGAACTCAATCTGAATAAAGAATAAAAGGTGTTAGTTTAGAAGACAAAGTTCAATCTTGAAATCATTTAGTGTTTCATCATCTACTCAAAGTTCAGAAAAACACCAACTGTGGAAATGTTGGTTAAATGATGATCAAGTCTCTAAAATATGTTCATGTTATGATGGAGACATTTAAATTAAGACTAAACATGAAAATATATTTCATTATTGATTCATCTGTTATTTATCTTTAGAATAGTTTCATTAGTTATCAAAACAAATCCAAATTAAATACAGTGTAAAGTGTCCACCAGAGTTGCCAGAGGACAATGTCTTCAAACTGTTTTCTGACCAATGTTCTTTAATTCCAAACATGTTCAGTTTAATATCTCTCATATTAAACCAGAGAAAAGAAGAAACTCATTAGAATCTGGAAGAGGAAACTGTTAAAGAAACATTGCTCTTTCATCAATTAACCGTCTAAACTGATGCTGCTGGATTTTCTGTTCATTAAAGAACTGATTGATCAGCTTCATATTCCATCATCAGTAATATGTGATCTGTGGAGTTCAGAATGCTGCAGCAGAAGATTTGTTTAAGATAAACTTTGCAATCATTCATTCATTCACAGAACAACATTGTGGAGTTTGTCCTCCATCTTGTCACATTGGAGTCAGAATATTAAGAGATTGCTTTACAGACAGTATGAACAGAAGATTACTGACTACAATAACTCTTTTAATGAAAATGTGAAAACTGGAGTTGATCTGATTTGTGATCAGACTGAGGAGACACCTGTTGATATTGTTACATGACAGGCAGAATCAGGGGGCAGAATTGTTTGTGTATGTGTTTTTTCCCTCCTGTTCTTCTCTTCCCCTCCTCATTCTCACTGCTTTCAGGCAGAATCAACTTAATTAACCTACACCTGTGGAGCACAATCATGCAAGGTTCCAGCATAAAGGTTGCCTGCAGTGATCATGGACTATTCTCTGCCTGTGCGTGCTGCTGATTGTGTGTTCCTGTACTAAGCTTTGTTGAGTGAACTTTGTTGTTTAAAACTTCAGAGTTGTGGAGTGAGTGTGTGTCTGGCTAGGTAAGTTATGGGGTAGCCCATAACTTTTTTTAATCAAGTAGCACTACATTTTTAAACACTAGGTTGGTGCTGCTTTTGTATTTATTTTTGGCTGAGCTCTGTTTGTAGATAAGAGAGTCAGAGTTTTGTTTGCATTTTGTTTCAAGTCTAGCATCACCTGTTTTGGTTTTGGTTTATTTGACACAACCACACCGTCCCACACTCCGCCACAATTTGTATATCTGTATTAGTAGTTTCAATTAGTTAGTTTCTTTCTTTCCCACATGAACTCTGGCTCCATTTATTTTGATTGTCGTGTTTATGTCTCCTTGCCCTTTAAACATCCAAGGAGCCGTAACAATATTAAGAAACATGATGACCATTCATTTAACCGCTTGTCATCTCTTTTCAAACTCTCAAACCTGTCTAAAATTCTGACTTTGTGCTTCACATGACTATACTATGTTGTGACTGTGTTAATCAGGGACCAAATCTAAACGTATAGTGCCAATTCATAATTGAAACTGGAGGCTGAAGTACATAGTAACCTTCACTGATAAGTTTTGCTGTAAAACAAGGTATTCTTCGTGTTATTTACTCATTTGACACCTGCATTGTGCTCTTTGTGGTTGTTAGTCCATCAATAGAAGAGAATTAAAGAATGTCCTAAAGTGTTCTGACTTTGTCTCCTTTAATCAAGAATTTCCACCAAACTGGTCAAGTGAATTCATTAAAAACAGATCTCTTTTTCTTCATACGCCTGAAATAAATACCTCAGAGTCTCCAGTCTACAGTTTGGACTCTTCAGTCCAGTGCACAGCTGCTCCACTCCTGAATCCTGCAGCTTGTTGTTACTCAGGTCCAGTTCTGTCAGGTTAGAGGACTGGGAGCTGAGAACTGAGGACAGAGCTTCACAGCTTCTTACTGAGAGTTTACAGCTACTCAGTCTGCAGAGACAATAACATGTAAAGAACTAGTCACTCTCACACAATAAAAAATAAATAAATAAATAAGTAAATAAAATTAGGTTAAATTAAATTAAATTATGTTAGTCACTCCCTTATTTGAAATGTTGCAATCTTCCTTTGAGTATGCTGTTCCTGTTTTAAACCTATTACTTCCTACAGGTCGGAATTATTCGCGACATATTACTTTGACTGAGTTACATGTAAGCACTAAGCACAGTCTAGCGCCACCAACTGGTCAAAGTTTGAAGTACATTTGTGCATGTAACTTTTGAACCGTATGTCCGATTTTTGAAAACAAGGTATCGTTGGAATCCTTGGATCATGACGATTGCAACGCACCCTATGACGTCACAATGCGTCATGATAGATTTTTCGCAATTTACAATTTTGTTTGAAAGGGAAACTAATTTTCAGCGGTCACAAATTTTGTCCGATTCCCACGGAAATTGGCACAGACTGTCTTCTGACCAATGCGCACAAAAGTTACTATCAGGCATCTTCACCTTCAAAACCGTTTGGCCGCTACAGCCAATCAAAAATGGCGGCGAAGGCGGCAGTTTAACTTTGGGCTCATATCTCGACAACACCTTGATGCAATGAAACCAAATTTGGTAGCACACTTCCACACACTGTCCCAAGTGCACGAACAAAATCTGGTGTCATGTGACCACTGGGGGGCGTTATAATTGGCAAAACATTGTTTTTGCTCATATCTCTTGATGTGTTTTTATTTGAAATGAAATTGTGATATCCACAGATACCATGGGTTGCCCCAGTGACAGTTGATGCCAACTTTTTGTGTTAGCCAATCGCAGTCGGCGGCGAAGACGTCAAACAGGAAGTTTGCTTATATTTCGGTGACGTTTTGACTTTCGAAGGCTAAACTTGGTCAGACGCTTCGACACTCCCTTAGAAGTGCGCAATAAAAATTTGGTGTCATTTGGCCACTAGAGGGCGATGTAATTGGCAACATTGCGTTTTTGTCTATAACTTTTGACCTGTATGCCTGATATTCAAAAACCTGGTACTGTTGAACTCCTTGGATCATGCTGAGGTTAGCAATACCTATGATGTTAATTTCGCCCCATTGGATTGCCTGCCATATTGGATTGTGTTGAAAGCAAAACTAAATTTTCAGCGCTCGCGAAATTTGTCCAATTCTCACAAAAATCAGCACAGACTGTCTTCTGACCAATGCGTACAAAAGTTACTATCAGGCGTCTTCAGCTTCAAAACAGTTTGGCCGCTATATCAAATCAGAAACAGCGGCGAAGGCGGCAAACACACTCGGGAACGGTGTGACGTATCAAAATTAAATTTGGAAGTATGTTTCCAGACCCTGTCCCGAATGGACATGTCAAATTTGGTGTCATTCGGCCACTAGGGGGCGCTGTAATTAGCAAAAGTCTCCTTTTGGCTCCAAATGGTGCATCGTTCGGCCACTAGAGGGACTATTTAATTAGAAAACATTGTGTTTTTGTGCAACGAACTGCTTGAACCCTTCATTGCTGCTTGCAGCTATATTCCTATTGTTATTATTATTCCTAAATCTTCCGCCATGGGAGTCTATGGCAGCCCATAGAACCGTATGGTAAAAAGTTGTGAAATTTTGAACATAGCTTAAGGACAGTCTCCATATTACTTTGGCTGAGTTTCATGTAAGCACTAAGAGCGCTCTAGCGCCACCAACAGGCCAAAGTTTCAACTACATTTGTGCATGTAACTTTTGAACCGTGTGTCCGATAATTGAAAACAAGGTATTACTGGAATCCTTGGACCCTGTCCCGAGACATGTCAAATTTGTTGTAATTCGGCCACTAGGGGGCGCTGCAATTAGCAAAAGTCTCCTTTTGGCTCCAAATGGTGTATTGTTCGGCCACTAGGGGGACTATTTAATTAGAAAACATTGTGTTTTTGTGCAGCTCTATCCCAAACTAACTGCTTGAACCCTTCATTGCTGCTTGTAGCTATATTTTAATTTTATTTCTGTATGTATTGCCTATTCCCGCATTGCAAACTTCAATATTATTATTTTAAAAGAAGAACTAGTCAGACATTTCTCAATTGAATGATTGCTGTGTATATATTAAATGACTAAAACTCTCTGTACTTACAGAGCTTTGTTGGAGGCTTTGACCACTGGCAACAGTCTCAGAAGGGCTTTCTCTGAAACAAAGTATTTCTTCAGGTCAAACTCATCCAGATTATTTTCTGATGACAGTAAGATGAAGACCAGAGCTGACCACTGAGCAGGAGACAGTTTATCTGTGGAGAGACGTCCTGATATCAGGGACTGTTGGACCTCCTCCACTAGAGAACGATCATTCATTTCTTTCAGACAGTGAAGCAGATTGATGCTTCTCTCTACAGACAGATTCTCATTGATCTTGTTCTTGATGTACTGGACTGTTTCCTCACTAGTCTGTGAGCTTTTTATCCGCTTCATCAGGCCTTGTAGAAGAGTCTGATTAGTCTCCAGTGAAAGACCCAGGAGGAAGCGAAGGAACAAGTCCAGGTGTCCATTTGGACTCTGTAAGGCCTTGTTCACAGCACTCTGGTGAAGATGTGTTAGATTTGGTTTGTTAAACTTTACGGACGTCCGGGAAGTTGTTTGTTGTTCTTCCAGGAGATTGACAGCAGACTTGATGAAGGTCCGATGAACATAGAGAGCAGCCAGAAACTCCTGAACACTCAGATGGACGAAGCAGAACACCTTGCCCTGGTACAGTCCTCTCTCCTCTTTAAAGATCTGTGTCAACACTCCTGAGTACACTGATGCTGCTCTGATATCGATGCCACACTCTGTCAGGTCTGATTCATAGAAGATCAGGTTTCCTTTCAGCAGCTGATCAAAAGCCAGTTTTCCCAGAGACTCAATCATCTTCCTGGTCTCTGGACTCCAGTCTGGATCTGTCTCAGATCCTCCATTATACTTGACCTTCTTCGCTTTGGTCTGAACCACCAGGAAGTGAATGTACATCTCAGCCAGGGTCTTGGGCAGCTCTCCTCTCTCTTTGGTTTCCAACACATCCTCCAGAACTGTAGCAGAGATCCAGCAGAAGACTGGGATGTGACACATGATGTGGAGGCTTTGTGACGTCTTGATGTGGGAGATGATCCTGCTGGCCTGCTCCTCATCTCTGAATCTCTTCCTGAAGTACTCCTCCTTCTGGGGGTCAGTGAACCCTCTGATCTCTGTCACCATGTCAACATACTCAGGAGGGATCTGATTGGCTGCTGCAGGTCGTGTGGTTATCCAGAGGTGAGCAGAGGGAAGCAGGTTCCCCCTGATGAGGTTTGTCAGCAGCACATCCACTGAGGTGGACTCTGTAACATCAGTCAGGATCTCAGTGTTGTGGAAGTCCAGAGGAAGTCGACACTCATCCAGACCGTCAAAGATGAACACAACCTGGAACTCTTCAAACCTGCAGATTCCTGCTTCTTTGGTTTCACTGAAGAAGTGATGAACAAGTTCCACCAAGCTGAACTTTCTCTCTTTCAACACATTCAGCTCTCTGAAAGTCAATGGAAATGTGAAGTGGATGTCCTGGTTGGCTTTGTCTTCAGCCCAGTCCAGAGTGAACTTCTGTGTTAAGACTGTTTTCCCAATGCCAGCCACTCCCTTTGTCATCACTCTTCTGATTGGTTTATCTCTTCCAGGTGAGGCTTTAAAGATGTCTTCTGGTCTGATGGTTGTTTCTGGTCTGTCTAGTTTCCTGGATGCTGTTTCAATCTGTCTGACCTCATGTTCATCATTGACCTCTGCAGTCTCTCCCTCTGTGATGTAGAGCTCTGTGTAGATCTCATTCAGAAGAGTTGAGTTTCCTGCTTTAGCAATCCCCTCAAACACACACTGGAACTTCTCCTTCAGAGTAGATTTAAGTTTACGTTGACAAACTGCAGCTTCGTGTTCTGAGGAACAAACAAGACATAAAAAATATGACTAAATTACACAGTACGTTTTCTAATATGGAGTTCAGGTGTGTTTGATGTTGATCAACAGACTGACCACTGAGAACCTCTGAGATCTGCTGCTCCACTCTGGAGAAACAGAAACAACAGTGAGTTAAAGATTGTTCTGTGGTGATCGTCCTGATCAGAACAAACTCTACTGTGACATTTATAAAGAGGTGAAAAAGGTATTTATTCATTAATACACAGGATTAGATGTTACAATCCCTTGTACCAAAATCCCAGGCAAAACACATTTAGAGGCCCTGTCCAACTGAGAAACCCCAACAAACCTAGAGGTGATATGATGCTTAACCTGCATTCTAAATGAACTAAGTAAGTAATTAATTCTAAACCTGATGACTGAGGATCACAGAAAGTCCAGATTACACATCTGTGAGACATTTTGTTTACAACATCTCCTTAACAACTCAGATCTTCATCTTTCAGACAGAAAATGGTTTCCACCTGCTTTCAATCAACTGCAATATTATTTCTCCATGGGGACAAAATGACAGCAGCCTGAACAATTTCCCACGACTTTTAAATGTCAGACGCAGAAGATCAGTTGTACTTATATCTTACTTCTTTACAGGAGAGGATTGTTCTCTTTTAAAGTCAAAAAATTCATCCTTTGAACGATCACTCCTCATAGACACACTGCTGGGTTCAGGTTCATGTTTAGGTGAGTCTGGTTTCTGATGGATCCTGGAAGACAAAGTGCTTTCAAAATTAATAAATGTGTGCTGAAGACCAACAAACTTCAGATTCTGTTTCAGGTTTAGCTGAGCTTGGTTTCTGATGGATCCTGGTAGATAGAGAGTAATTGACTGGTTATCAGCTTTTAAAAGGAATAAATGAAGCAAAGGCCAACAACCACTGAAGAACATTTATCACAGATATTTAGTAACTATACAAAGTTAATGATAGCAGCATGAACTTTCTACAGGAGAGGCATACTATAGCACCATACATCATCACACATGAGAGAGGGTCACATTCGGGAGATCTGGTGCGTTAATTTTCCATTTAACCCTGCAAAAACATCACTCTAACCTCTTAATGATTCACTGGCCTAACATAGACATTGATAGTTGTTTCCTGAGGCAGTCCGACAGCATGCCACGCAAGGAAAATCAAGCTCTTGATGATGTTGAACATGGCCAGCTGGCGGGAGGTTCCCACTCAGGAGCTAGCCAACACCGGAGAAGATGCTAGCTTACTGACAGTTCGCGAAGCAGTGGGTGAAATTACAGGGAGCATTTCCAGAGTAAATGATGAAAAGCTAGGCCCACTGTCTGAACTATTAAAAGCACACTGGGAGGAGCTCGACAGCCACGAAAAGCGTATAACCGAAGTTGAACAGTGGATTTCAGCGTCGGTCATACCACAGACCGATGGAAAACTGAAAGCGCTAGAAAAGATGGTATGTGAATTAAGTGAGCGAGCTGACGACCTGGAGAACAGAGGGTGATGTAAAAACATCCGGGGAAGCTGAGGGAGGAGACCCGACTCAATTCTTTGAGACCTGGCTCCCTAAAATCCTCCATATCAAATCTAAGTCAGGTTGAGTGAAGTTAGAGATAGCACACCGCTCACTGGCCCCAAAGCCCCCCTCCACCCAGAGACCAAAGCTGGTGTTGGTCAGGTTCCATAATTTTCAGGATAAACAGCATGTAATGAATGCAGTGTGGGAGATGGGACAGAAAAATCAAGCGCTGAAATATGAAGAGGCAACAGTGATGATATTTCAAGACGTTTCCGCATCCGTTCCCACAAGAAAGGGGTACGATGGAGTGAAGAAACAGCTGAGAGCACTAGGTGATGACTACAGGTAAATCTACACCGCGTCTTTGAGAGGCACCTGTCACGGATCAACCAAGGTGTTCCATAACCCAGCCACTGTGGAGAAAAACGTAGAGTCACTGAAGGATACCCTGCGTGAGGATGAGTGAACATTACTGTGAAAGTTTTTTTTGTTCTACCATTCAAATTTATAAACTGTACAAAAGACACAGCAAGATGTTATGTGATTGTGAGACACATACTTTATGAGGAAGAGATGGCTATAATGAATATCTACATCCCACCTGGATACCCCAGTAGTATACTGATGACTTCTTTCTCTAAAGTGATAGATCTTAATATTAGAAACACGTTTATTGGAGGATATTTTTTTAATTGTTATTTGAATCCTATTATGGATAAATCTCCACCTGAAAAAAATGGCACTTTCACCTCAAGCCAAAATTGTCTCAGCACTTTGTGAAGACCTGGACTATGTAGATGTGTGTGTGGATGTGTGTGTGGATGTGTGTGTAGATGTGTGTGTCCTTCCAAGAATCTTGCTACAGTCCGTTATCTCCAGCTCCATAGGAAATATAGTAATTTCTGATCATGCTGCTGTGTTTATACAATACAATTTAAGGAACACAGTCAAGCAAACTAGACACTGGAAGTTTAACTCTTTTATCTTAACAGACCATAAATCCATATCTTACTTTAGAGAAGAATTTCTGTCATTTCTGTCTGTTAATCACCCCTCATTGCTGTGGTAAACATCTAAAGCTTTTTCAAGAGGTCTTATTATTTCTTATATGTCCACTAAGAGGCAAAGACAGGACACACAAAGAAAAATCAGTAACACTTTACTTGAATACGTGTTCATAAGACTGACATAACACTGTCATAACCATGACATTACACCTGCCATACACATCAATGAATACTTATGACAGCTGTCATTAAGTGTCATTCAGTAAGTCATGTCACTTGTGATGTAAAGTTGACATTGTTTGAGATGTCCTTGCTATGACAACTTGACATAAACCAAGACAACAAAACCTGCCATAAACATGTCATTGCAGATCTAATTGCCCAAAAAAAACAAAAAAAAAACACATTTAGCCTGATGTCTTAATGTGACATTAAACCGTCATATACGGATGGTTTTGACACTGTCTGTCACAAGACCATTACAATTGCGTCATACATGTTGTCCTTTTCATTAAGATGTCGTTAACTCTTGAAAAAGCTTTAGTAAAGTGTTACTGAAAAATCATAGCGTCCAAAATGAAACATGCTGAGGAATACACAGTTCTCAGTTCACCTCTGTTTTCACTCCAATATACTATAATCCTGATTTCCCTCCTGGAGTGATGGACAATAACTTCCGTGTTTGGGTAAATAAAGGAATATGTACTCTGCACGAACTACTGAACGGTTCTACCATGATGTCTTTTACTGAGCTGAAAAGGAAATATGGCATTCAACAGCAAGATTTCTTTTGATATCTACAAGTAAGAAACTGTCAAAATATTTCACATTTAAAGAGACAGCTCTTCTTACAGAAATCTGGCAGGTCTATTAGTTTATTTTATAATATTCTTAAGGGGTATAACACCACAAACTAATTTTTTGAAAGAGTTATGGGAGAGGGACCTTAATGTTGAGATATCAGATGACGGTTGGGATGATGCATGGAAGAGTGCAAAAACGCTGAGTGTATGTAACCGAGTGAGAGCCATGCAACTTGAGCTCTTACACAGGCCCCATATCTCTCCCTACCAACGTCATAAATTTAAACCTAATACATCTCCATTATGCCCTAAGTCTAAAATAGAAACAGGTAGTCTTACACATTGTTTGTGGCATTGTATGAAAGTATAGCAGTTTTGGCAGGTCATAGGGCAGGAAATCAATAATATTCTGTCTACTAATAGAAACAACAACCCAAACAACAGCCCCTTATATTTGCTGCTTGGCATACCTGATCTGTCCATCACTAACAAATTTAAAAGGAAACTTCACCAACACTTTCTGTGCTAAAAAGTGTATTCTTCTGAATTGGATAATGGATAAAGTTCCATCTAAGACTCAGTGGCAAAGAGTAACACTTGAATATGTGGCACTGGACTATCTGACTTGTAAACTACACAGTAAAGATGATGTTTTTTGGAAAACATGGGAGCCCTTGCTGTCATACATTGGTTTGAATATTTCCACCATTCTTGCAAGAGGGTTTGTATCATAACTTCAAACGCTCTGCCTTTTAAATGACACTTTACCGTTGATGTGTTTCTATTTCCAACCATGTGGAACATGTGGACCAACAACCACTGAAGAACATGTATCACAGATATTTAGTAACTATACGAAGTTAATGATAGCAGCATGAACTTTCTACAGGAGAGGCATATTATAGCACCAAAAACAAAGAAAAACACGCACTCTCCAAAAAACTCTCAGGAACAAACTAAAGAGGTGCACGGCCAAAGGATCAACTAAAAGAAACAAAAGAAAGGCCAGCAGCACTCGTGTCCTTCTTATTGTCCTTTATTTCATACTGCGTCGGCGCTTAACATGCACAGACCGGTTTCGACAACGTCTTCCTCAGTGTGCAAAATACAACGGAATATGACGCATTTAAGTACTCCCAGGTGTGGTTACTCACTTGATTGATCAGTATCAACATCCGAGACAAGTACCACATTAAAGGCATTTAGAAAAATAGACATACATAGAAAAATGCAACAATATATAGAAAAACAAATATTATAAGCAGATCCACAGATAAATAGATTCATTAAAAAAAAAACGTTTAGTCAGCCATTATACTAAAAAGAGACAAAGCATGACGGCACAGTGAAAACATAAAGTGCTGAAAAAGCCGTAGCTCCCTCTATGTATAACAAAATCATCCAGTATGGACAACGTAATCATCCAGTACAAAAGATCCAGCATAAACAACGCGAATGAACGTCCAGTCTCACACTGAATGACCTGCTGGACAAAAAATGGAAAATACAGACTACAACATATATTCCATGAGACTCCCCATCATCCCTATCATAGATGAAAACTTTTAACAATATACATATGAAAACTTTACCAACAATATGCACACAGTAGAAAACTTTACCGACACATATTATAGAAAACATCCCAACAATAACTCTTCATTCATCCCTTTAGGGTACTCAGTCTGTAACATGTGTATCCAATATGCTTCTCGTTGCAGTAGAACTCTTTCCCTGTCTCCCCCTCTTCTCAAAGGTTTCACTTCTTCTATGCCCTGAAATCTCAATGAGCATACATCATGGCCCGCACTGTTAAAGTGTCTCGCCACAGAAGACTTTTCATCAGAATTTCTAATACTACTCTTATGTTCTGAAATGCGAGTTCTGAGTTCTCTTTTCGTCTTCCCAACATAACAGAGGCCGCATGGACATTTTAGAAGATACACAACAAATTTAGTTCTACAGGAAATCCTGCTTTTTATAGGGAATTTCCGACCCGAGTGAGGATGGGAGAAATATTCACCTTTAATAATAGCATTACATTGAACACAGTTACGACATGAGAAATTACCCTTGGGAAGAGATGATAGAAAATGTTGAGGACAACTAAAACAATCAGCTCTAACTAATTTGTCTCTTAAATTAGGAGCACGTTTATGAGCAAAAGTGGGGGTCTCCTGAAACACATGACCAATATGAGGATCACTCTTTAAAATATACCAGTGTTTCCTAATACAATTTTTAAGATTAACAGTAATATTCGAAAACGTAATGGCACATACTAAGCCTGGGGACTTAGAGGAACGAACATTTGATTTGAACAAAGACTTCCTATCTAAATTTCTTACCTTGATCAAAGATTGATCAAGAATTCTTTTATCGTATCCTTTCGCTAAAAAGCGATTATATAATTCCCCAGCTTGTTCCTCAAAAACAACATCTGTATTGCAAATCCTTCTGACCCGTAACAGCTGACTATATGGGAGACCATTCTTAAGAGCAGGTGGATGAAAGCTGGTATAGTCCAAGGGAGGTACCTCTCCAACAGACCCCTGACGGAGGATGAGACATCTGTCCTCTCAAAAGGTCTGTCTTTTGTTCCCTCTAAAAGAGTTGATCCATTTGAGACCAGAGTTGAAATGTTCAAGTTCTTAAGATCTGTTAAATTAAGAGCTTTTTTTGCTAAAGGTTCTAACATGGTACCTCCCTCACAGACTGCTGCTGCCTGCCCTGTTCAGGCTGTTTCCACAGCACCTGATTCCACTCAACCTGACTATACCAGACTGAAACAGAAGAGTACTTTTGTCCCTCCCGTCCTCAACCCTGCTGTTGCTACATTCTGCAGACTGATTGAACAGGAGGTTAATGAGTTGACATTTAGGAATCAGAAGAAGTTGCACTCTAATATCAGCCCAGAAGAGAGGCAAGCCCTAGCTAATCTGTCTAATGACTCAGATATTGTTATTCGGAAAGCTGATAAAGGTGGAGCTGTTGTAATCCAGAATAAGAGTGCATATAGAGAAGAGGTGTTGCGACAACTTGATGACACTGTTTTTTATACACCTTTATCATGTGATCCTACTCCAAGATTCAATGAAGAAATTTCCTGCTTTCTAAGAAAGGCGTGTGATGATGGTTTTATTTCTCAAGATGAGTTCAAGTTTTTGTTTCAGAAATGTCCTGTGCGTCCTATATTTTATACTCTTCCCAAGATTCATAAGAGTATTGTTGAGCCTGTACCTGGACGTCCTATTGTGGCTGGCACACAGTCCCTTACTGAACCCATCTCTAAATACATTGATTTACATATAAAAGAATTGGTTTCTCGCCTTCCATCATTTGTTAAAGATACAACTGATTTTCTTAACAAAATTGATTCTGTAAAAGATGTGCAAGATGGGGTTTTCATATGTACGATGGATGTCACGAGTTTGTACACAAATGTACCACATACTGAAGGTTTAGAAGCGTTGAAATACTTTTCGGATCATAGAAAATCCCTTACTCCTCCTACTGATTTCTTGGTTAAAATGACTGAACTGATCCTTAAGAGAAACTATTTTAAATTTGAGGATTCTTATTATTTACAACTTCAAGGTGTTCCTATGGGTTCAGCTAGTTCACCTAACCTAAGCAATCTTTTTATGGGTAAATTTGAGGAGGATTTTGTCTATAATAATAATCCGTTTCTCCCTTTTATTGTGTGTTGGTTTCGTTATATCGATGATATTTTTTTCATTTTTTCGGGTACATCTGCTCAACTTGAAGAATTTAATGTATACATTAACTCGAGGATGCCATCTATTAAGTTTTCACTTGAATTTAGTCAGGACAATGTCTCTTTTCTTGATGTGAATGTAGTTAAAAATGAACACTTGAACACTAGCGTATATAGGAAGAAGACCGATACGAATAGTTTTTTGGACTATACCAGCTTTCATCCACCTGCTCTTAAGAATGGTCTCCCATATAGTCAGCTGTTACGGGTCAGAAGGATTTGCAATACAGATGTTGTTTTTGAGGAACAAGCTGGGGAATTATATAATCGCTTTTTAGCGAAAGGATACGATAAAAGAATTCTTGATCAATCTTTGATCAAGGTAAGAAATTTAGATAGGAAGTCTTTGTTCAAATCAAATGTTCGTTCCTCTAAGTCACAAGGCTTAGTATGTGCCATTACGTTTTCGAATATTACTGTTAATCTTAAAAATTGTATTAGGAAACACTGGTATATTTTAAAGAGTGATCCTCATATTGGTCATGTGTTTCAGGAGACCCCCACTTTTGCTCATAAACGTGCTCCTAATTTAAGAGACAAATTAGTTAGAGCTGATTGTTTTAGTTGTCCTCAACATTTTCTATCATCTCTTCCCAAGGGTAATTTCTCATGTCGTAACTGTGTTCAATGTAATGCTATTATTAAAGGTGAATATTTCTCCCATCCTCACTCGGGTCGGAAATTCCCTATAAAAAGCAGGATTTCCTGTAGAACTAAATTTGTTGTGTATCTTCTAAAATGTCCATGCGGCCTCTGTTATGTTGGGAAGACGAAAAGAGAACTCAGAACTCGCATTTCAGAACATAAGAGTAGTATTAGAAATTCTGATGAGAAGTCTTCTGTGGCGAGACACTTTAACAGTGCGGGCCATGATGTATGCTCATTGAGATTTCAGGGCATAGAAGAAGTGAAACCTTTGAGAAGAGGGGGAGACAGGGAAAGAGTTTTACTGCAACGTGAAGCATATTGGATACACATGTTACAGACTGAGTACCCTAAAGGGATGAATGAAGAGTTATTGTTGGGATGTTTTCTATAATATGTGTCGGTAAAGTTTTCTACTGTGTGCATATTGTTGGTAAAGTTTTCATATGTATATTGTTAAAAGTTTTCATCTATGATAGGGATGATGGGGAGTCTCATGGAATATATGTTGTAGTCTGTATTTTCCATTTTTTGTCCAGCAGGTCATTCAGTGTGAGACTGGACGTTCATTCGTGTTGTTTATGCTGGATCTTTTGTACTGGATGATTACGTTGTCCATACTGGATGATTTTGTTATACATAGAGGGAGCTACGGCTTTTTCAGCACTTTATGTTTTCACTGTGCCGTCATGCTTTGTCTCTTTTTAGTATAATGGCTGACTAAAAGTTTTTTTTAATGAATCTATTTATCTGTGGATCTGCTTATAATATTTGTTTTTCTATATATTGTTGCATTTTTCTATGTATGTCTATTTTTCTAAATGCCTTTAATGTGGTACTTGTCTCGGATGTTGATACTGATCAATCAAGTGAGTAACCACACCTGGGAGTACTTAAATGCGTCATTTTCTGTTGTATTTTGCACACTGAGGAAGACGTTGTCGAAACCGGTCTGTGCATGTTAAGCGCCGACGCAGTATGAAATAAAGGACAATAAGAAGGACACGAGTGCTGCTGGCCTTTCTTTTGTTTCTTTTAATATTATAGCACCACACATCATCACAGCTGGGTGTGGACAAAAGTACCAATAATCACAATGTTGAATTAAGTCTCGTATTATATTACTTATATCTTACTTTTTTACAGAAGAGGGTTGTTCTCTTTGAAAGTCAAAGAGTTCATCCTTTCCTTCCTTACCTTCATTAATTTCCACAGGAACCGCAGCACCTCTGGTGCACTCTTACTGTATACATCCAGTAGGGGACCCCATTGTGTCCCGGGGCTGAAGAGGCTCTTGCACGTCTTACCACATCTTGAACCTCTTTCCACTTTAGTGGGCTGGCTAACAATTTCACCAATAGGTGAAATATCAGAGGGTAGAGACAACTTTCTAAACCTGTCCATATCTTTGTGCACCTCCTCCGAGTACTCCTCAAGCTTCTCTTTTGGTACTGTAAGGCTACCATTCTTTTCCTTTTCCAATACCTTCCTTCTGTTCATCTGTAGCTTTCCTCCACTGCCTCTTAAGGAGTCTCCTCTCCTGTACGAGCCTATCAATCTCTTCCTGACGCCTAGATCTAACCACCTGTCCCTCTTGTTTCTTCTGTTTTCTCAGCCACACCAAATCTTTCCTTACCATAACCATAAATAAGATCTCCCATTTTCTCCAATTTACTCTTTGCCATCCCTTTAAGTCTACCTAGCGCACTAACCAAATCGCTTTTGATGTCCTCCCACTGCCTAATATCTGTTGCACCTGGCCATTTGATCCTTCCTTTCTGACTGCTAATTTTCTCCCTTTTTGGCTGGTTAACCTCTCTGTCTGCCTCAGTGCTTGCACCTGCCTCAACATTAGGGGTGCTGATGTCCTGTGAACTGTGGGTTAGCTCCTGTCGCTGAACTTCAACCGACTGACTTAATGCACTTCTTAAGAAGTAGCTATCAATGCGGGGTCCCTGTGTTCCCTCTGCCAAATACTTTTTCCTCCCTTGATGGATTCTGAGGCCCTTTACTGTTGTTATCTTTTGCCACACACACACAAACCTGCTGCTTCTTTCCACCTCTATCTGAACTAGTAGCTTCCAATAACGTGCTTTGCCTACTCAGTGTCAAATTCATTCCAAACTGAGTCATCTTCCGCCCCTGCTCTCGCCGACTCTAGGGGTATTTTATCATTAGTCGTACTTGTAGCAAGTTAGGGTGTAGACCATGGCTTATTAAAGCCTGGGCTACTGCCACAATGAGCTGCTAACCCACTGTAGCCCCGGTGGGGACTGTTCCTTCCTGTCAGCTGTCTTTCCATGCTGTCACTAGGTCTTTCCCTAGTTGTTAGCTGCACTATTCACAACAGCCACTGGCCTAGGCTAGACATAGCATTCAGTAATACACAGGATAAGATGTGACTTAAGATCTTACTTTTTTACAGCAGAGAGTTCTCCTCTTGTAAAGTCAAATGATTCATCCTTTGACCGATCACTCCTCATAGACACACAGCTGGGTTCTGGTTCAGGTGAGCCTGGTTTCTGATGCATCCTGGCAGACAAAGAGTAATTTACTGTTTATCTGCAAAATTAATAAATGTGTCACCAACAAACTTAAAAGGATATTTATGACATATATACAGTAACTACATCCAGCCAATGATGGCAATATCAACAGTCAATACAGGAGAGACATATCACGGTGCTACAGCACAACATCACAGCTGTGTGTGGTCAGGAGTACACCTGATTCATATTATAGTCACTTATATCTTACTTTTTTACAGGATAAGATGTGACTTAAGATCTTACTTCTTTACAGCAGAGAGTTCTCCTCTTTTAAAGTCAAATGATTCATCCTTTGACCGATCACTCCTCATAGACACACAGCTGGGTTCAGGTCCAGGTATAAATTCAGCAGAGTCTGGTCTGTGCTTCCTCTTTGTTCTTCAACACAACACAGAATGATTAGAGTGATAATAATAAAGGAGCAGTGATCTGAGAGTTGAGCTCTGACATGTAGAAGAGTCATGGACAGTTAGAGATGTTGATCTCACCTCTGATCTTTGGTCTGGTTCTCATGTTCTCCACTCAGAGTGGTTTTAGAGGGAGGGACTCCCTCCTCTCTGTCCTCACACTGATCCATGCTGCTGGATTCACATCAGCTCACACACACTTTCTACCTTCACCTGCAGAGGAAACACAAATCATCCTTGACATTTTCTGTTTCATATCATTGAATGCAGTCAGACAGTAGAGACAGAGACTTTACTATCAGCTGTTGTTCTTCTACATTGGCAGTGCAAAATCAAAAGGCGAGCCACTCCCCCCCCCCCCCCCTTCTTCTCTTTTTCCGGACTTGTGCTAACGGACATTTTGAGGTACGGAACTTCCAATCAAACATCAAATTTTGTGTTGGGGATGGGATGGGGGGGGGGGGGGGGGGGGGTACTTGACCACAAGTTAAAGGACAATTAGGAAGAAAACAAATAAAAACCTTTTATGTAACTCAAATATATCCTATCCTATTTTATTATCATTTTTTTATTATTATTTCATAATTTAATGAGGGCCCAGTTCTGGGGTCCCCCTCTATCCTGGGCCCGGGACAGCAGACCCGTTTGTCCCCCCCATCGGCGGGGGTGAGGTCACCTTTGTGCATTTCTACATATAAATTGGACATCACACAAAAAATAACACGGCCAATACGTTTTGATTTAAGACCAGATTTACTCGTTTCTGTCTCTTTTTTTTATAAAACGGTCCATTTTGTGTTTTACGCTAGCGAGCGGAGCTTACGTCGCCTGCCTGCAAACGTGCGTTGCGGTCATGTTTTGCAAACAATGCCACATGGCCACTTTCATTCGTGCTTTCCGTGATTCAGCTGCGTGAAATGTATTACAACCGCGCAATGAGTAACTGTGGTTTAACCGTTGACTCAGCTTCGTCCCAACTTCTACTGTTCAGCACTGACTCAGTTAACGTGAAATAATGAACAGATTTCTGCTGACATCCGATATTAAAGAGTAAAACATTTGAAAATTGACATTACAGGCTGCACAAAGAGGTGGATGAAAGTGAAACTAAACCTTAAAACACTGACAATAATGATCCATGAACTTTAGTTTCAATCTACTAAAGCTGACATGAAAACAAAGTTAAAGTCTGAAACAAACCAACCTTACAGTTTATTCAAACAGTCCAAAGAGTTGAAGAACAAGACGCCACTCAACTAAAGACTCTGACGCAGGTGAGCAGCTTCCTGGAACAAGGCAAGTCTGCGCCTGTGTTGAAGGCAGGACAAGTAGGAGGAGCTTGATGGGAGCAGCCTATGGGAGCAGCAGTCCAGCTCATTTAACAACAACTGAACAAGATGGGTCAGAGAAGTAATGCTTCCTTATGGTGTTCTTTTCCCATTTATTCTCTCAATCCCTCGTAATGAAAACAGCAGATGCACTGTTAAAATATAACTAAGAGATGCACTGTAAAAGGACTACAAGGAAAAACACTATAACAATGGCAACTTAGAGATACACTGTAAACCTTGTTACGAACAGTGCTTTATTTTGTTCAGTAGTGAGACATCATGCGAGGATCTTCGTTTGGAAACGGTATATACAGTCAATGCTTGATTTGATCACCCCTCTGTTACGCGTGTGTATATATATGACCTGTCTTCCCCTCTGTTCATTGTCGCATCATACCATTTTCCTCCGTTTCTCTGCATCCCTACTATTCATTGATCTCAAGTCTTGTGATGTTACAGAGGAGTGACAAGACACAGGTGACACAAATCAAGACAACACAAGGTGAAACCAATGACCTAATCAAAAGGGGGGAAAGACAGGGAGTAACACAACAGGAAATCAAGAACTTAACAAAATAAAACAAGAAGCTGGAAAACATGAAACAGGAACAAAACTCAAACCATGAACATAGGAATCAAAAAAACAGAGCCATGACAATCAGAGCAACACATTCAGATGTCTCATCTTCACACCTTTGTGATTTTATGTATATATATATGATAACAGCTACTCACATCCTCTTGTGGAATGATACTGTTACCGTGGCAACTGCCATTCTGCTAGATCCCAAACTCTCCACTGGCAGTGGGTCCTGCATTGAGCAGGCTGTGTTTGAGGTTACAGATCACCACAGATTCTGCTCCTGCGTGAACATGGTAGATATTTCTATTCACCAGCTTTGTTTGCGCACTTTATTCATCTGCTTTTCTTTACGATTCATGGGTTTTTATCCACAATTGCCTGTCCAGCTGTAGAATTTCAGAGGAGCAGTAGAATTTCTGGGACGCTGCAGGTATTTATTAAATTCAAAGGAGAGACTAAGACATACTGTGGTACCAAACTGGATTATTGAACTGTATTAATGTTTCTGTAAAATCCAGAATTACAAACACTGACACCTGAAAAACATTATTTCAAAGTTCAGTCATAAATCAACATTAACAAGTTACAGATCTGCATGAGTTATAATACAATGTATATTTTGAAAGACATTTCAAAAGCTTATGTTACAAAAAGTACTGTATATAATAAATATGAAGAACTTAACCATATAACTTGCAGTGGTCCTTATGGAAAATCTGAAAGTGACATTAATTGCCTTTATTTTCGCATCAAAACATTGCCTTTGATTTTTTCTGAAGGGTGCTGAGCTCTTTTGCTTTGCAGACATTTTTCAAATAAAGTCTCTGTAACCAGTCAGTGAAGAGTAAAGTACACACATTAGAATATAGTTGGAACATGATGATATACAATCAGCAACGAGAAATAACAGAAAGGACTGTTGATGCTGATTTATTAATGTGTCTTAATAATTCAGGAGAGGGACTGATCTGTACTTGTTGGTGCCATTAGAATAGTTTGTGCAGCTCTGTTGAGAGTCTTAAATCTCTTTACTCCACCTCCCAGTAACATGGTCCAGTCAAAGTCTCTCTACACACGAGCTGCTGCTGATTCAACCTCTCTGGATCATCAGGACTCAGCTCATCCTCTCTCAACTTTACCAAAACCAACTGTAGACAGAAGAAGAAGAACAGGAGAAAAGTTAGTGTTTACAAAGAATCACTTCATCAACAGCAGCTACAAATATTCACACTTCATATGTTTCTTGAGGGTGTGAATATTTTGAACATTCAAGCACAACCTGTATAGTTCCTTTTACTATTAAATATACTTAACTACAATTTTAATTGCACAAAAAAACATCAGGATAAATTCCTTGTGTGTGAACACATAGAAATCTGAATCTGGCTCTAGAACGGCTGTGGAGCTCAGCCAGCTTTCTTTCAGCTCTCATGTCGGAACTGGAAGCTCACAGACCAGCAGAGACTTTTAGCATCAAGAACTTGTTTCCAAGTCTGTTCCGTTTAAATAAAGAGTCTGAGTGTGTTGATGAACAAGCTTCAGGATGATCCGACTTCCTGACTGTCTTTCTGTCCAGTTCTGTAGTTTGTCATCATTCTCCGTTCACAGCTTCACTGAGGAAACCAGCTGCAGGTTTACAGGAAACACCGGATCTTCCATTCTAGTTTGCTACAATACCACTGAAAGAAGCAAAATATGAGATAAGATAATCCTTTATTTATTCTCTCTACTGACCCCAGAGTCTTCTGTCCGCACTGTGGACTCTCCTTAAGATCAGACAGCTGCTTCACATCACAATCCTGGAGCTTGTTTTCACTCAGGTCCAGATGCTTCAGATGGGAGTGGTGGGACTTCAGAGGCGAGGCTTGAGAATCACAGCTGATCTCTGACAAACTACAACAAATCAATCTGAATAAAGAATAAAAGACGACAGTTTAAAAGGACATGTACAAAACATTACAAACCAAAGGGATGATGATTTGATCAAACAAACACTAAATTCCAGTTTGTCCGCTGTCTAGATTTTCTTATCTTTTAATCTAAATCTTTTTGCTTTTCAACAAAATTAAACATTTAAAGACATCACCTTGAAAGCCTGACACAAAGTGAGATTTTTTACGATTATCAACATTTAATACACCAAAGTTTTTCATTAAAGGACAGCTTCATCAATGACATGGTAGCCAGTTGTTAGTTGCTGCGCTGGTTTTAATGAAGAACTCAAAGATGAAAGTTTTAAATGTGCAGCTCAACATGACTCAGTTGACCACAGTCAATGGACTAAACCACAGAAGAGCAGGCTTTACCAAGGAAATCTTTAGTGTGGATCAGTAGAATATCTACCTGATGACTGTAGATTAGTGTCAACACAACTTTCACATCTTAATCTGGGCACAAAAATAAAACATGATGTCTCGCCTCAGAGTCTCCAGTCTACAGTGCGGACTCTCCAGAAAACCACACAGATGATTCACTCCTGGATCTTGCAGGGTGGTGTGACTCAGGTCCAGATGTTTCAGATGGGAGGGGCTGGACTTCAGAGCTAAGACCAAAGAATCACAACTGATCTTTGTCAAACTGCAGTCCTTCAATCTGAATAAAGAAGAAAAAAATTCAGTTTAAAAGACCAATGTATTTGATTATTACAGCACGGGTGATTATCTTTCAGCTGGCAACAAGTTATTAAACCCCTACTGATGCAATGAGTAGCTTCTCATTTCTTAAACAACAATGTCTAAAGACACATTGAAAGGTTGTTGAAAAGATGTTAGTCTGTTTGAGAAGGGTCATATCATTGGCATGCATCAAGCAGAGAATTACAGAACATAACATTACAGAAACTACTAAAATTGTGTTAAAACCGTCCAGTAAAAAACTGGGAGGATAGTGGGGAACCCTCATCTTCGAGGGTGAAATCAAATTGAAGACAAACAATACTAAAACAAGGCTATGTTTAATAGTAAAAGTAAGAGCATTTCCAGACATACAATGTGAAGGGAACTCAAAGGATGAGTTACACACACACACACGCACGCACGCACGCACGCACAAGGTCTAACCTCAGAGTCTCCAGTCTACAGTCTGGACTCTCCAGAAAACCACACAGATGCTTCACTCCTGAATCCTGCACGTTGTTTTTTCTCAGGTCCAGATGTTTCAGATAGGAGGGGTTGGACTTCAGAGCTGAGACCAGATAATCACAGCTGATTTCTGACAACCTGCAGTATCTCAAACTGAATAAAAAATAAAATGTGAGAGTTTAAAAGACGAAGTTGATGTTTGAAATCATTCAGTATTTCATCATCTGTTCAGAGCTGAAGAAGGTTCAGAAAGTACAAGTTTAGAAAATAGAAACTTTAAACATTTAAATTAGGAAGAAACATACATTTCATTATTGATTCATCTGTTATCTATCTTTACAATAGTTTCATTAGTTATCAAACCAAATCCAAATCAAATATAGTGTAAAGTGTCCATCTGAGGTTTTTAAGAGGACAAGGTGATATCTTCTGTTTTCTGACCAAAGCTCTTCAATCCAAAGATATTCAATCCAAAAAAAGAAAGAAAGAAACTAAAACTTTTGACAATACTTACGTTTCTTATTTTTTTTAATTTAGCACACAAGTAAAATATGATGTCTGACCTCAGAGTCTCCAGTCTACAGTCTGGATTCTCCAGAAAACTACACAGATGCTTCACTCCCGAATCCTGTAGGTTGTTTTTACTCAGGTCCAGATGTTTCAGATGGGAGGGGTTGGACTTCAGAGCTGAGACCAGAGAATCGCAGCTGATCTTTGACAAATGGCAGTCCTTCAATCTGAATAAAGAATAATAACTGTTCAGGTTCTAAATGCACATGAACTATGTCCTAATCATTGTGGATCTCTGACACATGAAGCTTCAGCAGTCTGACACTGTGACACAAATCAGTTTGTAGTAGAACAAAGTTCTCTATTTGAGTTTCTGTACCTTATCAGGAAACAATGAAAACACAAAGATACTGACTGGATCTGTGGAGCTCAGACTGCTGCAGCAGAAGATTAGTTTAAGATCAACTTTACAATCATTAATTCACAGAACAACATTGTAAAGTTTGTCCTCCATCTTTCTTCACAGATTTCTTCACAGACAACGTGGACAGAAAGAATGACTACTGACTACAATAACTCTTAATGAACATGTGAACGCTGGAGTTGGATCTGTTTTGTGATCAGACTGATGACTGAGGAGACACCTCCTGATATTAAAGAACATGATGCTCTTTCATTTAACTATTTGTCATCTCTTTTTTTAAACTTTCAGTCCGGTGTAACTGAGATTTCACTGCTCTACGTGACCACACTATGGACTGTGTTAACATGTAACTTACGTTGTGTGACACTTAACACAAGTGCCATCTGAGGATATGAGATTGCCATATATGACCCTCAACCTTGATAATCTGATCAAATCTGAAACTATGATGCCAATTCATGATTAAAGCTAGAGGCTGAAGTAAATAGTAAAATTCACTGATAAGTGTGGCTATAAAACAAAGTATTCTTTGTGTTCTTCACTCATTTTCCACCTGCATTGCATTGTGCTCTATTCATGGCTGTTAGCTAAATTTCACCAAACCTGACAAGTGATCTGATGAAAACAGGATCTTCTTTCTTCATATATCTAATAAAAAACATGAAAAAGTAAAATAAAATAAAAAAACAGTCAATGAACTGACCTTAAAGTCTCTAGTCGACAGTTTAGACTCTTCAGTCCAGTGCACAGCTTCTTCACTCCTGAATCCTGCAGGTTGTTGTTATTCAGGTCCAGTTCTGTCAGATTAGAGGACGGGGAGCTGAGAACTGAGGACAGAGCTTCACAGCTTCTTTTTGACAGTTCACAGCCTTTTAATCTACAGAGAAAATAACATTTAACAAACTAGTCAGACTTTTATTTTCCTCAATTGCTATGTATCCATTAATGACTACAAATCTCTGTACTTACAGAGCTTTCTTGGAGGCTTTGACCACTGGCAGCAGCCTAAGAAGAGCTTCCTCTGAAGCAAAGTATTTCTTCAGGTCAAACTCATCCAGATTATTTTCTGATGATAATAAGATGAAGACCAGAGCTGACCACTGAGCAGGAAACAGTTTATCTGTTGAGAGACGACCTGACTTAAGAGACTGTTGGATCTCCTCCATTAGAGAACGATCATTCAGTTCATTCAGACAGTGGAACAGATTGATGCTTCTCTCTGCAGACGGATTCTCATTGATCTTCTTCTTGATGTATTGGACTGTTTCCTCACTAGTCTTTGAGCTTTCTGTCTGCTTCATCAGGCCTCGTAGAAGAGTCTGATTGGTCTCCAGTGAAAGACCTAAGAGGAAGCGGAGAAACAAGTCCAGGTGTCCATTTGGACTCTGTAAGGCCTTGTTCACAGCACTCTGATGGAGATGTTTTAGATTTGGTTTGTTAAACATTATAGATGTCCAGGAAGTTGTTTGTTGTTCTTCCAGCAGATTGACAGCAGACTTGATAAAGGTCAGATGAACATGTAGAGCAGCCAGAAACTCCTGAACACTCAGATGGACGAAGCAGAACACCTTGTCCTGGTACAGTCCTCTCTCCTCTTTAAAGATCTGTGTCAACACTCCTGAGTACACTGAGGCTGCTCTGATATCGATGCCACACTCTGTCAGGTCTGATTCATAGAAGATCAGGTTTCCTTTCAGCAGCTGATTAAAGGCCAGTTTTCCCAGAGACTCAATCATCTTCCTGGTCTCTGGACTCCAGTGTGGATCTGTCTCAGATCCTCCATCATACTTGACCTTCTTCACTTTGGTCTGAACCACCAGGAAGTGGATGTACATCTCAGTCAGGGTCTTGGGCAGCTCTCCTCTCTCTCTGGTTTTCAACACATCCTCCAGAACTGTAGCAGAGATCCAGCAGAAGACTGGGATGTGACACATGATGTGGAGGCTTTGTGATGTCTTGATGTGGGAGATGATCCTGCTGGCCTGCTCTTCATCTCTGAACCTCTTCCTGAAGTACTCCTCCTTCTGGGGGTCAGTGAACCCTCTGATCTCTGTCACCATGTCAACACACTCAGGAGGGATCTGATTGGCTGCTGCAGGTCGCGTGGTTATCCAGAGGTGAGCAGAGGGAAGCAGTTTCCCCCTGATGAGGTTTGTCAGCAGCACATCCACTGAGGTGGACTCTGTAACATCAGTCAGGATCTCATTGTTGTGGAAGTCCAGAGGAAGTCGACACTCATCCAGACCGTCAAAGATGAACACAACCTGGAACTCTTCAAACCTGCAGATTCCTGCTTCTTTGGTTTCAGTGAAGAAGTGATGAACAAGTTCCACCAAGCTGAACTTTCTCTCTTTCAACACATTCAGCTCTCTGAAAGTCAATGGAAATGTGAAGTGGATGTCCTGGTTGGCTTTGTCTTCAGCCCAGTCCAGAGTGAACTTCTGTGTTAAGACTGTTTTCCCAATGCCAGCCACTCCCTTTGTCATCACTCTTCTGATTGGTTTATCTCTTCCAGGTGAGGCTTTAAAGATGTCTTCTGGTCTGATGGTTGTTTCTGGTCTGTCTAGTTTCCTGGATGCTGTTTCAATCTGTCTGACCTCATGTTCATCATTGACCTCTGCAGTCTCTCCCTCTGTGATGTAGAGCTCTGTGTAGATCTCATTCAGAAGAGTTGAGTTTCCTGCTTTAGCAATCCCCTCAAACACACACTGGAACTTCTTCTTCAGAGAAGATTTAAGTTCAAGATGACAAACTGCAGCTTCATGTTCTGAAGAAATACAACAAATAAGATTAGTGAAGAAATTCTTTTCATTCATCAGGTTCAGTTTTCAGAGAAATCCTCTTACTGCTCTGCAGACGATCAGCCAGCTCCTCCTGCTTCATTCTCCTCAGGAAGTTCAGTGTGATCTTCATAAATGCCTTTCTGCTGCTCCTCCTCTGCTCTTCATCCTCACCCTCCAACACCTCCTCATCCTCCCTCGGACTCTCTAAGCATTCTGGGTAATCTGGACTCAGATCCCTCTGAATCTTCTTCAGCTCGTTCTTCACAAAAGTGACAATGTTGTCCTCCAGCAGCTGGAACAGAAAACTATATGAATGACAACCAGACTGAAATCATGGAGACAAACATCAGATCCATGTTGGACAGACTGACAGTCCACTGGTCTACAAAGAGCAGCATGGAGATGATGGAAAGTAGTTGTTGTCCATGTACAGACCTTAAATATGGAGTCCAGGTGTGTTTGATGCTGATCAACAGACTGACCACTGAGAACATTTAAACTCTGCTGCTTCACTCTGGACAGAAACAGAAACAGTGAGTTAAAGATTGTTTTTCGGTGGTGATCAGAACAAACTCTACTGTGACATTTATAAAGAGGTGAAACAAGTGATTAAACCTAAACCTAATGACTGAGGATCACGGAAAGTATACATTTCAACTGAAACTGATGTAAATGTTGTTTCTGACACTAAAACTCATCGCTCTCATCTTTTGTTTACAATATTTTTTTAACAACTTCGTTCTTCATCTTTCAGACAGAAACTGGTTTTCATCCGTTTCCAATCAACTGCACTAGTATCATTTCACCATGGTGACAAATGACAGCAGCCTGAATAGTTCCCTTCTAGTTATAAATGTCAGACACAAAAGACCAGATGTATTTTAATTATACTATACTTATTTAGAGTAGAGGGTTCTTCTCTTTTAAAGTCATTGTAATGTTCCTTTGATCGATCACTCCTCATAGACACACAGCTGGGTCCAGGTGGGGGTGGAGATCCAGGTCCAGGTTCAGCAGAGTCTGGTCTGTGCTCCTGCTTTGTTCTTCAAGACACCACACACAGATTTGAGTGATAATAATTAAGGAGCAGTGATCTGAGAGTTGAACTCTGACATGTAGTAGAGTCATGGACAGTTAGAGATGTTCATCTCACCTCTGATCTTTGCTCTGGTTCTCATGTTTCCCACTCAGAGTGGTTTTAGAGGGAGGGACTCCCTCCTCTCTGTCCTCACACTGATCCATGCTGCTGGTTCACATCAGCTCACACACACTTTCTACCTTCACCTGCAGAGGAAACACAAATCATTCACCTGAACATCAAATCCTTGACATTATTTCTGCTGTAAAAACATCAGCTGCTCCTGTAACACTGCACAATAGATATGAATAATAATAATAATTTGTTAGGCTACTAAGGATAATGTAAGTTGGGCTAAGGTCTGAGTCATGGAGCTGTGTGAAGATCAATGAAACACAAGAGACAGTACTGATATTACCGGCATTGTATTAAATATTCTTATAACAAAAAACACTTGAAATGCATCAAGGAAAACAATGAGCAAAATGATAAGCCAAAACAGTGACACAAAAAATCTCACATTTGCATTGCAATACTTTAGTCAGTCCTACTAGAAGTGGTTTCTGTATAAGTTTGTTAAATGCACCTCTAAGTCTCAAATTCAAACATTAATCTAGCAAACCAAATGCAGTATGCAATGGCAGTTCTTTGTTCAGGAGGTGAACAGTGACTGCAGTATATGTTGTTATGTTCCTACCACACCATTGAGAAAAGGCATGAAGCAAGTAGGCTTGAGGCCTGCCAATAAGTGGCGAGGGTGAATGGGTGAATCCTCAAGAGTTGTCCAGTTCTTTCAAAGGGTAGCTCGCCATCAATCTGGATGAATCTCTTCATCCATAAAAGCCTAACCTGTTTTGCAAACAGGCATCATTAGAATCATTATCATCATCATTTGTCTTTTCATATCAAAGTATGCGCTTTTCCTCAGTCTCACCAGTGTTCAGCCAAATGTCATTGTCCAGAAATCCAAGGCAGCAGTAGAAATGATTGGGTAATGGAATGGTGGAGGCCTGTTAGCATTAGCAATTGTTAGCTCTAATACTGAAGAGTTTCCAACTTTTTTCAGTTGAGATGTCACTCACCAATCCAAGGAGAAGCCCTGTTTCCAAATTCCTGCTGGTTTTTGATACAGACACCTGGACACTAAACCCTAACGCAGGTGAGCTACTTCCTGGAACAAATAAAGACTTCACCTGGGGGGTATTCCAGAAAGCAGGTTTACTGGCTTATCTGGATATGTTAACCTAGAGTTAGCGGTAAACCTGGAATTTCGGTTCCAGAACGTTCAAAAATTATCAGGCGACGTATGTAACTATAGTAACATAGGCTCTGAACTTAACCTGGCAGGGATAGGTTTTGTTCAGGTTATGTTTGGGTATTTAATCTTTAAATTGGTCATTTTCGAACATGCAAGGCTACACAAATTAGACATAAGTGATTTAGGCGTAGGTCTATTGGGGAAAATACATCGCACTAGTTCATATTGCTCCTCGGAGGTTGAGGGCTCCGATGACGTGCCCCCAGAAATCCCCTCATCATCGGACGCCGTCGATTGATACTGATCGCCAGCTCCTCCACAGGGGTGAGGGGGGACACCACTGGTCCAGAACCGGTCTTCCTCTCCTCTGCTTTCTTCCTATTGGCTTTGAAATGAATGTACCTTGTTGCAATATGGCAATTCAAGAATATAATACTGGATAAGAGATGTCTAAGACGATGCACCCAGATATATCTGACCAACTTGGACAATGTTTTTATATTTAGTTTTGACCTGCGGCCACGTTCTCTTGAGGGCAGTCGGGTTACATCTAATTAAAAATAATACAATATATGACAAGGTAGACTATAGTATGGGAAAGTCTCATACAACAGCAGTTAATATGTAGCATAGTATCTACTGAATTATTGCGCTTCTGACATACATTAATGTGCTATATTAAACTTATGCATTTCACGCAGTTGGCAATTCTCTGCCAAGCAAGGTCTCGTTCCGTGGCAGATGCACAAGTATTGTTTTTTTTTGTTGTTATTATCGCTCTTTCCTCCTCGTACGCCTCGAGCAGAACTTGCTGCTCCGCTTCAGAAAAATAGGCTGCTCTGCGCTTTGACATTTTTACTCATGGTTTCTTTCAATAGATGATGCCTTTATAACTTCGCTGTGAACGTGCACAACTCTAGGTTAACTAATTCGGGGTTGATTGAACTGATTGCTAACCGGCGTTTTGGAACCGACAGCTCGGGTTTAGTCGCCTCAGGTTCAGACGGTAACCCAGAGGTTAAGTTTTATCTCAGTGTTTGTTAAACCTCCTTTCTGGAATACCCCCCTGATCACCTCCAGACATCAGAAAGAGGAGCTACACAGAAAAAACACTCTATATTCACCTGATGATCATCAACTAACTCTACAGATAATATTATCCACAAACTCTGATCACAAACACTAACACAAAATGGCAGATATTCAGTTTTTAACTCCTTGTTCTCCTTCGTCCCAAATTCTAACACCGAGCTCTGACTCAGTTAAATGTGAAATATTGAACAGATTTCTGTTGGAACTAAGCTGCTGACATCTGATGTTAAAGAGTAAACATTACAAACTGTTGACATTACAGGGAGAAAAAGGTGAAAGAAAAGAAAACTAATGAAAGTGAAACTACCTACCTTCCCACCTCAAACCTTTCCTATTATAACTTGTTTCTGGTTGAAAGGTAATTTTACTGTAATCCTAAATATTATTGCCATTACATAATTCCATCCACTTTAACAGAACACTTTAATTTATAGATCAAGTTTAGGGTTTAACCTAACAACAACGCCACTGAAGTTAAAGTGTGAAACACACCAACCTTACAGTTTATTCCAACGGTCGAAAGAGCTGAAGAACAAGACGCTACTAGACTAAAGACTCTGATACAGGGGAGCGGTCTCCTGGAACAAGTCTACACCTGTGATGGAGGTTGGACAAGAACCACCCTGTCAGTATCACACTGACTCTAAAAATATGTTTGTATTTTTAAGTTTGACTGAGTCAGGATTGATGGTGTTTTGTTCTGTTGAATCAGTTTATTTCGTGTATTTATTTTTGGGGTGCAGCAGCCCCACCAACAGGGGGAGCTGCTGCACCCCCAGCACCCCTACTTCCCGCGGTACTGCTCGAGATCAAGCAGCAGACAACGTATGCGAGGAGAACTGCCAGTGTTCAGGACAGCAAAATGGCTAGCAATAAAGTTTGTTGCTCAAGTGTTGATATAGTTGTGTGGATATAGTAGTGGGGACGGCTGTGCCAGGCTAGTAATCTCTACAAAACAATGCTGGTGGTCATTTTGGTCTGAGTCATGTTGTATAGCTGACCAGGCCCCGGCCCCCCATCACAGTCAGAAACGTAATGTGGCCCCCAGAGAAAAAAGTTTGGTGACCCCTGCTTTAGGGTATCACCTTGAGTAGACACCGGTCAGGACCAGGGTCGTCTAACAGAAACAGCAATTTTGGCTAGAAGAATCTATCGACAACATTGCTTTGTCACAGTTACAAACTGGACCATGCAGCCAGTGACATGTTTTCCAGTTTCCCATTTTATTTTGTTAAGTTCTTGATTTCCTGTTGTGTTACTCCCTGTGTTTCCCTTCTTTTGATTAGGTCATTGGTTTCACCTTGATTTAATGTCTTGATTTGATCACCCCTCTGTTACTCGTGTGTATATATATGACCTGTCTTCCCCTCTGTTCATTGTCGCATCATACCGTTTTCCTCCGTTTCTCTGCATCCCTACTATTCATTGATCTCAAGTCTTGTGATGTTACAGAGGAGTGACAAGACACAGGTGACACAAATCAAGACAACACAAGGTGAAACCAATGACCTAATCAAAAGGGGGGAAAGACAGGGAGTAACACAACAGGAAATCAAGAACTTAACAAAATAAAACAAGAAGCTGGAAAACATGAAACAGGAACAAAACTCAAACCATGAACATAGGAATCAAAAAAACAGAGCCATGACAATCAGAGCAACACATTCAGATGTCTCATCTTCACACCTTTGTGATTTTATGTATATATATATATGATAACAGCTACTCACATCCTCTTGTGGAATGATACTGTTACCGTGGCAACTGCCATTCTGCTAGATCCCAAACTCTCCACTGGCAGTGGGTCCTGCAGGCTGTGTTTGAGGTTACAGACCACCACAGATTCTGCTCCTGCATGAACGTGGTAGATATTTCTATTCACCAGCTTTGTTTGTACACTTTATTCATCTGCTTTTCTTTACGATTCAGAGGTTTGTATCCATAATTGCCTGTCCAGCCGTAGAATTTCAGGGAAGCGACCACCAGCACTGCCCCCAGGCCACAGTTGACCTTCAATGCAAGGTCAGAACAGGCTTATTGTTTCTGCTGCTGCTGTGATGCTGCAGGTATTTCACTAACTTCCAAGGAGAGACTCCGACATCAACAAACTGGACATCAGCCGGTGTATTAATGTTTCTGTAAAATCCAGAATTACAAACACTACTGCAAAAACATTATTTCAAAGTTCAGTCATAAATCAACATCAACAAGTTACAGATCTGCATGAGTTATAATACAATGTATATTTTGAAAGACATTTCAAAAGCTCATGTAACAAAAAGTACTGTATATAATAAATATGAAGAACTTAACCATATAACAACTTCCAGTGGTCCTTTTGGAAAATCTGAAAGTGTCATTAATTGTCTTTATTTTCACATTAAAACATTGCCTTTGATTTTTTCTGAAGGGTGCTGAGCTCTTTTCAAATAAAGTCTCTGTAACCAGTCAGTGAAGAGTAAAGTACACCAAAGCAATGTATAGATGAAAAATGTCTGCTATTGTGACGTTCTAATCTACATCTCTGACAATGGCACATAAGAGGCTCCTTATAAAAACTGCTACCTGCTTCTTTTCAAATGAAATAAATGTTTTGGGGGAAAAGGAGTAAAATAACTGGAACCTACAGTAAATACAGAAGTGAAGACACACATTAGAATATAGTTGGAACATGATGATATACAATCAGCAACGAGAAATAACAGAAAGGACTGTTGATGCTGATTTATTAATGTGTCTAAATAATTCAGGAGAGGGACTGATCTGTACTTGTTGGTGCTATTAGAATAGTTTGTGCAGCTCTGTAGAGAGTCTTAAATCTCTTTACTCCACCTCCCAGTAACATGGTCCAGTCAGAGTCTCTCTACACACAAGCTGCTGCTGATTCAACCTCTCTGGATCATCAGGACTCAGCTCATCCTCTCTGAGCTCACATCTTCATGTTATAACACAATGACTCCCAACTGTAGAGAGAAGGAGAAACAACTCTTGATACTGTGAATTTGCATATTCATGACAAAAACAGATTGATTGTATGTGTGAGAATATGTAGAAATTTTGATTTTGGAGCAGCTGTGGAGCTCAGCCAGCTTCCTTTCAGCTCTCATGTTAACGTGTTGGAGCTGGAAGCTCACAGACCTGCAGAGACTTTTAGCATCAAGTTTGTTTCCTCTGCAGATTTCTCTCAAGTCCACAGCGGAAATAAACTGCTGAGAGTCATGAACGCTTCATTACTGCACAAACACTTAAGTGATGGATTTACAGCTGCTCCATTAAATAAAGAGTCTGAGTGTGTTGATGAACATCTCATGTGTTTCTGAAGCATCAGCTGACTAATAAACATTGAAGATATCTGATGAAACTAATGACAGAGATACAGATGTGATGACTGGACCTCAGCAGAGGTTCTGCTCTGTATAAAGACCACATGGTTACTAAATGTAATGATGGTTCTGTGATTTACAGACTTCAGTCAGACTGATCTCAGAGCTGTGACAAAGATGAAACTGATCAGTTGTTTAGTTCTGAGGTGAGAGAACAAACAGTCTGAGATCAGATTTGATGAATAAGGACCACTGTCTCTATTCATCTAGTAAGGCTGTCAGCTGGAATTAGGATTTATTTCCTGAAAACATGAACACAATAAGCTTCAGGATGATCTGATTGGCTGACTGTTGTCTCTGTCTTTCTGTCCAATCCTGAAGTTTGTCACTTTTCTCCTATGACAGCTTCACTGAGGAAAACGGTTGCAGGTTTACAGGAAACACTGGATATTTTATTCTTACTGTGTTTACTACAATACTATGGAAAGAAGAACAAGATAAGATAAATGAATCCCTTATTTATTCCGTCTACTGACCCCAGAGTCTTTAGTCTACAGTCTGGACTCTCCTTGAGATCAGACAACTGCTTTACATCAGAATCCTGCAGCTTGTTTCCTCTCAGATCCAACTCTTTGAGATGGGAGGGGTTGGACTTCAGAGCTGAGACCAGATAATCACAGGTGATTTTTGACAAACTGCAGTAACTTAATCTGAAAAAGGAAAATGTGTATGTTTAGAGGACGTGTACAAAATATCAAAAACCAAAGTGATGATGGCTTGAGTCACTGATCAAACAGAAATACTAAGCTTGTTTCCAGTTTGTCCACTGTCAGGATTTCCATATTTTCTATCTTTCACTCTAAATATGTTTACATTTCAACAAAATGAGACATTTGAATACGACACATTGAAAAGTGAAGATCAACATTTTCGCTATAATTGACAATTAAAAGACAGCTTCATCAGTAAATTTAAAAAAAAAGTTAATTGCTATCCTGGTTTACATTTGAAAAACATGAGGTGAAACTAGCAATTAACCATGAAGATCCTGTGTAGATTAGTGTCAACACAACTTTCACATCATATTAATCTGAGTACATGAAGAAAACATTATGTCTGACCTCAGAGTCTCCAGTCTACAGTCTGGACTCTTCAGAAAACCACACAGACGCTTCACTCCTGAATCCTGCAGGTTGTTGAAACTCAGGTCCAGATGTTTCAGATGGGAGGGGTTGGACTTCAGAGCTGAGACCAGATAATAACAGCTGATCTCTGACAAACTGCAATGAATCAGTCTGAATAAAGAATAAAATGTGTTTTGTAGAAGACAAACTTTCATCTTGAAATTATTCAGTGTTTCATCATCTATTCAGAGCTGAAGATGGTTCAGAAAGTACAAGTTTAGAAAATAGAAACTCTAAACATCTGAAACAACAGGAAGCTTCAATCAGTCAAACAGTACAAGACAGAAGGAGCTCTCATGAAAATGAATGACAACACGCTGCTGCTTCAATAGAAATGTTGATAAAATTATGATCAAGAAGTTAAGGACTAAACATTAAAAAAAACATTTCATTATTGATTCATCTGTTAATTATCTTTACAATAGTTGCATTAGTTATCAAACCAAATCCAAATCAAACATAGTGTAAAGTGTCCATCAGAGTTCACGACTTCAAGTGTTGAAATAAACAGACACTGACGGGAGATGCCACTTTAATAGAATTTCAGGACACAAATAAAACATGATGTCTGACCTCAGAGTCTCCAGTCTACAGTCTGGACTCTCCAGAAAACCACACAGATGCTTTACGCCTGAATCCCTCAGATTGTTTTTACTCAGCTCCAGACGTTTCAGATGGGAGGGGTTGGACTTCAGAGCTGAGACCAGAAAATCACAGCTGATCTGTGTCAGCCTGCAGTGAATCAACCTGAATAAAGAATCATAAGGTGTGTTCAGGTTTTACATGTGCATCTGAACTATGTCGTAATTATTGTGGATAATTAGCAGTCTGACAATGTGGCACTAATCAAATTGTTGTAGAACAAAGTTCTCTCTTTGAGTTTCTGTCCTTTAACTGGAGCTCAGCATGAAACACTTTGTGAAAACACAAAGATACTGACTGGAACTGTGGACCTCAGACTGCTGCAGCAGAATATTAGTTTAAGATCAACTTCACAATCATTAATTCACAGAACAACATTGTAGAGTTTGTCCTCCATCTTGTCACATTCGAGTCAGATTATAAAAAGATTTCTTCACAGACAGCATGGACAGACATAATGACCAATGACTACAATAACTTTTTAAATGTATATGTGAAAACTGGAGTTTCTCTGATTTGTGATCAGGCTTATGACTGAGGAGACTGAAGAACATGATGCTCATTCCTTTAACCGTTTGTCTTCTCTTTTCTAACTTTCAGTACTGTGTGAAAATTCTCACTCAGTACATTATGTGACGATACTATGGACATTGTTAACACGTAACTTAAGTTGACTCTTAACAGATTTGAGGATGTGAGACCCTCGTATTAGATCCTTATGTCTGCCATATAGTTTTGTTAATCAGTGATCAAATCTGAAGGTATAATGCCAATTCATAATTAAAACTAGAGGCTGAAGTGGATAGTAACCGTCACTGATACGTTTGGCGATAAAACATTCTTTGCGTGTTATTTGTTCATTTGTCACCTGTATTGCATTGTGCTCTGTTCATGGCTGTTAGCCTATCTCTTAGATGAGAATTAAACAAAGACCTCAAGTGTTCTGACTTTGCCTCCTTTCAACAAGAATTTCCATCAAACCTGACAAGTGGTCTAATAAAATCAGGATCATTCTTCATATTCTGCTAATATATATATAAAGACAATGAACTGACCTCAGAGTCTCCAGTCTACAGTTTAGACTCTTCAGTCCAACACACAGCTGCTCCACTCCTGAATCCTGCAGGTTGTTGTTACTGAGGTCGAGTTCTGCCAGATTAGAGGACTGGGAGCTGAGAACTGAGGAGAGAACTCCACAGCTACTTTTTGAGAGGTTACAGCCACTGAGTCTGCAGAGAAAATAAAATATAACTAGATGATCGCAAGTGATCATGAAGGGGTCCATGCTGTGGTGAAGTCGGCCCCGAGCAGGACACAAAGGTATACGTCACCAGCAGTGCTCCCTATAGATCATATTGCACAAAAGTTGGTGTGCTCGTAATGAGCCATCCACAAATTATTACAGTAATATTTCAAGTGGTGGACTGAGGTGGTTTGTGAGCTATAAACATGCAGTGGCTGTAGCACCCCCTACAGTCCAAATCTCACGAAATTCCACCTTGGTAAAGTGGATAGCCACTTACAGAGTCCATTTGGACTCTGTAAGGCTTTGTTCACAGCACTCCTGTGAAGATGTGTTAGATTTGGTTTGTTAAACATTGTAGGCATACAGGAAGTTGTTTGTTGTTCTTCCAGGAGGTTGACAGCAGACTGCAGACAGCAGATGAAGGTCAGATGAACATGCAGAGCAGCCAGAAACTCCTGAACACTCAGATGGATGAAGCAGAACACCCTGTCCTTGTACAGTCCTCTCTCCTCTTTAAAGATCTGTGTCAACACTCCTGAGTACACTGAGGCTGCTCTGATATTGATGTCACACTCTGTCAGGTCTGATTCATAGAAGATCAGGTTTCCTTTCTGCAGTTGATCAAAAGCCAGTTTTCCCAGAGACTCAATCATCTTCCTGGTCTCTGGACTCCAGTGTGGATCTGTCTCAGATCCTCTATCATACTTGACCTTCTTCACTTTGGTCTGAACCACCAGGAAGTGGATGTACATCTCAGTCAGGGTCTTGGGCAGCTCTCCTCCCTCTCTGGTTTTCAACACATCCTCCAGAACTGTAGCAGTGATCCAGCAGAAGACTGGGATGTGACACATGATGTGGAGGCTTCGTGATGTCTTGATGTGGGAGATGATCCTGCTGGCCTGCTCCTCATCTCTGAATCTCTTCCTGAAGTACTCCTCCTTCTGGGGGTCAGTGAACCCTCTGACCTCTGTCACCATGTCAACACACTCAGGAGGGATCTGATTGGCTGCTGCAGGTCGTGTGGTTATCCAGAGGTGAGCAGAGGGAAGCAGGTTCCCCCTGATGAGGTTTGTCAGCAGCACATCCACTGAGGTGGACTCTGTAACATCAGTCAGGATCTCAGTGTTGTGGAAGTCCAGAGGAAGTCGACACTCATCCAGACCGTCAAAGATGAACACAACCTGGAACTCTTCAAAGCTGCAGATTCCTGCTTCTTTGGTTTCACTGAAGAAGTGATGAACAAGTTCCACCAAGCTGAACTTTCTCTCTTTCAACACATTCAGCTCTCTGAAAGTGAATGGAAATGTGAAGTGGATGTCCTGGTTGGCTTTGTCTTCAGCCCAGTCCAGAGTGAACTTCTGTGTTAAGACTGTTTTCCCAATGCCAGCCACTCCCTTTGTCATCACTCTTCTGATTGGTTTATCTCTTCCAGGTGAGGCTTTAAAGATGTCTTCTGGTCTGATGGTTGTTTCTGGTCTGTCTAGTTTCCTGGATGCTGTTTCAATCCATCTGACCTCATGTTCATCATTGACCTCTGTAGTCTCTCCCTCTGTGATGTAGAGCTCTGTGTAGATCTCATTCAGAAGAGTTGAGTTTCCTGCTTTAGCAATCCCCTCAAACACACACTGGAACTTCTCCTTCAGAGTAGATTTAAGTTCACGTTGACAAACGGCAGCTTCATGTTCTGAATGAAGAGACAAGAAAATAAGATCAGTCAATACATTCTTTTGATTATATATTTGTTATATTTGATTCATCACTTGAGACATTAGTAATTTTTTAATTTATTCATCAGGTTCAATGTTCAGATAAATCCTCTTACTGATCTGCAGACGATCAGCCAGCTCCTCCTGCTTCATTCTCCTCAGGAAGTTCAGTGTGATCTTCACAAATGCATCTCTGCTGCTCCTCCTCTGCTCTTCATCCTCACCCTCCTCATCCTCCCTCTGACTCTCTAAGCATTCTGGGTAATCTGGACTCAGATCTCTCTGAATCTTCTTCAGCTCGTTCTTCACAAAAGTGACAATGTTGTCCTCCAGCAGCTGGAACAGAAAACTATATGAATGACAACCAGACTGAAATCATGGAGACAAACATCAGATCCATGTTGGACAGACTGACAGTCCACTGGTCTACAAAGAGCAGCATGGAGACGATGGAAAGTAGTTGTTGTCCATGTACAGACCTTAAATATGGAGTCCAGGTGTGTTTGATGCTGATCAACAGACTGACCACTGAGAACATTTAAACTCTGCTGCTTCACTCTGGACAGAAACAGAAACAACAGTGACATTTATAAAGTGGTGTAAAAACATTCTAAACCTGATGACTGAGGATTACAGAAAGTCCACAAAACTCATCTCTCAGATCTTTTGTCTACAGTGTCTCTTTAAGAAGTGAGTTCTTCATCTTTCAGACAAATAAATGGTTTCCATCTGTTTCCAAACAACTGCACCAGTATCACTTCATTACAGCAGCCTGAACAGTTTCCTTCTAGTTTTAAATGTCAGACACAGAAGACCAGTTGTACTTACTTATTTACAGGAGATGGTTTATGTCCTTTAAAATCAAAAAAATAATCCCTTGACCGAAAACTCCTCATAGACAGACAGTTGGATGCAGATTTCGATTCAGGTTCAGGTGAGTCTGGTTTCTGGTGGATCCTGGTAAACAAAGAGTAATTGAGTGTTTTCAGTTTTTAGAAGGAACAGATGTGTCAAAGACAAAAAAACATGAACTTTCCTCAGCCTGTGCAGGAGAGACAAATCATGATCATGGTCAGATGAATCTCTGACTGTGATGCTGAATATTGTATCATAATACAGTCACTTATATCTTACTTCTTTACAGAAGAGAGTTCTTGTCTTTTAAACTCATAGTCGTGATCCTTTGACCAATCACTTCTCAGAGACATATAACCGAGTCCAGGTGGAGGTAGAAATAGAGGTAAAGATTGTTGTCGAGTTGGAGGTGGAGGTGGAGCTTGACGTCGAAGGAGAGGCCTTGGTCTGTGCTGCTGAATTGTTCTTCAACACAACACACAAAGAGTCATGATCTGAGAGTTGAGCTCTGACATGTAGAAGAGTCATGGACAGTTAGAGATGTTCATCTCACCTCTGATCTTTGGTCTGGTTCTCATGTTCTCCACTCAGAGTGGTTTTAGAGGGAGGGACTCCCTCCTCTCTGTCCTCACACTGATCCATGCTGCTGGATTCACATCAGCTCACACACACTTTCTACCTTCACCTGCAGAGGAAACACAAATCATTCACCTGAACATGACATGATATCAGCTGCTCCTCCAGTGACTGGTTCTTATCTTCTGTTTCATATCAGTGAACGCAGTCAGACAGCAGAGGCAGCTGTTGATTTTCTACGTTCAGTGTACTAGATGGAGTCGGGAAGGAGAAGTGAAGCGCAAAAACAGGCACCAACGATGCCACTTCATCTAGGACTTCCTGTTTTCTTTGTAAAGGCCCTACAGACAATGGTTTTATAGACAGAAATAAAAACATAATGCAGTTTGATTTGTGAACAAACTCGACAAAAATCAACAGCTCCTCATTTTGTTTTACTCCAGTAAATCGTTAATCTAGTAATAATGTATAGTGATACTTGAACACATGTATGATCCATATTTACTGATGAGAGAACTGAACATCTTCGACAAACATAAGAGAAAATTAAAGTCTGAAACAAACTAAGCTTAAAGTTTTTTCAGTTTCCAGAACTGAAAAAAACAAAACAATTCTGACACAGGTGAGCTACTTCCTGGAACGAGTCAAGGCTTCATCTGTGATGGAGGTTAATAAAAAAACGGCTTGACTAGTCTGTGAATTTCAGTTAATTCTAATGTTTTTATACCGATGTCATTAAATCATTTAAATGTTATTAAATCCCTCTGATCACTCAGCTCTGCAGTGTGAATATAATGACACAGAAAGTCTGATCTGTTCTCCAGCGTCTGTCTGAAGAGCTCAGGCCTCATTTAGTGGCTCAGACAGCAGGAGATCAGCGGCTCCTCTCCACCTCCTCCACAGACTGATTCAGGAAAATCTACCTCCAGTCATCAGAAAGTGGAGCTACACAGAAACAACCACTCTATGTTCACCTGATGATCAGCAACTAACTCTACAGCTGATCTTATTCACGGACTCTGCTCACAAACTTCAACATAATATAACAGATTTTCAAAGTTTCACTATTGACTCCTTCATCCTAAATCCTAACGTTCAGCTCTGACTCAGTTAACATGAAATATCAAACAGATTTCTGATGGAACTGACATCTGACGTAAAACATTACAAACTGTTGATATTACCTTCAGGAGGAGGTTTGCACGTTTGCAGCATTTGCAACACAGCGGTAGTGAAAGAGGACGTAAAGTGAAACCACAAGACACCAAGAGAGGCGTTTGAGGACCTTGTAAATCTGCAACACGAGTATTTTGGGCTCTTTGAAGTGGGGTTTCACTAAGTATTTATACATAAAGAGTAGACGATGGTCAGCACCAGAGTCCACTGACAAAAACAATCATTTTGCTGTTCCAGATGTGCGACTTTAGTCAACTTTTTAGGCTGACAAAGATACAGTCATGAATAAAACAGCAGGAAAGAGCAGCACAGAGTGGGAAATCACAGCTGACGTCTGACAAACTGCAGCGACTCAATCTGAAAACAAAATAAAAAAAATATACTGTAAATATGTCATGTCATAAATAGCTTTCTGCTATGACTGTTTCATGAGTGGTTTAAATGTTTCATACATTTTACTGAATTTCCTACAGGATAAATAACACAGCTAGAATGAATAAAATAAACTTATAAAAGAAATAAATTCTAATTTTATGTGAAATTATATATATGTAAAGCTACATTTCTTTCCTGACAGAGTCCCAGACCTGATCTGACTTAGGATCGATGCAAACTTAGCGCTGCAGTGGCAGAGTAGCAAGACGTGGCAAATCATTTACCACTAATTAATAAAAATATGAGACAGTAGGTGTGTTCTGTGTTCACATATAGAGACTAACTAACAGGATGATCAACATTAGAGTTAAAATACTGCAGCAAATGAGTCATAATGTTGCTTTGAATATCAGCGCTATTGAATGTGGACAGATGTAGTTACCTACAGTGACCACTGGAGGGCAGTGATCATGATAGTTTATCTGGATTTGCTTCATTTTAAAAACTCTTCCTGTCCTCTGTGTTGATTAAATCGATCAGGATCAGGTGTGACTCTAATGTATTTGAGCTTCATCATTCCTCCTCCTCCTCCTCTGGATGTTTCAGTCTGTTTTCAGAGCAGCGAGCGTCCTCCTGCCTCTGACTGTTAAAGAGTAAAACCAGACTGTGCAGACTGACCTGCTGCTTCCTCTCAGTCTCAGTGTTCACCACTAAGTCACTGAACTGACTGACAGTTGATCAACTCACTGTAGAAACATTAAAGCAACACACGGACAGAGTCAACGTGTTGCTGCTCTGCTGTCTCCACTTCCTGCTAAATCCGCTGCGCTCAGGACAAATCGGACTTCATTTGGTGCAAACTCACTGCATCACTGACTGGTTTCCTCCACGTGGTTTTCCTGAACATCCGGTCACTGCATTTACAAATCAACAACATGTTTGTACTGAGTTTGAGAACATTTGGAGACAAAATAATTTATTAAATATATAATATCTTGACTTTAGCAAAACAACACAAGCTACTCCGCTATTAGCTTCTAAGCTAACAGGTAAACACGAACAGGTAGTCAACTTTAACTGGACATTACTGTACCTGGACATAACTCTCGGTGTCTGTTTAAACTTTTTATTTCCTCTTCATTCCTCTTCCAGTTATTTTTAGTACAAAAGACAAGTTAGCTTGAGACCAAAGTTACGTTGTTAGCTTAACATCAATCAGGCTAATTAACCGACACCTGTTCACTACTTCCGGTTTCGGGAAATGAGGTATGAAAGGTGATAAGAAGATGCACTGTAAGAAAGGGCAACCAAAAATAAAATATAAATATTTTTGGAGATAAGTGAGTCCAGTATACATCGGGAAACTTTTTTTTATATGTGCAGAGTTCAAAGTTAGATCAGATTAAGTTAGATCCTGACTGATCTGTTATTGAACTTAATGAAGTAAATGATCACCTAAAGTTGAACGTCTCATTTCTGCTGCAGGTGTTTACTAAATTCAAAGGAGAGACTCAAACTGGACATCAGCTGGTTTATTAGTGTTTCTGTAAAATCCAGAATTACAAACACTAACACCTAAAAAACATTATTTCAAAGTTCAGACATAAATCTACATTAGCAAGATTCAGATCTGCATGAGTTATAATAAAATCTATATTTTGAAAAACATCTCAAAAGCTTATGTAACACGTAGGATATGAAAAAGAGAAGACGATCTACCATACATGTGCCATAGAACATGACAGCAAGGATCTGGAAAATCTAAAAGTGCTTTTCACAAGATTTACAAAACGTTAAAACGCTGCCTTTCACACCATTTTTCTGTAGGGGGTGGGAGTGAACATACATTACTAAATACTGTATTGAACCTATTATGGTTACTAGGGCAAAATCTAATTTTTGGTTTCTTCGAAAGCCGATTTGTAAACAGCGCTCAAGCTTCATGCGCATGCGCCACCTCTTCCTCTCCGTTTTTGGTGAATTTCTGAAACTGAAACAGCGCCGCCTATAGACCTGGGATATGAAGTAGCGTTTTCAGTCGTGTAAAGACGGATCAAGTGTGGACGCAGATTTTTTTGAAACCGTACCAGCGAAAACGGATAAGAAGATCGTTTTCGTACGTGTGGATGGGGCCTTAATTGTGATTTTTGTTTGTTTTACTGGCTTAAATGCCTTTTAAGTTGCAAATTCACATAAGTTATTAACTGGTCTTGTGGTGCATAACTCTTACTTACACCACTGCGGTGTGCTCCAGGAGCTGGCTGGATTCAAACCAGCCACCACTCCTCCAAGTCCCCTTCACGTTTCAGGTTTTTCTCTGGACTCTTCTCAATCTTTACCTTGACTGCTGGAATTCAAAGATGAACTCACATCTTCAGAGTCTCTGTAACCAAATACTGTAATAGAATTACTCAGAGTCCTGATAGCAGTTTACTATCCCCAGGATTTATTCACAGTTCTGGGATAGAAATGTATCTCACACTCATACTTCTCTTTCAAACACTCAAACTATACGGAACCCACTGTGAGTAGTAATAATCCCAAAAGACAGTGATATTCAAATTGACAAAATGTAATATTCACTGTTGTATCTATATAATAAATGAACTTAAACTCTCCCTCATGAAAAGGAAATAACAAAAAAACTTTACAGTTCTGCTTGAGTTAATTGTCTCTCAGGGTAGGGAGTTATTTACTCCATAAACAAAAGAAAAGAAACTCACCACTCAGGTGTAAAGAGTCTTTCAATTGTCCCGGAAAAATAAAAAAAATAAAAATTGGCTGGCCAGCAAATAAAAAAAATAGAGAGCGCTCTTTTATTTATGTGGATGTGTGAGTGTGTAATATGTGCAGGGGAAGGGACTGGGGCTGTATGTCTGTGTGTTTGCCTGAAGAATGGTCAAGGGGTCTGAAGACGTTCTCCTCTGCGGCCGCAGGGGCACCTTGGCAGTCTCTCTCTCTGAAGCCGACCGTCACCGGACTAGTAATGGAAACACCACAGAAATATACTTGTGGAGGCATGGAAGTAACGTGCTCTGCTGCAGCTACAGTAAATCCCTCTCTGAGCCCGCGATACACACTAGGGGGCGTAAAAAACAGCTGGCAGTCGTAAAACTGCCGTGATGCGGTGCTTAAAGGGCAATGCATTCAAAACAGACCTGCAGACATTACAACATTACAACAACAGTAACTGTAGTTACCTCTGGGTTACATCCTCCCCCACTTAGACTGTGACGTCCCCGTCACTGCTATTAGTCATAGAATGTGCTAACCATGCAATTTGCTGCTGCAAAGATAAAAAAAAACAATGCAACAGTGTCTGCTGTGTGGAGGGACCTACACTGTGCTGTTTACAGTGTATTCTGCCACCTACTTGGTAATCACTAAGGTAAGATGGTGGTACCCTTCGTCTCTGTGGCCTAACCTGTGGCGGAGTAGGACCAACCTCTGCATCAATATCTGACAAATCTGCCTGTTCTGAAATGAAATCAGGGGCTTCAGGATTCAGAGGATGTTCAACCTGAGATACAGGCTGTTCAATGGCTTCAGGTGAGGAGCACTGGGACTCCCTGTTTGTATTCTCCCCCACAAAAGACAACTCATCTACACCACTCTCTTCTTCAGGTGTCTCAGGCGCCTGCGCCTGACTGACCTGCACATCATTATCCTCCTCATCTTCCCTCACTGCTGCAGGTAAGAACCCACAGGGAAGAAGCATGTCGCGATGCAGAACCCGTTCTCTGCCTTCTCCATCTTCAGGCTTTACTACATATACAGGGATACTCTCATCAGGCTGTTTGACAACGACATGAACAGTATATTCCCACTTATCTGAGATTTTGTGCTTTTTCCTCAGACTCAGATTTCTCACAAGAACTCTGTCTCCTACTTCCAAGGGCAGAGCAGTCACTTTAGCATCCCAGCGTCTTTTGTTCAACAACTGTCGTTTTTCTGCATTTCTTGACGCCAACTCATATGCGTGTCTGAGTCTTTTCCTTAGGTCTCGCACATACTGTGAGTGTGTTTTGCAATTGTGGCCGGGAGGGCTGATGCCAAAGCAGAGGTCAATGGGGAGACGTGGTTCCCTCCCGAACATGAGAAGAAAAGGAGCTTCCTTAGTCACATCATGCTTAGTACAATTGTAAGCGTGAACGAGGGGTCTGACGTATTTTCTCCATTCCTCTTTCTTTTTCTCCTCCAGAGTTCCCAGGAGATCCAGCAGCGTCCTATTAAACCTTTCCACCGGATTCCCTCTCGGGTGGTAGGGAGTTGTGCGAGATTTTGAGATCCCAGCATGCTTACAGAGCTCTGCTACAACTTCTGACTCAAAACAGGCTCCCTGATCACTGTGCAGTCTGCGAGGGAAGCCGTAATGACTAATAAAGTTCTCCCATAACACTGTGGCAACAGTTTTTGCTGTCTGATCTCTCGTTGGATATGCCTGTGCATATTTTGTATAGTGATCAGTTACTACCAGTATGTTCCTGGTGTCTTTTGAGTCAGGTTCTAGTGTCAAAAAATCGATACAAACTAACTCTAAGGGACCAGTGACCTTGATGTTAACGAGTTTGGACGCTTTTTGGACCCTAGATTTACGCCTCACACATCTTTCACAACTCTTACATTTAGTTTCAATATATTTTGACATCTTTGGCCAGTAAAACCTTGCTCTGGCTAGCTCCAAGGTTCTTTCTATGCCCATATGGCCTACCTCATCATGAACACCTTGAAAAGCCCTCTCTCTGTGGCTACTGGGAATGACAAGCTGATTAAAAGCTTCACCTCTTTGGTTGAGAACTTTACGAAACAGTACACCATCTACCAAAAGTAACTTTGTCCTCTCCCTCAACAGGAGAGCTACCTCTGGTTCCTCAGACTTTTTATCTACTGTTTCAGCATCTGGGTCGACTTCTAATATCTGAATAACTCTCCACAAGGTGGCGTCTTCCCTCTGCAGCCTATGCCAATCCTCCATAGACATTTCAGGCAAGGCAGAGTGGCCTGGCCCTGGGAGGGGGTCTTCCAGATCATCAGGGACAGCACTTTCATCACATAAAAGTGTCTCAACTGCTGGTATCCCATTGTCAGCCTCCTGTTCATTTTGTGGGACTGTATGAATATAGACACCATGACGCATGCAAAGAGTGTGAACTGTCTCCTCATCCAAGAAATTGAAACCCTCAGTTGACAGGCGGGCTCGATCCATCATACTGGAGATTCTCCTGTCCATCTCTTGAGACTCCTCATCCTCTTCAGACGGCTCCTGAGGCCTCCTTGAGAGTCCGTCTGCATCAACATTTTGCTGACCACATTTGTAACGAATGTCAAAATTGTACAATGACAGAGCAGCGAGCCACCGGTGGCTTGTGGCATCCAGCTTTGCGCTTGTCAACACATATGTTAAAGGATTATTATCTGTCATTACTGTGAAACTAGCCCCATACAAAAAGTCGTGAAATTTCTCACTGACTGCCCATTTTAGGGCCAAGAACTCTAACTTATGCACAGGATAATTTTTCTCACTTTTGGAGAGGCCACGACTAGCATAAGCTACGACTCGGGTTTGCCCATCTTGAACCTGATAGAGGGCTGCACCTAAACCAGTCATGCTGGCATCAGTGTGGAGCAAATATGGGAGCTGCCAGTTGGAAAAAGCAAGCACAGGTACTGATGTTAACTTTTCAATGATGAGATCAAACGCTGCTTGGCAGGTGGGGGTCCATTCTGCTCCAAGTGGGTGCGACTGTTTGCGTTGCCAGTGATTAGGGCCTTTGTGCCTGGGGGCTAAGTCTCCTTTCAGCAAATCATTTAAAGGTCTGACAATTTTGGCATAATCCCTGACAAAGCGCCGATAATATCCGGTGAAACCTAGAAATGATCGGAGCTCTTTGGCTGTTTGAGGCCGGGGCCATTCTCTGACGGCTGCAACCTTGTCAGGGTCAGGCTGAATACCCTGAGCCGATATCACATGGCCGAGGTATTTTACTGAGGTCTGAAAAAACTTACATTTGGAGGGGGACAGTTTGAGACCAAAATCAGCAATGCGTTTAAGGACTTTCATTAATCTTTCCTCATGTTCCTCGAGAGAGCTTGAGAATATTATGAGGTCGTCGAGGAAAGCAACGACTTCCTGGAGGTTAATGCCTTCCATCACTTTCTCCATAGTCCGCTGAAAGGTTGCTGGGGAGTTGGTCAGACCCTGCGGCATTCTCCTGAATTGCCATGTGCCAAAGGGGGTTGTGAATGCTGTCTTTGGCCGATCAGCTGGTTCAACCTCCAGCTGGTAATAACCACTCTTGAGGTCTAGGACAGTAAACCATTTTGAGCCAGACAGCAGGGTGAATGTCTCCTCTATACGAGGTAATGGGTAGGCATCTCTTTTAGTCAAATTATTTAGTCTGCGGTAATCTACCACCATTCGCAAGTCTCCATTTTTTTTCCGAACAAGAACAATTGGAGAGGCGTAGGGACTGTGTGATTCCTCTATGATGCCTACAGCCAAGAGATCTTGAAGATGCCTTTTCAAATCATTGAAGTCTGCAGGTGAAACACGCCTGGTTCGCTCTTTGAATGGTACATGTGGCTCTAGCTCTATGCGATGAGTGACCCCTGCTACACTTCCAACGTCCAGATCATGTCTTGAGAATGCACTGGGGACTTCTTTATTTATCCTAGCCTCTATGTGCTCCTTTAACTGTGGGGATATGGGGCTTTCATCAAAATCAAGATGGAGGGTGTCGGCCACAGAACTGATTTTTTCATTATGAGAGACCAGCAAAGCTTGTACCTGCTGCCGTGAAACTTCTGACTGGATGCTCGGGTCCGAGGGAAAACCAGGCACAGCCCACTCAATGGCGGAGCACTCAGCAATTACTGTTTTTGGATACAAAATGATGTCATGTTGGGAAACATTTTTGACGGCAAGCTTGAACCTACTGTGGGATTCTGATTTTACATCAACTATCTGATCATAAATAATCAGGCCTCCAGGTGCGGGAAATTCCTCTGCACCACTCACTAGAGCTTGGAAATCACCACGGCCAGGCTTAGTGTGACAGATGCCTTTTAGTGTGTAAACCCTGCTGCTCTTGAGGTGTACGGGTACTTTGCTGCTGAGTGTCACACGCATAACCTTAGCTTCTGCTGTTTGAGAATCTATCAGTTTATGGCACTCTGAATATGCCATTTGCCAATTAGCCTGGATGGGCAGGACTTCCTGGAATTTGGTTCCAGCCTGCTTTATGCAGGCTTGCCTCATTGGGCGTAGGGTGTTTGTGCCAACAAGAAGGGGATACTTGGTGTTGTATGACTGATCTGGGCTCACTAAAGCCAGAATGTGAAAATTTTTGTCTGTGCCACACGTATTTTTAGGGAACTGCACATCAACTTCTACATATCCCACATAAGGGACCTTTTGTCCCGCTGCACCCTCAATGTCCAGTGCCTCTTTGATAGAGAATAACTGTCTGTGAGTAAGATAATGGGAATAAAATGACTGAGATATGATTGTCACTTGTGACCCCGTGTCAATAATGCAGTTGCATTGGACGCCATCCAGCCATGCTTCACTGTCACAAGGCTCTCCCACCAGCCCGTTTGGAATCTTAAAAGTCTCTGTCCCATTTGGGGGATGCATGGAATGACTCAACACAGAGGAACTAGTTGGACAGTGAGCTCCTGCTTGTTCCACAGCAGGAGCCCCTACCTGTTTAAAGGCAGGTTCGGCTGGGGGCTTGTTTGTGGTGAGCTTAGTGGACGTGGATTTTGTCTAGTCTGATGCCTCTCACACAGTTTCTTTTGTACTAGCACAGCATTAGTTGGATTAGTGCATTGGGGTAGCATATGGAAGTCGTCGCCACAGTTGTAACAAAATTTTCCAACTTTTGTGAGTGTCTCAGCAGGAGCAGTTGGGACGGGGGGAGCTGGGGTGCTGCTTTTAGCTCTTTGGAGAAACCTCCGACCAGCTTTTTCATTTCTGGGTGGGGGGTCAGTTGGAGCAGGAGTATTCTTCCTAAGCTCAGCCTCAAGTTGCCTGATTCTCTCCTCAAGTTGCTCCCTAATAGTAGAATGTACGTCTGACACTATGGGGACATTGTTACTAGGAGGTGCAGGCTCAGCAGTAGTTAAATGTGTCTTAGTATGGACTTTGGTGGAGTTTCCCCCCATGTGTCGTTTTCTCCTCATTTCCTTTAGCTGACTTTCTTTCTCATAAGTTCTGATTCTGAATAGCAGCTCTGAGAAGCTGAGAGTCCTCCTGGAAAGGCCAGTCAGGGGTTCTTTTAGGTGCAACGTGGTTATCAAAGAGTCGTCCCAGCAGCCCCTAAGAAACTGTTTCAATAGCTGAGAGTCAGCATCTTGTTTAGTCACTCCATTACTTTCAACAACTTCCTGCAATAGAGTTTGAAGTCGGCGCAGATAGTCAGATGCTCTCTCCCCACTGTTCTGATGGGTTTCTAAGAACTGAATATACAACTCCTCCCCTCCTGTTACATTGCCATAAGCCTTGTCTAACTCCTGGAGATAGGCACTTGGTGGGGCTTGTGCTCCAATAGAGAGAGCCACGGTTAGAGCTGGGGCCAATAAACTATCAAGCAATGTGCGGCGCTGCTGTACCTCGGAGACACTGGAGTCATTTAGTACCTGCTTAGTACGGAGCCGCCACACGCTGTAGTCTACCTCAGAAGGGGGTTTGGGGAAGTTTCCGGAGAAAAGACGTAGCTCTCTTGTAGGAGGAAGATGCACGGGTGAATCATGCTTCACAATATGCTCTACTATGACTTTCTGGACATCTGCTGGCAGAGGGTTGATAAGGAGAGAGTCATTAGGAGTCTGTTTACTGCTGCACGGATGATTAACATCACTGGAAACTACAAATCTTGGGCTGTGGGAAGGCTGTGCCTTGAGTGCAGCTGCTGGGGTTGATGTTGCTGGCCCTTTAGGATGATCAACTTTCCCACAAATCCGATTCACTGCTACCTGACTCAAGGTAGTGGGGCTGACATTATACACAAACGCTAGCTCCTCTACTTGTTCTTTGAAATGAACTGTCATGTCACCAATAGCTCGGGCAAGGGGCACTAGACCATCTCTGAGTGGCTCACTATCTGGCTGGGGTGGAGTGAACTCATCAATCTGGATAATCTCCCAATGCGAATCATCAACTACATGCTCATTGTCCAGTAGCATTGGAGTTATAGACTCACTGAACTGGCATAGGATAGTGTTTGGAAGACTACCAATAGGGTGCACTCTGACAACGTCATCTAATGTTGCAAAAGCCCTTTTTACTGTTCCTGTTTCTAACTTGTCTGGAACACCCCTTATGATTACAGAAAACTCTGGGTCAAAGCCATACATGTCACAAAGCTCCATTGTTGCTAAATTCTCAAATGATAGTACTGAAGCAGAGAAAATAATTGAAGATGAGGTGGATGCACTTCTAGTCCCTGTTCGGGCGCCAATTTTTCTCTAATACTATTGTTGTAACCAAATACTGTAATAGAATTACTCAGAGTCCTGATAGCAGTTTACTATCCCCAGGATTTATTCACAGTTCTGGGATAGAAATGTATCTCACACTCATACTTCTCTTTCAAACACTCAAACTATACGGAACCCACTGTGAGTAGTAATAATCCCAAAAGACAGTGATATTCAAATTGACAAAATGTAATATTCACTGTTGTATCTATATAATAAATGAACTTAAACTCTCCCTCATGAAAAGGAAATAACAAAAAAACTTTACAGTTCTGCTTGAGTTAATTGTCTCTCAGGGTAGGGAGTTATTTACTCCATAAACAAAAGAAAAGAAACTCACCACTCAGGTGTAAAGAGTCTTTCAATTGTCCCGGAAAAATAAAAAAAATAAAAATTGGCTGGCCAGCAAATAAAAAAAATAGAGAGCGCTCTTTTATTTATGTGGATGTGTGAGTGTGTAATATGTGCAGGGGAAGGGACTGGGGCTGTATGTCTGTGTGTTTGCCTGAAGAATGGTCAAGGGGTCTGAAGACGTTCTCCTCTGCGGCCGCAGGGGCACCTTGGCAGTCTCTCTCTCTGAAGCCGACCGTCACCGGACTAGTAATGGAAACACCACAGAAATATACTTGTGGAGGCATGGAAGTAACGTGCTCTGCTGCAGCTACAGTAAATCCCTCTCTGAGCCCGCGATACACACTAGGGGGCGTAAAAAACAGCTGGCAGTCGTAAAACTGCCGTGATGCGGTGCTTAAAGGGCAATGCATTCAAAACAGACCTGCAGACATTACAACATTACAACAACAGTAACTGTAGTTACCTCTGGGTTACATCTCCAGGTTGTCTTCTAGTCTGAGCCATCAGTCACAGTCACACGTCGTCAGTCTTTCTTTGGTTGTTTAACTAGAAAATGTCGTGAGCCGTGAACGCAAGTCTCCAGAACACTTGTAAACGGATTAAACGTCAACAATTTCTGAAACTGGCCAAGGATCAAACCAGTCACCTCCCAATCCTTTGAGGTAGGTTTTTTTGAGTGCAAAGAGCTCTGCCTCGGGGTTGATGCAAACTTGGCTCTCATTTGCCCGTAAATAATAAAAATATGAGACTGTAGGTGTAATAAAACACTGGGCTAAAATGCAGCAGTCGATGAACTTCAGTATTATTGGCTGTGGACAGTTGTAGTTATAGACAGTGGCCACTGGAGGGCAGTGATCGTGATGGTTTAAAGAACACTTCCTGTCTGTTTATTAAATGATTCAACATCAGGTAACTTAGGTAACATCAGAAACTTTCTGCCTTCAGGTCAGCACAGTGTAATTACACTGTAATTAAATGTAAAACTGAACAATTTCAAAATGTGATTCTCCCTTCTGGGAAATAAGCATCAAATACTGAGGTAGAAATAATGTTTGAGAAAAAATAAAAGCTCTGTGGCGTTGGACTGGTGTTCCTGATAAAGGAACTCCAGGCCAGACAGTGACTTGAAGGAAGTCCAGAGGAAGGATGGCCCTCACCACCTGAGAAAGAATCATCTAATGATTTGGAGAGGTGAAAAATCTAAGACGTAGCTGCCCCATGATGAAATGCTGAAATTGTGTGAATGCATGTAATGAACATTTTTGTATGAGTATGAGTATGAGTTACAACTACCAAACACCCCTTCTACAGTGCCCAACTTGGTACTTTCCATCTCCCCCTTCTATAAACCACATTGGAATCTTCCACTTCCTGTTTGTCAGTCTGGCCTTCTACCTGGACAGGTGTGGATGGAGCACATGCAACAAACATTTGGGTAATTTGAATCTGCGAATGAATGAGACTGAATGTGAATGTTTATTTCTCTGAGTTAACCTGAAATCCTTCAAATCAAACCAATGAAATCATTTAATAAAAAAGTCCCATTCAAACCAGTTTAGTGAAGAAGTTTAGTCAAACACCACCAGCTGTAAATGTGATGATGAAAATCAGATAACAACACAGGAAACCACAATTAAAGAGACACAAAGACAGACACTGCTGCTGGATGAAAGACTGAAGTTGTAACGTTTTGTTTAAAGTTTTTATGCTAGTAACATAACCAGGTACTGGAGACTCTGGTAGTCGTTTATCGAGCAGCAATAGTTGTCTTCATTTCTCTTTGCGTTTTTGTTGCTACCTCACTTTTAGTAGAATGTTCATTTTGATCAACACACTATACTATGACTTTATGACTTCTTTTATTAAACTAGAGTAACGGGTATTAATAAAATAGTGACATTGGTAAATGTTTTGTTCTAACGTCCTCCTTCTTCTGTCACTCCAGAACATCAGGACCATGATGGTTTCCAAGACTTCACCTGAAACAGAGGAGCTTCATCCTCCAGGTATAGTATTATTATTTATATCCCTCTACGGTGGCCGGGAAGTTCAAACCAACATTACAAAATGTGAAAGACTTTTACAAAGCTTGAGACAGATTTACATTTTAGGAAACATTTTAACATATCATGAAACAAGCATTTCAAGATGCACAAACTGTCGACCCTTTATTGTTAGGAAAACACAATATTGTTTCATGATTGCTATGCATAATATTATCCAGCAGATGTCGCCAAATTTAAGACATAAGACATTGAAAAACATAGTAACATAAAGTCATTCTGTAGATATAGTGTGGTGGTGCTTTACAAATTAATTATTGCAAAAACTATGATAAAACTATAAGATGGTGAGGTAGTGGTTTGTGCAAAAATACAGTTGTTATTGACCCAGGCTGGTGTTGTACAGCCTGATGGCAGTTGGATTGAAGCACCTGCGGTAGCGTTGCTTCTTGCAGCGTTGTATGCAGCAGTCTGCTGCTGAAGGAGCTGAGTGTACTGCACACTCCAAAGGACCTCCAACGTCTAAGCAGGTGGTGAGGACTTTGGTCCTTCTTGTACAGGGCGTTTGTGTTGTGTGTCCAGCCCAGTTTGTTGTTTAGGTGAACACCCAGGTACTTGTATTCCTACGCGACCTCGATGTCCAAGCCCTGAATGTTCACCGGTGCAGTGAGTAGTGGTTTCCTGTTGACGTCGGTCACCACCTCCTTTGTGTAGCTGGCGTTGATGTGCAGGTGGTTCAGAGATTCTTGATGAATTGCTGACAAATGACATGAGATCTGAGACTATTCCTCCACTGAGGATCTCTCCAGATGCTTCATATATTCGCCTTTCTTCCACAATCGGTGAACCACTTTAGTGTAGTTCTGAGGTATGTTTCTCCTGCTGTAAGGTCCAGCTATGAGTCATTTCAAACTTCCTGTCTGAGCCTGTTAGTGTAGAGTGTTTGAAGATCCCTTCTGTATCATTCTGTCTGCACCAAAATGTTTATTTATTAATAACTTCCATAAAAATGTGGGGTTTTTATGAAATGCCACGAGGATAAACGGCAACAGGCCGCCATGCTCGTATTCACTAAGGGCGCCAATAACCCTGGAGGTAGGTAATTATCACCCACAGCACTGTGATCACTTCTGCTTTCTAGGTTGCGTCGGGGTACGGACACTGCCTGGCACTGACGGACGAAGGGTTGCTTTACGCCTGGGGAGCAAACACTTACGGTCAGCTGGGAACTGGCAACAAGAGCAATCAACTCAGCCCTGTGCAAATCATGGCCGACAAAGAGAGGTGAGCAGCGAGAGGGAGGAGCGCGTCCCTGAAGCCGACTTTCAGGCTTTGTGTTTGTTTCTCCCTCATCCTGTTAAAGCTTAAACATCCTGTTTCCCGTCCTCGTTTCCTCCCTGTGTACTTTAACTTCCCTCTCTTGTCATAAGCAGGTCATGTGTCAAATCCTGACGCATATGCAGTATTTAATTGTTTCTATTCAGTATTTTAACCCTGTCTGTGTCGTTGTGCAGGGTTGTCGAGGTCGCAGCATGCCATTCCACTCACACTTCAGCAGCCAAGACCCAAAGTGGCCAGGTATGTGTGCAGCCTCTAAAGAAAGCTGAGATGCTGTTGTGATACGGAGGACCAGCAGGACGTGATAGAGATCGGCCAGTTCTCCTACTCCGTCTACAGAGCCTTCCTGCAGTTTCTCTACAGACACCGTCGACCTCCTGCCCGAGGACGCCATCGGTAAGCGTGCCGGCCGCGTTCTCACGTTCACTCAGTGCGCTTGGGAGGCGCGTGTCGCTACAGAATCTCTTGTTTTATGTGCTGCCCGCAGGCCTGCTGGACCTGGCCACCTCGTACTGTGAAAACCGCCTGAAACGCCTGTGTCAGCAGATCATTATGAGGGGGATCACTGTCGAAAACGCCTTCACCCTCCTGTCTGCTGCCATACGATACGACGCAGAGGTAAACACCGATCGACTTTTCCTGCAAACTTTCCGTAGAAAGTTAGAGTTCATGTTCATAAAAATCTCCTGGAAAAAGAGATTAGTTTTAAGTTTAATATATATATATATAATCTCCCCAACAGCGTTTGCACTTGCAAGGCCCCACATCTGTGCTTCTCTGTTGAAACTGTGCATGCGCCTTGCCCTCAAAGTGAAATGTTTCGTGCAGGTTGTTCATAAAAGCTGATGTATTACTCTGTCTGAGCTGTCACATAAACTAATATTTCCACTGATGAGGCCTTTGCCAAGTCCGAATCAGTTTGTTTCACAGCTGGATTATGCAAGCAATGCACTTCCTGGTGTTATTTGAGGAGTAAAGCCTCTGCTGCCCTGATTAGCGCTGCTACAGCTCGTTCTGTACCTCCTGATTTTTATTTTTCCGGTTTCAGTTCAATTGCAATTCAGACATATTGCACTAAGATGGCTGTATACTGGATGTTGCTGCAGCAGAATCTTTTTAATCGTGTCTAATCCCGTCTCATTATTTGTGTTTTTTTCAGGACTTGGAAGAGTTTTGTTTCAGGTTTTGCATAAACCATCTGACTCAGGTGACTCAGACCGAAGCCTTCTGGCAGGTAGATGGAGGGATGCTCAAGGAGTTCATCAGGAGAGCGAGCCGCTGTGGAGCCTTCAAGAACTGAGTGGTACTCTTACAGTCTAGCAGTTCATACAGTCCGACCAGGTGAACGTTTGGCCCATCCCATTCCAAAAGAAGAGGCCGCTTCTTGAAATGGTTATTTATATATAAAGGCACGTGAGCAACAGCAAAGCTGGACTGACATTTAGGCTGTATTATCTGTGGATCGGAAATCAGCTCTTGGGCCAATTCCTGTGGAGTCACTTGACAAACTGGCGCCTTTTTCTGTCGAGTTGTGCTGCATTCCTTACAAGCTGTGCGTGTACTTGAATTTTTGTCGTCCTCGGCCAGTGCTCACGTTCATCTTTTACTTAAAACGTCATGTGAGAAAGCAGATGAAAGGAACAGAAGGTCGACGAGTCCTGAAAGATGTTGTGTCTTTTCGATAGGAAACTGAAAGTGACGTTAAGTTATCTTGTTTAACTGACATGAAAAACCATTATACTGAAACACATGCTGAAACCAGAAAACCATTATAAAGACTGTTGCACTAAAAGTCTTAGAAATGCAGCGCTGAACATTTCAGGCACTGTTACAATATTAGCAGCTTTTTTCTTGCTTTGCTAATATAAAATGCTTTTTAAGGCATATTATTTGTTCTAAAAGCTTAATTTTCCAAGCACAACTTTAGACTTTTATTATTATTATTTGTGTTTAATTGTGTTGGGCAGGGTTCGAATTAAAAAGTGGCTTTCGGGGGAGCCCTATTTTCTGATCCTCCCTGACTGACTTTAACGCTTTTGGTGCGTGTTCGGCCATTTAAAACAATAGGTTTACGTCAAAACGCAATTGCCTCAAGCAATTTTTGTAATCGAGTTAATCGAGTAACTCGACGAATCGTTTCAGCCCTAATCATAACAACATACATCAATATTAAATAGGACTAGGGCCAATCGTCACAATCGCACAGATCAGTAATTCCATGATTCTTACCTTAAATCAGAAGTCACTCCTCTTCGTTTGTTTTGTAAATCCAAATTGGCCGAGGTTTAGTTGCTTCCTTCCATTCTTATTAACTCAGTGAGAAGTTCAAGTGGTGACGTAAACGTAGTGATTTTGAGTGCAGCGCCGCCACGCATGGGTGGTCACAACTGGACACACAGCATTGCATTTATTAGGGGAGACAGATGTTCGGAAATAGTAACGTAATGAGCGAATAAACACACAACATTGACACATTTTACTATTATTATTTATTTCAGGAACCTTAATGTACAGAAAATCAGTGTTTTAGAGCTCCCCCTAAATGTCTCAAAGTAGGCTTTCAGGGGAGCCCAGGTCCTTTTCAGGGGAGCCGAGCTCCCCTTAGCTCCCCCGTAATTCGAACCCTGGTGTTGGGGCAAATGGCCGAAATAGCAAACCTTTAATACCAAAAATATTTCTTTAATAATTGCTGCATAATCACATTTACAGGTTTTGTTTTGTTTTTTGCAGATGTAGTGAAAATGCATTGCACTGGACCTGCACAACGCACTGCAGGCTAAAACAAGAACTGCTTTGTAAAAATTAGTTGTTTTTTTTTCTGTATATATTCTGTTTTCTTGGGCGTATGATGACCAAAAAATCCCCTGCAGGTTCTAGCCGTTCTAGGTTCTGCTGAGTCACTGGGCGTTCTAAGAAAACATTTCATTGGCTTGGTCATCTGGCAGCCAGAGGGATGAGCTCAGTTTCTATTTCCTCTGATAGGTTTCGATTTCTTGAACGCACCCAGATGCTTGTAAAGGAATCACTGGGTTTTAGCTTGACTTGGACCTCTGTTTATTATCACGTGATAAGTTTTGATTAAGTGGAATGAGGTGCAGGTTTACAGTTCTTGTTTTGTATGAAAAAGGAAATGCAAACTGGAAAAAAAATGAGGTTGTTTTGCTTATCGTGTTAAGAATAAATATATATATTTTGTTAAGCTTTTATTTAGGACACGTTTAAAAAAAAATATATATAGTCATGCTTAACTTAGAATTATATCACTGTTATTTTGCTGCAACATACCTGTGACATTTTATGTTGAATGTGTTTTTATATTTAGTTATGGGGGTTTAATGTTTCTGCTAAAAATAAACGAATCTTAAGATTGTTGACGTTTGATGCATTTTACTGTTTATACAATACACTTTTATTTTCATTTTGAGTAAAATTACTTGTCATTTTGTCGGACCTCTGCCATACTTTCCGGTAAAATTTAAAACAACATCTCATATCTTATCATTTAAAGGGATTTGTCATTCAAATAGTAGATTAACGCCAGCGAATGTCTGCGTCTCCTGACCACGCCCACTTATCACACGTCATCGATGCATTTGCGGAAGTGATCCTGAACTGTCCATCCAGTCAATCAATGAACCAGGCGGCAACCTCCGGGTCTGAAAAATGAAGCATGTGGACAAATAGCTCAGGCTGTTAGAAGAGACCTTGGAGAGTCCTAAGCCATGGGTTCAAACCTTGAGACAGTCATGACTTTTAAAGTCCAACACTCAAACTAAAGACTGAAAGGCTCTACGAAAGGATGCAACCACAAAGACAAATAGCTCAGGTGTTTGGAAGAGTCTTTGGAGAATCTAAGGACATGGGTTCAAATCTTATTACAGTCATCGCCTTCTGAAGTACAACACTCAAATGAAAGACTCAAGTTCGGTTTCAGAAAGCTTCGGGTTCTCCTCCATCCACGTTTCCTTTCTTTCTTAGAGCCTTTCAGTTTACAAGGAGTTACTGCAAAATCTATACGTGTAGTTTCTGGCGGTGACCACTGGGGGCAGTAACTGCGATCGTCTAAAAGCACTTCCTGTCCTCTGTGTTGATTACATGGATCAGGATCAGGTGTGACGCTAATGCGTTTGAGCTTCATCACTCCTCGTCCTCTTTCTGTGAATGTTTCAGCGTCGTGGCTTCTTCTCTCCTGCTGAAGGTAAAAACGTTTCTCTCGTTCTTCTCCTTTACTCTGGTGTCGCTTTGTTTGCAGTGTTTGTGTTGATGAACAGGCTGCGTTCACCTGCGCAGGTGAGTCTGTTTACAGAGCAGCGAGCGTCCTCCTGCCTCTGACTGTTAAAGAGTAAAACCAGACTCTGCAGACTCACCTGCTGCTTCCTCTCAGTCTCAGTGTTCACCACTAAGTCACTGAACTGACTGACAGTTGATTTTTTTTTTATTTGTTTATTTATTTGATAGGGACAATGCTCATTAATCAACAGAGAAGTTACTCGCTGGAAACAAGCCAGAGTTAGCTGCAAGTGCTAGTTTCCATCTGTTGTCCCTAGCCAGATCTTAACAGGCACCCTAAAATACAAAAGTTCATAAGTATAAATACAGAAAAAAGAAAAAAAAGTATGTTCATGGACTCAAGTATTTGGAGTATGGTTACACTTGTAATTATCCATGATCCAGGTTTTAAGCTGTTTCTTAAAAATGGAAAGACTATTACACTCCCTTAACTCATTAGGCAGACTATTCCAAAAAATAGTAGCTCTAATAGAAAAGGCTGTGTTTCCAAACCTACTTTGTCTGTATTGAACTATGCAGTCCCCTCTGGTAGTTGCTCTGGTTACTCTATTGACCTTCTCTTTCTGTTTTATAAACTGGCACAATGGTGGTGGAGCAAGCCCGCGGAGAACCTTAAATACAAGACAGGCATCAACAAAGTGTCTGAGGTTTTCAAAGCTAAACATGTTGTATGTTTTGACTATATGACAGTGATGATAGCTGTTACCCTTACGGTCCAGTGTCTTTAATGTCTGTTTATAGAGTGACTCTAGTGGTTGCAATGTTGTCTTATTGGCTTGCGACCAGCTAGTTAAGCAGTAAGAGAAATGTGAAAAGATCATTGCATGCAGGAAGAGCTTTGCAGCCTTCATTGGTAGATATGGTCTTATGTGCTTAAAATTTGCCAGGTTAAATTTGACAGTATTAACAACCTTGTTTGCATGCTTTTTAAATGAGAGTTGTGAGTCTAAAATGATTCCCAAATATTTAAAATCAGACACCACTCTAACCTTCTCTTGGTTAACTATTATATCAGAGTCATGAGACACAGTAGTTTGTTTTGTGAAGTACATACATACTGTTTTACTTATGTTCAGGTGTAAGCATGAGTTAGGACAAATGGGACATTTCAGACACGTTGGTGAAATCCAGCTGCATTTAGAAAAATAATAAACTGACAAAATAAATGTTGATTGAAAGCGTTTATTCTGTATTTTATCAACAATAAAACTAATAAGTAAAGCAGATGTACAAAGTTGTTGACCTGATTACTGCAGAAACAAATGTCCTGACAGTTCACCCCATGTTTCTATAATTCTGAGATGATCAGTAATGGACTGATTATTTAAGATAAGATGAACCGTTATTTAAAAGCGATGCAGCAGAAATATAAAATACCAAAAATGAAAACACCTGTCTACATACAGTCATGTCAGATAAACAGTGTCTGTAATATTTTGATAAATCCTTTAAATGTCTCTGTCCTCTTCCTCCTTCAGTAAATCCAGGATGTGCCGTGTTTTCGTTTTGATGAGTTTCCAGATGAAAACTGAAGCCGAGTCGTCGTCTGACTTTGTTTGTCACCTTCTCACACGGTGCCTTTGGTCAGAGCTCGTCTCATCATGAGCTTCACAGAGAAACCTTCTGACTTCAGGTCACAGTCACAAACGGTAGAGAAAGTTGGATGGATAGGTAGGTTTGATTTGTCACATGCACAGTGAAATGTATTCTTGTACCTGCAGACAGGTTTATTTTTATTAAATGTACTTTGACAGTAAAGAGGAAAGTGTATTAAAATGTGAGAAAATAAAAGCTTTTCTATCAAACTAAAGACTGAATTATTTCTTTTTATTTTTTATCTGGATTGTTCTGAATATTTTGTCCCTGTTGTAAAGTTTTCAGCAACAGGCAGGTGTTGTGGTGAAACATGAGTTTGAGGCTTTAAAGGGATGTTGATCTGTTGTTGACGGTGTCACAGTGAGTTGAAGGAAGTTCTCGTCACCCAGAGGAAGACTGTCCCTCAGCACCTGAGCTATTTGAGGAGAAGAGTCATGTGTCGTATGATGTAATGATGGGAATGACGCTGATTATGTGGACAGCAGTAGTTGGGTGGGTGGGTGGCATAGCTCAGAGGTAAAGCAAGCTGTCCACGAAGCGTAAGGGTAGGAGTTCAATCCCAGGAGTGTGCAGAAGAAAGTATGAGCTGTACCTAAGGCATGGCACCTGTGTGAGCAGGTGGTGGGGGTGTGTCCACGGGGGTGGGGGTGTGTCCACGGGGGTGGGGGTGTGTCCATGGGGGTGTGGCTAGGGCAGGTCCTCCGAAGGGCGGGGTGTGCGAGGCGAAGCCTCGCACACCCGCCCTTCATCTGTCTTGTGAGAAGCGGCGCCGAAGGCGCCGCTTCTCACCCATGCGTGGAAACACTAACAGCTTCAGACGAAAGTGCGTAGAAAGACTAAGAGCTTGAGATGAGGACAAAGATCTACCTTTTACTATAACTAACAGTCACTCCACTGATTTTTAGTTTAAGTTCTACTGGACAGGTCTTATTAAAGAATCTTATTATATTCAAATACTGACACAATGATGCTTTTTATGACTTTTATTAAAGTAGTTCACACATATTAGAGCAGTTCACACACAAACTAATAACATTCCAGACTCAAGAACATGCTGACATCTTGATCTTCCTCAGCTTGAATGTTTCCCTCAGAGATCGTCTGGTCCAGGTTCTTCTGTCTTGTCTGCAGCGCCGTCATCCATCTGTGTTTTCTCCCACCTGCAGCAAACACATCAATTTATTGAGAACTGTTCCTGACAGTAAATAAATACAAACAGCTGGTCAGACAACAAAAAGTTGAGGTTACCATGAAGAGCTGGATGCCTCTGACACTGATGTGCAGCTTGCTGAGCTGAGGAGACCAACACATGATGCCTAACACTTGGAACAACCAGGAGATTTAACCAGCAGCCTCATCTGAAACACAAGTGACAGAAATATCAAACTTTAGCTCAAGCTGATGCTAACAGTTAGCATTCAGTTCCTTCGTCTTCAAAGCCACCAACACACCTGCACTAAGTATGGACACAGGCTGCTTCCTCTCCTACAGATGGACACACCAAACTGGGCTTGGACACTTCCAGCGTCCTGGTCAGTCACAGCTTTACTCTGAGTCCCAGAAGCAGCAGAGAGATCATCTGTCAGGAGGGATAACTTCTAAGATCTGTCTCTCCATGAGTCCACTCTGAAATGAATCTGGAACAGAGATGAGGACATGCACGAGGGTCAAATGAAATCAAAATGTCTTGATGAATCCTGAATCCCTGCAGGATTTACCTTCAAGTCTCTGACCTCTGAGCAGCATTTCAGGAGTAACATGGTTGTGCTGAGGACTTGGTCCTGGTGGAAACTCACTGCATCACTGACTGTTTTCCTGAACATCATTTATTAAATATATTTATAAATTTAAGTCTTGGCTTGGTTCTTCATGTTAACATTTCTTCAGCATCGCTCAAAATATTAAATAACACTAAACTATTACTTTTAATATTGAATAGATACTCCGCTATTGGCTTCTAAGCTAACAGGTAAACACGAACAGGTAGTCAACACTAACTGGACATTACTGTACCTGGACATACTTCCCGATGCCTTCGTGTCTATTTTATTTTTATTTTATGTTTTAATTTCCTCGTCATAGAGTCGCAAGATATTTTATCTTAAGTCAAACAACACGTTGGTTTGAGACCGAAGTTACGTTAATCAGGTTAATTATCAACACCTGTTCACTACTTCCGGTCACTGCTTGTATCCAAAATCTAAATAATAATAAACTCCTCAGATGTACTCTAAAAATAAAGTACTCGTCTTTATTCAAATCATAAATTAAAGTAATTATTAGTATTATCAGTGATTTATTACTGCCAGGTAAACTATTGTTTTATTCATCAACGTAATAATCCTTAATACAATAAAGTCAGTGAGTTGCTTCCGGTTTATTTTATTTTATTTCAATTTATTTAAAAAATATTGTTTGTCTCTTCGATTGAATTATACGAAAGCATTGCAAATAATTTAAATAAAATAATTTATTAAATATAAATATAATATTTTTAAGTCTTGGCTTGATACTGTAAATGTTAACATGTCTTCCAGTTCGTTCATAACATAAAATAACAATATTACGATTAATGTTGATATTTCAGATGAAGCAGCTACAAAGCTACAGAATATTTTTTCTTAACTTTAGCAAAACACAAGCTACTCCGCTATTAGCTTCGAAGCTAACAGGTAAACACGAACAGGTAGTCAACACTAACTGGACATTACTGTACCTGGACATACTTCCCGATGTCTTCGTGTCTATTTTATTTTTATTTTATGTTTTAATTTCCTCGTCATAGAGTCGCAAGATATTTTATCTTAAGTCAAACAACACGTTGGTTTGAGACCGAAGTTACGTTAATCAGGTTAATTATCAACACCTGTTCACTACTTCCGGTCTAAATAAAAATAAACTCCTCAGATGTGCTATAAAAAAGTACTTGTCTTTATTCAAATCATAAATTAAAGAAATTATTAGTATTATTAGTGATTTATTACTGCCAGGTAAACTATTGTTTTATTCATCAACGTAATAATCCTTAATACAATAAAGTCAGTGAGTTGCTTCCGGTTTATTTTATTTTAATTAACTTTATTTAAAAAAATGGTATTGTTGTTTACCTCTTCGATTGAATTATACGAAATAATTGCAAGCATTGCGAAATAATTTATATAATAAAATAATTTATTAAATATATTAATGCAAAGCTACAGAATATTTCTTAACTTTAGCAAAACAACACACGCTACTCCGCTATTAGCTTCGAAGCTAACAGGTAAACACGAACAGGTTATCAACATTAACCGGACATTACTGTACCTGGACATACTTCCCGATGTCTTCGTGTCTATTTAAACATTTTCATTTCCTCTTCAAAGAGTCGCAAGTTATTTTATTTTAGGTCAAACGACACGATAGCTTGATACCGAAGTCACGTTGTTAGCTTAACATTAATCAGGCTAATTCACTGACACCTGTTCACTACCTCCGGTTTCTTCTTCTCCTTCTTCGTCATCAACAGTAAACTGACCGGCGATGGAGATGTGTCTCCATCTCGCGGTGAAATGATGAACTGCATGACGTCGCTGTAATAGGAGAAACCATCATGATCGCTGCCCTCCAGTGGTCACTCTCAGTAATTACAACTGTCCACATCCAATAACACTGAGATTCACATTTACTTCAGTGATGTAGCTCAAAGATTCATCAGTCTAATAATGACTCGACACAGATTGTAAGTCAGCAGAGACTCAGGAGTATTTACTGACCTCTGGTGGCTATAGCATGGAACTACAACTACCACCCAACAGACACACTGTAAAAAATTGAAAATAAAAATGAACTGTAAGAAAAAATAAAGAAAAATGGAAACTCGGAGATGCACTGTAAAAATGGAAGAATTCGACATGCAGTATATAAATATATATATATATATATATATATATAAAAAACGAAAACAAGAGATACACTGTAAATATGTCCAGGTAAGGTCATGGTTCATGTATTTTTTTTTTTTGGCAACGGGACTTGTAGATTTTCTGGAAGATGTTTTCCACTCATCTGAGTAGCTTCTGGAGCCGATGACTAATAACAGGTCGTTTGAGCACTATTCTTTTCAACACCTATTTCTCCATGTGTATGCATTCTTAGAGCCTTTCAGTGTTTCGTTTGAGCGTTGGACTTCAGAAGGCACTGACTGTTATAAGATTTGAACCTATGTCGTAAGACTCTTCTAACACCCTGAGCTATTTGTTTTCGTGTTTGTATCCTTCGTAGATCCTTTCAATCTTTCAGAAATCAGTTTAAAACATGAATCAACTTTAAACTGACCTGTGATGGAGATCACGATCCCTGCCCTCCAGTGGTCACTGTCAGTAATTACAACTCTCCACATCCACAATAATACTGCTCTCTCTCTCTCTCTCTCTCTCTCTCTCTCTCTCTCTCTCTCTCTCTCTCTCTCTCTCTCTCTCTCTCTCTCTCTCTCTCTCTCTCTCTCTCTCTCTCTCACTCTCCTCTGGTGGCCAAAGCCGGGAACTACACCTAGCGCCCAACAGATGCACTGTACTGAGCTGCGCTGCAATACATCTACTCACAGGATAGACACTACTGTGTTCACTGAGAAATCAACAAATTCAACAAGTTTCAGACAGGACAGCCATATCAAGCCAAACACTGATATTCAACAAAAAAGCATAAACGACCAATACCTTTGGAGATAACTGAGACCAGTATGCATCAGGAAACTCTTTTATATGCCGAGAGTTAAAAGTTAGATAACATTATATCAGATCCTGACTCATCTGTTATTGAATTTAATGAAGCAAATGATCACCTAAAGATGAACTTCCTGATTCTGTTTAGTAAATTCAAAGGAGAGACTGGTAGACAGAGAGTAACTGACTGTTTTTGTATTTTAAAAGGAATAAATGTGTCAAAGACCAACAAACATTTAAGGACTGTAATCACATAAACTTAGTGTCAGCCTCTAATATATACAGTAAATATCCCCAGCCAATGGAGACAACATGAACTTTCCACAGTCTGTGCCATAGAGACGAATCACGTCTCTATAGAACTATACAACATTTAAGGTGGGTGTAGTCAGAAGCTCCACTAATCAAAATGTTGAATGTGGTTCAATTTTTATGTTGACTTAAATCTTACTTATTTACAGCAGGGGATTCTTGTCTTTTAACCTGAACGAAGGCATCATTTGACCGATCACTACTGATAGACACACAGCTGGGTCCAGGTCCAGGTCCAGGTTCAGTAGAGTCTGGTCTGTGCTCCTGCTTTGTTCTTCAACACAACACACAAGATTAAAGTTATAATAATAAAGAAGCAGTGATCTGAGAGTTGATCTCTAACATGTAGAAGAGTCATGGACAGTTAGAGATGTTCATCTCACCTCTGATCTTTGGTCTGGTTCTCATGTTTCCCACTCAGAGTGGTTTTAGAGGGAGGGACTCCCTCCTCTCTGTCCTCACACTGATCCATGCTGCTGGATTCACATCAGCTCACACACACTTTCTACCTTCACCTGCAGAGGAAACACAAATCATTCACCTGAACATCAACTGAAAATCATCCATGACATGATATCAGCTGCTCCTCCAGTGACTGGTTCTTATCCTCTGTTTCATATGAGTGAATGCAGTCAGAGACTCTATCAGCTGTTGTTCTTCTACTATCAGTCCACTAGATGGAGTCGTGAAGCTGCAGAGAAATGAAGAGCAACAACACAAACACTAACTATGCAACGTCATCCAGGAGTCTAGGAGTTTTATTTTGAAAGGCCCTACAGTATCTCTCAGTATTGACCTACAGACGATGGTTTTATAGAAAGAAATAAAAGCATAATGAAGTTTATTTGTGAAAAAAATGGACAAAAATCGACTACACTTAATATTGTTTGACTCCAGTAAAGCATTAATCTAATAATAATGTATGTAGTATGATCCATACTTATTGATGAAATAACTGGACATTTTCTACAAACATTACAGACAAAGTTTAAGTTGGAAACAAAACCAAACTTAGAGTTTATTCAAACAGTGCACAGTCCACACAGGTGAGCTACTTTGTGGAGCGACTTCATCTAGGTTAATAAAAAAGTCTTTTTTACCAGTCTGCAAATTCCAGTTGCTTCTAACAGGTTCTGTCCAATCTCTAATGCTGATCTATCCACTGACTTTGCTCACAAACAGAGTTTAAATGTTGGCTCCCAACTTGTCACATTCATCTCTGACTCAGCTGACGTGAAATACTGAACAGATTTCCTTTGGAACTAAGCTGGCAGAAAAAGATCAGTGCCATGACGCGGATGAAAGTGAAAGTAGTGAAAGTAAACCTTAAAAGTTCTGAGAACCTCAGGAACTGGTCTCCTGATCCAGACCAGAGTCAGGACTAAACACGGTGAGGCTGCCTTTCAGTTCTCAGCAGCCAAAATCTGGAACAGGCTTCCAGACAGTGTGAGACAGGCCCCAACTCTGACAATGCTCAAATCCAGGCTGAAAACATTCCTTTTTACCTGTGCATATGAAAACTGAAAGTATTTTAACTGATCTTTTGCTTTTAAGTAATTAATTGATGATTACATTTATGTTTTATGTGTTGATTTTATGTGCCCCTCTTTTTATGTGATCTTATGTAACTGTGAAGCACTTTGAATTGCCTTGTGTATGAATTGTGCTATATAAATAAACTTGCCTTGCCTTGCCTTGCCTTGCCTAAAACACTAACAATAAGGATAAGTGAGTAGTCATGTTCCATGTCCAGTCAACCAGATGGTCCCACCTAAAACTTTTATGATGATTTCTTTCTGGTTGAAAGGTTAATGTACTGCAATCCTAAATATTATTGCCATTGGAAATTACAGCCACTTTAAAAGAACACTTTCATTTATAGAGCAAGTTTGCCAGTTTACCAGTAAAGTCCCTGAAAACAAAGTCTGAAACAAACCAACCTTACCATTTACTTCAACAGTTGAAAGAGGTGAAGAGCAGTTTCCTGGAACAAGGAATGGCTACATCCATGTGGCAGGACAAGTAAGAGGAGCTTGACAGAAGCAGCAATGTAGTTAATTTAACAACATTCACGTTCCTGAAAAACGGTCCAAAAGAGTAATGCTTCCTAATCGTGTGCTTTTCCCATTTATTCTCTCACTCCTTCATTCAACGTTGTCTGTCTCTCTGTGTTAGCCCTGCGATAGAATGGAGACCTGTCCAGGGTGGACCCCGCCTCTCACCCGAAGATCGCTGGAAAAGGTTGGGATAGGAGCATGTCCTATCAAAAACAAATCTTTCTACTACCTGTAAGAAGTTTGTTTTACCTGCAGCGTCTTGTCCTTAAGTAGTGTGTGTGTCGGTCATACCTTTATCGTCTTCGCTATGAAAATATGCCATCAGACAAGTTACTGTGCTGTCACTTGGAGACTTTAAACGTTCTCATGACTCTGATTCATTCAGTCATTCAGTCCTCTAACAGACTGTTATATGACCACATACCTTTTTGCTTTTCATAGCTTTTCAGTCTTGTAGGACAGCAGCCATTTCGGAAAGTGTCCAAGGTTGAAACTCACAATCTCATGGTCATTTTATAGTGCATTAGGGTGGGCACTTCTGAGAAATGAAAATAAGAATCTTAAAGTCCTAATCAGATGACAAGATGAGAATACTTCAACACCTGCCAGTTTGTGCATAAATACTTATGTTCAACTCTTTGAAGTAGGGTTGCCCGAGGTACTTATCCATCATCAGTGTATTGCAATTACCTGGAGCAATTTTGCCTAGAACAGAGGTTTTCAAAGTGTGGGATGGTGGGCATCTCCTAAGAGAACTGAAAAGCAGATACCCCCCCCCCCCCCCCCCCCCCCCACACACACACACACACACACACCCCACACACACACAAAAATAAATAAATAAATTATTAGCCTACTTTTATTATATTACTTGAGTAAAAGTACAGATAGTTGGAAGATGAGTTCTTGTAGGCCGTGATATGATTTGTTTGCGGTAAGCACAACAAACATTTAAACTGAAACGAATCAGTTTTTGTGGCAAAAATCTCAAACAGAGATAAGGCCACAGGTGCTCAGTGGGAGTTTCTCCAGGTGTTTCTCCAGTTTCTTCCTCCATTGTATGGATTGTATGGATTGTATGGCATGACGTATACGACTAAGACAAACCATATGCGAATCAGCAGAAACAGTTTATATTCTTAATGAAATAAAATAATCAGCTGTATCAGATTTTGCCCATCCCAAGCCCACAAAAATACTCCCGTCATATCACGTGACTGCCCCCCAAAAAAATCATGTCCTGGAAAATCACGAGAGAAAGACTCACAGATCCCGTCCAGCTCCCTGTGTTGTTGTCTAAAGTTGGGCGCACTCACCGCTTTGCAGCGTCACTTTTTAATTTAATCTCCGGCTCCGTCTCCGTTGATTATTTGCTCTCTCCCGTCCCGATCATGTCCCCCTCTATTCTGCACCGCCACCGGCCGCATTGCTTCCACGCTCACTTTACTTTATTTCTTTTAAATTCCCCGCTGTGTTATATACTGATATGATAACAATATATCGGCCCTAATTCAAAGCCTTAAGATTTCTGCTGCTGTAGTGCGCACCGGCAGAGGATGGCAAAACAGAAACTCCTCCTGGACACTGCGCTCTAATAAAGCGCACATAGCCTACACCATTAGCTGTGCAATAGTTAGCCACATCGATGGACTCGTCCAGTTGAATGGAGAAGAAATGGTTAGTTCATAGTTTCAATATGACGCCGAAGTTTACATGGTCGCATACTGTCGTTAGTTAGCACCGATCTTTGCAAATAACACACTGTGGCAGCGAAGCATCGTCAGGCCCAATGAATGAAAAAACAAACTTTAAATAATCAGGGTCATACTTCCTCCGTTTTCTGCTCGCTTCTGTGTCCACTCTCACTTTCACCTTAGGTACTAAAAATCGATACATTTTGCCCCGCTGTAGTTAGCTAACCAGATGATAGACTTATTTGTATTTTTTTTTTTCACGCCGTGCCTCCCCTGAAGGCCTCTGGCGCCCCCCAGGGGAGGCGCGCCTCACACTTTGAGAGCAGCTTCCCTGTAACATCAGAGCAACACATTCAGACGTCTCATCTTGACACCTTTGTGATTATTCATTCATTCTTGTTGCTGTGAAAAGTCGCGGGGTCTGCTGGAGCCTATCCCAGCCACCAATGAGCGAGAGGCAAGGTACACCCTGCACAGGTCTCCAGTCTATCGCAGGACTAACACAGAAAGACAGACAACATTCACACTCACATGCACACCTGCAGCCAATTTAGAATCCTAATGAGCATGTCTTTGGATAGTGAGAGGAAGCCGGAGTACATGGAGAGAGAGCCCACTCCACACAGGCTCAGTTGGCCCATTGATTCGAAACCTGGGAGCTTCTCGCTCTGCAGCATCAGTGCTAACCACCTCGCCACTGTTCCGTTCATCTTTGTGATAAAATATTAAACGTGGTCTGAACGGCATCTTCACACCGCTCCATTTCTTGAAAAAGGTCCCTGTGAGCCAGACAGGCCAGCTCCACCACAAATTCCTAATTCCTCCAGTACACAGTCGATGGTGCCATCAAATTCTGCGCGGCTCCCGTACAATTTGTAGTCTTAGACAGATTTAAAGTAACATAAAGCAGAAGCAAACTTTTCATTATTCTTGCCCGTGTCTGAATGCCAGCCAGCGATGCCCTCTTCAGGCCCTGAAGTCCTGGTCTGTTGGAGATGACCATAACAATCTCTGCATGAACACAGTAGATGTTTCTTTCCACCAGCTTTGTTTGCCCACTTCATTCTTCTGCTTTTCTGTACGATTATTGGGATGTTATCTATTATTTCCTGTCCAGCTGTAGAATTTCAGGGGAGCAACCACCAGTGCCACCCCCAGACCACAGTTGAAGATGGGGGCTATCTCCTCCTCGCTCAGACCGCCTTCCTTGTGGAGCCAGGAAAACACAGGAGGGATGCTTTATCATCTGAGTCATGAATAAACAAGTACAAATATTCATGCGGCGCAACACAACTCAAAAATTTACTAAAACATGAAACTAGGAAATACAATAAAGTATAAAAAAAATTAAAGGTGCACTGTAAAAAATGGAAACAGGAGATACACTGTACAGGAAATTGACATTCACCATTTAAAACTGGAAATAAGAGATACACTGTAAAAACAAAGATGGGTGGTGACAAACTGGACATCAGCCGGTTTATTAATATTTATGTAAAATCCAGAATCACAAGTTCAGCATTTAGAATACACAGGACAAGATGTTACTATCCCTTGTGCCGAAATCCCAGGCAAAACACGTTTAGAGGCCCTGTTCGACTAAGAGGCCCTACCAAGCCTGCAGTCATGTAATATGAGCAATAACCTATATCCTATATCCATCTCACATAGTAAAAATAATACAAACTGCCCCCAATTTTACTATCCACCATTATCCGCCTTCCATTACCGCCCTATAACCTCACCCCAGAACACATCTTCAGTAGTGAACCCCGATATAAATCGAGATTAAGAGGTTTCAGATCTGCATGATTATATTAAAAATTTTGAAAGACATTTCAAAAGCTTATGTAACAAAAACTTAACCATATAACAACTTGCAGTGGTCCTTATGGAAAACCTAAAAGTGCCATTAATTGCTTTTATTTTCCCATTAAAACATTGCCCTTAAGTCTTTCTGAAGAGCGCTGATCAAATTAAATATTTTGCGGGGGAAAAGGAGTGAAATAACTAGGATATACAGTAAATACAGAAGTGAAGACACATATTGGAATATAGATGGAACATAATGATATACAATCAGCAATGAGAAATAACAGAAATGACTGTTGATGCTGATTTATTATTGTGTCTAAATAATTCAGGAGATGGACTGATCTTTACTTGTTGGTGCCATTAGAATAGTTTGGGGGCTATCTCTGTTGAGAGTCTTAAATCTCTTCACTCCACCTCCCAGTAACATGGTCCAGTCAGAGTCTCTCTACACACAAGCTGCTGCTGATTCAACCTCTCTGGATCATCAGGACTCAGCTCATCCTCTCTGCGCTCACCCTCATTTCTGCCTAGACTGCCAGCTTTAGAGAGAAGAACAATTATATTCACAGTTCACAGGATTCTTCAGTATGACAACTCAAGCACAATCTCTATAGTTCCTTTTACTATTAAATATACTTCACTACTACTACAACACCAAGACAAATTCCTTCAAAAACAAAAAAAACATTTTTTTTGAATCCAACTCTTGAGCAGCTGTGGAGCTCAGCCAGCTTCCTTTCAGCTCTCATGTTAACGTGTTGGAGCTGGAAGCTCACAGACCTGCAGAGACTTTTAGCATCAAGTCTGTTTCCCCTGCAGATTTCTCTCAAGTCCACAGAGGAAATAAACTGCTGAGAGTCATGAAAGCTTCATTACTGCACAAACACTTTAGGATTTACAGCTGTTCCATTTAAATAAAGAGTCTGAGTGTATTGATGAACAGCTCATGTGTTTCTGAAGCATCAGCTGACTAATAAACATTGAAGATATCTGATGAAACTAATGACAGAGATACAGATGTGATGACTGGACCACAGCAGAGGTTCTGCTCTGTATAAAGACCACATGGTTACTAAATGTAATGATGGTTCTGTGATTTACAGGCTTCAGTCAGACTGATCTCAGAGCTGTGACAAAGATGAAACTGATCAATCCTTTAGTTTTGAGGTGAGAGAACAAACAGTCTGAGATCAGATCTGATGAATGAGGACCACTGTCTCTATTCACCTAGTAAGGCTGTCAGCTGGAATCCAGATTTATTTCCTGAAAACATGAACACAACAAGCTTTAGGATGATCTGACTGGAAAACAGCTGCATTTTTACAGCAAACACTGGATCTTTGTTTGAAGGATTAATAAAATATTCCGATTCGTATTCTGAATTGAGTTTACTGCATTAGTGCTGAAAGAACAACTCACCTCAGAGTCTCCAGTCTACAGTTAGACTCTCCTCAAGATCGAGCAGCACCTTCACATCTGAATCCTTCAGGTTATTGTCACTCAGGTCCAGATGTTTCAGATGGGAGGAATTGGACTTCAGAGCTGAGACCAGATAATCACAGCTGATCTCTGATAAATTGCACCACCTCAATCTGAATAAAGAATAAAGTATGATTCAGTTCCAAAGTACTTGCTTGAAATCATTCAGTCTTTCATAAGGTTTCACAAGGTGACATCTTCAAACTGTTTTCTGACCAACACTCTTCAATCCAAAGGTATTCAGTTTAAAATGAGAGAAACCAAAGAAAAGAAGAAACTCATTAGAAACTGGAAGAAGAAACTGTTTGACATTGCTCTCTGATCAATGACTTCAACAATTATTCAACTGTCTGAATTGATGCTGCTCTTGAAATCTTGAAAAATCTTGAATTGATTGATCAGCTTCACATTTCAACAGCAGTAAAATGAAATGGTGACATTTTGGAGTTAATTATTTCACTCTCTAAAATATCAAATGACTTTAAGTGTTGGAACAAACAGATACTGAATATTTGTTTCTGTCTTTTAGTGTAGATGTAGTTTGTTTAGAGTTGAAACAATAAGTTGATTAGTTGATGAGTCCATAGATAAAAGATCAAAAATCATAGTGATGATGGTTTGGGTCATTGATCAAACAGAAACACTAAACTGTTTCCAGTTTATTCACTGTGAAGATTTTAAGTTTTCTACCACAGTAAACTGAATATCTGACCAATCAATCTGACCAGTGATGCCATGTTTAGTCGCATGTCGTCATTACATCTTATCTAGGTGGTGTCCAGCAAACCACGTGGCCTTCATTGACAATTGGCACACTTTCTGGGGAAAGCCTGGTCTGATATGGCGAGATGGCATCCACCCCACTTTAGCGGGTGTTGCTCTCATCTCTAGGAATATGGCCGATTTTATTTAACTCCCGAAACCATGACAACCCAGAGGTCCGACCAGGAGGTGGAATTGTAGTCTTACACACTCCTCTGCCACTTCTCTAGGGCTGTCTCACACCCAAAACTCTATATACCACGCAGAAATATTCCACTATTGTCTATTAATCCTAGACCTAGAAGTCTTCCTCATCCAGACCGGAAAACACAAAAAACAATTATTTTTGTTGTGGTGTATTGCCCACCTGCTAGCTGAATTCTGAGTTTATTTGAGTTAGTACTTAGAACAGAGTCATTATAGTAGGTGACTTTAACATCCATCTTGATATTGTCAATGACAGCCTTTGCTCCTCTTTTACATCATTATTAGATTCAATTGTCTTTTCTCAGAATGTAAACAGATTAACTCACTGTTTTAATCACATCTTAGATCTTATACTCATGTACCATGAAGATCCTCAGTGTGTATCAGTAGAATATCAGCCTGATGTCTGTAGATTAGTGTCAACACAACTTTCACATCATATTAATCCGAGGACAGAAATAAACCATGATGTCTGACCTCAGAGTCTCCAGTCTACAGTCTGGACTCTCCAGAAAAACACACAGATGCTTCACTCCTGAATCCTGCAGACTGTTGTTTTGACTCAGGTCCAGATGTTTCAGATGGGAGGGGTTGGACTTCAGAGCTGAGACCAGAGAATCACAGCTGATCTCTGACAAACTGCACCAACTCAATCTGTATGAAGAATAAAAGATGTTAGTGTAGAAAACATCTTGCTTGAAATCATTCAAGACGTTTCATCATCTGTTCAGAGAATAATAAGGTTCAGAAAGTAGAAACTTCAAACATCTAAACCAACAGGAAGCAGCTTCAATCAGTCAAATACAACAAGAGAAAATGAGTTTCAATAAAGATGTTGTGACTTCAGATATGAAACTCTGACAGCTCCATCAGTGGATCCATATATACAAACTAATGTTGACCAACAAACACAAGTAATCACTTCATTCATTTCACTTTCTACTCAAAGTTCAGAAAAACACCAAATATGGACATGTTGATAAAATGATGATCAAGACTCTAAAATATGTTCACGTTATGATGGAGACATTAAAATTAGGACTAAACATGAAAATACATTTCATTATTGATTCGCCATTTATATTTACAATAGTTTTGTTAGTTATCAAACCTAATCCAAATCAAATATAGTGTAAAGCAGTGATTCTCAACCGGGGGTCCGCGGACCCCTAGTGGTCCGTGGTGTAATTGCAAGGGGTCCGTGAAACTAAAATATCTATTAAAAAAGATCCTATGACATTTATACAAAAAGTATTATTTTATTCAAATGTAACTGAGACCTGGGTAACATGGCTTTTTTCCTGTAATTCCATCTGTTTCACAAGTGTTATTCGTTGTATTTTAATAAGATCCCTCACTCGTTTGCATTGCTAAAGTTACTGCATGACGCTGTTAATACAAACTTAACAGGGTCTGCATTCTTTTCAAATTATGAGCCTCCTATTGTTTCACTGGGCATACACCATTCATTTCTTAATAATGCTTTTATTGTGAAATATTTGCAGGAAGCTGATGTGGTAAAACTCATCAATTGCAAGGTTCAGGTTAGTGCTTGAAATTATGCTAATATTACAACGAAGAAGATGATAACACAAAGAAGACGACGACGTTTTAACTTGACAAGGAGAGATGGCTCAAATAAAAAAATTTAAAAAAAGACCGCTTGTTTCAGACTTAGCAGACTCTGGGCCACCGAAAAAGAAAGCAGACGTGCGGTCAGGGGAGAAAGTGCCTCACCTAGCAGCATGAAAAGTAATAACGATAAAGTAAATTATATTATTGATGAAATAAATCATACCATTTGTCCATTGGTCTGATATAAGTTGGATATAAGTGCAGTCTCTGTATGATTCCCGTCATTCGATCATTTTTATAGTCAAAATCGCTGAATTTTCGTATTTCTTTTGTGGCCGACCACAGTCGAGAGCGACCACAGGGAGCGACGTGAGTTGAGGCAGCGAGCCGAGCCTTGGGCTCCTGTTACGTAATCTCTCACAAACTGCGTTAGGCTCGTGTCCTTTGCGCGTGCCTGTGGCTAACTCTCTGTATGCCATCAAGAGATTGGCTGTGTACATTTTATCAGGTGGCATAACCTCTCATATCCTGTATTTCATGTATGGGTGTAACATATTTAGTCTTGTTTATCTGACATTAAATCGCACTGAAAAACAACGAGATGAGGCAGTCAGTACTTCTTCCTCGTGGAAGAGGGCGCTAGTGAGCCACTGCTTCCTTCTGTTGCTCTTCTTCTACGCTGAGTCAACTGTACCGTCAGTCCATTAATTGGGATCTTCTCTGTGTGAAGATAAAAAATGATTGTAAATCTAAACCTTCAGTCAAAACAGGAACTGGTAAATAATGGAAGATATTTTGTTAAACAGTCTGAATTAAAAATGAATCTGATCATCAAAAGATTTAACAATGCAATATTAATATATATATATTATATGCTTGATTAAGGTGACGATTTGGTTTTAAATTCAAATCCATATTTCCATTTGTGCTAATTTTACTAACTTTTTCATGCAAAAATTGTCAGAGTTTAGGTGCGCACAAAATAATTTCAGGAAACTGCAACTATGCTGTTGTGTTACATTATGCCAAGACGATACTGTATGATTTATTTTGTTGTGGGAGTTACAACTGAAAGCTCGTACTTTCCCCAAAGAGAGAATATGCCATAATGCAATTAAAAATGCAGTTTCTATCAATTTGCATTGGGGGGGGGGGGGGGGGGGGGGGTCCTCAGCATCGATCAAAAATATGCAGGGGGTCCAGGACCCCAAAAAGGTTGAGAACCACTGGTGTAAAGTGTCCATCAGAGCTTTCAGAGGACAAGGTGATGTCTTCAAACTGTTTTCTGACCAACGCTCTTCAATCCAAAGATATTCAGTTTAAAATTAGAGAAACCAGAGAAAAGAAGAAATTCAACTTCAACTGACAACTGTCTGAACTGATGCTGCTGGATTTTCTGTTGATTGAGGAATTGATTGATTAGCTTCACATTTCACAAATAAAACAAGTCTAACCTCAGAGTCTCCAGTCTACAGTCTGGGCTCTTCAAAACACCACACAGATGATTCACTCCTGAATCCAGCAGGTTGTTTTTACTCAGGTCCAGATGTTTCAGATGGGAGGGGTTGGACTTCAGAGCTGAGACCAGATAATCACAGCTGATCTTTGACAAACTGCAGTTAATCAACCTGCATAAAAAACATAATAAGGTGTGTTCAGGAACCTTCAGCAGTCTGACACTGTGACACTAATCAATCTGTCGCAGAACAAAGTTTAAAGACAGAGCTTCTGTCCTTTAACTGGAGCTCAGCAGGAAACAATGAAAACACAAATACACTGACTAGATCTGTGGAGCTCAGACTACTGCAGCAGAGGATAAGTTTAAGATCACCTTTACAACCATTCATTCACAGAACAACATTGTAGACTTTGTCTTCCATCTTGTCACACTGGAGTCAGATTAAGGGCAAATTTCTTCACAGACAGTATGGACAGAAAGAATTATTACTGACTACAATAACTATTTTAATGAACATGTGAAAACTCTTTTGCAAAGCACGGATTGAAAATTATCAGTCCTGTGTAATTTTCACTCAGTGCTTCATGTGACAATAACATAGATTGTGTTATTATGTAAATCAATTATTCTCCTACCTGATAATAAAATAATTAAAACCAAAATTGAAATGAAAAAAGGGAACTAACCTCAGAGTCTCCAGTCTACAGTTTGGACTCTTCAGTCCAGTGCACAGCTGTTTCAGTCCTGAATCCTTCAGCTTGTTTTTACTCAGGTCCAGTTCTGTCAGATTAGAGGACTGGGAGCTGAGAACTGAGGACAGAGCCTTACAGCTTCTTTTTGAGAGGTTACAGTCACTGAGTCTGCAGAGACAATTATAGATGAAGAAATAGTCAGACGTTTGTTTTGTTTTGTTGTTTGTTTTGCAGTTGAAAGAACTGCTGAGGAAAACAAACTGTGTATCTATTTATGAATAAAACTCTCTACACTTACAGAGCTTTGTTGGAGGCTTTGATCACTGGCAGCAGCCTCAGAAGAGCCTCCTCTGAAGCAAAGTATTTCTTCAGGTTAAACTCATCCAGATTATTTTCTGTTGACAGCAAGATGAAGACCAGAGCTGACCACTGAGCAGGAGACAGTTTATCAGTTGAGAGTCGTCCTGATTTCAAGGACTGTTGGATCTCCTCCACTAGAGAACGATCATTTAGTTCATTCAGACAGTGGAACAGACTGATGCTTCTCTCTGCAGACAGATTCTCATTGATCTTCTTCTTGATGTATTGGACTGTTTCCTGATTAGGCTGTGAGCTTTTTGTCTGCTTCATCAGGCCTCGAAGAAGAGTCTGATTGGTCGCCAGTGAAAGACCAAGGAGGAAGCGGAGGAACAAGTCCAGGTGTCCATTTGGACTCTGTAAGGCTTTGTTAACAGCACTCTGATGGAGATGTGTTAGATTTGGTTTGTTAAACATTATAGCCTGGGAAGTTGTTGGTTGTTTTTCCAGCAGATTGACATCAGAGTTGATAAAGGTCAGATGAACATGTAGAGCAGCCAGAAACTCCTGAACGCTCAGATGGATGAAGCAGAACACCCTCTCCTGGTACAGTCCTCTCTCCTCTTTAAAGATCTGTGTCAACACTCCTGAGTACACTGAGGCTGCTCTGATATCGATGCCACACTCTGTCAGGTCTGATTCATAGAAGATCAGGTTTCCTTTCAGCAGCTGATCAAAAGCCAGTTTTCCCAGAGACTCAATCATCTTCCTGGTCTCTGGACTCCAGTCTGCATCTGTCTCAGATCCTCCATCATACTTGACCTTCTTCACTTTGGTCTGAACCACCAGGAAGTAGATGTACATCTCAGTCAGGGTCTTGGGCAGCTCTCCTCCCTCTCTGGTTTTCAACACATCCTCCAGAACTGTAGCAGTGATCCAGCAGAAGACTGGGATGTGACACATGATGTGGAGGCTTCGTGATGTCTTGATGTGGGGGATGATCCTGCTGGCCTGCTCCTCATCTCTGAATCTCTTCCTGAAGTACTCCTCCTTCTGGGGGTCATTGAACCCTCTGACCTCTGTCACCATGTCAACACACTCAGGAGGGATCTGATTGGCTGCTGCCGGTCGTGTGGTTATCCAGAGGTGAGCAGAGGGAAGCAGGTTCCCCCTGATGAGGTTTGTCAGCAGCACATCCACTGAGGTGGACTCTGTAACATCAGTCAGGATCTCAGTCTTGTGGAAGTCCAGAGGAAGTCGACACTCATCCAGACCGTCAAAGATGAACACAACCTGGAACTCTTCAAACCTGCAGATTCCTGCTTCTTTGGTTTCAGTGAAGAAGTGATGAACAAGTTCCACTAAGCTGAACTTTCTCTCTTTCAACACATTCAGCTCTCTGAATGTGAATGGAAATGTGAAGAGGATGTCCTGGTTGGCTTTGTCTTCAGCCCAGTCCAGAGTGAACTTCTGTGTTAAGACTGTTTTCCCAATGCCAGCCACTCCCTTTGTCATCACTCTTCTGATTGGTTTATCTCTTCCAGGTGAGGCTTTAAAGATGTCTTCTGGTCTGATGGTTGTTTCTGGTCTGTCTAGTTTCCTGGATGCTGTTTCAATCTGTCTGACCTCATGTTCATCATTGACCTCTGCAGTCTCTCCCTCTGTGATGTAGAGCTCTGTGTAGATCTCATTCAGAAGAGTTGAGTTTCCTGCTTTAGCAATCCCCTCAAACACACACTGGAACTTCTCCTTCAGAGTAGATTTAAGTTCACGCTGACAATCTGGAGCAAAATGTTCTGAAGGAACAAACATCAAAGAAGATTAGTGAATACATTTTCAACATTTAATTCCCTGAAAGAATGAGTGTATATAGTGTATCTTGTTCCATATCTTGAGACATTAGTAAATGTTTAATTTATTCATCAGGTTCAATGTTCAGTGAAAATCCTCTCACTGTTGTGTAGACGATCAGCCAGCTCCTCCTGCTTCATTCTTCTCAGGAAGTTCAGTGTGATCTTCATAAATGCATCTCTGCTGCTCCTCCTCTGCTCTTCATCTTTACCCTCCAACACCTCCTCATCCTCCCTCTGACTCTCTAAGCATTCTGGGTAATCTGGACTCAGATCCCTCTGAATCTTCTTCAGCTCGTTCTTCACAAAAGTGACAATGTTGTCCTCCAGCAGCTGGAACAGAAAACTATATGAATGACAACCAGACTGAAATCATGGAGACAAACATCAGATCCATGTTGGACAGACTGACAGTCCACTGGTCTACAAAGAGCAGCATGGAGATGATGGAAAGTAGTTGTTGTCCATGTACAGACCTTAAATATGGAGTCCAGGTGTGTTTGATGCTGATCAACAGACTGACCACTGAGAACATTTAAACTCTGCTGCTTCACTCTGGACAGAAACAGAAACAACAGTGAGTTAAAGATTGTTCTGTGGTGATCGTGCTGATCAGAACAAACTCTACTGGGTCATTCATAAAGAGGTGAAACAAGTGATTCATTCTAATGTTGATGACTGAGGATCATAGAAAGTTCACATAACACATCTGTCAGACCTTTTGTTTACAACGTATTTTTAACACCTAAGTTCTTCAACTTTCAGACACAAAATGGTTTCCATCTGTTTCTAAACAACTCCACCAGCATTATTTCACCATGAAGAAAAAATGACAGCAGCCTGAACAGTTTCCCTCTAGTTTCAAATGAAAACAGAAGACCAGTTGTACTTAGACCTTACTTTTTTAGAGCAGAAGAATTTTTTCCTTTAAAGTCAACAAATTTATCCTTTGATCGATCACTCCTCATAGACGCACAGCTGGGTTCAGTTCCAGGTCCATGTCCAGCAGAGTCTGGTCTGTGCTTCTGCTTTGCTCTTCAACACAACACCTCTGATCTTTGGTCTGGTTCTCATGTTCCCCACTCAGAGTGGTTTTAGAGGGAGGGACTCCCTCCTCTCTGTCCTCACACTGATCCATGCTGCTGGATTCACATCAGCTCACACACACTTTCTACCTTCACCTGCAGAGGAAACACAAATCATTCACCTGAACATGACATGATATCAGCTGCCCCTCCAGTGACTGGTTCTTATCCTCTGTTTCATATCAGTGAACGCAGTCAGACAGCAGAGGCAGCTGTTGATTTTCTACGTTCAGTGTACTAGATGGAGTCGGGAAGGAGAAGTGAAGCGCAAAAACAGGCACCAACGATGCCACTTCATCTAGGACTTCCTGTTTTCTTTGTAAAGGCCCTACAGACAATGGTTTTATAGACAGAAATAAAAACATAATGCAGTTTGATTTGTGAACAAACTCGACAAAAATCAACAGCTCCTCATTTTGTTTTACTCCAGTAAATCATTAATCTAGTAATAATGTATAGTGATACTTGAACACATGTATGATCCATATTTACTGATGAGAGAACTGAACATCTTCGACAAACATTAGAGAAAATGAAAGTCTGAAACAAACTAAGCTTAAAGTTTTTTCAGTTTCCAGAACTGGAAAAAAAAAAAAAAAAAAAAAAAAACTCTGACACAGGTGAGCTACTTCCTGGAACGAGTCAAGGCTTCATCTGTGATGAAGGTTACTAAAAAAAAAAGGGCTTGGCTAGTCTGTGAATTTCAGTTAATTCTAATGTTTTTATACCGATGTCATTAAATCATTTAAATGTTATTAAATCCCTCTGATCACTCAGCTCTGCAGTGTGAATATAATGACACAGAAAGTCTGATCTGTTCTCCAGCGTCTGTCTGAAGAGCTCAGGCCTCTTTTAGTGGCTCAGACAGCAGGAGATCAGCGGCTCCTCTCCACCTCCTCCACATACTGATTCAGGAAAATCTACCTCCAGTCATCAGAAAGTGGAGCTACACAGAAACAACCACTCTATGTTCACCTGATGATTATCAACTAACTCTACAGCTGATCTTATTCAGGTGACTCTGCTCACAAACTCCAACATAATATAACAGATTTTCAAAGTTTCACTATTGACTCCTTCATCCTAAATCCTAACGTTCAGCTCTGACTCAGTTAACATGAAATATCAAACAGATTTCTGATGGAACTGACATCTGACATAAAAGCCTAAAACATTACAAACTGTTGATATTACCTTCAGGAGGAGGTTTGCACGTTTGCAGCATTTGCAACACAGCGGTAGTGAAAGAGGAAGTAAAGTGAAACCACAAGACACCAAGAGAGGCGTTTGAGGACCTTGTAAATTTGCAACACGAGTATTTTGGGCTCTTTGAAGTGGGGTTTCACTAAGTATTTATACATAAAGAGTAGACGATGGTCAGCACCAGAGTCCACTGACAAAAACAATAATTTTGCTGTTCCAGATGTGCGACTTTAGTCAACTTTTTAGGCTGACAAAGATACAGTCATGAATAAAACAGCAGGAAAGAGCAGCACAGAGTGGGAAATCACAGCCGACGTCTGACAAACTGCAGCGACTCAATCTGAAAACAAAATAAAAAAAATATACTGTAAATATGTCATGTCATAAATAGCTTTCTGCTATGACTGTTTCATGAGTGGTTTAAATGTTTCTAACATTTTACCAAATTTCCCACAGGATAAATAACACAGCTAGAATGAATAAAATAAACTTTTTTGTGAAATTTTATGTGAAATTATATAGAAAACAGTAAAGCTACATTTCTTTCCTGACAGAGTCCGAGACCTGATCTGACTTAGGATCGATGCAAACTTAGTGGGTGTAGCAAGACGTTGCAAATCATTTAATAATAATAATAATACATTTTATATATCGGCGCCTTTCATAACTCTCAAGGTCACTGTACAAAATTGTTGAAAATAGAACACAATTCAAATGTACGAAATAGTTAAAATGAAACACAATTAAAGTACACACAAGCATAATATAGTTACATACAAATTACAGATAGAATGGGAGATAGAAGTGAGACTATGGAATGGAGTAGGCCTGTCTGAATAAATGAGTTTTGAGTTGAGATTTGAAGGTGGTGACTGAGTCTGAATTTTTTAAGTGTTCAGGGAGGGTGTTCCAGAGGCAGGGGACTGAGTGGGAGAATGCTCTCAACCCCATGGTGGTCATGCGAGCAGGTGGGACGGTGAGTTGTTGTGATGGGGATGACGTAAGAGTGCGGGTAGGAATGTTTGTTTGGAGCAGGTTAGTGAGGTACTGAGGGGTGAGGTTGTTCAAGGACTTGAAGGTGAGAAGTAGGATTTTGTAGTTGATATGAAATTTTTATTGGGGTTCTAGTGATGATACGTGCGGCGTAGTTTTAAATCAGTTGATGGATGGATTTGTCAGGTAAACCAAATAAAAGGGAGTTACAGTCTGAGAGGTAAGTGGGTGGAAAGGTGGAGCTGGGTTTACCACTAATAAATAAAAATATTAGACTGCAGGTGTGTTCTGTGTTCACATATAGAGAGTAACTAACAAAATGATCAACATTAGAGTCAAAACACTGCAGCAAATGAGTCATAATGTTGCTTTGAATATCAGCGCTATTGAATGTGGACAGGTGTAGTTACCGACATTGACCACTGGAGGGCAGTGATCATGATAGTTTATCTGGATTCAGTTCATTTGTTTGTTCATTAAATCGACCAGGATCAGGTGTGACTCTAATGTATTTGAGCTTCATCATTAATCCTCCTCTTCCTCTGGATGTTTCAGTCTGTTTTCAGAGCAGCGAGAGTCCTCCTGCCTCTGACTGTTAAAGAGTAAAATTTCATACCTGCCAACTTTTCAAAAAACCTTGGAGTGAGATTTTGTCGTGGGTGACCAAAATTATGCCGTGCACGCAAACACACAAATTGGTGGCTCAGATATAAGATAATTTGAATTAATTTGATGTTGTACCCATGTTGTACCCTGCATTCTGGTGGTTTGTGGGGAGGTCCAAAGCTGTGCATAGGGGCAGCCCACTGGAGATGGACAATATTGGTTACATTCTGTGAAGCAGACATAGCTAAAGGTCCACCCCCAGGAGATTTTGGATTAAGTAGATGTGGTTTCCAGCATTCTAGTGGATTTTTGGGCGGTCAGCTAAAGATGTGCAATACCTGAACTTATTCATGTTCGGCATCATGACTTGTAGGTCATAGTCTGTAGACTTGAACTGAACATTCAACCAGAAAACTAACTAAAACCTAACCTATGTTGTGAGTAACTGTATTCTGAAGAGCACTTAATAATTTATGTTCAGCCAAAAACGACACAAGATTATTTAGGGAGGGACTTTATTCTTCATTCAAAGTCTCCCACCACATGGTCCATCAGAGACAATGTGCTTAAACAGTACAACTTTTTCAAGCAATAAAACAGATGAATGCATTACAAAAATCGCTAAAATGAGGCATAATCAGTATCAGATGCAGATCAGAAGCTGTCCTTGTCTATGATCTGTGTTCAATGGCAGCAAGCCTCTCAAATTCTTTGTCTCTTGTCACCTATGGAAAATGGTAATACTGTAAGTATACTGTAAGTATACTGTAGGTTGATCCATTAACAAAGAAAAAACACTTGGATGGTTCTTAAAAAAAAAAAGAAAAAAGGTTTCACTGTTGTCCTGGCAAAGGTCTTTTATGGAACATCTTTGAAACCTTAAAGAATTCAAATGGTCATATGGTTTAATATCTCTACTCTCCGTTACAAAAACATGCCCATCTCTATTGCACAAATTTCCTGTATTTATGTTAAATTCTTTGAAACACATCTTACCTGTTTTCCTGGTCCAACAGAAAAAGTCTTCATCCAAAGTGAGCCCTTTGGCCTGTTAATAAAAAGATAAATGCCATGTGAGTAAATAAACAATGCTATGAGCTGATGTTTTGAGAATGCAGTAGCCCACAGTTACTCATTGCGCGGCTGGCGAGCCACATGGGGCTCGTCAAGCTATAATTGTCGGCTCGCATGGTAGCTTACAGTATCACACTGCCACTTCCCTTTAATTGCAATTGAAAAATAGATGTTAGGGTGTAGGGTGGTTGGAGAGTACGAATCGCTGTGGAGAGTCCGGTCAGGCCTCGGGTGGGTCTCAATAACCAGGCCGTGGAGTGCAGAAAGAGTTCTTTAATATCTAATTAGGTTCTTCGCTCTTACAGGGACTTGTGTGTGTGTGTGTGGTTTCTAGGATGTACACAGAACAAACAGAGTGAAAATCACACTATTATTAACATCTTCATACCGCAAAGGGTTGATAATCAATGATAACATAAAAGTTTACCACCTTAACACACTGCTTATTATTTAACTTAAAACAATTGCAATCCAAAAGATATGGATTATTAATATAAACTGAAATCTACTTACAGGACAAATGGACGCACACATCTCTCTTAAACAGAAAAAAACTAGATCTGGAACACAGGAAAAAACGACTGAAAAAAACTGCCAGCAACACCGTTTAGTGACCTTTTAGTCCTCTCTCCTTTTCTGCTACTGGTTAAGCAAACCAATCCAAACTGGTTCCTGTTGCTAGGCAGAACAGCAATAGTGCGCCCTCTAGTGGCCAGTAATGAGCCACTCTCTTTTCGATAATAGACAGCCTTTTCAACAGCAATCCACTATTTACCGGCAATGCTACTTAAACTGCCACCTCGTGGCGATAAGTTGTAATACATTTCACGCAGCTGAATCATGGAAAGCGTGAATGAAGGTGGCCATGTGGCATTGTTTACAAAACTTGACCGCAACACACGTTTGCAAGCAGGCGACGTGGACCGGTTTTTAATTTTAAAAAAAAGAGACAGAAGGGCTCATTAAAGTAAATCTGGTCCTAAATGAAAATGTATTGGTCGTGTTATTTATTTTTTGTGGGATGTCCAATTTATGTGTAGAAATGCACAAAGGTGACTTAGTAGGCTATAGCATGTTGTCGTAAAAGTGGCTCGCCTTTGATTTTGCACTGCCAATGTGGCTCATTGTGAAAAAAATAATGAGGATCACTGTAGTAGCCTAATACCACGTTAACAAGGTGCTCTTCAGCTGCTTACGACAGCTGAGTTTACATTCACCACACTAAATCATGCTAACTTGCCCCCATGACGTGACAGCGCGGCCGCCATTATGGACTGAAAACTAAAGGAAAACGCCTAAAAACAATAGAAGTCAATGGCACTTAACCAACTTAACGTAACAAATGTAAAGTAATTACATTTTTCTGGCCGTCATTTCTAAATATGAAAACAATTTAAAATACATTAATGAGGATGACCGACGTTAAATGACAGAAAATGTTACGTCTCGGCACCGACGTTACAGCACATTTGTTTAACATTAGCCTATATGCCTGGCTAATGATATGACAGAAAAGATGCGTTTAGCAACTTCCACAAGCCTTGCGATAGCTTTCCGTCAGATTTAGGTGAACTTGTTGTGCAAAGTTAACACAGAAATAATACAGTGGATAACGTGGCGATACCTATTTAAAAGCACAATGTCCGATCATGACATTCCACTAGCATAAATGCTAACATTATCAGACGAAAAGTCAGGGACGCCCCTGGCCAAACTGGGGCCCTAAGCAGAAATGTCTTTTGGGGCCCCCCCACCAGACACGCGCACACACACGCACACACACACACAAAATAAGAAAAAACAGTATAGTAGTAGTATATACATAATAAACTGCGCTGGTTAGGCTGCAGGTTGTTTATGTCAATTATGTAAACAAAGAGCTACAGAGCGACGCTATGCAGCGGGTTAATGTAAAGTTGAGACTTGGGATTGGCAAGGGAACAGCAAGGCTCAGAAAGCTTTTTTTTTTTTTTTTTTTTTTTTTTTACTTTTTCTTTCAACACCAAACACCTTCAAGTGAAGCACGAGTTTCCTCATGTTTTGTTTTCTTTTTTCTCTTGCTTGCTCCCGACTCGTACTGACGCTTGGAAGCCATATCTTCATCTTCCAGCCTGGACTGTAGTGCACCTCCTGACCCATGATCTGACCGCTGATTGATCGGATGCTGCTGCCAAGTGCCAATCATTGCGGCGAAGTGTGTCACATTACACCTTTTTTTTCTTCCTGCCTCGGGCTGACTCTTTATGGTACTCACGGTTGCCAGATTGGGCGGTTTTTCCACAAAATTGGGCTACTTGGTTTATGTCCGGCGGGGGAGTGTGACGGGTTTCCATAGGTGTCTGGCAACTTCGTGGTTTGGGCTGTTTTTATTGGATTGGGAGGACCAGCGGAGTGCTCGCGCTCGTCTCTCCGCCGCCGGAGCGCTGCGCGTCCTTTGCGCATTTTTAGAAAATGCGTCATCTTGTGCGACATGGCCCCCCATGGATCGCGGGGCCCCACGCGCTGCGGGTGTTCTGCGTATAGGGCGGGGCGGCTCTGCGAAAAGTTAACTTGACAATGACGGCAAACACCTTAAGGTTTATATACAGCGTATACGCTACTTTTAATTGTTCAGATTACCGAATTGTGCATGATCCGATCCTAGTTTCCCGTTATTTAGTGATATTACTATAGGAATCTTATAGTATTTTGGGACAAAATATTATAGTAATCTTATAGTAATTTCGGACAGAAATACTATAGCGGCTCTAGGATATAGAGGTAGCCTATTACAGATCACATTTCTGTGATGTTCTACCTCTATAGCTAATATTTTATAGCCGCTACAGTATAAAACCCCAATTACTATAGTATTCCTATAAGATTACGATAATATTTTGTCCCAAAATGCTATAATTCCTATAGTACTTTTTCGTCCCCCACCGAATCTGCTTCATTAGCCTACCCGCTTACGGTTTGCAAAGATACAATTATAAAATTACTGCAAACCTTTACTCTATCAATATTTATGTTCTATTATGCATTTTCTTTGTTATGTGAATAACAGAAATGCATGAAATATAGGCAGACACACAGTAATGAGATATTTATTAAATGTTGATTTTGAAATTAGTGAACATATTAGGCGCAGTAATTTATTATTATTATTTATTTATTTAATTTTATTCTAAAAAGCATGTCTATGCTATGGAAAATAAATGCGATCTAATAATATGTTAATCATTAGTTTATAAAGCAAACTTGACAGAAATGCACTAGCCTAACATTAATGCAACTTTGCAAACGCTAACAATGCTGTCATTCACGTTCAACATTCAAGTTAAATCACATCATTAAAATATTTCCACTTAAATGAGTTATTACCTTTGTGCATCCTTTGGAAATCGATGGAATGCCAAATCCCTTCTGGTGGACTGATAATTCTTGCAATTTATTGCAGAACACTGCTTGCGTTTTGACCACTTACGTGCAAACTGGCGCTAGATTTCAGCAGCTTTCAGTCCATAATGGCGGACGCGCCTCAGCAGCGCCATCTACAGGCTGTTACCCATAACACAACAGAGTTTTGCCTCTTGGATTCTATGCTCTTTGGATCTAGTAAAGGGGTGGGGTGCACTGCAGGTGTAGCAGCGCAAAAGTTCAGGGGCGCTCATCAGTGCCATCTACCGTCGTGGAGTTTGAAAAGGAACGGAGTCTCGGACCGGACCAAGATGGGATTTTTTTTTGCGTGAGAAATTGGATGTGTGGCGTGAGTGCGTGTGAAAACAGGCAAAACCGTGTGTCACACGGCGAAAGCGTGAGAGTTGGCAGCTCTGCAGACTGTATCTGACAACAGCAGGCAACACACCTGCAGTTAGACGCTGGCTGTGTTTCCTCCTACAGATCAGACACATATCCTGGGCTTGGGTCACTTTCAGTCATCGCTTGGCTCAGAGTCTCAGAAGAAGCAGAGGGATCATCTGTTGGTTTGGTGAACACCACGGAGCACTTCTAAGATCTGTCTCTACATGAGTCCATGCTGAAGTTAATCTGGAACAGAGATAAGGACATGCACGAGAGTCAAATGAAATCAAAAAGTTTTTATTTAATGTGTGAATCCTGAATCCCTGCAGGATTTACCTTGAAGTCTCTGACCTCTCCGTCTTCTATGAGCAGGATTTCAGGAGTAACATGGTTGTGCTGAGGGCTTGGTCCTGGTGGAAACTCACTGCATCACTGACTGTTTTCCTCCACATCCTGTCACTGCATTTACAACTCAACAACATGTCTGTACAGAGTTTGAGAACATTTGGAGACAAAATACTTAATTAAATATATTGTTATTTAATAATATTGTTAGTCTTGGCTCAGTGCTTTATGGACATGTTAACAAATCAAACCAGTTTAATTTCAGATGAAGCCGGTACAAAGTTACAGAATATTTCTTCTCTCTACCTCTACCTCTCTGTGTCTTTGTGTCCATTTAACGTTTATTTCCTCTTTAAAGAGTCATAAGTTATATTTATTTTAGGACAAATTACACGTTAGCTTGAGAGACAAGTTACGTCGTTATCTTCATAGACATATATACATAGACGCCTCATTGAGGGCTGCGCCGTACGTCAACGTCACCGCCATATTGGGGATGGCAAACTGCAGCTATCGCCCATTGACTGAATATAACACCGGGCGAAAGATACCACATTCGCGTGCTGTTTGGAAATGTTTCAGTCGGATAACTTTTCACGAGTAAGACAGAACAATTACTTTTGATTGTATTTGTAGCCTATTTGATACTACAAGTCTCGCGCATAATACTATGAAGTCCCGCGTTAAAAACAGCCTTCAAACAACCAAGAATTCAATCGTATTTAACTAAATTGCCCCGAACTAACTACTCGCAGTGTTCAAAGTTGATTAGCTAACATTTCTCATACTATGTAGGTTTCCCAAAGATGAAGGGCTGACAAAGCGGTGGGAAATTGCTCTGAGAAGGGAAGGGTTTTCTGCTAGCCCGGCTCTCTCCTAACTTATATTTGTACTGTTGTACTTTTTACTTTATTTATGTTGTGTGTAATACTCGGATGTTGTGCTAGAATTTTGATGTACACTTGTTCAGTGATAATAAAAGGACTCTGATGTATTTTGTATTACACTCTGAGATCACTACAATATTTTATCCTTTTATTTAGCATGTGGCTAACAGGAATAACCGGCTATAGAAAATAAATGAATAAAGCTGGATTGATATATGTGTTTTTTAATCTGTTTTCTTGCACTCTGGTGTATAAATATAAATATGTATATATGTTCTTTAATCTGTTTCCTTCTAAAAAAATAAAAATAAATCAGAGTATGGTTTAGACTAGGCAATCGCAGTATTTTATGCCATTATTATTTCATTTTATTTTATTATGATTTGCAGACTTTGTTCATTTTGTTAATTTTTTGTCCCAATGATTGTCAATATTAGTCGTTATAATATAAAAACGATTAATCAAAATCAGTACCATGTAAATGCTGGTGCTGTTTATTAATACAGATGTCTCATTTCCATGTCCGGTGGTCATTATAGACACAGATTCAGTATTTTGTATCATTACAGTAACAGCTAAACACTCGTGAAAACATTAGGCTATAAAACACATCGAGGGGTTTGATGCCGACCTGTACACTGAACATATCAAGAATAGTTCACGTTTATAATCGTCAGAGACCATTACAGATGTTGTTTTATGTTCCTAACAGTTTTCTGAATATATACGTCCGTGTGTGAATGCGTAAATGAGAGGAATTAATTTATAGCACCTTGTAGCAGACACTTAATAAAGTTATCTCCATTGACTCGTATTGGTTTGCGGGGCAGAGTTGCCATCCCCAAGATGGCGGCGACGTTGACGTATCGCAGCAGCGGGCCAACCCGCTCAATGAGGCGTCTATGTATATATGTCTATGGTTATCTTAACATCAATCAGCTTAATTAACCGACACCTGTTCACTACTTCCGGTTTCTTCTTCTGATGTTTAATAGCGGCTAGCAAACCATCTTAAAGGTGCATTACCGCCAACTACTGGACTGGTCTGGTGGAACATGAGATGACAGGGAAAAAAGAAAAAAGAAAAACCTTCTGTAAAATCGTAGTAATCAATTTAAAACATGAATTAACTTTAAACTGACCTGTGATGAGATTTGTCTCCATCTCGCGGTGAAACGATGAACTGCATGAATAATAACAGAAACCATGACGATCACTGCCCTCTAGTGGCCACTGTCAGTAATTACAACCTCCCCACATCCAAAATAATACTCACTCTATTGTTTACTGCCATCTGGTGGCCAAAGCCGGGAACTACATCTAGCGCCCAACAATTGCACTGTAAAAAGAAAATGGTACTGCAATACATCTACTCACAGGATAGACACCACTGTGTTCACTGAGAAATCAACAAGTTCAACAAGTTTCAGACAGGACAGCCATATCAAACAAAACACTAACATAACGAAAAAGCATAAACGACCACTACACAAAAATATGAATACCTTTGGAGATAAGTGAGACCAGTATGCATCAGGAAACTCTTTTATATGCCGAGAGTTGAAAGTTAGATAACATTATATCATATCCTGACTGATCTGTTATTGAATTTAATGAAGCAAATGATCACCTAAAGATGAACTTCCTGTTTCTGCTGCTGCTGATGATGCTGAAAGTAATTATTAAATTCAAAGGAGAGACTCAGACATATTGTAGTAACAAACTGGACATCAGCCGGTTTATTAGTGTTTCTGTAAAATCCAGAATTACAAACAATGACACCTGAAAAACATTCAAAGTTCAGACATAGATAAATCTACATCAACACATTTCAGATCCACTTAAGTTATAATAAAATCTATATTCTGAAAGACATAACAGAAAATACATAATAAATAAGATAAGAAGCAATTAAACATATAGTAACTTGCAATAATCCTTAATTGTCCCCATTTCACATTAAAACATAAACATTACCTTTATGTTTTTCAAACTGTTGATGCTGGTTTATTAATGTGTCTAAATAATTCAGGAGGGACTAGAGACCTGTCCAGGGTACCCCCGCCTCTCACCTGATCACAGCTGGGATAGGCTCCAGCAGACCCCATGACCCTTAACAGGACTAAACGGGTATAGAAGATGAATGAATGAATAATTCAGGAGAGGGACAGATCTTTACATGTTGGTGCTATTAGAATAGTTTGTGCAGCTCTGTTGAGGATCTTAAATCTCTTCACTCCACCTCCCAGTAACATGGTCCAGTCAGAGTCTCTCTCAACACACATTCAGCCTCTCTGGATCGTCAGGACTCAGCTCATCCTCTCTCAGTACACATCATCATGTTAACCTTGATTTTTGCCTACACTACACACTGTGAAGAGAAGAACAACAACATGACTAAATGTTTATAAAGAATCACTTCATCTGCAGCTACAAATATTCACAGTTCGTAGAATTCTTCAGGCTTTGAATACTTCTAAATTTAAGCACAATCAATATAGGTCCTTTTACTATTAAATATACTTAACTACTACTATGTAGTAAATTCTTTGTGTGTGAACATATGTACATAGAAATAAATCATAGTCTTGATTTTGGAGCAGCTGTGGAGCTCAGCCAGCTTCCTTTCAGCTCTCATGTTAACGTGTTGGAGCTGGAAGCTCACAGACCTGCAGAGACTTTTAGCATCAAGTCTGTTTCCTCTGCAGATTTCTCTCAAGTCCACAGAGGAAATAAACTGCTGAGAGTCATGAAAGCTTCATTACTGCACAAACACTTTAGTGATGGATTTACAGCTGTTCCATTTAAATAAAGAGTCAGAGTGTGTTGATGAACATCTCATGTGTTTCTGAAGCATCAGCTGACTAATAAACATTGAAGATATCTGATGAAACTAATGACAGAGATACAGATGTGATGACTGGACTTCAGCAGAGGTTCTGCTCTGTATAAAGACCACATGGTTACTAAATGTAATGATGGTTCTGTGATTTACAGACTTCAGTCAGACTGATCTCAGAGCTGTGCAAAGATGAAACTGATCAGTTGTTTAGTTTTTAGGTGAGAGAACAAACAGTCTGAGATCAGATTTGATGAATGAGGACCACTGTCTCTCTCATTGGCTGACTGCTGTCTTTCTGTCCAGCCCTGAAGTTTATCACCGTTCTCCTCTCACAGACTCACTGAGGAAAACAGCTACAGGTTTACAGGAAACACTGCATATTTGCTTTGATGCTGTGTTTACTACAATACCACTGAAAGAAGCATGGACTGACTTCAGCCCTCTACTGACCTCAGAGTCTCCAGTCTACAGTCTGGACTCTCCAGAAGATCATTCAGTTGCTTCACTCCTGAATCCTTCAGACTGTTGTAACTCAGGTCCAGATGTTTCAAATGTGAGGGGTTGAACTTCAGAGCTGAGACCAGATAATCACAGCTGATCTTTGACAACCTGCAGGAACTCAGTCTGGATGAAGAATAAAAGATGTAATTTATATTTTTCACTTTCTACTTGAAGTTCAAAAAGAGACCGAATGAGACATTTACGTTAAGATTAAACATGAAAATAAACTGATATATCTGTCATTTATCTTTAAAATAGTTTCATTAGTTATTGAACCAAATCTAAATCAAATACAGTGTAAAGTGTCCATCAGAGTTTTCAGAGGACAAGGTAACATTGTCAAACTATTTTCTGACCAATGCTCTTCAATCCAAAGATATTCAGTTTAAAAAGAGAGAAACCAGAGAAAATAAGAAACTGATTAGAAACTGGAAAAAGAAACTGTTTCACAGTCCTCTGGTAGAGGACCCGAGCTTGAGGATGGCACAGATACCACCCGAGGAGGGTGAGGGAGACGTTTTTTTGTTTGTTTGTTTTTTTGTATATAACACAAAAGGAGACAGTATTTACCATGAGGATCCTCAATGTGGAACAGTACAATATCAGTCTGATGTATGTAGATTAGTGTCAACACAACTTTCACATCACATTAATCTGAACACACAAATAAAACATGATGTCTGACCTCAGAGTCTCCAGTCTACAGTCTGGGTTCTCCAGAAAACCACGCAGATGATTCACTCCTGAATCCTTCAGGTTGTTTTCACTCAGGTCCAGATGTTTCAGATGGGAGGGGTTGGACTTCAGAGCTGAGACCAGAGAATCACAGCTGATCTCTGACAAACTGAAATGAATCAGTCTGAGTAAAGAATAAAAGTTGTTAAATTAAAAAAAGATCCATCTTGAAATGATTCAGTGTTTCATCATCTGTTCAGAGCTGAAGAAGGTTCAGAAAGTACAAGTTTAGAAAATAGAAACTCTAAACATCTGAACCAACATGAAGCAGCTTTAATCAGTCAAACAGAACAAGAGAAAAATAGCTCAACAAGCTGCTGCTTCAATAAAGATACAGTATAGTGACTTCAGCTCTGAAACTCTGACAGCTCCACCAGTAGATCCATCTGTACAAACTCATGTAGACCAACAAACACAAGTAAAAACCTACTCAAAGTTCTGTTTTCTAACCAGCACTTCACAATCCAAAGATATTCAGTATAAAATGAGAAAAAAATGATAAAAGAAGAAACTCATTAGAAACTGGAAGAAGAAACTATTTGACATTGCTCCCTGATCAATGACTTCAACAATTAATCAACTGTCTGAGCTGATGCTGCTGGATTTTTTGGTGACTGAAGAATTGATTGATCAGCTTCACATTTCATATGCAGTAAAATGAAATGGTGGCCTCTTGGATTTAACTATTTCAGTTTCTAAAACATCACATGACTTCAAGTGTTGGAACAAACATATACTGAATATTTGTTTCTGTCTCTTAGTGTAAAACTGTTTGAATTGGAGCTGAAACAATAAGTTGATTAGCTGACGAGTCCATGGATAAAAGGTCAAAAAACCATAGTGATGATGGTTTGGGTCACTGATCACACATAAACAGTTTATTCACTGAGAAGATTTTATGTTCTCTATCACAGTAAACTGATTATTTTTGGTTTTGCACAAAATCAAATATTTGAAGACATAAACTTTGTCATGTTCTCTGTCATGTCTTCTGTCTTGTTCTCGTCTTTTGTGTCTTGTCTTTTATCAGCCTGTTTAGTTCTGTCATGGTTTAGTTTCTTGTGTTTTTGTTGTATCTTAAGTTGCAGTTTTTCATGGTCATTGGTTCTGTTTCCTGTTTTATTTTGTTAAGTCTTTGACTTCCGGTTTGTCATGTCTGTGTGTTCCCTTTTGATTAGATTATTGGTTTCACCTGTGTCTCGTTTCTTGATTTGCTTCACCTGTGTCTTGTCACTCTGTTCCTCGTGTGTGTGTATATATAGCCCTGCTCTTCCCTTTGTTCCTTGTCGTGTCATTGCCGTTTGTCGTTTCATGTACCTTGTTCCATGTTCCTCGCCATAGTTTCATGCCACGTTATGTTAGTGTTTGGTTTTTGTTTTCTTTTGGATATCCTGCCACCTTAGCAGCGTTCTTGGTTTTTTGTGAGTTTTGTTTTCGTTATTAAAATACCTTTTTTGCCAACTTCTGCCTCTGCCTCTCAAAGTCCTGCACTTGGGTCCGAAAACTCCTTTCCCCGCTTCCCCCTTTTGTGACAAACTTAAACTCTGAGAAAGCGGGATGAACAGGCTTCACTATCTTTAATATTTTATTGACTGGACCATTTTCAATAATAGAGAGCTTCAGAGATAAAATAAGATAATTCAAGAGAAAAAGTCAATTAACTAAACCACAGAAGAAGAAAACAGACTTTACGAGATCCTCAGTGTGGATCAGTAGAATATCAGCCTGATGTCTGTAGATTAGTGTCAACACAATTTTCAAATCATATTTATCTGAGCATACAAATAAAACATGATGTCTGACCTCAGAGTCTCCAGTCTACAGTCTGGACTCTCCAGAAAACCACACAGATGCTTCACTCCTGAATCCTGCAGGTTGTTGTTACTCAGGTCCAGACGTTTCAGATGGGAGGGGTTGGACTTCAGGGCTGGTCCCAGAGAATCACAGCTGATCTCTGTCAAACTGCACCAACTCAATCTGAATAAAGAATAAAAGATGTTAGATTAGAAAACACAGTTCTATCTTGAAATCATTTCATCATCTGTTCAGAGCTGAAGAATTGATTGATCAATTGAAGAAGGTCCAGAAACTACACGTTTAGAAAATAGAAACTTTTAACATCTGAACCAACAGGAAGCATCTTCAATTAGTCAAATAGAACAACTTTAACTTTATATAATGGCCCCTGGACCACTAATCTGGAGGAGCACAGGGTTAAATCATTTACATACAACACACATTTCATCCCAGAGAGCAGGGTTAAGTGTCCCTGAATCCAGCTGCCAATCCATCTTCTCGAGGATCTCAGCCTGATAAGCAGACAACAGTTAAGCAGGCGGAGTCATGTGTGTCTGACTCCCTGTGTCGTACTATGCTCCCGCCCTGCCTGCAGGGGTTGCTGTTTTCCATTTTTACGTATCAGCTTTCTGTAGGCCAGCCAGTGATGGGAGGAGACCGACTGAATTGGAGTTTAAAAGGCCTTTGTTGGAGAAGCCAGGCACTTTTCCTGTGGCCCATCCAGAACTGAACTACTCCACAGCCTGAGTGTATTGTCACTTGAGTGTTTTGCTAACGCTCAGTCCCCTGAGGGCCCTGGGCAGCCGGCCATGGAATAGCCCGTTTAAACATTTTGAGGGAGCCTATTGTAGTTTCTCACTGGAAGAAAGCGAAAAAGACTCAGGAGGAGTTGGTTGACTGTGATAGCACGAAGTTGTCAACTTGTCTGTCACAGACAGACGTGGTGTCATTGGAGCTTCCGTAGCTGGTCACGCCCATGCCAATTTCTCATGGTGAAACACAGAGCAAAGTTAGAAAAAGAATTGATCAAACAAAAACACTAACCTGTTTCTAGTTTATTCACTGTGAAGATTTTATGCTTTCTATCACAGTAAACTCAATATTTTTGGTTTTGGACAAAATGAGACATCTGAAAACACCCATCTGAGAAAGTGGGATCAATATGTTTCACTATTTTTGACATTTTAAAAACTATTGACTAAAAGACAACTTTATCAATAAAATAAATAAACGATAAGTTGCTGCCCTATAATATGTAGCTCAACATGGTTCTGCCACATCATATTTAAAACATGATTTAAAACATGATGTCTGACCTCAGAGTCTCCAGTCTACAGTCTGAACTCTCCAGAAAACCACACAGATGCTTCACTCCTGAATCCTTCAGAATGTTTTCACTCAGCTCCAGATGTTTCAGATGGGAGGGGTTGGACATCAGAGCTGAGGCCAGATAATCACAGCTGATCACTGACAACCTGCAACGATTCAATCTGAATAAAGGATAAAAGATGTTAGTTTAAAAGAAAAAGTTCTATCTTGAAATCATTCAGTGTTTCATCATCTATTCAGCGCTGAAGAAGGGTCAGAAAGTACAAGTTTGTAAAACAGAATCGTCAAATAAATGAACCAACAGGAAGAAGCTTCAATCAGTCAAATAGAACAAGAGAAAAAGAACTCTCATTAATATTAATTACGACAAGCTGCAAGAAATAGTGACTTCAGCTCTGAAACTCTGACAGCTCCCCCAGTGGATCCATCTATAGAAACTCACGTTGACCAACAAACACAAGTAAAAACTGTTTTCAGTTTAGTGTTTCTGTAAATTAGTGTCACCACAACTTTCACATCATATTTATGTGAGCACACAAACAAAACATGATGTCTGACCTCAGAGTCTCCAGTCTACAGTCTGGACTCTCCAGCAAACCACACAGATGCTTCACTCCTGAATCCTGCAGGTTATTGTAACTCAGATCCAGATGTTTCAGATGGGAGAAGTTGGAGTTCAGGGCTGAGACCAGAGAATCACAACTGATCTCTGACAAACTGCACCAACTCAACCTAAAATAAAGAATAAAAGAGGTTAGTTTAGAGGACAACATTCCAGAACATACATTTCATGATTCATTCATCTGTCATTCATTACAATTAACTGATTAGTTATCAAAACAAATCCGAAATCAAATGCATTTGTAAAGGAGGGATACAAAGAGAGAAAAAATACAAGAAGGAGAAAAAAAACAAGAAAACATTGCTAGTGTATGCTAGTGTAATAACCATGATGTAGAGAAGGAGGATTTGTGTGATGTGACACACATGTGCACCAAAGGAAACACACAGACGAAAGAATATATCCATAAATATTAAACTGTGGGAACAGGCAATAAGGTCCATTATTGGGGGCCCTGTCACAGAGGGGTGCAGTGGGGTCATTTTTATTAATTGGGGGAAAAAAAAGGGGGGGGGGGGGGCATTTTGTGGATCTGGGCCACCCTTCAACCCCAATCGTTTTTAAAAGACAAGGTGACGTCTTCAAACTGTTTTCCGACCAACACTTTTCAAAACATATCTTAACTTTACCATGAAGATCCTCAGTGTGGATCAGTAGAATATCAGCCAGATGTATGTAGATTATTGTAAACACAATTTTCACATCATATAAATCTGAGCAAACAAATAAAACATGATGATTGACCTCAGAGTCACCAGTCTACAGTCTGGACTCTCCAGAAAACCACACAGTTGCTTCACTCCTGAATCCTGCAGGTTGTTGTGACTCAGGTCCAGATGTTTCAGGTGGGAGGGGTTGACCTTCAGAGCTGAACCCAGAGAATCACAGCTGATCTGTGACAAACTACAGTCACTCAATCTGAATAAAAAATAAAAGATGTTAGTTTAGAAGACGAAGTCCCATCTTGAAATCATTCAATGTTTAAGCATCTGTTCAGCGCTGAAGAAGGTTCAGAAAGTACAAGTTTAGAAAAAACACTGAGGGCTGTGAGAAGACCTGGGACCTCATGAACGAAGGGTGCTCCTCAGGAAGTTCTGTATGTACATGTATATGTATGTTTCGCTCACAGAAAAGTTCTGATGTATCAAGAGTGAAATGTCCGTGAAGTTGTACGTGCCTACGCCAATGTCATGGCATACGCTGGCTTCTACAGATGTTGATCCTTTGGCGACACTTAGAGGCGATGCTGTGAAACTGTTATAAATGTGAAAATAATTAGTCCAGCAAATTGGGACTGTGCTGGTTAGCCCTGAGCAGGGCCATGCCGGCCGTGTGGGACGGAGTTATCTGCATGTCAGCCAGGTATATCAAACTCCGACAGATGATAGCTCCAAATGTAATCAGAGCTATCAACTGCACACACACTGCTATAAAAGTGCCATCACTGAACTTCCTGAGGAGAATGAAGCAGGAGGAGCAGGCTGATCGTCTGTCAACAGATGGCTGATGTCAACAGGAAACATATTGATTCAATCAATGTACAGATCATATGTGATGTGCAAATGCAATTAACCAACATTGTGGTGTGTTGAGGACAGCTGCCAAAGAGGACATCTATGCGTGCGTCCACTACAGTGAGCAAATTCTCCAATTTGCTTACGGTGAAGTTCTTCTTTTTGATTTTCTGATCGTGCAGAAAGGAGAATCTCAGGTGCAGGATCAGTTTAATAATTTGCATATTTAAATGGGGGCATGGACAGGGAGGGGTGGGGTACAAAATGGCTGCTCAATTGGGACGTACAAAGGAAATGTACTTCTGGATCTGAGCGATCACCACGTTTTGGAAGGAAATCCATGCAAGTCTTTGTACATGAAGCCCCTGAAGGGTTCTGACTTTGTCTCCTTTCAAGAGGAATTTTCACCAAACTTGACAAGGGAACTATTATTATTCTTTTCTGGGTGTCTTGGTTTTTGGGACTAGAGTTCGTGTACATGTATGTCTGACAGTGCTGTATGCGATGGAGATGTCAATTTCCCTGCGGGAACCTCCCAAAAGGATCAATAAAGTTGTCTATCTATCTATCTATCTATCTAATAAAAACACTAAAACAAAGTAATTTAAAAAATTTAAAAAAGAACTCAATTGTCCGACCTTAGAGTCTCCAGTCTACATTTTGGACTCTCCAGTCCAGTGCACAGCTGCTTCACTCCCGAATCCTCCAGATTGTTGTTACTCAGGTCCAGTTCTGTCAGATTAGAGGACTGGGAGCTGAGAACTGAGGACAGAGCTTCACAGCTTCTTCTTGAGAGCTTAGAGCCACTCAGTCTGCAGAGAGAAAAAAACGTATAAATAACTAATCAGACTTTTAATTTCCTCAACAGTTGAAAGATTCCTATATATCTATTAATGACTAAAACTCCCTGTACTTACAGAGCTTTGTTGAAAGCTTTAACCACTGGCAGCAGTCTCAGAAGAGCTTCCTCTGACGCAGAGTATTTCTTCAGGTCAAACTCATCCAAATTATTTTCTGATGACAGTAAGATGAAGACCAGAGCTGACCACTGAGCAGGAAACAGTTTATCTGTTGAGAGTCGTCCTGATTTCAGAGACTGTTGGACCTCCTCCACTAGAGAACGATCATTAAGTTCATTCAGACAGTGGAACAGATTGATGCTTCTCTCTACAGACAGATTCTCATTGATCTTCTTCTTGATGTACTGAACTGTTTCCTGATTAGTCTGTGAGCTTTTCGTCTGTTTCATCAGGCCTTGTAGAAGAGTCTGATTTGTCTCCAGTGAAAGACCTAAGAGGAAGCGGAGGAACAAGTCCAGGTGTCCATTTGGACTCTGTAAGGCCTTGTTCACAGCACTCCTGTGAAGATGTGTTAGATTTTGTTTGTTAAACATTTTAAATGTCTGTAAAGTTGTTTGTTGTTCTTCTAACAGATTGACAGCAGAGTTGAAGAAGGCATGTAGAGCAGCCAGAAACTCCTGAACGCTCAGATGGACGAAGCAGAACACCTTGTCCTGGTACAGTCCTCTCTCCTCTTTAAAGATCTGTGTCAACACTCCTGAGTACACTGAGGCTGCTCTGATATCGATGCCACACTCTGTCAGGTCTGATTCATAGAAGATCAGGTTTCCTTTCAGCAGCTGATCAAAAGCCAGTTTTCCCAGAGACTCAATCATCTTCCTGGTCTCTGGACTCCAGTGTGGATCTGTTTCAGATCCTCCATCATACTTGACCTTCTTCACTTTGGTCTGAACCACCAGGAAGTAGATGTACATCTCAGTCAGGGTCTTGGGCAGCTCTCCTCTCTCTCTGGTTTCCAACACATCCTCCAGAACTGTAGCAGAGATCCAGCAGAAGACTGGGATGTGACACATGATGTGGAGGCTTCGTGATGTCTTGATGTGGGAGATGATCCTGCTGGCCTGCTCCTCATCTCTGAATCTCTTCCTGAAGTACTCCTCCTTCTGGGGGTCAGTGAACCCTCTGACCTCTGTCACCATGTCAACACACTCAGGAGGGATCTGATTGGCTGCTGCCGGTCGTGTGGTTATCCAGAGGTGAGCAGAGGGAAGCAGTTTCCCCCTGATGAGGTTTGTCAGCAGCACATCCACTGAGGTGGACTCTGTAACATCAGTCAGGATCTCAGTGTTGTGGAAGTCCAGAGGAAGTCGACACTCATCCAGACCGTCAAAGATGAACACAACCTGGAACTCTTCAAACCTGCAGATTCCTGCTTCTTTGGTTTCAGTGAAGAAGTGATGAACAAGTTCCACCAAGCTGAACTTTCTCTCTTTCAACACATTCAGCTCTCTGAAAGTAAATGGAAATGTGAAGTGGATGTCCTGATTGGCTTTGTCTTCAGCCCAGTCCAGAGTGAACTTCTGTGTTAAGACTGTTTTCCCAATGCCAGCCACTCCCTTTGTCATCACTCTTCTGATTGGTTTATCTCTTCCAGGTGAGGCTTTAAAGATGTCTTCTGGTCTGATGGTTGTTTCTGGTCTGTCTAGTTTCCTGGATGCTGTTTCAATCTGTCTGACCTCATGTTCATCATTGACCTCTGCAGTCTCTCCCTCTGTGATGTAGAGCTCTGTGTAGATCTCATTCAGAAGAGTTGAGTTTCCTGCTTTAGCAATCCCCTCAAACACACACTGGAACTTCTCCTTCAGAGTAGATTTAAGGTCACGTTGACAAACTGCAGCAAAATGTTCTGAAGAAATACAACAAAGATAAGTCAATAATTTTGTTTGAATATATATTTGTTATATTTGATTCATCCCTTGAGACATTAGTAAATGTTTCATTTATTCATCAGGTTCAATGGTGACGTTCTCTTACTCCTCTGCAGATGATCAGCCAGCTCCTCCTGCTTCATTCTCTTCAGGAAGTTCAGTGTGATCTTCATAAATGCATCTCTGCTGCTCCTCCTCTGCTCTTCATCCTCACCCTCCAACACCTCCTCATCCTCCCTCTGACTCTCTAAGCATTCTGGGTAATCTGGACTCAGATCCCTCTGAATCTTCTTGAGCTCGTTCTTCACAAAAGTGACAATGTTGTCCTCCAGCAGCTGGAACAGAAAACTATATGAATGACAACCAGACTGAAATCATGGAGACAAACATCAGATCCATGTTGGACAGACTGACAGTCCACTGGTCTACAAAGAGCAGCATGGAGATGATGGAAAGTAGTTGTTGTCCATGTACAGACCTTAAATATGGAGTCCAGGTGTGTTTGATGCTGATCAACAGACTGACCACTGAGAACATTTAAACTCTGATGCGTCACTCTGGACAGAAACAGAAACAACAGTGAGTTAAAGATTGTTCTGTGGTGATCGTCCTGATCAGAACAAACTCTACTGTGACATTTATAAAGAGGTGAAACAAGTGATTCATTCTAAACCTGATGACTGGGGATCACTGAAAGTTACAAAACTCATCTCTCAGAGTTCTTCATCTTTCAGACAGAAAACGGTTTCCATCTGTTTGCAACAACTGCACCAGCATCACTTCACCATGAGGATAAAATGACAGCAGCCTGAACCGTTCCCTGCTAGTTTAAAAGATCAGTTGTCCTTATATCTTACTTTTCTACAGCAGAGTGTTGTTCTCTTTTAAAGTCAACAAATCCATCCTTTGACCGATCACTCCTCATAGACACACTGCCAGGTCCAGGTCCAGGTTCGTGTTCAGTTGAGTCTGGTTTCTGATGCATCCTGGTAAGAGTCATTTACTGTTTATCAGCTTTCAAAAAGAATAAATGTGTCAAAGACCAACACACTTGGAAGGATATTTATGACATGTATACATTACATTCAATGATGACAACATGAGCAGTCTATGCATCAGAGACATATCATGGCTCTATAGCAGTAGACAACATCACAGCTGGATGTGAACAGAAGTACACCTGACAATGATGTTGAATGTGGTTTTATATTATATTCACTTATCTTCTTACTCATCTTACTTTTCTACAGCAGAGTGTTCTTCTCTTTTAAAGTCAACAAATCCATCCTTTGACCGATCACTCCTCATAGATACACAGCTGGATTCAGGTCCAGGACCAGGTCCAGGTCCAGGTTCAGCAGAGTCTGGTCTGTGCTCCTGCTTTGTTCTTCACCACAACACACAAAGATTTGAGTTACAATAATAAAGGAGCAGTGATTTGAGAGTTTTGTAGAAGAGTCATGGACAGTTAGTGATGTTCATCTCACCTCTGATCTTTGGTCTGGTTCTCATGTTCTCCACTCAGAGTGGTTTTAGAGGGAGGGACTCCCTCCTCTCTGTCCTCACTCTGATCCATGCTGCTGGATTCACATCAGCTCACACACACTTTCTACCTTCACCTGAGAGGAAACACAAATCATTCACCTGAACATCAACTGAGAATCATCCATGACATGATATCAGCTGCCCCTCCAGTGACTGGTTCTTATCCTCTGTTTCATATCAGTGAATGCAGTCAGAGACTCTACTATCAGCTGTTGTATCAACATGTATGCTGAGTCCTTTGTCCCAGCTTCTAACCTTCATCTCTGACTCAGTTAACGTGAAATATCAAACAGATTTCTGTTGAGCTGCTGACATCTGATGTAAAAGACTAAAACATTACAAACTGTTGACACTACAGGGAGAAAAAGATCTGTACCATGACACTGATGAAAGTGAAACTAAACCAGTGACAATAAGAATTCATGAACTTTAGCTTCAGTCTAATAAAATTGACATGAACTGTAAAATAAATGTGGAGCGTTCCATCCATGTCCAGTCAACCAGGGGTTCCCACATCAAAACATCATTTTGATAACTTGTTTCTGGTTGAAAGGTTAATGTTCTGTAATCCTAAATATTATTGTCATTACAAATTACAGCCACTTTAACAGAACACATTCATTTATAGATCAAGCTGAATTTCTAAACTAACAGTAAAACCAGTGAAGACAAAGTTAAAGTCTGAAAGAAACCAACCTTAGAGTTTATTCAAACAGTCCAAAGAGATGAAGCAGACAGTGTTTCTCAACTAAAGACACCTGCACCTGAGTTTCTTTTCCTGCCTACAAACACAGAAAAACAAGAACATTGGAATGTCACCCAAGTTTGTAGTAAAACCTGATATTCCAGTTGAAGCAACAGTTGGAAACCACCTCATGATTAAAATAAACACAAACTACTGCACTAAAATATAAAAATGTTCATAATGAACATAAATAAATAAAATATTGATGTCAAACTATTCCCAAAAACAAGAAAAGGAGCATGTCCTATCAAAAACAAATCTTTCTACTGTCCGTGTAGAAACAGAGGTTTGTTTTACCGTACCTTACATGCAGCGTCTTGTCCTTCAGCAGTATGTCTGAGAGTCGGTCACACCTTTATCTCTTCCCTATGAAAATATGCTGTCAGACAAGTCACTGTGGCATCACTTTAAGACATCAAATGTTCTCATGACTCAAACTCAGTCCACTAACAGACTGTTATATGATCACATACCTTATTGATTTTCATAGAGCTTTTCAGTCTGTCAGCAGCCATTTCTGAAACTCACAATCTCATGGTCATTTTATAGTACATTAGGATGCTTCTAAAAAATAAAAATATGAATTTGCTGAGTCCTGTTCAAAAGATAAGACGAGAATACTGAACACCTGCTAGTTTGTGCATAAATACTCTCTGTCGGTGAACAGAGTTGTATGTCCTATGACATTATGGGTCTTAAAATAATGTGGGTTCTTCAGGCAGGGTATAACCTAGAGTAGATTGTGGTAAGCACCTGACTCCACTGTGTCTTTCTACTCCCTTTTCCAAACATAAAACATAAAACACAAAGAGGACAGCGGTTTAAGAACACACACCTAAAACAGAGATAAAGTGTTTGTTCATAAATGACAGAAATGAGCAGCACAGATTGGAAAATCACAGCCGCATATGGACACTGAATGTTATTTTACTGAAGTAGGAGATATAGTACAAGTTAATATGCATTTGTCTTCAAGTTGGTAACATCGAGAAGAGCATTTTAAACTAAAGTCTACTCTGTGCCATCCATCAACCAGCATCTAAGCCACAGATGTCAAACTGATCCATCAAAGGGCCACTGTGGCTGCAGGTTTTCATTCCAACCATGCATCAGCACACCTGACTTGGCTCAATCAATCAACTGAACTGCCTTCACGTAGTCATTTCAGGCATCCTCTTGCTTGATTGGAACAAAAATTTGCCAGCCACACCCAGACTGTAGGTGTAATAAAATACTGAGCTAAAACTCTGACTTACAGATACCAAACGAACCTTCTACAATACCCAGCTTGGTACGGTCCAGCTCCCCCTTCTATCAATCACATTAGGGTAGGTAGTCTAGGTAGTTGTGCCAATAGTCATCAGGTACTACAGGTTCACTCTGACAGTGAGACACTTGAAACCCCCACTTGTTTACATCCAAAGGCATTTAAATATCTAGCCAATATCTAACCAGAACAGTTTACATCTTTTCTTTTATGGTGCCAGTCAGCATGATTTATAGATTTTCACACTGCAAATAACGTAACCACTTTTTCATAACTGCTCACTATCATACTTCCATTTGTGATTTTTCTGTATTTTATGTTTATATTTGTTTGGGAGTATCAAAAATATGTTTTTAATCGTATGTTTTTTTCTGCCTATAAAGTGCTTCAATAAAAATATGTCTTCTTTTTGTCTTTTTGACTGTGTCACACTAAAAGGAACCAGACACACACATGATTATTTACAACATATTATACTATGATATTTTTTATGACTTTTTTTCGACATACTTACTTTAACTCACTATTCAGTAACTATTACATTTGTTCTGATTTTAGTTGGCCAGGAGTTCCTTCAGTCTCTTAATATATTACAAATATATCATATGATATATTTTTAATAAATATGTAAAATAATTATACTTTGATACTTATTTAGTAATGATTCAAAATAATTTTAACATATTTTTGCAATTTTTTTCTTTTCTTCCCTCCAATTGCCTGAGGTCCCCTAGCGCCCCCTGGCGGTCCTCGTTTTGAAAACCACTTCCCTAAGGATCCTCTGGGCTTTGTGGCCCTGGTAGGGTCTCCCAAGGTAGATTGGTCCTTGGTGAAGGGCCAGACAAAGAACGGTTCGTAAGACCCTTAATGCAGAACATCAACAGGGGTCCATTTACCCAGCCCGGAGGCTTACTGGGACCCCACCCTGGAGCCAGACCTGGGGCTGGGGCCCGTAGACAAGTGCCTGATGGCCAACTCTTTGCCTCGCCTCCCTGTGAGCCCATCCACAGCGACAGTATATATCAGAAATATGCCAGATAAATGTGAAGCGATCTCTTCTGGTGCCTCCAGATTAATTATGGGGGACTTCAACAACTGTTCAGCTCAGTTAACAAATCTGCATGGGGTCCTGTTCTGGACAGCACAGCCTCCAACACACCTGCAGTGAGACGCACTCTGCTGTTTCTCGAGCAGCTCCTCTTTTCATTCAAAAACACTTGAAATAAGGGAAAAAAACAACAACAATGCTTTAGAAAGCAACAAAAAGTCATTTAAAAGCTGAATAATTCACAGAAGCTGTCCTGCACCACACCTGAAGAAAACACACGACCTATTACTGTTATAGTACATTAGATAAACCTGACCTGAAGCCATTCTCTTCCCATCACTGCTGACCTCTAAGCTACTGTAAGGCTAACACATGATGTAACATCCATCACGCTCACAAAAACATACGCAACTGTGAACACAAACACAAACACTGAGACCTCAGAGACAATATTACACCTTGTCGTCAAAGCCTCATTAGCGGAGACGAGCGCTTGTTTTCTTTGTCACGTCAAGTGACACCTCTACGGCACCGAGGCGCCGGGGCCAATCTGAGGTGTTAAGAAAAACAATGATGCAACAGTGATGGGGCAAAACAAGAGGTCACATATGTGTGCAAAGTCTGGAAAGTTGTTTGAGGGCATTTGCAGTTTTTCCAATTTTAACTTCTTCGTTTATACTATGGAAAAAATAACTTTTAAGGCTGTTTGCTGGGCGTTAGTCAAGCCAATATAGTTGGTACGCATCTTAAGAAAGAGTCTCCAGCAACAGGTTTTATTGAGCCATAGCGGCCTCGTCTTAAAACTGGCATAAATCTGTATTTCACCAATCTATATTCATTCATCTAGGCATGTCGGCCATTGTTACCTCTTTCTGATCTGTTTTAAAACCTTCAACTTTAAGAAAATAAGAAAATAATACAATTATTAATGAGGAATCTATTTAAAACCCAAAGGATGAAGCTGATCAGATAGCAAAGGGGCAGGGGGGGTTACATTACATCATCACTGTGGGGTTATGGTTAAAGGGTGGTGTCAGAAGCAGATAAATGTCCTCCTTTGACCAGTCCTTGCGGCAGCTCCTCATCCCTTATGGACGACACTGGAGCTCCTCCACTCTGCTTCCCTAACCTCAACTCCTCCTGCCGGCGGCTGCTGCGCCCCCGCTCCGAGACCGCCCTCCTCTACGCCCTGCTGGCCTTCGTCTCGACCCTCACCGTGATGCTCAACCTGCTCGTCATCGTCTCCATCTCTCATTTCAGGCAGCTCCACACCTCGACCAACGCCCTGCTCCTGTCCCTGGCTGTGTCCGACCTGGTGGTGGGGCTGCTGGTGATGCCCGTCGAAGGCCTGCGCTACATGGAGACGTGCTGGCTGCTGGGGAGGCTGATGTGCGCCGTCGCTCCGTATATTTCTTACTGCCTTCTCTCTGCTTCTTTAGGAAACATGGTGCTTATATCTATAGACCGCTACGTTGCTATCTGTGACCCGCTGATGTATTCCTCTAAAATGACCCTGAACAGAGTTAAAACTGTAATCTGCATGTGCTGGGCCTGTTCTCTTCTCTACAACGGCCTGATTCTGATGGGACACCTACGAAAGCCGGGCAGGTTCAGCTCCTGCCACGGCGAGTGCGTGGTGCTCATCAGCCACATCTCAGGAACCGTTGACCTCTTCTTCTCGTTCGTCGGGCCCTGCACCGTCATGGTCGTCCTGTACGCCAGGGTGTTCGTCGCCGCCGTGTCTCAGGTGCGCGTCATTCGCTTGCAGACGGCCGCCGCGGCCGCCCCTGCCCCTCCAACCGCTAAAAAATCAGAGAGAAAAGCAGCCAGAACTCTTGGGATTGTGATCGCTGTGTTTCTAATGTGCTTCTGCCCGTATTACTACCCTTCTTTTGCAGGCGCAGACACGTCAACGAGCTTGTCTTATTACGCCGTGTTGTCTTGGATCATGCTCACTAACTCCTGTGTTAATCCTTTAATTTACGCTCTGTTCTATCCCTGGTTTAGAAAAGCCATCAAATTAATCTTCACCCTCAGAATACTGCAGCCTCACTCACGGGAGGCCAAGATCCTGTGAAACAAGGCCGGAATTACTATGTCTTTGAATCTGTTAATGAGCTGTGTGTCTTTTTGCTCTGCTCCCAGTATGTTTTAGTGTTTAAAGGTCTGATCTGTCAGCCTGTGCATAGTCTAAGATATCCAGGTGCGGGACTTCTTTCTGAAATGTTCCTTTATTTTATACTACACCATCACACAGGTCATTGTTTTGCTTGATATTATAATCTGCTCGTTCTCTTGCTTGCGTGAAGTCTGAAGTTTCTACCTCTCCAGACTCGGCTCAGGGAGCCTCTCACTCCAAACGTCGGTCTCTATGGACCATGCATGAAACACTGTGTGCATTACAGCGACAAACACAAAGCAACAGACGTGCATTTTCAAGAAGAAGATAGTTTGTTCAGCTATTTTCTTTACTGGGGAAAATGTAAAACTAATTACGTGAATGTCTTTTGAGTAATTCTTATATTAAAAGCTAGATAACTGTTGTATTTATCTCTGCCGTGTTTAATTTACTCGTGTTCTTTTTCTCTCGCTGCTAATCATGCTATTATAAATGTAAGCCTGTATACACACTTTGATATTATGCTTTGCATCCTGAGTCTCACCTGTGAGGGAACGGCGTCCCCCAGCAGGCTCGAACTTCTCCGAGACATTACGTCCCCACCTGTGAACGTCAAAAGACGACAATGATTAAACACACGTGTATAAATCTGAGAATAAGTAAATATGAAGGAAGGATTTCACAAGTGAATCCAGTCCTGCCACACAGATACATCTGAGGAGATAAATTTCAGACATTAACGCCTTCAGAAAGTTCCACCTTAAAAAAATAGACCCCAAACAAATATTCACAAACAGCTAGAAACCTGTAAGGCTGAAATATTAATAACCTAAGACTTTATGGATAATAGACACATGGTAGACTTTTCAAATATCCAACAAGTCTCTTTTCTCTTGTCACAAAAACAGCTCCCAGCTCAGATTACACCTAATCAGAAACCATGGTTACATTCATTGTAACCTTTGTTCTCTGAGTGAAAAGACCATCTTCCCTCCTCTACACATTTGATATGCATAGAAAGTGCAATTGATAGCTTGTAAACCTGATGATCAAAGGCCTGTTCTGGCGTTTACATGTGAAAGGACTGAATTTGCGCCTTTCTTGGCACTCAAGGACACCGTACATAGATTCATAAGAAGAAACAACAGAAGAATAAAATATATATGTATACAAAAACAACAACAAAAGAGCAGAGCAATTGTCATCAGATGGAGTAGGCAGTTTTAAACAGATATGTTTTGAGTTGTGATTTGAAATGGGGAAATGAATCAATATTTCTGAGTTGGGGTGGTCGTGATTTCAGTAGAGACAGACAGATGTATGGAGGAAGAGGATCGTAGAGAGCGGGAGGGAGTGGGAACATGGAGGAGATCAGACAAATATGGGGGGGGGGGGGGTTGTGAATCGCCTTGAAGGTAAACAGGAGGACTTTAAATTGGATGTGGAATTGAACTGGGAGTCAATGAAGCTCTTGAAGGACAGGAGTGATGTGGTTCGAGTTATGATGCGGGCAGCTGAATTCTGGACTAGCTGAAGTTTATGGAGGGATTTGTGTGTAAGGCCAAAGAGGAGAGAGTTGCAATAATGAGGAGGGGAAGTGACGAGACTGTGGACAGTGTGGGGGGTAAGGGAGGGGCGGAGGCGGTTAATGTTACGTAGGTGGAAGTAAGCAGACCAAGTAGTTATTGATTAGTTTGCTGGAAAGGTAAAGCTGGGTGTCATCTGCATAACAATGGCAATGGATATTAAATTTGCATTATTATATTATTATTATCATTATAAAAGGTCTGTGAGAGAATTTTGAGAGCTGTAACGCACCAAGCTGATGCCGGCCCGTCTCTGTTTAGTTTTTGTGGTGTGTCCTAACCTGCGGACACTTTAGGAGCCCTGTCCCCAGCCTTTCACTCATTTCAGCACGTTGAATCCGCAGAAACACGGATACCACGTGATCATCTAGAACACATTAAGTCAAACTGGTCAGCGTGGTTTTGGAACAACGGTTTGCAGCTCTTCCTCTTCTGGTTTCTACTTTTAAATCACGAGTACAGACTACTGCCACCTGCTGGTATGAAGAGTTATTTCTTTTCGCGGGAGTTCGGAGAGTAACGGCAAACTGGACGTAGCCGTTGGCCTTAATTTCTTGACGTTTTGTTGTGACCATATGTTAAGTGGTGACTACGTGCAAGAATACAACAGCTCTGGCCTGTACTTGACTATTTATATTTAGTGTTTTTTATCTGCATCTGTTTAGATATAGTCGATCAACAGAGGCGTCAAGTAACGAAGTACAAATACTTCGTTACTGTACTTAAGTAGATTTTTCAGGTATCTGTACTTTACTTGAGTATTTCTTTTTACTTTTACTCTCTACATTTGTACACAAATATCTGTACTTTCTCCTCACATTTTAAAAACAGGCTCGTTACTTTTTTAACCTCCACGGATGACAAGACGTAAAAGACGTGACATGATCGGACATGATTAGAGCATCGGACTAGAGACGGAAAGTCGATGATCGTCCTGTTTTCTTCTTCTACTGTTTTGAACAGGCAGCCTGTTGATCAGTTTGAGCTCTGCTGCCACCTAGTGACTGGAAACTTGTTTATCGTTCAAGCATCAATGAAGACACTAACTGAAAGTCCACCTGACCCCACTATTTGAGAACTAGCTACTGGTCTAATGTGAAAACAAACAAACAAACTCAGGTATGATGTGGTTTCTGTTGCTATCATTAGCTTTTTGAGGATTTTTTGGAAGCTAGCTTACAACGTTAGCAATGCTATAGGAACCGTTTTGTTAGTATAGCTAACACTAGCTAGCAGTTTAAAAATAACAACCCAATAACCCTCAGTTTATTATTAAAAATGATCCAGATGCTCATGCAGGACATCTGGTCACGTTAAGTCTAGATTATTCTGCTAGAACTTTTTCATTTTGCAAAATGATCAACGGATGAATTGTTAATGGAAAAATCTGGAAAAATTGTTTACTTCTTACTTAAGTACATTTCAGAGCCTGTACTTTCTTACTTCTACTTGAGTAAAGGAGTTGAATCAGTACTTTGACTTTTACCAGAGTATTTTTTTACACAAGTATCCATACTTCTGTACAGAATGTGAATACTTTTGACACCTCTGTCGATTAAGTATTTAACCTCCAACAATGTCACTTTCTGAGTCTTGAGTGGATTTACAGGATAAACCCAGAAACTGACTAATCATAAATAAAGTAGAACTACTTGTAAACAGCAGAGAATTTACTACTGATGAAATAAATGAAGAAGTTGCATCAGTCATCAGGCGTTTGGAAAGATGGGAGGGATGTGTGAAGACAATAAATAAATGAAGTGTCTGAAACGGGGTCTGCGTTCTCTGCACCTCCTCCTTTCATGGACGACACTGGAGCTCCTCCACTCTGCTTCCCTAACCTCAACTCCTCCTGCCGGCGGCTGCTGCTGCGCCCCCGCTCTGAGACCGCCCTCCTCTACGCCCTGCTGGCCTTCGTCTCGACCCTCACCGTGATGCTCAACCTGCTCGTCATCGTCTCCATCTCTCATTTCAGGCAGCTCCACACCCCGACCAACGCCCTGCTCCTGTCCCTGGCCGTGTCCGACCTGGCGATGGGGCTGCTGGTGATGCCCATCGAAGGCCTGCGCTACATGGAGACGTGCTGGCTGCTGGGGAGGCTGATGTGCGCCGTGACTCCGTATATTTCTTACTGCCTTGTCTCTGCCTCTTTAGGAAACATGGTGCTCATATCTATAGACCGCTACGTTGCTATCTGTGACCCGTTGATGTATTCCTCTAAAATGACCCTGAACAGAGTTAAAATCTTTATTGGTGTCAGCTGGGTTTGTTCAATCACCTACAACGGCCTGATTCTCATCCACCACTTGGGTCAGCCAGACAAGTTCAGCTCCTGTCATGGCGAGTGCGTGGTGGTAATCAGCCACATCTCAGGAATTGTTGACCTCTTCATCACCTTTGTCTGTCCCTGCACCGTCATGGTTGTCCTTTACATCAGGGTGTTCCTTGTTGCCGTGTCTCAGATCCGTGTCATTCGCATGCAGGTGGTGTCTACCGCCGTGAGATCTGCTCAAAAATCGGAAAGAAAAGCAGCCAGGACTCTTGGGTTCGTGATAGCGATGTTTCTAATGTGCTTCTGCCCGTATTACTACCCGTCCTTTGCAGGCGCAGACACCTCAAACAGCTTGTCATACTTTGCCGTGTTGTCTTGGATCATGCTCACTAACTCCTGTGTTAATCCTATAATTTACGCTCTGTTTTATCCCTGGTTTAGAAAAGCCATCAAATTAATCTTCACCCTCAGAATACTGCAGCCTCACTCACGGGAGGCCAAGATCCTGTGAAACAGGGTCGGGTTTGATCGTTTTGACGTTAATGACACATGTATGAGCTGTTTGGACAGGACTGTTGTGAGTTCAGCTGAAAATGTTTGACAAGATCACTGCACTTGGGTTTTTGCAATGTAAATTTGAGTTGCTTTTAGTTCATAAGCATCAACAACACACAAAAAGCAAATATATGCAACATATCTGTGAGTATCTTCAGCTTGTATTAACGCATTATTATCTTTTTTTAGTGTAATATCCATAAAACATTTAACGTCTTGGGTTTTATGATGATTATGGGTACTGTTAAGGTTTAACCGCTCCTCTTTTTAGGCTTGCTATTGTTAAACTCTGTGTCTTCAAAGATTTTAACTGTTTTTTTAATAATAATAAAGTCAAATGTACTAAAAATGCCACATGTGAATGTCGTACTTTCATGTTTTTCTTACACTGACACACTAATAACAGTGGTTTAGTCTTTTAAGATACTATAGTAAAGAACTGCAACTGAACTGACATATGTATTTTACAATAATAAGCCTAATGTGTGCATGCAATAATGTTTTGAAAGCAACTTTCAGTGCATATTGATAATATTACGTAAGGCCTGTTAACTAGACATGTACAAATTCATACATCTGCACACATTAAGGAGTTTTTTAAAAGATGGTGTAGAAATGTATACTGTTTTATTAAGTGATTAAATTTCTCCTTAATAGTTTATATTCATAATTTAAAAAGCATTTGTATTTATTTATTTATTTACAGTATAATACTTAAGATCGTCTCATTGTGCCGTTCGTGAAGCTGCAGTATCGTCATCCGTGCCAGCAGGGGGCAGCATTGCCTTACTAATAACTGACAGCAATGACTGTTAGCTTGCTAGCTCAGCTGCTAAAACAAAATGCCCCTGAGCCACCACTGCTTCAGACGCCCCCGCGTTAATGTACAATATTAACATTTTGATTTATTAAAAACATGCTGCGGACAATGTGTCGGGCCGGTGGCGCCGTTTTAAAGGTAACGACTCCGTTTACTAAGTCATTGTGTGCTAGCTGAGAGCGCTAACTAGCTTGCTAAGCGGCTAGCTTGCTTTAGCCGGTATAGTTATAAACAGGCAGTTTTGCGGACCCAGCATTAAATTCTCCTCTGTATCTGCATTTATATATGTAAATAGTATATCAATAAGCTATATAAGATGTTAGTGTTGTCTGTAGAGGAAGAGCAGACTGCTAACAGTAGCTGCTCCTGTCAAATAAGCCTTTCATCATTTAATATATATTGTAATTAAGTGGGTACAGGTGTGACAGTATGAACATGCATCACTTATCTTACATATAACACTTCTAACACGTTTTAAGATTGTTAATTTGTGCATCACTGTGTGTGTCCCCCCGTCCCTGCTCTCTGCAGACCTCCCAGAGGACAGTCCCCGGGTTGTGGGTGACCCCATCCCAGCAGCGATGGGCTTCCCGTTTACCTGTGAACACTGTGGTCCTGTTTGTGCCCCAGCAGGAGGCCTGGGTGGTGGAGAGGATGGGGCGCTTCCACCGCATCTTAGAGCCGGTACTTCTTCTCCGAGGCCCATCCTTCAGCAACATTAATATTATTTATATAAATAAATGTTCACTCTTTTTCGTCACAGGGCCTGAACCTCCTCATCCCTGTACTTGATCGAATTCGTTACGTGCAAAGCCTTAAAGAGATCGTCATTGACATCCCCGAGCAGTCGGCTGTATCCCTCGGTAAATGCTGTGCATATGTGTTTATTATATTATTATTAAACAGCTGTATGAGCAGATGTTTATGTACGTTCTTGCAGATAATGTGACGCTGGAGATTGACGGAGTCCTGTTTTTGAGAATCCTAGATCCTTTTAAGGTGTGTCAAGGCTTTTCATTCACTCTTTGCTTCACTTTTCCAATTTCCACTAAGTGCAGTGTTGTGTTTCAGCCAGCAGGTGGCACCATCTAGTCGTCTTTGTCACGGAGCCACCCCGCTTTTTTGTCTTCTCAGGCTAGTTATGGCGTAGAGGATCCAGAGTATGCTGTGACTCAGCTCGCACAAACCACAATGCGCTCAGAGCTGGGCAAACTCACGCTGGATAAAGTGTTCAGGGTAGGAAACGTCTGCACCGCTGCATTAGATGACGTTAGAGGTGAAGCACCTTAAACCTGCTGCCGCTTTGGTTTTCAAGGAAAGGGAGTCTCTTAACTCCAACATCGTCGAACACATCAACCAGGCGTCGGACGAGTGGGGAATCCGCTGCCTGCGTTATGAAATCAAAGACATACAAGTTCCACCTCGCATTAAAGAGTCTATGCAGATGCAGGTAACACAAGGTCATTTCAAAGTTGACTTGAGGATGAGCTAAACAATGACATGTGACAGTGTTGCACCTAACCACAGGGTGATTTTAGGATTATTCTGTCTTTGCGAAGGTGGAAGCAGAGCGCAAGAAGAGGGCCACCGTGCTGGAGTCCGAGGGGATGCGCGAGGCGGCCATCAACGTCGCCGAGGGCCGCAAGCGCTCGCAGATCCTCGCCTCGGAGGGAGAAAAGGTCGAGCAGATCAACAAAGCGGCCGGTGGGTTGCGCTTCACGTCTCGCTTAAAAGGAACGACTGGGTGTTTTCCACGAACCGTGCGTGAATCATGTGATCATGTGATGTAATTGAAGGTTTCGGGACTTAAGCCGTCATTACGCTGAATCCACAAAGCGTTTAATTACGTGCCAGTTGTGTTACAGCGCTACACAAAGAGCTCAGACATGACACAAATGGTCACTTACATCAAAAATGAGAGAAGCCTACAAGCTAAAACATTTCTTTTTCTGTAGGTGAGGCCCAAGCCGTGTTGGCCAAAGCGGAAGCCAAATCTGAGGCCATCCGTCTTCTGTCAGAGGCCTTGGCCGAGCAGGTATCGTCACATTGTGTGTCATTTCATGATTAGAAACCATCGTGGAGTTTACGTTAGCTGGAAATGAAGTGTGGTTTGTGTTCCCGGCAGAACGGAAACGCGGCCGCCTCGCTGAGTGTCGCCGAGCAGTACGTGTCAGCGTTCTCCAAACTCGCCAAAGAGTCCAACACCGTTCTGCTGCCGTCCGGCGCCGGGGACGTCAGCGCGATGGTGTCACAGGTAGAAGACGGAATGAACGGAGGTTATGAGCTCCTGGCGTCCCACAGCGCTAGGCTAGCTCTTCAGTTTGTAGACGGCACACCGTTTGACTCTACATTAAAAACGATTAAAAATGCATGAACTATAACTTCCTGCTGCACGGTGGTAACGCTTCCTGTTCTTCCGCCCTCAGGCTATGACCATTTACAGCACTCTGTCCAAACCGAGGCTAAAAGCTGAGGACGTAAACACCCAGACAGAGGAGCCGACTGAAGGCTCCATTCAGCGGCGTAGCTGAAAAGAGAGGAAGCACTCTTCCACAGTCGTAGAGCACAATGACTCTGCTGTTTGGACCCCTTTACTGTCTGGCGCACTGCTGAGGACAGGATGTCCAAAAGAGACCAGTGACACTTGCTAAGCAGAGATCACACCAAGAAAGAACGACGGGGGAAACGAGAAGCCGTGACTTAAAAAGTGGTACAGGTGTGAACTGTAACTGTGACGTAAACATTTGCTGCTCGACGCAGAGTCTACTCAGAAATAAAAGTTTGCTCTGTAAATGTCAGCGGCTGAAATTGATTTCTCAGGAAGTGATCTTTTGTCTCCGTCTCTGCCCGGGGACCACGTGACGCGCGCCTTTACCGCAATTATTTGAGCCGTACGGAAACTTCCCAGTTGAGATCCGGATGATCTTCATCTGTCCAGACAGGCTCGGCTGCTGTTCCACGTACAAAAGTGCGGTTTCCGAGAAAGAGCAGCGGCTATCGTGGTTGAACATCTTCAGCCTGGGTCCTAGCTTCACGTTGGGTTCCTAGAATTGTTTTAGTGACAAGTATTATCTTAATGCGTCTAAGAGTCATTGCATACCTGAGGTGTGAGTTTACAGCTTTTGGTTTCTTCTGTAAAGGCTGACACAAATCAAAACTCTTATCAGTAACGGTTTATTTGAGAGATTGAACCCAGATTATAAAGTATAGATGTCTTTGGTTCGTTGCCAGGCATTGAAAAGGTCGCGCCAAATCAATATTTTCCCGTGAAAGCTCTTCCAAGGAAACGGCTAATCCTCCTCTCTCGTTACCAAACGCCAGCGGGCATCACCCGCCGCTCAGAACCGCTCTGAGCGCGGCAAGAGCCCTTTGTCTGGCGAAGGCGAACGTTTCCTTCCCTTCTCATCTCCCAGCTCACATGATGAAATGGGGGAAGCAATGACTGGAATGTGGAATTTGGTCGTGCGGATTTCGACACATAAAGCGGCGCTGCAAGCAGCCACTTGCCGCCGCGTCCGTGCATGTGCGTGCGTCTTTTAATCCTCCAGAGACTGGCAGCGACTAGCCCAAAAAATCGGATGTTTTCTCATTCAAGCGTTTCCCAGACACACCTCTTTCTCACCCTCCTCTTCGGCCTCTTCTGCGCCGCCGCATTTGTTTTTTTTTACGGTTGTCGGTAACTGCGTTTGCTCGGGGAGAGGATAAAAAAAGATTTTATAATTTAGACAAAGATGTAAGCTCCTTCTGCTCCTCCTCCTCCTCCTCCTCCTCCTCCTCCTCCTCCGTGACACACATGCCCACAGCCTAAGGGCAGTATAGTTAAGGAGGTATGTAAAGTTTGTCTTTTTTAGGACCTTGAATGGACAAAGACAAGTGAGACGGGGAGCAATTTTGTCTCTCACACACATGCTGTTTTGATGAAATTATGTTTCAGCAGGGATCGGTGCAAGCTGACATAAAGCAGAGAACGAGCAAAAGGTATTAGCAGCTCATAAAAAAAAAAACCACCGAAGACACATTTTTCAGCAGCAGCTGCTCCGATTACGGAGACAGAGTGACACCGACGTCAAGATAACAAATGTGTGAGAGCAGGAGAGGTGATAAGGAGGCGTGGGAGGATAATCCGATCGCGTTACCCGCGGTTTTTACCCGTTTTTGAGTCTTTTCTCTTTTTTTAAATTATGCGAGAGCGGAGAGGAAGATGGTATGAGAAAGTGGGCCAGTGCCGAGGCTGGAGACAGTGCCTAGCCTGCAATTTCTGGGAGTATAATCAGCTGTAACGCATGAAACATCTCAGATCCTTCACTCCGCCCACAAGATACAAGCTTTCCATTCTTGTATTTTTTTCCTCATTCACTCCAGCAGGACGTCTACAAGCGGGACACACTTTCACTCTGTTTGGACAAGAACTTAATACCAAGAGCTCCGACTTTTCTTTTTTTTTTTTTTTTTTGAAACTCTATTTGGGAACGGGATTTGAAATAAGCCCCTTCAACTTTTTTCTCTCTCTTTGATGCGTTTCTAAGTAGCCACGGATCAGACAGCCTGACAGAAAAGTTGTGACAGATTTAGAAAGCGGGGGAAAAAAAAAAAAAAGTAGAGTGAGAGAGAGAGAGAGAGAGATTTGCCCTGAAGGTTTCTGAGGAAGAAACAGGAGACAGATAAAGAGGGAGCAATAATCTGAGAGCAAGGAGAGAGTGAGGAGCACAGCTGCTGCGTGAAGAGAAAGAAAAATACAGATAAAGGACGCGCACAAGTGTGAAGGACGAGGAGGAGAGGTTGACGAGGGCAAGCGAGGCCGGGGAGAAAATAAAAACGGGGGGGAAAATCAGCGAAGGCCGGGGAGGACACAACGTGAAGACTAAACTCAAAGCGGAGACACATCATTGTCAGAGAAGCAGAAGCGGCAGGAATGGAAGAGCAGAAAGACGAGAGGAGAGACGTCCTCTGACCAGAAAAAAAGAGCTTGACGCGAGCGAGAGGAGAGGATTTCCTCATCATGATTTATTCAGCCGACTTCCCAGATTCCAACAACCTGCGCAGGAAGAGCAACTTCGTCCCAGGGTAGAATGACGAGAGGAGCAAAGAGATACCTGCCAGATCTGTGATAATCTCCTTCTTCCTCCTCCTCCTCCTCCTCCTCCTCCTCCTCCCCGTCTTTTGCATGAAGCCATTTCCACCTCCTTCATCCTGATATCTCCTCTCCTCCTCCTCCTCCATCTCCTCACTATGTGGATACCAGCTGTGCTGTTATGGATTCTTAATATCAGCAACTTGTGCTCAGGACAAGACTTTACAGACTATTACCAGACTGGAGACATGGGCACAGAGGTAAATCACTTCATTTCACTATTTTTTATTTATAAAAACGGACCCATCGAACAGGTTTCCTCACATCTACAGCATGCTAGCAGAGGTGAAACATTAAAGGAATGAATAACTGAAGAAGCTTTTCTTCCTTTTATGGTGTTATAACGTGTACAATAATTGCTGCGTGCTCTACCCGACTAATAGAGATTTATTTCCAACAGGAATTCTCATTAAGTAACACATTACAACGCAATCACAACCAAACCAGGACTTTTAAAAATAATTTATGATGAAGAGCTGCGGTTAATCGCTCGGTCAGTTGCTACAGTTGCGGCTCGCGCGTGTTGTTTCGCCGATAAAAGTTCGAAACGCAACACATCGCACGCTGAAATTTTCTATTTCTGGAGATTAATCTTCTTTACTGAATAACAGAAAGCCCAGAAGTAAAGTTTAATCTAAATAATTTGATATCAGTTGGGCTGTGAATACTGTTTATGTCTAAATCGTCAGAGGACCCAGTACTGATCCAGGTGGGACACCTGAAGCCACAAACAGCCTACGAGCCGATGCAAGTCATCCAGAAACTTACAAAAGCAGCCGATTTAGCTAAAAACTGTGCCACCAAACAAGGACATGTCTGTTACATAACAGCCAACAAGTTCCCCCGCTTTAGGGTGAAAACTTGTTTCCGTGACGCCGCTCAGAAACAGCCGAATCATGATTCTGGGTAAAAGACGTCAGTTGGTGTGGCCTAAACACGAACGGTGGTTATGAGGCAACAAGGAGGAAACAACTAGCGCACGCCTAATTTAAAATTCGGACATCCTTCTTTGGAAGCCAAGTTTATATATAACCTCTTAGACGACAATGAGTAACGGTGATTCTTTGATTTAGTTTATTAGAAGGAATGTGTGCCCTCTCTGGTTACGGGGGAGGATCTTAAGCTCCTGGAAATGAATGAATGACTGGATTCCAGTCACACGTTTGGTGTTTGCTTCAGACATGCTATATTTATAATAGAAAACAGGCAAAAGCATGGGCGTGTGTGTCCAGATGTATTTGATGTCGGACACACCCCAGAGCACTGGGCTAACGGTCAGTCCCTTAGCAGTGACCTCATATCATAAGATCACATAACAACATGAAAACAAACGGAGTCAACTTCCTCTTATTTCTGATGATAGCTTTTTTTTTTAAATTAATTAATCAACGGTGAATGTCCGGTATGGACTGGTCCCTTTTTTCTTTTGAATCCCCAAAGGATAAATCTTGAGCACGCTTGGTTAGCACGTTAGCATGCTATCATTAGCTTATTAACGGACTAAATGTAAATGTTATAGTGAATTAAAGAGTTTGGATGGCTGTTTATAAACAGCTACGTGATGCAAACCAGATGGGGAGGTAAATAATGACAGGAAAGTATGTTGACACAGATGAGATGGATGGATGGAAACAGAAAGGGAGGCGGCGGCGGACAGAAAGAGATAAATGAAAAGAGTGATAACGACACAGAGATCTGGTTTCTGTTTAGCTCATGCCAGCTGTGCCAGTCCGATCCGTCTCAGCCTGGGAAACTAAACAACCGCTCTCACTCCCCCCGGAGCGGGAATTAATACGCGACACTCCCGACAACAATAACAACCCACAGACAGCCTCCATTAGCCGGCCTCTTACACAATTAACCTCTTATCCACGGCGCAGGACGGAGTCATCTATCAAAATCATTATCGAGATGAGTCACGGCAGTAATGGTTTACAGAACGATATCTACTATAAACTGAGATTTCCTGTAGGAACCTGGGCCACGGCGTGAGCGCTAACACGTGAGGCTAGAACTGTGTAGCTTCACTTGTCTAAACTAGATCGGGTTGCGGCGTCTTGCTCAAGGGCGCTGCAGCAGGGGAAGAGCAGGTATTCTGACATTTCGCTTTAGGTGAATTCATGCAGACTCTAGCTCGTGTGATATAACAGGGAGCTGAACTTTTTTTTGCTGATTCCTTGTGCGCTCAATTTCAACAATGAACAGGTGAAGAGAGGACACGTGCACTTTTAATAACCAACAGTAGCCAACATGTTACAACACATTGGTAGCTGAGGCATTCCCCCGTTCATCCAGCACAAACCTGTAAAGCAGACACTGTAAATTCTGTTGTAGCTAATAGTTTTCCTACAAAAACGGTGTCTGTAATTCTTGTTTTCTCTTTTTTTTTTCATTTTATGTTGCAGGCTCCGCCGCAGTCAGACGACCAGCCCAGTTTGGAGACCATAAAGAGCGTGGATGAGCTGCTGCAGCTCCTGTACCCCGAATACAATCTGATTCAGCACTGCATGAGGAAGAAATCATGGCACGCGTCGGCTTCCTCTTCCTACCCCTCTTCCTCGTCGTTTTCCGCCTCCTCTGCGAGCCCTTTGGTCCACTCTGACAAAGACGACCTCTGGGGTCACCCGAGGGAGGAGGCTCTTTACAAAGTCGACGGGACTTTGGAAGGTAAACGCTGAGAGGCGCTTCTCAGATATTTAATTGCACTTCAGAGCGTCCAGTCCAGTCACTCTGTCTCTGTTTTTAAGTCATCCTAGAGGAGATCCAGCGAACCTCATGCCAGCCCAGAGAGGTCTGCATCGAGGTCGCCAAAGAATACCCAGAATCCACTAGTAAATTCTACCTCCCTCGCTGCGTGGCGCTGCATCGCTGTGGCGGATGCTGCACCAACGAGGCCTTTTACTGCACGAACACAAGTCACGCACTTGTCAACAAGACCGTAAGTAACAGGACTGTTTCAGGATTACATGTTTGTGCTGCTATGTTCTCCTCATACACCTAATACCGCCTGGAGAAAGTGGACAGAAACCAATCTGGCGCGTTGTGTAACCCCGCCCATGCTCCAGTGGGACACCCTTTGGCTGTGACTGGACATCAAGTCAATACAGTATACACAGTCACGCACGGTTGCACAATCTTTAAACGATTACGTCATCCCCCTTCGACACATCACACGAAACAATCGTTTCCTAACCTCCCGCTCGCTCTCCCCTCCCGCCGCCAGCTCATGGAGCTGTCCCCGCCCAGGATGGACCGCTCCGTCGTCATGGTGACCTTCGTCAACCACACTTCGTGCGAGTGCCTCTCCAAGCGGCCGCTCCACTCCATCATCAGACGAGCGGCGACGGATCACCTGTGAGTTGGAGCGAGGAGTCATGGATGAGTACTAGCGCAAATATTCACGCGTCTGCTGTTTTATCACCGTGTGTGTGTGTGTGTGTGTGTAGGTGCTCCCCGCCTGAAATTCCCTGCGCTTCGGGCTCGTTGTGGGATCCAGTGAACTGTGTGTGCGTCTCTGCAGACGCCATAAACTACTCCGACAGAGAAGCGGGTAAGTTTTTGGTTTGAATGGACAATCAGCGCCACTCAAAGCTGAGGAGTCTGACTAAGAGGCATTTCTCTTCCTGTCAGCTGATCATACAGAGATCTGTTGCCGACATATTTAACATACCGATGCCAACAGGGGTCCGACTAGGGCCGCAGACCAACAGCTCGATATAAAGCATCGTTACTGCCTCATGGGTAGAGTACTGCAGCAGGACTAGTGGAAACTTTAAACCGTCAAACAAACACAACAGCAGATGATTTCACTAAAAGAAGTGGAGGGCTCTGGCGCAGTGCGACGCCCCCCCAAGGCGCTGAGATCATCTCGCTGACAGAAATGCTCACAGCTCTGCTACTTAAAGTAAAAGTACGGATACTTGTGTAAAAAAAATACTCTCGTAAAAGTAAAAGTACTGATTCAACTCCTTTGCTCAAGTAAAAGTATGAAAGTACAGGCTCTGAAATGTACTTAAGTAAAAAGTAAAACAATTCATCCGTTGATAATTTTGCAAAATGAAAAAGTTCTAGCAGAATAATCTAGACTTAACGTGACCAGATGTCCTGCATGAGCATCTGGATCATTTTTAATAATAAACTGAGGGTTATTGGGTTGTTATTTCTAAACCGCTAGCTAGTGTTAGCTATACTATGTACAACTTTACACTAGCTTCCGAAAAATCCTCAAAATGCTAACGATAGCAACAGAAATCACACCATACATGAGGTTTTTGTTTTGTTTTGTTTTTTAGCTAGTTTAGCTACCAGTAGCTAGTTCTCAAATAGTGGGGTCAGGTGGACTTTCAGTTAGTGTCTTTATTGATGCTTGAACGATAAACAAGCTTCCAGTCACTAGGTGGCAGCAGAGCTCAAACTGATCAACAGGCTGCCTGTTCAAAACAGTAGAAGAAGAAAACAGGACGAACATCGACTTTCCGTCTCTAGTGCGATGCTCTAATCATGTCCGATCATCAGAGGTGTCAATTAACTAAGAACAAATACTTCGTTACTGTACTTAAGTAGATTTTTCAGGTATCTGTACTTTACTTGAGTATTTCTTTTTCTGAAGACTTTTTACTTTTACTTCCTACATTTGTAGACGTAAAAGACGTGACATGATCGGACATGATTAGAGCATCGATCTAGAGACGGAAAGTCGATGTGTGTGTGTGTGTGTGTGTGTCCTGTTTTCTTCTTCTACTGTTTTGAACAGGCAGCCTGTTGATCAGTTTGAGCTCTGCTGCCACCTAGTGACTGGAAGCTTGTTTATCGTTCAAGCATCAATAACGTTAGCAATGCTATAGGAACGGTTTTGTTAGTATAGCTAACACTAGCTAGCGGTTTAAAAATAACAACCCAATAACCCTCAGTTTATTATTAAAAATGATCCAGATGCTCATGCAGGACATCTGGTCACATTAAGTCTAGATTATTCTGCTAGAACTTTTTCATTTTGCAAAATTATCAATGGATGAATTGTTAATGGAAAATCTGAAAAAATGTTTACTTCTTACTTAAGTACATTTCAGAGCCTGTACTTTCTTACTTTTACTTGAGTAAAGGAGTTGAATCAGTACTTTTACTTTTACTCAAGTAAAGTATCCATACTTTTACTTCAAGTAGAGAATGTAAATACTTTTGACACCTCTGTCGATCCTGTCACGTCTTTTACGTCTTGTCATCCGTTGACGTTAAAAAAGTAACGAGCCTGTTTTTCAAATGTAAGAAGTAGGAAGTACAGATATTTGTGTACAAATGTAGGGAGTAAAAGTAAAAAGTCTTCAGACAAAGAAATACTCAAGTAAAGTACAGATACCTGAAAAATCTACTTAAGCACAGTAACGAAGTATTTGTCCTTCGTTACTTGACACTTCTGCAGCTCTGAACCAGAAGTCACAGAGAAAACCCACCGAGCAGGTTTGATGTCATGTAAACGATGATGATGATGATGACAGCTGGGCGGCGAATGAAACAAGTCTCCGGGAGCGATGTTTATTCAAAAACAACAGGTGAAGATGAAAGCGTCGGTGGCATTGTACGCGTATACTCAAATAGCGGACGACGCGGGATGATGGAAAAAAAACCTTTCCCAAGCGACCTAAAGCAAAATATAATCCCTTCTTTGGTTTTACCACAGGTATGCACCAACCTCAGCTGACAACCTAAAAAAAAAAAAAAAAAAAAAATGCCAGCCTTGCTGCAGCTTCAACCACAGCTGCTGTAGCTGCTGTAGCTGCTTGCCTTAGTGGCGTCCGTGAAACAATACAACAAAAATCTAGCTGTGCTGCACAACCTGTGAAAGGCTTTGGATACGATCAACAAACTGGTTTATGACTCTGAACAATATTTCATAAAAAAAAAAAAAAAAAAAAAATGGGGGAAAAAGAAAAAACAAGTAAATACCATTTGCTTCTTCTGTCCATGTGTTTTCCAGAGGCGCTGGACTCGGGCCTGCTGGCTCTCTGTGGGCCCAACAGGGTTCTGGAAGAGTCCACTTGCGAGTGCATCTGTCAAAATGGACTCACGGAGGCCAGCTGTGATCCAGGCTGGAAACTGGACCACAACACCTGTAAGGAGAGCTTGGGTTATATAAATATAAAGGGGAGGGAACAACAGGAGAGCTGTGGTTTACTGTAAATACGCCGAAGGGCATCAATCTGAAACAAGTGAGCAAGTGGGAAAAATAAACAGACAGAGGGGAGTTAACTGAAGTAGTGCTTCTCGCATGGATCCAACAAGTAGGAACATGACAATCAAATATTTACTGCAGAGAAGAGGGCGAAACGAAATATGAGTTTTGATTCATAATTTGGTCTTCTCTTCTCAGGCGAGTGCCAGTGCGAAGGTCAAGGCGAGGGGAGGCCGTGCCCCGCCGGCCAGCGGTGGGACGAGGAGCTGTGCGGCTGCGTGTGCGCCGCCGACTGTCCCGGGAACCAGCCCCTGAACCCCGACACCTGCCTGTGTCAGTGCAGAGAGAGTCCTCAGTCGTGCCTGCGCCAGGGGAAGAGGTTCAACTCCAGCACCTGCAGGTAGGTTTGAAGTTAAAGTCGCCTTGTTTGTATCCTACCCTACAAGCAAAGACATCTTAAATCAGAGTTTGCAGCCAGTTTTGGTTCCTCTTTTCCTACTTCCTTCCACAGTAAAATGAAAACTTAAAAATCCCTATCCTGACGTAAACCTGCGGTTTTGCAGCGCTGCATTCCAGCAACGTTGCGTAAAGGTCTAACGTGTGCGAGCCGGAACGCACAAAAAGGGAGTTAAGAGCGCATTAAGCACGTCACTGGCCGTAGAGGTGATGTAACGGGAATAAAGCCGCGGTGACAGAGTGCACTGAGCGATCAAAAGCGTCTAGAAAGAATCTGTGTATGATGAGCGACCCAAAGCAGCGGCTCATTCTGGGGGGGAGCTGTTCCTGTGCTTCACATGAATGGCGGGTCATTAGGGTGCCATCACAACCAACTCTCAATGGACATGTCAAGCATTCCACGCACGGAAAAAGAAAACTCTCTGCCTCCGTTTTCTTCCGTTCGCATGTTCCCATGCGGCCTTTTATGGACATCAGACGTCCTGAGCATTCGCGCACGTTCTGCATGCGCGTTGCGGTTCCCACAGCCGGCATGCGAGGGGGGGGATCAACCTTGCTCTGACCCGGGAGGCCTGCGGAGAGACGGAGAGGGAGACTGGGCGAACTTGATGTGAGCAGAGCGGGCGGGCGGGCGGGCGGCTCGGAGACGTATGGAGGGACAGGCACTAAGAAAACATATCAGTGGACATGAGCTTTGACATGATGGATTTATACTCATTGTGGCCTTACATGTGGGAAAGTTCTTGGACGTACACATAAGTGACCTCTCCTAAACTTTCTCAGCGATTTCCGGAGTGTTTTTTAACGAGGTTCGGTCGTTCCACTGTAGCCTACGTGTAAAATAGAGCAAAGCATGTGGAGATTAACACCAAAACAGCAGGTGATTTGTCGCTAATACCTAAATATTTGACCGGGGGAATGCTATTTTAAACGTCTCCCATAAAAACAGCTAGCTAAATCAAAACGACACAGGTTAGTTGTTATTCTTTTCATTGCTTTGTCTACTTTTTAAAAGAAAAAAATAGTTTGATATGACATCTGGTCACAGGAGGTGGCGCACAGAGAAACTGTACACCTACTGAGGAGACTTCCTCGAATCCTCCCGCCTCTTTGTTTTTCCAGACACAGGATCTTTTGATGCACCCACAAACAAAACTTGGATCAGGGTTGATCCAAACGGGATGTGCGATCTGAATAATCAATAGCAGCATATGCCAAAGGGATAATAATCTCCTGTGTCCTATTTTTGTTCCCCTTCCAAACCTCGCCCTTCTCAAACATCTCGCCTTTCCGTTGCCTCTTTTCTTCTCCACTCTAACGATCCCGTCTTTCCCTCCATCCTTCCCCGACTCTAGCTGTTACAGGTTGCCTTGCAGGAAGCCCAGACGCCCGTGCCAGCCCGAGTTTTATTACAGCCACCAAGTCTGCCAGTGCATCCCCAAATACATGAGGCCTCAGTGGAATTAAAGGCGGGAGCAGGAGCGCAGATGCTGCCGCTGACTGCCCACTGAAGACTAAAAGGTGCAGGAAGTGGGACTACTGGCTATCAGATGACTACAAAGCAACATTTGTGAGAGTTTAAAATGGGCCTGCACCGACACAGGAGGATCAGCGAGCTTCCCGGCTGAACAAAGAGGCCTAAACGCCCACCTGTGTGCAGCAAAGCGAGTCTGACTTTTGTCTGAAAATACCCATGCCTTCTTGCGATTGTTAATAACACAACGCCGACTGGAAGTAGCCAATCACGTGTGGAGAAAGCCCGAAAAGCGTGACAATGAAGCAGGATGGACCAATCAGACTCTAAGCCAGCGTTCATCCCGGCTCCGACATGTTCATGCAAGAAATCCAACCTGCTGTGAAATGGAAAGTGGAAGAAGATAATAACAGAGTAGACTTTTTTTTTCTTTTTTTTTAAACCAAATAAATAAACTTCACACTTTGGCAGAGACATTTGAGAGACATTTGCGAACTATTCTGCAGAAATCATGTAATGTGATGTGTGCTGAATGTTGTTAGAGCCTTATTTTGCAACTTTTAGTCGAGGCTAATCTTTCATTTTCACAAATCTACACCGAGGGAGAAAGTGAACATCATGTTTTTATTTTTTTATTTAGCCTTACAATACATTTTTTTAAACTGTAAATGTCTGATGTACTCTGTAGAAGAATGCCAGGCCCGAAACACTCCCAACAGTTATTATATCCTCCAGTTTCTACTTGTCTGTGCTGCTCTTTGAAGATTTCCCTCATTACATGGCTGAATCCAGTCACTGACATGATTACTTGGGTGAAATTCTGGGTCTACTAATTTAACTTGCTCTGTAAGTAACACTGTTTGTGTATATTTAATAATTATTGTATTTTATTTTGTAGATGGAATCATGTGTAGTTGTAAGATACTGTATTTAAGTCACTATCCTATCTAAATATTGTTTATGGAGCAAAACTACTTTGTACTCGAGCTGTTTTAATTATTATGGACATTGTGGAGCTGTGTTGTTGATTGTCAAAGCAAACACATTAATCTGACAGGTTGCTTAGACACGTTTAAGCCATTCATTGTGATGATGATGTAGATCGTGTTTGTTCTCTGTGGATGAAAAACTGAAAACTCTCTTATCGTGATTAATTATTTAACAGTAGTTCTGAAGCATTGATTAAAGCCTGATCGTGTTTGTCGGTAGAAGAGCAGTCCGTTAATACTTTACTCGTGTTCAACTTGAGACAAATAAACACTGCATTTAAAGACACACGTGTTACCGCTAGTAAGGCCGTAAACCAAGACTTCGAAAGGTCGCAAATCTCAAGAAACATCTTATTTGTCACTTGCCAACATCTGTGAATTTTTCTCAGTATTAAGAGAATTATTTTACACAATGTTTTGTCATTTAATGTCACCTTTAGCAGCCCAGGATTCACTATTGCTGCCAGAGAGCTAATCCTTAGCACCTGTTTAGCACTAACTGACCACTACACCAACCAAACGCTCACATTGGTGCAATATGTTTTATCAGACTTACCCTGGCTTCAGCAGAACTTGGCAGCTTGTAGTTAAGACCCGGGAAGTTGTTGGAAACAAACTTTGTTCGAGTCCAAGTGGTCACGATTTCCGGAAGTTGGGAGAACACTGCTGCTAGGCACGAGCCTCAGAAGCTAACAGTTTAGCAAGCTAACAACAGAGTAACTTAATGAAATAATACATCAATAAAATAGGAATAATTTGAATCAGATAATAATATTTAGTCCCATAAATTAAACTTTACGCTGCTAGACAAATGTCGTCTGTCGTAAACAATGTGGGATTAAATTACAATATGTTAACAATGTTAGCTTCCGCCATGTTAGCAAACAAAGCAGTGAACTTGAACCTTATTTTCTTTAAAAAACATATTTTTATATTATTTTATAATATGCTTAAGAAGAAATATAGGTATTTAAAACAGCATAATATTTTTTTGTGCTTATTATTCTTCCTACTTTAAGTGACACGGCCGTTCGCTTGCTAACCGCTAACCCGTTAGCTTCTGTGACTTCTCGATGTCAACAGTTGCCCAGCAACAGCAGCATTGTCACGGCTTGCGGCTGCATACTAACGTCAAGCATTTTGTGAGCTTTTCATGTCGTAATTAGAAACTTGCGAGCTCCTTTTTAAAACGGGGTAAAGCAGTATTACATTTTCTCGGTCATTTTTTAATGTCTGACAAAAATGTTGACATACCCTTTCATTGTGCCATTTCTTTACCCGTTTATTAGCATGTTAAAATGTTAGCCTCGGCGGCTTGGCGTTGCCTAGCAGCAGTGCTCTTTAGATTTACGGCTGCGCCAACTACCGCTCCTCCTTCACACATACCTGCGGGTGGGAAACTTCACTCATGTGGTCCACCTCCCCTTCCTTTCTGCCACAACAAACAATACTGATTCAGGTGGAAAATAAAGAGATCACCTTTGTGTCTGCTCTGATCTCAGCTTCGGCTTCAATAGCTTATTACAGCTATGATTACAGTGATTGATTACAGAGAATAATGTCTGAACAGTAATTACTGACATCAAACAGAAAGACACAGCGGACTAAAACATATTTAATCTCATTGCAAAATCAATGAATTATGTAACTGGCTCTGCTTTGGCAGAACAACTGACAAAAACAGGGAATTATTGCGTATAATTTTAATGACACTGCTCTGAAGTGTCTATTCACTTTTAATGGATAAACTGGTTTCACATGTTGGATTTCAACCTTTAATAAAGGTAACGTGACATGCATTTTGTGGAAGTTTAATCCTGAGAGTTTACATAGTTCGGGTGAAAACACAACAGAATCGATGCCATTTGAAATAACTTTTATTTTTTTGTCTTCAAGAACAAAATATAAACCCAACTCCAACATTCCCCTTATATAATAAGCCATTGAAACTCTTCAAATATTTACAAAAGATAGAAAACAAAACATAAATAAATAGAACCTGCTGCTCGTGAAAGACCTGTGCGGCCTCCCGGTAACACTTGTGGCAGGTCACGCCCGCCACGTCAGTTTCTTGCAATGTTTTTTTTTTTTTTTTTTTTAAACTCAGTGACGATAGAAATTAAACGTATAAGCGAGAAAGCAGAATATGAGCTGCTCTGCTCCCTGCACAGATAATTACAAAGTATTAAAATGAACATACTAATGCAGCGATAAATTAGTGGGACGTAGCCGTTATTGCAAAATGAGTAGACGTGATTGGAAGTGAAGCCATTTCTCAAGGCTGTACATTAATAAATACAGTAGAGCAGACAGCATTATGATGCAAACATTATTGATGAAAGCAAAAAAAAAAAAAATGCACCCTGCTAAAATGTGAAGGAACTATTGGTGCACGCTGCCCCCTACTGGTTACTCATGATGAGGACACGCAGCTGAGATTTAACCGAGCCCTGTAGGGAACTTACTTTTATACAATTAAACAAGAATTACACATTTAAAAACTTCTCAAAGAATATTCTGATACAGCGATCTTACAACGTAAGAGTTTAGACTCAGTCTAGATTAAGTTTGTAACCACAGGATGTTAAAACAGCAACAGCTTTTAGAGGCTTTACTCTGTACATCCCAACCACTTGAGTTAAAGAGAAGCAAATCAATAGAAATTATACGAGTGCAAAAAGCAAAAAAAAACATGTTATGGCTTACTGATGTGAAAATTATGCGTGACAGCAGCAGCCGCCTTGTCGTCTCGCGTCAGTTATTTTTCACAGCTTTCGAGAGTCTCAAGTCTTTTTAAGCCACAACGCTTAAATCTCCAAACCGGGTGAAGCCGCGGGAAAACGGCATCACGGTTCCAAAGCAGGCACTTCAGTACTAGCTGTCCTTCTAAACAATCTGACTGGGGTTCAGTTCAGTAGTCTTTTCAGAGAGATTGGCATGTTATGTCACAAGTCCAGGCTGCTCCCCCAGCCTCGCTTTACAGGCGAATGCTGTAAAGAAAGAAAGAAAATAAATAAAGTTTTCCGAACCCTTTCAGTTCTTGAGCGTTTGCCCACGTTAATGAAGATGATGTGTTGAGGTACAGTCCATCCACAGGCTCCGTGCAGGTCCACAGGTCCAAGTTTTATTCTTGATTTAGTTAAATACGACGCCTGAAACAGGAAAATAGAAGAGGGAAGGACACCAAGTTATTATAATTTGACAAACGTTTAAGCTTCGTACAGCAGATTATATTAAATGGAACGTTTTTAGGGTCTTTCTTAAAAGCTAATTTAAAGGACGGTCTTGTGTTTGGACCAATTTGCATTATATAGACGCTTTAATACAACATTAACAAGGGATGCAACTCAAACCGGAAAAACAAAAATGCACTTAGGGCCGAAAATTGCAGCGGTTGTTGCGGCGATAAAATGTTGTGATGACGCAAGTAACAACCGCTGCAATTTTGGTCCTGAAGTGCATTTTCGTCCAAACATTTCCCAACATTAACACCCAGACCTCTTCAGCAATCACTTCTCCACACTCACCCTCGTCATCAGAGTCGAATCCAAACAGGCTCGAGCACTTCTTCATCTCCACGTGACCCTGAAGCTCCTCGGCGCTGTTGAAAGTGGCGAAACAGTTGGCGCAGCGCTGTCTCTGCAAAGCGCTCACCGCGTAACTGGGCTCGGGGGGCGGGTTCTTCTGAGACGGCCTGCCGGCGGCCTCCTTCCTCCGCTTTGGCATGGTGATGTACTTCTCGTCCAGGTAGGCTGTAGGCGGCAGACGCATGTATGGCTTCTTGCCGTACTTTGCCAGGGTGTCTTTGCAAACTGTGGACTTGCCCGCTTCGCTTTGTGCTTGCCCGTTTATTAGATGGTAACCGGGGCCGCTTGTTGCGGGCGGAGGTTTGTCCCCTTCACCTGCTTCGACCTCGGCGAGACGCTGGACTTCAGCTAAAGAGTTCTTGGATGGTGATTCACAATCATTCTCCTTGACTTTCTTGACAATCTTCCCGTCGTCGTCCTTACTAACATCCTTGCGCTTCTTATTTTTCGTGACATTTGATTTCTCTTTTTTGGAAACCTTCTGCGTCTTCGCCTTTTCGTTTAAGAGGTTAGCGACGGGAGGCACGGCGGGACCAGAGCTGCCGAGCGTTGCGTCTTCTTTTCCTGTTCCCTCCTCCCCTAGCGAGCTCTTGGCTAATGCTAAGGCTTCACCCTGTTGTTGGTCTTCACATTTTGACTTTTTCAAGGCAGCTGTTTTGTCTTTGCGCGGACGATTTTCCTTGACGCGCTTCTTGAGGACGTCCTTAGGGTTAGCGAGGGATTTCTTCGCCTTTGATTTGACCTTCTGCTCCTTCTCTGTGGTTGTTGGTACGTTTAAGTTGCTATCTGGGATCGAAAGCGCAGAGGTACTGGAGACGTTTTGTGTTGAGTCCGCGGTTTCTACTGTTGCCATTTCAGAACTCTCCACCGACGCCACTTTGTCCTCTTGTGGAAGACCAGATTTGGACGCTGCAGGCTTCTTGCTCATTTTACAATTCCCATTCTTGGCCTTGCTGGAGTCTGAAGGCGCGGGACGATTTTTAACTTTCGTCGTATTATTCTCTTGATTCCTTTTGGTCGGCCTGGCTGCTAATTTCTTGGACTTCTCGCCGCTCGTCTGTTCGTTCTGCAGAGACGCCTTTCCTTGGACGGCTTCATTCTTTTGAGTGTTTTCATCGTGAACTACGGCGCTCAACTTGGGAGGACGGCCTTTTCTCTTAGGCCACTTCGTGTTTACTTTGACCTGCCTCTTCCTTAATTTATGCCGCGCCTTTCTATGTTTTAACAGTGATGATGAAAAGCCTTTGTGAGCTCTGGGAGCTGCCGGGTTTGTGCTCGTTACGTGGCCTTTTCTCAAAGTATGCCTCAGTCTGAGGTTAGGAACAGCCGGCTGTGCGGAGGTGTCCTTGTTTGAGAGGTTCTTCAACACGTTTGAATTCTTCCCTTCATGTCTTTCCTTTAACTCTTGTTTTATCTGAGATGCAGGCAAAGGAGGAACCCGTTTGCTTTCCGGTGAATCGTGCGTAGCAGCTTTGAGACTCTCGTTTACATCGGTACTGGCAGTAGCATCTTTTGAACCCTGGTTCGGTTTCTTTCCAATTGTTGTGTTTTTATTTTTCTCTCCCGTTTGCACATTTAGTTTTTTGTCTTGTTTACTAGATTTGGCGGCATAGTGTTCCCGCTCGTGCAGGTTCAGCGCCCAGAGACAAATAAACAGCTGAGAGCATCCAGGGAGGCAGCATGCTGCCTGCAGCGGACTGTGCTTCCTGGTGTGGCGTCTCATTTCTATTCCGGTTTTAAACCTGGCCGTGCAGCCCTGGTGGAGGCAAGGATGCCGCGGAGTGAGCCTGTGTCTCTCGACGTGGTGCTGAAAATGTTCAAAGCTCCACAGGACCCGCATGCAAATGTTGCATTTGCCGCTCCCAACGCGGAACGCCAGCTCTAACGGTTTGATCTCGCCGTAGTGATCGTCCAGAGCGTGGTACAAGGGCGCAACGCGGCTCTTTGACAGGTCTGTAAACCACGAGCATCCATCGACGGGACAGCTAACCTTCTCTTGTAGCTCTACGTTTTTCTCTTCGCCAACCGCCGTGCTCTGTTTTGCCGCCACCTTCACGACTGGCAGAGACTTTTTCTCCTTCATTTTCTTATCCGAGGAAGAGGCAGACTCTGATTCCATCTTGGTATCTTGCTTTTCTTGTAACCTGGGGTTCTCAGCTCCCTTACTTCCTCCTTCAGAGATCTCCTTCTTCACACATGCCGGCTTAGAGTCCAGGTTTACTTTTGATCGGTTCGATTCTTTCTCTTTACCAATATGCCCGTTCAACTTATGAACGGCTGTTTTACTTTTAAGGTGCTTTGTTGCGTTTTGTTTCTCTTGTAAAGACGGACCATCCACTGCCTTATCACTAGATCTTAATGTCCTCGTTCGTACGTTTATTGATTTAGAATCAGCAACAGGCGTCTTCTGTCTCTTTCTACACCCAGAGGACGTGTTAGTGGTCTTGGCTTTGGCAGAGGTATTAGGTGCGGAGACGTCTTTGGTGTCAGAGACCCCGTTTTCTTGGGCTTTGATCCTCTTTAGCTTCTCTATATGATCAGACAGGTGCATCATGGCCAGGAGGTCGTCCTTGAACATGGTCCCACAGAACATGCACTCGTCTTTGCGGTAATGGAACATGGCGTGCGCTACAACGCGACTTCCCTTAAAGTCCTTGTTGCAGAAGGTGCAACAGTACTCCAGCTTGGATTCCTCCGACTCTGGCGGATTTTCCATGAACTCGCCGTCCTCAAATTGATCTGAAATAACATCCTGGGTTCCGTCTTTCCCTTTCTGGCCATGGACGTCATCTACAGACGCTTCCTGTTCTGGCACAGAGCAGCTGGAGGTAGTCCGTGTTCTGTGAGGAGCTTTGGGTTTACTTCCTACCCTCGACACTTTGGAGGCACTATTTCCCGGAGCTCGCTGTTTGTCGTTCTCCAGATTACGGGAAAGCCGCTCAGGAGCGAGTTCGGTGACCATTTCTGTTACTAACGTCAGAGCAGATATGTCTCCTATACCGCCTTGGTCTGCTCCAGATGCCTTGCTAGGAGTGACCGGACTTCTCGCAGGGCTTGGATCATTTTTAAAAGCCACCTTTGAGTCTTTCTTGACGCTCTCAGCCTGCGACGACTTTTTTTCTACGTCCCCACCTCCAAGCAGGACGTCTTGAGAAAAGCCGGCTTTGCTGGAGGCTGAAGTGATTTCGCCAATCACCTGATTCTTGTTTGCCATTGAGGTCTGCGGCGCCCCTGCTTTTGCGGCATCTCCTTCGGCTGGAGATTTGGAGACATTGTCTAAAACTGGAGACTGTGAAGCAATGGTGACCTTCATCTCCATGGCTGGCTCATCGCAGGGTTCTTCTGACGACGCTGGAGGTACGTCTAAAGTCTGTGCTTCCATCTCAGCAGTGGACTTTTCAGAAAGCTCTCGTACTAAGCTTCCCGAGATGTTTCCTGTGCTTTGATCTTGAGGGATCTTAGCTGGAGGCTTGGTCACTTTCGCCGGCCTCTGTGACGCAACGGTAACTTTCATTTCCACCGCAGACTTTTCACATTGTCCTCGAGCTGAAGATGTTTTTCGAGCTTGAAGAGCTTTTTGTAAAACAGAGGATTCAGCGTCTTTAGCCGCTGTCGTCCGAGTAGCAATCCCGCCCTTCGCTTCAGCCTCACCCTTTTCACACGGCTCTCTCGGCGGATCTTTCGGAGGACTCCCCTGCACAGAGGAGCGCGTGATTGTCGAAACAGAGCCTTGAACACTCAACCCGTTGCCTTTTCCCTTTTGCCGCCGCGCATAGCAGTGCAGCTGCTGCACAAACATGGCTGCGTCCCTCGCTCTGAGGACGACCTCTTTGCGATGTACGGGCTTGACGGGTTGAGATGCGGCAGGGATCTTCACAGTCGGTTTGTAAAGAAGCACCTGAGGGAACCCTCTGTGTTCCTCCGTGAAGGTGCCCATCAGCTCGTTGTCAGGTAGGGAGAGCTCCAGAACTACTTGCGGAGACGGTGGCGATTTAGGACCGTCCAAATAAAATCCTTTCTGGTGCTTGTTGTTGACGTCCCTTGCCTTTAGGTAAGCTGAAGCTTTGTGTTTGCTGTTGTTCTTGATCTGACTCATTTCAGATCTCTTTATGGCACAGGATCGGTGGTGCTTCTCGTTCTGCAACCCGTTCCTCTTCACCTTTAGAGGATTCTGCTCATGAGTTGCCGAGTCTTCCACAAGCCACCTGGGTTTTCTAATCCTCCTTTTTGGCAGGTTCTTCTCCGAGAGCCGCGTAGTGCGCCTTTGTTCGGCGTACCTCATGGCTACACTGTCCCGCGTTCTGTCCAGCTGCCAAAAGGAGCGCCTCAAAGGTTGACAAGACGCCTCCTTCAAAGGCCCTTTGCTGACTTTCTTCTTTCCAGTGTGATCAACATTTAGCCGTGTTTTTCCTGGTCCCACCTTTAACCTTTTGAGTTCAATGTCTGTACCGTCTTTACGATGCCCGTCCTCTTTCTGGCGCCTTTTCTTAGCGGCGGCCTGAAGTGCACTTTTTCTTCTTTTCTGACACAATGACGCGTTTGATCGGGATCTAGGCTCTTTGGTGCAGTAGTTAGAGATCCACTTGTCCTCCATGATCTCCTCAAGGGCAGCGCTCTCCACCTTCTCGCTCATCAGCTTCAAACAATTGGTCCGCAGAGCAATGAGGTTCCAGAACTCGGGGTCAAAGTACAGACCCTTCTTCAAGATCTGAAAAAGAACATATGTCGAGTCATTAGTTGTTCACACACTCTGCCAGTTCACAGCAGGAGATTAGGAAGGGAATAAACGGGTGTCTGCTCTACCTGCAGGGTTTCGAAGCGAACGTGGTTTCCGATTGGGCTGTACTCGGTGCCATATTCCTGATCAGGATGCATGTAAAGGAGGTACACCATCTTGTAGGACTCGACGGTGCGCTCCAGGAAGAAGACGAGGAGAGCGCACGCCCGGCACACCTCCAGGTCGTTGGGCAGCAAGCCGGCGATGGTTTTGTAGATGAGGGTCTTGGTGATGACGTCGCAAGGAAGACATGACTCCAGGGCGTTCGCACAGAGCTCCACGCAGAACTGAATACCATCCTCACCCACCTAGGGACGTACAAACATAGTTAAATGTTCAAGTGTCATATGGAAATGTTAGCATCTTAATTTTTTAAAGAAGGAGACTCACTTCTTGTAGGATGGCCCTGATGAATGGGAAGATTGAGTTGACATTAGTCGCCGACAACATCAGCTGTCGACTCTCCTGCAGTAAAGCTTGCTTGGATGTGTTCAACCGGCTGTGGAGTTTAGTCCACACCAAAACCAGATCGCTGCAAAGAGACCAGCTTTAAGAATCGTTCGGGGAATAAAAGGTCTAATATGCTGTTATGATTTAAGTTCACTTACCACAAACCGTACATGTCTCCCTTGCGGAGCTGCTGTGACAAAAAGGCTGTGCTGAGGGCGAGTAGCAGCTCATCCTCCTCATCATACTCCAAGCTACAGATAATGTGCACTGCATCTTTACCACTGAGGTCGGCCACCTTAAAAAAAACACAGTAAAATAAACATAAAATATAAGGTGGAGATTCTGCAGCATGCGTTTGCCAGCTTCCACCACTCACCTCTTTATGTAGGCGGTCATGCTGTGAAGTTTTATAAAGCCACGTGAGGTAGACCTGGAGGAAGAACAAGTGCTGTCCAGCTGTGGGATGCCGAGCACAACACCTAGCTAGGGCCAAAGCCTCACCGACGCGCTCACGGGAGAGAAGATACCGCACCCGAAGCTCGAAGAACACGGGCAGCTCCGAGCTGATGTACCCATCCACTGAAGTGAGGCAAAGCCATAAGAGACGGATACAGCGTCAGTTTACGTTTACTGCGCCGAATAAAGCTCAAACACCACGGCACTCACCTTCGCTCTGAGGTAAGCTGGACTCGCTGAGGATTGCTTGTAAGGCTGCGCCGGCCCAGGGCCCGCCGCCCTGAACCGAACGCTCCACCTGATGTAAGTGGACATTCTGATGCTTTGCGAGGACCAAATGACATTCCTAGCAGCGTTAGAGGAAACAAAGCAACGTATTGAAACGCAGACAAGCGAACATAATGGTTAGGCCCCGAAACAAAACAAAAAATACTCTCTTCTTCTTCTTCTCCTCTCACCTGGAATGTAACAGTGAATTGTTTCAGTGGCTCCTGATGGAAGTCGTTCTGGTCAAAGAACAGCAGCAGCTCAAAAACACTCCTGTGAGGACAAAACCACATGTTTAACAGTTTAAATCTACTTTTAAATCTTAATCTTTTGGAGGATGAAGCGTCGACAAACAGCAGTTTCTCCTGGCTCAGTACAGTGCTTCATAACAGATACCACGGCCAGGTGAGAATGCACTGATAATACAAAATACTGATAAATGATATACCCAGATGTTCTCATGTTGGACTATTTACTTCCGACAGGTTCTAGAAAGATAGTCGCCCTGTCTTACTGAGGCCTGGTGTGTTTTTTTTTCCTGGTCTCCTTTTCAAGGCCTCCTATTGTTTAAGGCTAATTCCTGAAGGGGCAATAAACGGTAACTCATTCATTCACAACGGAGGCAAGTGGCAAAGATCAACCGCAACCAAACACAATCCTAAAAGACACAATCAAGCTTCTTTTTTTAGAAGATTAAAAAGTTAGATCAGATCTTCATAAAAAAAGGCTCTGCTTGAAGGTATTTAGATTTTAAAAGTCCGTGTTTCTAACTCTGCCAGTAGTTAAATCTGCTATTGCTAAGTTTGCGTACTTACAAAGCCAGGCTGCTGAGCGTGCGGAGCACATGGTCACAGTTTGATGCGAAGACCGCCGAGGCTCGGGCAAGATAACGGAGAGCTCTCTCAAGGATCCTGAGCCGGGGCAGCGGCACCTGCCAGCGAGACGCGTGCTCCTCCACCAACTGCAAGGGACGAAAGGCAAAACAGGGTTACAAGGACGTTTGGCACGGACGAGTCGGCGGCAAGATTTTATGTTTTGACTGAAATTAGATGCCGATCGTGATGATTTCTCAAATATAATTGTTGATATTGTTCAAATTAATTAATAATAGATATCTGCTTTTGTACAGGTCACAAAATAAACTCCTAACGGTCGATCCGTGATGTTTTGATGCAGTTTTATGAACTGGAAGTGTTAGATCTCCAGCTTCCCTTCCCCTACATTGCACAATGATGAAGACTGTGAGCCTGTGCTGCTTCACACAACACATACAGCTGACTGTGACATGCCTAAACCCCAGTGCGCCTATATTGCCCTCTAATGGTGGAGATTCAGGACATCAGAGGAATCCAGTGAATGTTAACTGTCAACAGTGTTGATCTCAGGCCTTTGACAAATCACTACAGCCAGTCTTCATCCGGATCAAGCTGCTGCACAGAGTCACAACGCATCCTCAGCAGCAGGAGCGCATTTATTAGCTTGCTCGATCCAAACTGTGTTTAAAGTTTGCAGTTAAAGGAATGACAGAGGCCCCCGAGCAAAACTTATATCTTAACGTAGCAGGGCTTCCACATGCATCCTGTTTGTGCCGAGGGTTAAGACACATAATCAAGGCACATATCGAAAGTGGGCTTCATTGCCACCGACAGATAAAACATGCTACTGCTCAACAGAGCAACTTCGCCCAAGTTCCGGAATAGATAATGATTAAAAGACGTAAAAGAAAAGCGTTGTCAGGCCCGTAGTTTGGCAAACAGTCAACGTCTAAACTAAGCTAACTTGTAGGCATATATCTGCGGCTAGGTGGGCAGCTGGTTAGCCGAGTTAGCTTGCTAGCTTTGTTGTAAACACTTACTGTGATAAAATATGGCTGATGTGCTAACATTAATGTCTTCATAAATCATCTGCATCGAGGCATGGGTCACTAACTACACCGATTAAGACGCGTTACGTACACATGACTGCTTTTAAAGCGACTAGTTAGCTTGATGCTAACGAGCTTATCTGCTAATGCTAGCCGTTTAACTAGCAGTTCTGGGGGAGGGGAGTCGGCTAACATTTACGCTCTTATCTTCGACAACAAGCTTGTCACCAACTTCAGCGACGGCTCCTTACCTTACAAAAGTCCGAGCAGAACGCTTCACTGCCGGCTCGCAGTCCATCACTTGAGTGGCGCTGTAACAAACTCTGTAATTGTTTTTCTAGCTCCTGTAACTCGTACACACTGCTCTCCTCCGCCATACTGCCTGTCTAGCCTTGCTCGTAGCAGCTACCACACAACACATACATCGCCACGGTCAGCGACGAGCATTGGGCAGCGGTGATTGGATACCGCTAGCGTGAAGGGGAGCGCTCCTTTACAACGCCGGCGTATCCCGGCGTACGGTTTAGTCGGGGCGGAATCTCCAGTTGCAGCGTTGCACCAAAGGTTCCCGACGGTGCCCCGCCCCCACGGTGTAATCGGCAAACCGCTACATGCGTCACAAACCACATGGCAGACACAAACACGGCACGTTAATGACCGTTAATATTTGCGTTCAAGTTCCATCGTAAAAAACTTATAATAAAACTTATGAGTTAATCGTTTAAGTATGAATTAACACGAACTGTTAAAACTTTTAATCACGTTTCTTTTTTCATTTATTAATTTATTTGACGTCCATTTGTTTTCTTGTAATTAATTAGAATTAATTACGTACGCTTCATAACGTTGAAAGCGTAAAGACCTGACTCACCTTGAACGGATCACAGTTGACCGTTAAAAATATATAATCGCTGATAAAAAGTTAAGTTTTTATTTTATTATTTTAATATTCGTGTAAAGCGGGTTTTATATCGTGTATGAAAAAACAAAAAAATAATAATTGCAATACTCTCATACAGTTACAGGCTTTTTTTCAATTTTATTGAGTCATACACAATCATTAAAGGAACAATGACGCGATACAAAAAGTTTTCTCTTAGATGCAGCTAAAATTAAATAGTCCAGACCACTTTACAGCTACATCACATTTTTGTGTATAATTACACAAAAAAAAAATGAAAGCAGCATCCACTAAAAAAAAAAAAAAAAGACAATATGCCTATATACAGAAACTCTCTACTCGTATAGTATGATTACAATAAACTGATTGAGTGTGGCTTTTGTAGGATTGTGTTTGACTGATTCAAAAGGCCACCGGCATACAATCATGAACTTTTAAGACAAGTAAAAAGAAACATAAAGGCCTCTATTTAAGCCTAATACAAAACAAAAAAATCCATCTACAAGTTAAAAAAAAAAAAATGCTTTCAACACTACAATCAATGTAAGTAATAATCACCTACTGCAAATAACCAAAGCACAAGCTGACATAGTGGCACGATATTATTAGTATTATTTTTTTGCTTGTTTTATTTTAAGACTCAAGTTTCAACATAGAAAAAAAAGAGAGAAAATAATCAACATTTTATTTTTCCTCCCAAGTGGAAAATAGAAGCTAACCTCAGTCCAATCTTTACGAACACGAGATTATTTTTTCGCCGTCTTCAGGATTCATCGTTTGGTACGTTAACGTACGTAAGACATGTACAAGCTAACGGCTTTAGCACAGCTCGTCGGTGGACTCCGACATGGAGCGCTCCCTCCTCTCCCGCACCGTGACGAAGTTCAGCAAGTCGACGGCCGTCACCACGCCGAAAACCATCTGCTTCAGGGTCGGGGAGCCGTCTGTCAGGTCTGGTGGAGAAAGGGAGGACGGAGGGAAAACAGGTAAGGAAGATCATCTGGAGTGGATTTTACTCTCTGAGTTTATTGCCTTGTTACATAAACATGGAAATCCTCAATAAAAATTCGTTGAAAGCAAGAAGAGCGGGGCGCATTGTCAAGTTTAGGCCGCTTGAGGGCAGTAAACCTCAGCTCTGTGTTGGAAACATCTTCAGCTGCTCCGTGTTTCCTCAAGTCGTCCAACTGGTCGTTAGCTTTATTCGTTAGCAGCATGGACTTGGGATTAAAGCTTAAAGAGAGGGTACCGGAGCCGTTTCGGTTTTGAGCGGAAGTCAAATATGAAAGTTGGAAAGTATATGCAAAACACGTGGGCGCAGCTTTAACTGTGTTCTGTGTGCTATTGTGAATTTATCAGGAAATGCTCTGGGGAAAAATAAAAACGGCAGCCAAGTCTCGACGCATTCCCGCGTTGCCTAATAAACCATGTGACGTGACTAGACAGCTGGTTTCTTGGATGATGGAAGACTTTCCCACATCTGAACAAAACCAGGCTATGTCAAGGATTTTAAACGAGCTGGAGAAAGCTGAACACAACATTTCGTCCTCGTCTGCGATTGGCTCCAGACGAAAACGCCCTTTTTGTTTTGGATGCTTGCCCTGAACTTTGACTGGACTTTGTCACCCGTGTACCAGGTGACCCACTGAGGTCGGCCAATGTTATCGGTAGAAAGCGCGGGTGTGTCGAGACGACGCAGGCGGCCATAAACGGAGGTTCCGTTTACAAATTCACGTCTGCGTATACCGTAAAGACCTCTGTCTAATCCGAGGGTTGCATTACGAGCACTCACACTGGATCTGTTCGTGCACCACCAGAGCAAAGTGATCCGTCTCCAGAATGCGCGATAACTTCCCCAAGTTGTCAGTCAGGCGGATCTGTAAATGACACACAAACACGGCGATGAAGCGGCTCAGATTTCCAGCCAGATCAGTTCAGGGGCTTCGCTTTAACACATGTCCACGTTTTCCTGACCTGTTTGAACTGCTTGTAGAGGACTTTGCTGACCGGGTCAGACAGCTTGATCTTTCCTGCCAGAATGGAGGCCAGCATGTTCCCTAAAGTCACCATGCCCAGGATTAACCTGCGTAAACACACGGGGGTGAAAGCTGAAGCGTTTGTAGAGATTGTTTTCTGAAAACAAAAAGAAAAAAAGATGAGCGGCGGTAACTCACCCTGCCTCGTCCACAACTGGCGCCTGGTCGAAGCCTTTCTCTTTGAGGATTTTGATGGTTTTCTGGCAGCTGACGGTCGGGAGGACGGTGAGCGGGGCCGACACGTTCAAGCCCTGCAGCTTCAAGTTCCACCACCTGGAGGAAAATTAAATAACTAACCACACGCAGAGGATATGTGCACAGGAAGCAGACATCTATACGCTTTAATCAGACATACCACGGCTTCTTCACCATGAGGTCTTCCTCTCTCAGGAAGCCCTTGTCCACCATCCACTTGTCACTCAGGAACTTTGACCTTGAAGGGAGAAAACATCAACGTCAAGACGACCTTCCTTGAACCCGACGTGCATCATTTGTGTCCTGACTCTCACATGTAGTTGCGGATGGAGTCCGGCAGGATGACGACGCAGCGCTGGCCCTCCTTCAGCTCTCTGGCGACATTCACAGCTGCTGCCATGGCCGTCCCAGAGCTGCCGCCTGTTCAGGAGCAAAAGGTGAGTCGGCGTCCGCTGACGTCAGCATTGTTACTCCACCCAGACGTGTGGCGTTCGTGTGAGTGGGAGCTTCTTACCGCACAGCAGGCCTTCCTCTCTGATCAGCATGCGAGACATGTTGAAGGACTCCTCATCGTTGGATTTGTACCAAGTGTCAACTACCTGGAAAAATTAGATAAAAAAAAAAGAAGCTTTTTAATGTCCCCACTGCCACGCACTGGTCAAGCTAACGCTACTTTCTCAGGGATATGAGCAGCGCCATCTTGCTAATTTCAGTTTAATTAACACAGTCCTCTACCTCCATTAAAATGTTTATACTTATTATTGGGGTGTAAGTCCCGCCCACTAACATGGAGGGGGTGGGGCTTATGACCTATACCGCAGCCAGCCACCAGGGGGAGCTCTATTCGCTTTGGCTTCACTTTTGCAGTTCCATCATCCGTCTTTATGCCATCTATGGCACAGGTGTCAAACATGCGGCCCGTGGGACCAAAAGCGGGCCGCCAGAAGGTCAAATCTGATCCGCAGAATGAATTTGCAAAGTGGCTTTTGCAATTTTTCCATGAAAGTGCCCGTTATCCTGAATTGTCGACTGTTTTAGGAAGAGAAGTGGATGGACCACAACACAGACCCAAGACTAAACATCAGAAAGCTCAAATTTCACTTGTTTTACTTAGGAAATTTAGGTTTGTTTAAGTTTATCAAATGCAAACATTCTCGTAAATCTACAGTCTGGCCTGCTTGAGATCAGATTGGACTCAAGTTTGACACCCCTGCTCTATGTTTTAAGGCAGGAACGCACTAAAAAGTAGAAATAAAAATGAAAGGACTCACCGATCTGTCGAGGACGGTGGGGATGAAGTCGTACCCGATGCCTTCCACCTCGTACTGGGTCTTGTCGGTCTTATTAAGAACCTCGGGCTCGGCCAGGATGGAGCCTTCTGGGTCAACGCCAACGATCTGCACACGACACTCATGAGCAACACGTTCCTCGGCGGCTACGATCGCAGCTACGTATGAATCACATGGACGTACCTTGATGTTGGGGCATTTTTCCTTCAGCTTGCGAGCGATGCCTGTGATCGTCCCACCTGTTCCTGCACCGGCCACCAGCATGTCCACTTTACCTGTACGGATAAAGCGGACATAGGTTAAAGTTGTGGCACTTTAAACCGATCAGCAGAAAGTCGTCTGCTCTTCGCACCGTCGCACTGCTCCAGGATCTCTTCGGCCGTAGTGTCGTAGTGGGCCAGGGGATTGCTCGGGTTGCGGTACTGGTCCAGGATGTGCGAGTCGGGGATCTCGTTCTTGAGGCGCCAGGCCACGCCCACATGGGACTCGGGCGAATCGAAGCGGGCGCTGGTGGGCGTGCGGACGATCTCCGCCCCGAGAGCTCTCAAGACGTCCACCTGGGCGGGAACACGCATCAGCACACGTTAACATGCACGTACCTTCGACACAGATTCATTTTGTGTGGGGAGGAGGGCTTTAATAGAGCAGAGCGTGATGTTTTGTTAAGATTAAGAGGATTGGATGCGAAGAAGAAACAGATGTGCTTCTCATGCTCTGCCTCAGAATTAATATAGCTTCAGGGAAAATGCTGCTGGTTCAGTGCAGCCTCGCAGGGCACTCACCTTCTCCATGCTCATTTTCTCAGGCATGACTATAATGCAGCGGTATCCTTTCACAGCCGCAGCCAGAGCCAGTCCGATACCTAGAAGAAAAGAAGTCATTTAAGTAGGTTTTACAACACGGCTGCTGCCTGACAATTAACATACCACTGGTTGCTTTAAAACGCCTCGAGTACAAACACATGCGGCCGCTCACCAGTGTTTCCAGAGGTCGGCTCGATGATGGTGTCTCCAGGCTTGAGGAGCCCGGCTCTCTCTGCGTCCTCCACCATCCGCAGACTGATCCTGTCCTTGACGCTGCCGCCAGCGTTGAAGAACTCACACTTAGCCACTGCAAAAATCAAAAATCACGCAGGAGAGGATTCAGAAAGATAAAAATCACGCCATCAGCCCTGCACGGCTTTTATTTCCCCCTATTCATTAACTATAACGGAAGCAGCTAATAAATCTCGCATGTTTACAGGGGGGGGGGGTGAGTCAGACACAAGCGAGCGTCACGCCTTCCGTCCGACATGTCTCAACTTGAGCGCTGCGTGACTCACGTATTTCGCATTTGAGTCCAAAGGCTTTGGGGATCTTGTTGATGCGGACCATGGGAGTGTCGCCGATCTTGTGCAGGATGTTTGAGAGAACGGGCGACGGGATGTTTCTGGGGGGAGAAAGAGAAATTTGTAGAAGGGCGACATCTCGACGAGGTAATAGCACTCGTCTCACGGGTTTGAGGAGTTTAACAGGTGTGTGTGTGCGAAGCATCAGAGCTGGCGTCACATCTGTGCGATAATACATAACAGCTCTTGTTTCACGTGTGAACGTCGTGTGAACAGCAGACCGACCTTGGAACCTGAACGTGAGGAGAGTCGGCGTTGGAGCCTCCCAGGCTCCACGTGCAGCGGCTGGGCAGGTCCGGCCGGATCCATTTCCTCTCGGGAGAAGCGGTCTTCGTGCTGATCTGAATGCTCGTCTTGGACTCCTCCGGGTCCTCCGCCGCCGCCCGCTTGTCCACTCCGTTCAGAGGGAACGGGCCCTCTCGGAGCTTGCCGTCTCCGTTGGCGTGGTTGAGCAGCTTGGCGGCGTGCGGGCACACGGCGCTTTTGACCGCCGTCTCTTTGGATGAAGGAACTGAAGGCATGTCTTAACCTGGAGGTTAAATCAGGAAATAAAAACTGTTTTGTTTTTTGTAGACAGCCCTGACGTCTTTTGTTGCGCAAACTGTGACTCAGTCAGAGTAAATAAACGCTTTCACAACTGCGCACATTTGACACGTGTAGAGGCTTTAACAGGCTTCACTTACAGCTAAATGCATTTTATCTTAGCATAGAACATTGACTGTAATAAAATATAAAGATGGACGAATCCTGAGTCCATGACCCACAGGTTTCACCCCTGGAGGATGACTGCAGCCATCGCTGGACACATCACGCCTAGACCAAATCTATTTGCTTATTTCTCTTTAAAGCTGGAGATTATAACACGGATGTCTGGTTAAATGGTGTAACAATGTAAGAAATCTGATATTTAGGTTAGCACAGACAAATGAAAACGATCCCATCCTCATAAAAGGAGCCATTTCTTTTTATAACAGCAGCTAAAAAAACTGTTTTGATAAAGACGTCAATGCAAACGTCCTAAAAGTAGGACCAAGGTTAAAACAACAGCACCACTCCCTCCTGGTCTCAAAGCTGAGTCATTTCAGAACCGACAAGAAGGAAAAAAAAAAATGCTCCATCATGCTTCACTCTGCAGATTAGCTGCTTCACAATTCACCAAGTCATGGTGAGGAAACAGATTTGAGATCAAGTCGCCAGCAGCTGCACGGAGGAACCGAGAGTCAAACTAGCGACGTCAAGCTTCAGACGGTGTTGCATCATTCACTCCTCTTTGGCTTTGTTGTGAAAACATCACTCCTCACCATCTTTCTAGTGTAAGAGTACAGTGAAACAAGACTTTTAAGTTTATTATCCGCCACTAAAATCACACATCAACTTCCCGTCTGTGAACGTGGTTAATGTGAACCCGGAGAAATGAGTTATCACCCGTTGTAAACGTCGTAAATAAATAACCAAATATGACTTCATTGCGGATGAGTGATAAAGATTAACACTTGTGTTAACCAAACAGTAGCTTTAAATCACATCATTAAGTAAAAGCATTGAAAAAACACTAAAAGGTAACAAATTAATCATTTAACGTGCAGAAAATAAAAGAACAAGTGAACAAACTGTTTTTATTTGTCGCTTTTTCCAATATTTTATTGTATTTTAGGTTCCAGTTATTTAGCATCGTCTAATGCGTTCACAAACATCTCTTTTAAGCGCGTCGACGCGTCCAGCAGTTTCCTCCATCACCCGGTTTACACGGCAGCACATGAACCCTCACTAATGCACGGTGCACACAGCCGAGCCAGCTGTTAAAGCCAGGGCCCCACTCGCCGAGTTCAGGCGATGTTCACGCGCTGTGAACGGACGTAATCTTAAGCAAACACCGTCCTGGTGCACGAAGCAGTCTGCAAACTTTCACTTCTTGGGTTTATTCTTTGCTAAAACTAAAACTAATCCACCAAACCCACTATTAGATAAAGGAAAACCAGCAGAAAGCAACACCTTCACCACCTCATGACCACGTTAAACTCTTGATACCTCCTCAAGCTGTTAATTAAGGCAGCTGCTGTGGTAAATGTGGGAAAGGGTAGGTGGCATGTGGTGGCCTTACATGGTTCAAACGGGGCAATATGATCCGCTGTGAAAGCACACACGGCTCTGAGCCAGGCTGCAAGGCAAGATTGGTTCACAGGGGGATTTAACAAGGGGAAACTTTTGTTTAATAAGACAGATTCAAGCCAATTACCCACCGGGTATTAAAAAAAAATCACCTGATCTGAGTTTGGCAAACCTAATCTGATGAAAAGTCCCATATCAGACTCTTTTATCTGCTTAAGTTGTGCCATTTCAAATCACCTTTGGTATGTTCTTTGCACTCAAAAGGTGCCACAGCCTTTTATGACTTTAAAAATCGCATTAGAGTGGCTCAGATAGTTGCCCTGTCAGCAACTAGCACAGAGTATCAGCTGGTCAACGGTACAAGAAGCGCTGCCTAGGGATAATCGCTCAGCCATAACAAATTATAGGACAAATGTGAGCAGCAGGAATGCTGGCAGTAAAATAAAACGCCTCGTAGTGCAAATATGGACACCTTAAAACATTCAACACATGGACGGGAGAACAAACTGGGGCTAGCTTTTATCTTAAACCATCATTTCGTCAATTGATTAATAATGTCTCGACCTAAAATGTTGGATATTTGACAATTTGCTGCCTCTCTCGGTCTTATAATCACATTAAATTAGTTATTTTAGCTAAGTTTAGCTAAAATGCTACCATCAAAAATAACGTTTTTTTGTTTTGTTGTTTTAGCTAGGAATGTCTGTCTTTGTAAGTATTTAAACAAAATACGTGACTAGAGAAATAAAAAAATATTTAATGAAAAGCACCTAGTAGTGCAGACACGTGATCAAAACCATTATTTCGATAATTGATTAATAACGTCTTGACCTAAAATGTTCGATATTTGACAATTTGCTGCCTCTCTCGGTCTTATAATCATATTAAATTAGTTATTTTAGCTAAGTTTAGCTAAAATGCTTATGTCTGTCTTTGTAAGTATTTAAACAAAATACGTGACTAGAGAAATAAAAAATAATTAATGAAAAGCACCTAGTAGTGCAGACACGTGATCAAACCCATTATTTCGATAATTGATTAATAACGTCTTGGCCTAAAATGTTCGATATTTGACAATTTGCTGCCTCTCTCGGTCTTATAATCATATTAAATTAGTTATTTTAGCTAAGTTTAGCTAAAATGCTACCAATAAAAAAAATATATTTTTATGTTTTTAGCTAGGAATGTTAATAGTCTTTGTATATGTTTAAACAAATACCTGACTAAAAAATAATAATAATTTAATTGGAAATAAGAATGCATTATTTTATTTCGCAAGCACAAATACACACCAGGAAAAAATAAAAATACGTTAAATATAATTCTGTCTTCCGTTGCCGTTGGGCGGTTGCCAAGGCGAATGTAACATAACGTAAATCCGCGTGCAAGTTATTTAAACATTCTGTTCACGTGCCATACGATGTAATGCAACGGTGACGCGACAAAATAAAAGCACCTTGATATAAAATAAACGTCTTGGCAGAATTAAATGGAAAATAAAATGGCTACGAATGAATGGCAAAAAATATTATATATATATATTTGGTGGTAACGTGGGAACAAAAAAACCACTCATTTAATAGAAATCAGCGTTGCGTAGTCCCCAATGTTGCATCAGAAAAACGTCCTCAATTTTTCAGACAGCCAATGTCAAAAACGCACGTGTTTAAAGACACAGCATTCATTCTTTGTTCATCTATTTTTCACTCACCTGAAAATGCGTCTGTTTAACCTGGAAGGATGAAAAACACACAACCCGGACGAACAGCCGAGCCGAGGACAACACAGCGGAGTGAGACAACTTCCGACAAAGACTGTGCTTATCGTGACGACGCACGTGGACCAAACGGGGGAGGACGTGGGCAAAGTTTTAAGCCGCGCTCCGATTGGCTGAGGCGGAGGCGTCTGTTTGGCCGGCTCGGCCAATCAGAGCGCAGATTTCTCAATAAGGGGTTCGTGAAAACGCTGAGTTTTAAGTTGCTCGCAGCAGCTGTTTACCTTTTACTGACCAAACACGCAGCTCACGGACGTCCACGCATGTGACACCTTGAGAACTTCTCATGGGGCGAACTGTTATTAGAAAACAGACGGATTACCTCAACTTTTAGCAATTTATAATTAGTTTTAATTTCTAAAAATAGTCTCCACGCTCTTCCAACCGTATTTTTTTATATATATTTTGCGAGTCCGTGGGGTCAAGTCAAACCCAAAATAACCAGTTTATTCATTAAAAAGCAAACCTGCCTCATTATAAACTATTAGTTATTAAATCCACAACTTTTAAAATTAGAAATGAACATATAAGCGCAACGAAAAATGCATTAGCATTCCCTTTAAACGCACCATAAACTTTTTGACACTTGAGGATAATATATTACTACGATAAGAGTTTGATTTATAGCAAATTGCTGTCAGTGTTGCGTAATAAATTGCTTTTACAGATAGCCATAGATGGATATTCATGTTTAAAACTTATTTTAAATTAGCTTAAAAACTCAAATAATCCCATTTTATTATAAAAGCACATTAATCTAAACATTTAATTTAAAGCAAAGTGCTTTGAGTGTTGCATAATAATTCAGCGAGCATGAAGGGGAAAGGCTCAGAGGATTGGCTGATCATTTTTTAGTTGGTATTGCATCATTCCCTCAGTAGAAAAAAAAAAGCGCAATAGAAAACATTTTTATAGATTTTATACTCCTGCTTGTGAATGTGAAGTGGTTATTTTAACTACTACGACGTCCGTCTGTCCAGAGCTGAGTAATTGAGTCTTTTAATCTTTGTATATGGCAAATAAACAGATGTTCATATAAGCACGTCGTGCCGGTGCAGAGTTACAAATCTGTTTTTATTGAGAAAGCAACACAAGCTTGTCTTAAAAAAAGGGAATAAAAGAAAAAGAAAAACAAACAAAAAAAAAAACACTTCCAACAATTCACTGAAAAGAAAATAACTTTGTCGTCACTGCCGGGGCGAAGAAGGAGGGATAAGGTGGATCGGTCTTCTTTTAGAATCGCCCAGAGCGCTCTCTGTCCCTCGACCTCCGCCTCTCGCGGTCCCGCCGTCGGTCCCTGGAGCGGGAGCGCCGTTCTCTGGAGCGCGAGCGGGAGCGGTGCCTGGCCGGAGAAAGGGCAGAGGTTCATTTACGGACCCATAAAGAGTTTGGAGTAACCCGAGAAAGGCGAGACGAACGCACCTTTTCCTGCGGCGGCCGTACAGCTCCCTTCGAAGTTCTCGCGATATGGGTTTCAGGTGCATGAAGTTGCAGAAGCCGCCGCGGGTGCACTCTCTGCAGAGGAAACGATGCACAGAGGGTTAAACGGAGGGTGGAGCCGTGCCACGAGGAAAAGCTGTCTCTTTGTCACACATGCTGAGCAGCACGCCCGCTAGCTCGCCACCAAGAACACCTAATCTTTATCTACCTCTTCAATGAGTGCTTCCTATCACTGGCAGAACAAACAACACCCGATCCAATGGAAAATCACCCAGCGGCTCATAAAGGAGACGATCGGAAGTTCCCTCCCACCGTGTAAAGCTGTAAAGTAATGTTTCGTTGCACATAAGCGCAGTGACGCTTCGTCTCTCGTGGATTCCTTTGACCCGGAGGACGTCTTTGAGGCCAACTTAAAAGCCCTGTTCTGCCATTTACGCCACGTTCATGCCAGCGTGTGCAGTATGTCCAGTTCTCCTATGTTCCATATCCTTATCATGTCAGCTGATAGGGATATTGCCAAGTAAGCTCTCAGTTAAACGGCTGCAGTAAGCTCCTCCAGGGTGAACAGTGAAGCTTTGTCTCGACTTTCTTCCCACCTCGCCGCCCCGCTGCCAACATCGCATACTCTAGCCCCCTCTCAGGGGGGAAACATACTCACCCCATCTCATACTGGCGGCAGCAGGCTTCCCTGAAGTCAGTGACGGGGGAGAGCTCTGCGTGGATGGGTTGAGCGTTGAACCAGCGGTTGTTCAGGTCCATAACCGCCTTCTCTGCGTCCTCCTCGCGGCGAAACTACACACAGAGGACACTTAAATGTGACGCGCGTCTCTTATCGTCTGCCTAAACGCGACGATCGTCGTCAGCCGTTCGCTAACCTTAACGTAGACGTTGCCGACGAGGTGGTCGCCTAAGTTATCGCACACGTTCATCTCCTCCACTTCCCCGTACTTCTCCTCCATCTCCGTGAACACCTCCTGTGTCGGGGAAAAAAGAAAACAATTAACCCACCCAACAGGTTCTCGTTTTTCCTGCGCGCTTTTACCAAGAAACCTCCGCCTAACCAGTTTCCAGAGGAGACACCGTGCAGTGGTTATGTCTGAAATGAGTCATAAAATATTAATAACGCATTAAAGTGGTGGCGCCGCTACTATGAACATCTGAGCAGCAACTATTATTATGTAAGCTGAGACTGTTCATCTTTATACTGAGTCACCTACTGAACTGGAATGTGTTTCAGCAGATTAACAGAAAGTTGTTGCACGAAAGTCTGTTTTGTTTGCAATCGCATCCTTGTGAGATAACGCGGGCTGGTGCAATTAAGCCTCCATGATCTGGCACATTAATATTAAGGATGCACCAAACCACCAAAAATACACTTTGGGGCCATTTTTGGACAAATTTGCCGTGATTGTTGCTTGCACGTTTTGTTTCGACGATAAAAGTCTGAACATTTTGCAGCGGAAAATTAGATTTCGGGCCATTTTGACCAAGAATGTATCGTTTAGGCCAGGGGGGGGTCAAACTCGTTTTAGTTCAGGGACCCAGTTTGATGTCAAGGGGGCCGGACCAATAACACGTTATGAAAATGTTTGCATTTAATGACATTTCTTAAGAAAAAGAAATGCAACATCTGTTTAGTTATATGAAAAATTGCAGTTAATGTCTTCAGTGTATTTTTTTGCAATTTGCAAATTCATCCCGCGGGCCAGATTAGAGCCTCTGACGGGCCGGTTTTGGCCCATGGGCCTTATGTTTGACACGCATGGTTTAGGCACTAAAAGTCTGAAAATGTTCGGCCGAACATTGCCGCGGTCGTTGCTTGCACGTGATGTTTCGGTGATAAAAGTCCAAATATTTTTTGCTAAAACTGTATCACCAAAACAACACGGCCGAAACAGGATGTTGTGATGTTGTTTCAGCGACAAAAGTCCGAAAACGTTACGCCGAAAAAACGCAAATGCACTTTCGGGCAATTTTCGGCCAAAAATTGCCAGGGCTGTTGCACGCCTTCTTTCGGTGATAAAAGTCTGAACATTTTGTGGCCGAAAATGTATAGTCGAATCAGGATGTTGCGGTGAAGTTACATCCTGATTCGACTATAGTCTGAAAATGTTCAGCACGTGTTGTTTTGGCAATAAAAGTCTGGACATTTTGCAGTAGAAAATTAGGTTTCGGGTTATTTTGGCCAAAAATGTGTCACTGAAACAGGATGTCGCGATGACGTTTCTGGGATAAAAGTTGTTCGGCCAAAAATTGCTGCAGTTGTTGCTTGCATGTGTTATGTCTGTGAAGGTTCTCAGTCATCCAGGTCATTATAATCCACAAAGTTTCAAAAAAGGCAACTGGACTTAGAGAAGACGTTTCACCACTCATCCAAGTAGCTTCTTCAGCTTCGTCTGCGTGTGTTGTTGACTGGTGAAACGTCTTCTCTAAAAATCCACAAGTCCAGTTGCCTTTTTTGAAACTTTGTGGACTTGCATGTGTTGTTTCGACAATAAAAGGCGGCTGAAACAGGATGTTGCAATGATGTTAGCAACAATCCCAGCAATTTCCTGTCCATCCCTAAATCGCATCTTTTAGTTGAAACAGCTTTAGCTTGAATTAACTGTTTGGAAAGCATCAGTCAGAATTATAAAAGCCCTGTCGTCTGATCTCAGTCGTGAAGCTGCTGAATAAATATTAGCCTCTAAATCAATCAGCGGTCCTTGCGTCACCAACAAACAGACCGCGGCGATGACCTGTGCCTCCGTTTCTGCTGCGACTAAAGACGCGGCCATGACGCCATGCAGCACAGCGTGTGCAGCAGAAAATTTAGAAACGCGCCCGAGCGGTCGCTCACCTCGAAGAACTCGTCATAGTGCTCCTGCATTTCCACATCGCTGACGGCACCTGCGAAACGTCAACAAGAGACAGTCAAAGTAGAGACAAATCTAACAGTTACACCCTCTAAACATCAAATTGAATGTATTTCATTTAAGCATAGACAAGATAAAGCAGATCCCCCTTAGTCAACCTCTCCTGGTTTAACTTTAAAAACTTTTACCTCCTTTGCAAAACTGTTTGTATAACTGTGTTTATACTGAACACAGAAGGTGCAGGATGTAAAGACCGCAAAACAAATCTACTACATGCCACCTCTACTGGCTGCTGAATAAAAAGGGAGGCTCCTCGTTTGGGGAAGAAGCCTACGTCTATTAATCAGTGGTGTGAAACTGTTAAGTTACGTCACAAAACCAAAAAGGATGTGAAACAAAAGCCTCTCGTTGCACATTACTGCGTGACACTGGCTCAAAGTAGTAAGGCCGGGCGGCATGCAACACAGCATGAGGCCGGCTAGCTAGCTCCGGGAAACTGGTGCGTTAAGTCGTCTCTAGGGGACATGTTCCTGCGCTAAAACCAGATTTATGTGGGGGAAGGTGTGAGCAGTCAGTGCCTGAGGGTCCTGCAGATGAAGGGAGAACTTACAGTGTAAACCACCAGCAGACTGGAGTTTTCAAGGTTATGAAGGTAAATGTTCAAGTGGGAAATGGTCTGAAATACAAAACGTAAGCGTCTGTGATATACGTCCAACCGAAAACAGAGCTGGGGAGGAAAAAATGTGATTAGATTTATTTGTTTTCTCTGGTTTTCTAACGAATGAGTTCTAGCTAAAGATGTGACGGGAAAAAAGAAACTGAGATTCACAAAGATCTCAGGAGTAACTGCTCGGACGCGGCCTCTCTCTCGCTCTCTGTTTGTGTTTTTAAGCCTCCATATCTGCGTTCATGTTCATAAATCGATGTTAGCGACTAAAACGCACAAGAGAAAACGCTTAGCTTAGCTTAGCGCCGAGAAAGCAGGTTTGTGTTGACTCAAGGCTTTAATTCACAAGACGATCAAACAGTTCAAGGACTGAATTACATTAATATTTACTCTCCGGCTGAAATACTGATTCAGCCTTGCAAAAGACCAAATGCGAGATATAACTCTACGTTACAGATAACAGAGGGGAACTTTATCTTAAATAAGCCACAGCTGCTTTTTTTCTCAATTTAAGCACCAAACTGGGACTTCCAAGAATCATCGGAAACACTGACGCTTTATATCAATACCAATAATATTTCCAGGTTTTTCCGAACACGTCTAAGTTTACGTTTTCAACCACAACTACAGTGTTTGCTTTGCCGTAGCAGGTTAAGACACAGGCTCTGCGTCTGTACTTTCTGTTGCATTATCAAATAAAAAGCGAGCGCTGGGAGGTAATCGGCTTTCAGGCAGCTGCCGGTGAACGTTTTACTTACAGCGTGAAGCGTCCGCCGTCTGCGCGCTGTTCTGAGGGTTGCGGTAGATGTTTTGGATCAAGATGGTCTGCGAAGGACACGGGGAAAAAAGACAATATGTGGTCAGACGGGCGGTGCAATCAACGCCACAGAGGAGTTTGAAGAGTAGATAGATAAGAAGGACGTGTTTAGGGACAAAGTAAAGCCAACAACCTTCAAAATCAGAGTACAGTCTGCACACTTTACTTAATATTTAACAGCAGAGTCTCTCATCGTAGCTGCAAATCAACTGATCACAAGGCTCGTTCAAGGCTGCACGCATCAATGAGTCACTGAGCAGCTGCAGCCCTGAAGGATGAGCCTGGGCTTTGGTTCTCACCTGGCTGAAGGTTGGTTTGTTGTGCAATCTCGAGCAACGGTCCCCATGTCTGCAAGCTCCGATTTTAAAATAGAAGGAACAGTTGACCCTGAAAAACAAAAAGAGGGGGAGCGGGATTGTCATCACATCACATCATACATACTCACTATCATTCCCCCTGTGGTCTTGTTAAGTGTTCCTGCAGATCCCTTTAAACAACCTCACTGTAGACACTTAAATACTGCTTGGAAGTTAAATCACCACACAACCATTACTCGTGGGAGGATCATCACACTTCTCTGCAAAAGTTTAGCCCATGCACCACTCCTCCTTGAACGACTAGCCAAGCAATCTCACTCAAAATAACATTATATCACACGAATTCACTATTAAAAACATCGGTTTAGTGTTTGTTTCTAAAGTTACAATTAGTTTATCAGCCACAACGTGTCACAGTGCTTTTTGCTGCACTCCACCAGTGTAACAAAACAACCCCGATAGCTAAGGAAGCTACTCTGCTAATGAGCTTATTAACGGAGCAGGCAACATGCTAGCTTAATAAACGTGCACTTCCGGGTTTGACGTGTGATACAAAACACCCTCGTGAGCATTTAATAAAATAAAAACATTTAGGCGGACACCGGGCGCACAGAGTAGCTGCATGCTAGCTAAGAAGCATTTCGGAGTTTCATTCAATGTGCTAGCTAACCGTTAGCTTCCTCTTGCTAATATTAGCTCGACCAGAACATTCCGTAGCGCTGCGGCAAGAAACTGTGCCCCGCCGGGAGTAAATAAACCCCGTTACAAACAAACTTAATACAACACGTTGTTTTGTGCTATAAGAAACAGTAAATATTAACTAAAACCTACTTGTCTTTCTCTGTGCCGAAAATGGACGCCAGGTACTCCGCCATTTTCGGCTCGTCGGAAACGCTCTCCCCTACGTCATCACGTAAAGGGAGGGAGTTTGCGCAGTCGTCACCGCCTCCGACTTGCACTGACGCTGAAGCGCCACAAGTCTGTGCTGTTTCCCCAGAAAAGACCCCAGTTATTTTCTTCTTTACCAAAATAAGATTAAACTAAGACAGGCGTCTCGAAAGTCCTCAAGATGGCGTTAAAGTGATCCCCTTTGCGATTTTACGTTTTCATTCCTCTCAATGAAGTACGCAAGAACATGAGAATGTTTATTTTTGGCTTCAACATGTGAAAAAAAACTGTTATAAAGGAAAAACAGCACATTTAACACATTTAATTCGATATTATCTATATTGGAAAGCTAGAATAATATGATTTATTAAGTTTACAACATACAAAAATCTCATGACATGATGTAAAGTATTACATTTATTAACTAATGTTAATTAATGCTAATGTGTTCATACTTGGGTCCTATTTTAAACACTTTTATTGCAGCATTTCTTCCAAACATTGGAGGTCAAAGTTTAGAACATGATTTTTTTTAGGCTTTACAAAGCTGGTGGAGTACTCCCTTAAAACCTGAATGAAGCTGAGTCATTGTCAGAAAACCGAGTCCATGGGCTGATGGTGTTGTCAGATAACAACCACATGCACGCACACATCAACGGAGTGGGCATTAAAGCCCAGGAGGCCGCATCTCTTCTTCAGTGCACTGTGTATCCTCCACCGAAACCACAGAGCTCTGCACAAGGCCGCACACGTTTGCAGGAGACGCAGAAGGCGAAGATGAAAGGATGGGAGAGGGGAGAGGAAGTGAGTTTGAAGAACCACAGATGCTGCCAAGAAGTGATGAGGAAGGTGTCTAGGTGCGCAGGGTGAAACAAGACTCGGAAATGAGAAGAATGTGTGTGAGAGAGAGAGATTTTAGTGTCGCATGAGATCTTTTTCTTTAACTGTGTGGCAGCGGCGGCAGGGTCGTGTGGGAATCCCCTATTTTGAGATGTTACAGTGTTTTGCAGAAGACAGCGACCACCCACCGACCTCCACTATATTCACTACCTTAAAGGGGAAAGAGGTAGGAAGGGAGTGAGCAGAGAGTAGAAAGAGGAAGCAGCAGGTTTTAGAGAAGCTATGATCTCAGCGTTTCTCCGTTTTTGTTAAAGCAAGTCAAGATGTGCTCGGATGAACACTTCTCAGGCTGTACGTGACTGAAATATGACTGGAGGGACCTTTGTGATCATGGGGCCGAAACACTTCTGGATCATCCTGTATGTGTCAATGTTGGCAGCGCTGCTTCTCGCCATAAACGCTGACAGTAAGTTGACATTTCTGCATGTTGCGGCGTCTCAGTATTCTTACAGGTATTCAGACCGTGAAGTCAGCATTTCGTGACCACGATCTAAATTCTCCATTTCATGCTGGAGGCCTTATTTGTGTAAAGGCAGAAAACTCTGTGTATACTTTTAGATTTACAGAGGAACCTGACAATCTTTAAAACGATAGAGTTTTGTGTAAATGTTGAACAGATACCTGAGTGAATCCTGATTGGGCCTTAAGCGTACCGTAACGGCGGCGTCTTTAAAACTCTTTTAGGATGGCTAGCTAAAAGATAATCATAAAAAAAGTCTTTCTCTAATGTTGAAAATGACGCTTTTGGTTAATTTCTTCCACAACTGGGGGTGTTTACAGTATGAGTAGGAGCTTAATGGAAACAATTAGAAATTTTATGCATGAAAAGGCAGAAAAAAGTCTCCCTGAACTCCCTCATTAGCTCTATCAAGAACCTCCTTTCAATCCGCTAATGTTTTTGTGTTAAATTAGGAAGGCAATTTCATTTCTAATCTGATTTTTTTCCCTTAGCCAGGTTATGACTGATTGACTGTCCAGCAAGGCGCTGACTGACTTACTGATTAGCCCGTGTATTTCTTTCTGAAGTTTAAGATTTTATTATTCAGAGAACAAATTTCCCACAAAGAAACCAGATAGTGAGGCCTCCAAAAGAAGGAACCCGAAACCTGCCTGCGGTAACGGTTTTAAGGTCAAAGTAGAGCCAATATCAGGAGGCGCACTGGATGTCCACAGACAAATTTCACCCCGCACACAATTCACTAATACTGGATGAAAGTACGACTCGCATTCACTAGAAGATCGGCAGGAGAGGGTATAATTTTCATTTCACAATCAATCCAACTACAACCCAAGGCCAAGAACGTCCTTTGAATCCGACATTTTAAGGTGGAAGGTAGCGCAACAGAATCAATCCAACAAAGCTGAAGACAGATTTCTTCATCCAGGTCTCGAAAAATTTTAAAGAAAGTAAAGGAATGGACTGAGCTTTCACTTTAGAGCCTCCATTTAACTACCTATACAACCAAACACGCTTATATTTAATTCTAAAAGGATGTAATGATGGCAAAATGATACGGTTTTCAGTCATTTCATGATTTTGTCAAAGGGGGAACTCAGTTTTATTACCTACTCTACGCCTTTAGTGGTTGTCTTGAGCGCTAAATGCGGCGTTCTCGTCATTATTTGAAACACTTACTTATTAAAGGACTCAATTTGACCTCCTTTAGAAATTAGAGACCGTTTTAAAGCTCGCCTCTAGATTTCAACAAGTTCTTTTCAACACCAGATAAACGTCAAAATAACTAAGCTTGAACCAAGAGGAGAGGACTCTTCTGGAGCTTTCAGTCATTTCTACTAATTTTGAAAGTTTCTTTTTATATAGCTACCAAAATGGACCCCACGTGACGATTACGAAATTATTACGCCACATCGAAAAGTCAAGAAAGACATCCAGCTGTTGAAATATAAATAAGTTCTGTGAAAAAAAAAAAAAAAAGTAAATTCTCCCTTGGCGCTGTCTGCGTTAGGCGGGGTTCAATCTCAGTTCCCTCAGCTGCTGGATCTCATGCAAATTGTGTTTCCACTCATCATAAAAGGGAAATGTCACCAAGTGATTTTTTTTCTCATTGTTTAATTAGTTTTTAGGCTTTCAATTTCACTCTTGTCAGTCTGGCTTCGCGTACATTTGTCTTTTGATGTCGTCTCATTGCACAAGAAGTACTTCTTCTCCTTTCGTCCGTAGCTTAGCTTAAAATAAAACATGGATCAAAATCTTGTCACATAAACTTAGCCCTTTGATAAAATCAAACTACAATTAAATTAATTATTTGTTATTTGTATTTTTTTCTCTTGCAGGTGAGGACTCAAACTGTACCCTTGAAATCAGAGTACGCCGTAACACAGTTTACAAGGCCACAGTTGGAGAGGATTTTAGGATTAACTGTCCAGTTGTTTTCTGCAACAATCCACCACCAACAGTCTCCTGGTATAAACTTGGGGAATCTGATCTCCTAGTCAACTTCAGCAGTAAAAGTCAAATGAAAATGGAGTGGAAGATGTTAAATGAGACAAGCGGGACATCATTTTTGATCTTCACAAACATTCTCATGAGTGACTCTGGTCAATATCAGTGTCATGCTGGAGGAAGCATAAGTCATACCATCAACATCTCTGTCTATGGTGAGTGTGACTTCTCAGCGACCAAGAAACAAGTTTTCATCTTACGCAGTCCAGATTTCTAACAGTTAATCTAAATCATAAAACATATCTGTTTTCACTCAGTACATTAGCTCTGTGTTGTTTCACAGATAATAACGAGACCACTAATGAGCCAAAGATCAGTGTCACAAGTAAGAAAAGTATATCTGTACTTTAATTTTTTTAGCAGAGATACTGTGATTTCAATGCTTCAACTGTAGTCTGACGCCTAAAACATCAGTTTTATTGTTGTTTATTACACTCAAATAACGCTGTGTCCTTTCTAGCAGGAAGTCCAAAGACAGAAGACTCAGAAGACTTCTGGATGTATATGTACTGCGCTGCAGGGACTGCCTCGTTTGTCATCATAGTGATAATTATATCTGTCATAGCAATGCGAGGGTGTAAAGGTGAGACACACCAAGACATTTATCTTCATTCTCTTCTCATGTTTAGTAATTAAGTAACTCATTTCACCAAATCTTGCAGGGAAATCAAAGAAAAAGAAAAAGAAAGAAAATCAGGTAAGACATGAAGGCACTTCAAGCTTAACTGATCCTGTTGTTAACCTGCAGTTTATTTTAGTAAAATCTTTGACTGTTTGCAGTACATCGAGCTGCCCATGGTTCAGCAGCCCTCGCCACGTGCCAACTTCCAGCCCTCGCCAAGAGGAAGCCCATCAGTGGCTCCGTCTCGGAGATCCACCAAAAGAAAGGTGCCGCTAAGGCAACCCAACGAGCAGAGGTTATCGAGAGGTAACGAGCAGCTTCACGGCCAGATGGAAGAGGACATGATGAGACAGAGTAACACAGGACAAGAGGAGGGTTCTATAGTGTACGCTGCTCTCAACCATCACCAGCCACCGAGGGCCGCCGCTCGGCCAAGGGTGCAGGTCGAGGAGAACTCGGAGTACGCAGCGATCCGTGTCGCATAAACATCCTAAACCTACTGGAATAAATCACACTATTAAAGCACATGGGACTGTTTCTACCCCATCCAAAGGGGATAACTCTCACGTCAAGGAGTTTGGATACAGAAAACTCTTTTTACATTTTCAACTCAGATTAGCTTCTTCAACTTCAGTCTGACTTGCAAAACGACTCAACAGCAAAACACAACCTTTATCAACATAATGGGATCACACATGTGCTAAAATGCCATGTTGAATTCCCCCCGTTGTTGCTTCTCTTGCTAACACTTCTGGAAAATGAAAGTAAAGAGTTATTGTTAGCATAGAGCAAGCAATAGTTAGGCTGTAAGGCCAAAAACAACTACGCACTGTACACAAATAACTCTGGTTTATTCTGGTTTGTATCCTAAAGCTGCAATACGTTGTATTATTTTATTTGATTTACCAAGAATCATTGGTGCTTTAAGTTTACTGGTGTGTTATTTAATGATATGAGGTTGTCATATTAGTGCTCCAGCGTTGCTACAAATCTACATCCTGCTGTCATAAATTCTCACTAGAGCGTCGAAAATGGTCCCAAAGAAATGCGCTTTTCACTCCCATCGGAGTAATTTTTTAAAGTTTCTACAGCAACACCTTCAGTTTCCAGCTGTTCTAGGAAAGCTGTGAGTCCTTTAATACTAAAGCCTACTGCGGGACTTTTTAATTCAAGCACACAAATTTCAATATTTCTTTGACATAGCTGAAAAGAAGTGCAATCATAGCAACAGAGACGACGGAGGCAACAGCTAGAGGACAGTCGAACAACAATAGTTACCAAAGTAACTTGGGTTCTATGAATTCACTGTCACTGGTTATCAGGAAGAATGAAAAGGTACCAAGAAACCATTCAAGATCAATTTTGACGCTTTACATGAAAGTGAATCCGTCTTTCAGAGAAAGAAAAATATATATGTGCCAAACGTGTTTAGAGTGTAATCACTCTAACTGCCTGAAGGGGGAGACATATGCTCCACACTGTAGCTTTAATATATGAAAATACAAATTTGTCACCACATGTGAAAGATTTATAAATCTAATGAGGATTCTTGTAATATTTACCTGAATCTTTTAGTTAGGACATGACTTGAGTTTACACTTGAGAAAACACCCAGCGACAGTAACGGTTTTGTATTTCTGCAGCCTGTACCGTATAGCTATTGACTCATTTTCCGACTATATGAATGATTTAGAGCTTCCGTAATTATTGATTGTCATTCTTTGGGGAGAGGTGAATGTAATATTATTAATATTGTGCAATCAAATAATATAATGTATATCAATGATTGTTTGATTTTAATTAAGATTTGATGCAATCACACTTGGCTCTTGTGCTGTTTTTTTATGTAACTTATCTACGAACAAGGAAGCAAAAACATACCCAAAGTTTCACATCTGCTAAGGTGTAAAAGAACGCCTGTGCGTGTCATGTTTTTTTGGTGGTACATACAGAAGCCCACCGTAATCAAAAACAGGAAGGAAGTAGAGACAACCGCACATATACTGTGTCAGATAATACACACGAAGCTGCTTTAGAAAAGTAGTTTTCTCCTCGAGTGTCCACCATGAAATCTAACTGCAGTCGGATGGTCCTTCAGGTCTTGATGTTAGCGGTGCTCGTCCTCGCTCTGGATGCTGATAGTAAGTCTTTGTTATTCCTTCTATATCGCTAAGTATGAACAGGTCTTTGTTGCGGCCTACGGTCTTAGTCTCGCGGTGCATACAACAGGTGACTGAAAGCTTAACAAGACTGATTAAAAGACCAAGTTCCACATGTACATCACAGTTTAAGATTGTCGTTTCGGAAAACGGTGAAGACTTTGTCAGGTTAAAAATAACACTGTGACATTGTACATCGAAAAATAAAAGCGCAGTGACTGAAGCTTGTATTACAGAACTCATAATCGCCGACAAATAAAGTACAGCAGCACTTTCGTTATCTTAAATTTAACCTCTTTGATCCTAATCTACTTCAATCAAAATGGACTCTGACATTCAGTGATGTACTGTAAAAACTAATCTCCGTTTAATTTGGAACAATTTGTTACGGAAAGGAGCAAAGTGCTTAAACCACAAAGACACCACAGATGACTCTCTGATCTAAATTTTCTATCTGGTGGACACAGCTACAGCTATCAAAACCCACACGGCTTCAACTGTGATATCTCTTTCAGACATTGTTTCTAAAATGTTCATTTCGCAAAGAATATTTTTATCTTCTTTCTCTTGCAGGTGAGGACTCAAAGTGTTTCCTTGAAATCAGAGTACGCGTAACACAGTTTACAATGCCACAGTTGGACAGGATCTTAGGATCAACTGCCCAGTTGTTTTCTGCAACAATCCACCACCAACAGTTACTTGGTATAAACTTGGGGAAACTGATCTCCTACTCAACGTCAGCAGTAACAGTCGCATTAAAACAGAGTGGAAGATGTTAAACGAGACAAGCGGGACATCATTTTTGATCTTCACAAACATTCTCATGAGTGACTCTGGTCAGTATCAGTGTCATGCTGGAGGAAGCATAAGTCATACCATCAACGTCACCGTCACAAGTAAGAGAAGTATATCCATCAGTTTTATTTAGCAGAGACACTGTCATTCCAATGCTTCAGCTTTAGTCTGACGCCTAAACCATCAATTGTCAGACATCTCTTCTCTAATCTCTTTTAGTGAATGGTTTGCTAACCGATCATCTGATTGATCTATTTTGATTGACTGAAACGTGGTTGCATTATGATGAATATGTTAGTTTAAATGCAAAGGAGCAAAGTGTTCAAACCACAAAGACACCACAGATGACTAACTGTTCTAAATTTTCAATCTGGTGGACACAGCTACAGCTAGCAAAACCCACACGGCTTCAACTGTGATATCTCTTTCAGACATCGTTTCTAAAATGTTCATTTGGCAAAGAATGTTTTGTCTTCTGTCTACCGCAGGTGAAACATCTTGTGTTATTTCACAACGAGTACTTTTCCTTTCGCCTGTAGCTTTTCTGAATCATCAGACAGCAATAAAACAACTTATTATTTGGTTTCTTTTTTGTCTTTGCAGAGGAGTGTTACCCTGAAATCAGAGAACGCCGCAACACAGTTTACAAGGCCACAGTTGGACAGGGTCTTAGGATCAACTGCCCAGTTGTTTTCTGCAACAATCTACCACCAACAGTCTTTTGGTATAAACTTGGGGGATCTGATCTCCTAGTCAACGTCAGCAGTAACAGTCACATTAAAATGGAGTGGAATATGTTAAACGAGACAAGTGGGACATCGTTTTTGATCTTCACAAACATTCTCATGAGTGACTCTGGTCAGTATCTGTGTCATGCTGAAGGAAGCGTAAGTCATACTGTCACCATCTCCGTCTACGGTGAGTGTGACTTCTCAGTGACCCAAGAAACAAGTTTTCACTGCATAAATTCTAACAGCTAATCTAAATAAAATATTTCTGTCTTCACTCAGTACATTCACTCTGTGTTGTTTTACAGATGATTACGAGACCACTAATGAGCAACCAAGTGCTCCGAACTCCATCTGGCCAAACGTGTACCGCATTATTGGGCTCACGGTGTTTGTCATCACAGTGCTAGCTATTTGCCTTACAGCAAAACGAAGGTGTAAAGGTGAGACCTTGTCACATTCACACACAGTGACAGGATGATTACTCAGTGTCAGTCAGCAGTGGTCTCCTCACACGCAGACCTCTTGGTGACAGGATGAAATCTCACCGGACAAACAAAACCATCACCATTATTAGTAACTGATCTCATCTTGTGTCCATTGTGCAGGAAAATCCGGTAACACAGCTAATCGAAGACACCTTCAGAACTCCTTCAGCACTCACGTCTATTACAATGTCCGTTAATCCTCATGTCTGTACGCTGAAATCCATCTGCTTAGCTAGATTTAATCAAGCTTTAATTAATGTGTGTGCTAAATGAGTGGCTTTGCTGTTATTGCACTTCTTGTGCTAATGTAGAATGCCGTGTGAGAAATGTAATAATCAAATCATCTAAAAAATAAATTCCTTCATACGTATGTGTCACTGTTGCTGGTGTGTGGTGGTTTTCAATTCCCGTAAATCAAACTGTATTGAGACAGAAGTGAAAATGTGTGTGTGTACGTGTGTGTAAGGGTGAGCGTTCACAGTGACGGTGAGTGAGGAAAACAGTTTCCTGTACAGGTAACTTTTGTTGTGCACACATCCGTTGCAAATAGCACTTTTAAATGAAGTGATTGTCTATACTGGTGTGTGTTTTCGGCATCTCTTTTTTTAAGCTGCCCGTCGACGCTGTTTAAAGAAGTATCTGTGGTGCATCTGGAAGCAGACCTGATGCAGACACTGTGTCGACCGACGAACAGGAAACAGAATTAACCACACATCACATGAATATCTCACTACAGCTGAAATGTTTTACAGTGGAAAATATAGCTAGAGATACCATACAGCTAAAAAGCACTTCCTAACTAATTCACTAACGTTTACCAACTAGTTTTTGGAGTGTATTTAAATTTTAATAGAAAATAAGGGGTTTCTGAAAATGCAGCAGTGGTTTATGGAACATTAGCTTAAAAGCTAATTCAACAAAGCATTTAATTGTGAAAGCTAACAATGGTAACCCTAAACCTAGCAGTAAGCAAGCTAATAGTTAACAAGATTAAAGGGTCTACACACATGCTAGCACATTTGTGAGGCTAAACCTTGTGGTTTGAGTGAAGCTAAACGTTTGTTAGCATGCTAACATTTAGGCCATGCTAAATAGCTGAGCACAAACAGTAGACAACAGTTTGCAAGTCATGAACATCTGTAGTTCCTGGTCCTGAAAAAAGTCGTAGACATACAAGAAATGTTCAAATGTCTTTGACACGTAATTCTTAATATTTGGCACATAATACATAATATTTTTCCTTTCACACTTTGAAAGCTGAGAGGGATGTCATCAGTAGCTAATGCTAGCACATCTATGTAAATTAGTTCATTAGCATGCTAACAGTTGGTAAGTAGAACTAAATACAAACAGCAGCTGAAGCTAATATCATAAGCAACTTAGTGTACAAAAATTGGCACCAGATAAAAAATAAGGGGACCACCCTGAGTCACAGAAGCTAATCTTCAGGCGACCATGAATATCTGTAGTACAAATACATTGCTAGCACATCTGCGAGGCCTTACCTGGGGATGGTGCTGCTTTCAGCAAAACTAAATACTCCACATTGTCATTTAGCCTGTTAGCATCCTAACATTCACCAACTTTGAACACAGAGTGCAGCTAACGTGCTAATACCTGTCTAAATTTGCAATTCTCATGGAGTTAATTTGGTTCTTTGAAAGCTGTTTGAGGATCTATTTGTAAATCATGCACGGCGTTACCTTGTGGCCACACTTTAAATGAAGGCAAAGGATGTAGAGCGTTAGCATTTACATTGTAGTACATGTTTTGAAACCGTTGTCACTGTTGACACACTACGAGCTCTCAATAACAGACACTTTGGAGTTCAGGCTATGCGTTTCACACCAGTACCCAATTATCAGCTTCCCAATTTGGACGTACAAAGGACAGCAGGGTCCAGATATTGGCTGAAGTGTTTGAAGCAGGCACTTTATGAGTAATAGACTCTCTGACGCTTTGAATTCAGGAAGTAACACCTTTCATTCTAGACTGAAACTAGCTGCAATCTTTGGAAAAAAAAAAAAAACTGAACAAAAAATATTCACAACCTGCTCCTAAAGGCCATGTAATGTCTGAAACAGGAACCACTTCAAAAGTGACTTGACAGACAAAGGAAACCACTACATGTGTTAATTTAAAATATATAATAGTGCAAATTACATATTGCATGTTTAAGGTTTGTGATCATGCAAATGCCAGACAGATGCTTAACAATAAGAGATCACTTCAGTTCGGGTTGTGTCTTATCTTAAGATCATTGTGGCTGCCACCACAATGATCTTAAGATAAGACTTTCAACGTGATCATTAAGAAAAAATAGGTGTTGTTAAAAAGTTGTAATAATGTGACAAAATTTACCAGATTTCAGGTTAATTTGAAAAAAAAGAAAAACATAAATCATATGAGTGGAGGGGGATGCAGTGAAACAAGGGGTCCCACAAGCTGAGCAGGGCTGCAGGAAGCATGCAGCGCAGCATGGCCTGTGGGATGTGTTACATTTGTGGTTTTGAAAGTGTCAAAAGCCGTCGAACATCGCTGCATCGCCTGCATGCACACACACACACACACATACTCATAAACATCCCACCCCAGTGAGTGTATCACCCACCAACCGCCATGTGACACAAACAGGTACACAGAACTTTTGTCCCTTGTGCAACAGGAAAGGAAGTGTGTGTGTGTGTGTGTGTGTGTCATTGTGCTGTGCGCTGATTAAAATACACTGTGTTTATTATAGTATTTTAGCATAAAGGGGGGAATTGTGCACAAAAAATAAATAAATAATAAAAAATTAACTGAGGCTGGACAGAAAAGTTAAAAACTGGGAACTTTCAATTTAAATCTACTTTAAATGTGTCGCCATCTAGTGGTGGATCGGCGCACTGCGTTTTAAAAGCAACTAATAAAATAAGTAGTAATTTATAATATAATATAATATAATATAATATAATATAATATAATATAATATAATATAATATAATGGGAAGTTGAGTTATTTCAAGCATAAATCTGCCTCTGTGTGTTCTTATTGTGAAATTTCCTATAAAAGCACAGTTTCCTGCAGATAAGCCTGTATTGTTTTATTCATGATTCATCATAGTATCAGAGTATGAATCCAACATCACATATTGCATCAAAAACACACGACTGTGATTAACATCCTGTCCGCTTAAGAATGTGATTTCTAAATGATCTTATTTAGGAACGAAACTTGACTCACAGCTGACTCACTTCGATAAAACCTATGCACCGCACCCGTTTTAAACTATTCTAAGCCATTTAAAGCTATTTAAATGTTTGCACTGGTGTCCCGCATATCATTTCCTAAAGGCATGGAGGCGCAGGATGTGAGAGTGAAATAAGTAAAGTCACTGCCGTGGGCTGTGGGGGGATATGAGTTTCCTATTGTGTAGTGCACCCACCCACCCACAGCCTCCATACAGTAAAGTACATCACCGCCTCACAAAAGAATTCGAGCTAGTTTGGAGAATTCATTCACAAACTTGAGGGCTTTACTATGATTTTATTCTGATATTCTTACACAAAATCTTTTACGCCTTTAGCACAATGCTGATCCGCCCTTAACTCAAACTATTCATCATCTTTACAGATAGAAAAACAAAGTGAATACAGCTCAAACTGTTTAAGCTAACAAACTGAAATAAAAATGAAAGAGGAGTTTAGTTGATTTAACTTCAGTGATGGCATTTATTAATATTTAAACTGTCTTCATAGGCTATATACAGATACTATAAAATTAGATGTTAAAATATATATAATTTTTGCAGAATTAATAATACTGTACACAGCCTTTGCAGGATTATATTAATGTTCTCCCTAATGAAAAGATAAAAACACTGCTGCTCCCCACGGTTCACCTCTGTACGTCGTAATACTGTACAACAATGCAGACGCACACAAACATGACAAACATTTAGAAAGAAACACAAAAGTCTTCTGTCTGCCTCACATGCAGAACAAACACGAAGGCAGTGATTCACATCTGCACAGGAACCGTTGGGGCGGCGCTCACCGCCGAGCACGCCGAGGTTACAGGTCGACCACCCTACTCCGTCCCGCGCGCTTCAGCTATAAATAACAAACCTTTCATTCTTTCCCACCCAAGCTATCCTTGATGCATGACTCACAGAGGGCTGGTTCACCAAAAGTCAAGTCTTAGGTTCAGTTGCCCCCGCGCTTCTTTTGGCTTTCCCATAACTTGCCTCTCCTCTATCTGACGACCACAAATAAAAGGGCTTTCAGGTGACGCAACAGCGTCTGCGTATGGCCATGCTGGTGCCCCGCAGCAATCCTAAATTCGTCTCCAGCCACGTTAAAAGGCCTTGAAGTTGCAATGCCACAAAAGGGAGACTAAATTTTCACCCGAGGCCTCAAGTGTTTGGGTTATTTCGGTTCCATGTTGGCGTTTCAGTTAAAATCGTATCACAGCTGCGAGGTTGTTTCAAGGTCTGTTAAATCTGAGCATTACACCTCATTTAAGTACACCTAAGCATACATGAGCAGCTCCACTTTCAACTGTTGCTAGTTTAAGTTATGAATAATTTGAGATTTCATGGGTTGGATAGGATGAAGAAGGCGTGAAGAAGGCGTCCATACAAAATGGGGAAGCTAACCAGTTTGGATTTAGTTTTTCATTTAAACTTTCCTTTCTCAAACTTATCTATCTAAAATATAACTTACTGCATGAGGTCCAACCTTACAAGCACTCAAATACATACTTCAACACAAGTTAAGGTTGAAAGCATTCATTCTTCTTGACCAATGGTTGGTCAAACCTTCATAAACAACTTCATAAAAGTCATGGTTCTATCCAAAGTGTGCTATCTAGCATTAAATAATGTGTTTTAGTTCTGTTTACTTCGTAGTGTATCTGTGTCTGGTACTAGCTCTTGGGAGCAGAACCAGCAGCGTTGGCTCAGCCCTGTTCCCTTCCTCGGCACAGCGAGCTGCAGGGCACGGTGCTGAGCAGCTAGGTCAGACTGGAGCTCCGCTGGACCGGCATCAAAGCAGCGGGGACGCCAAACTCCAAATCAGTCTGGACAGAAACAGAGAGAAACACACAGTTGGTTGGTCGGCCTGCCACCTTTTGTCCCAGGACCGACAAGAAGTTTCCACAATGTTTTATTTCTCATTTTGCATTAATCAAGTAACATTTCCTCAGCGGGAGTCTGCACGTCTTATCTGGGTGTTACACCTTTATCCTGTCAGAGTGGTACTTGATTTTAGTTTACTTTTACCTGCCATCTTAACAAAAGTACATATAACATACATATAAGCTACTGAACAGATAAAAATAAAGAGTTTTGGATAACCTTAAAATATATAGACAGCAGTATTATTCTAATAAAAGTGCGATTTACACATTACAAACATGTTAGTTGCTTTATAAGTAAAATGCTACACCTCCATGCTAACAAGACTACTAGGTTTATTTACATGCTTAACCGCCTGTTAGCTTGCTAATATTAGCAAACTAGCAAAACATACGATAATGTAAAGACAGTTTTAGTCTAATAAAGGCAAAGCGCTCATTTGAATTTATACATTAGAGCATTAACCGCTTTGTGAGCCAAATGCTAACACGCTCTTGCTAACAAGGTAAGAAAACATGTTAAATATCACCACGTCAAGCTAACATGGTGATATTTGACATGTTTACTTACCTCGTTAGCAAGCATGTCAAATATTACCATGTTAGCTTGAAGGTGTAGGCTAAATGCTAACACGTTCTTGCTAATGAGATAAGTAAACATGTTAACCATGATATATCATTAAACATGATGAAGGTGTTAGCATTTAGCTTACACCTTCAAGCTAACATGGTGATATTTGACACTTTTACGTACCTCGTTAGCAAGCATGTCAATCACCACGTTAGCTTGAAGGTCTTAGCATTTAGATTACAAAGCTGCTAGCACATTTGAGGTGTCAATTCAAATAAGCACTTTGCCTTGGTGATACTTTAACGTGTCCATTTACCTTGTTTGACGACTTACTTTAGCGTGTTAATGTTAGCAAAGTGTACAGCCACTTTTAGCATAGTTTACTGAAGCTGTAGCAGTAACGTAATGGTGCGAGGTCACTCAAATTGTTGTGTAGATATTTCACTCAGGGCACTGAGCTGGAAACTGGTGTATAGTGAAAATAAAACTCAGGAATTTCTGAATGCAAGAATGTCTTAACATCATGGGCAGAGGTTGAATTTTTTTGATAGAAATCCAAACACAGGAATGCAAAAATAAATAAAGCAAGCACATACATGTCTGTGTGCGCCCAAAACGCCCACTCCCATTCTAGAAAATAATGAAACGCTGCAGGAATTCTGCAACCATAATTAAGTGCCCGCCACTCCTCTGTGTGCATGTTGCAGCAATACAAGTTATTTATAGGAGGCTCAAAAAAAAATGTATGGAGTTTAACCTGAATCTACACAGCGCAGGAGAAAAACATTACACTATTGAGACTCATAAATGTTTCTGGGGCTGTTGTTTTTGTGGTGCAGCGGCCAGCAGGTGTCACCTCTCATCAAGTTAAGTTTCCTTTAAGTTTTGTTCCCTTTTCCTCTTTCTAATCTCTGTGGAAAGGTCTCTTCCTCCCAATTCATCACGATGTGGTGCCTGCCCTTTCCTTGAAAGGTGTAACCGAAAACATGGGCTCCACCAGTGAAAAAAAAGCCTCTTATCTCTGGTCACCATTGTACCTTCTGGAAACCCGGCCACAAATAGACCAGCAGCATTTTTTCCTGGAAGGACCTCAGCCTTTCTTTCTTCCCAGCTGCGATCGAAGCAGGCAGAAGCTGAATTACCCTGCCCGCTGATTTCAAAAGGAACCACAGAGGTCTATTTGCGGCCGGCTTGTGGTTTGACTTAAGCCGCAGACATGACAGCTCTTCAGCGCGTCCGCAATGGGTTTCTCTGCCTCGGAGACTTTTGTCAACACAGAGTTTTATTTTCAGACTACTGCTGCACAGGATTCAGCTACGACCTTTGATGGATAGTTACTGCTAGTGGCTGTACATTATATATAACACTTTGCAAACATTAACACACTAAAGTGAGCTGTGAAGAAGGTAAATAAACACATTAAAGTATCACCAAAGCAAAGCGCTCATTTGAATTGACACCTCCACCATGCTAACGGCTTTGTAAGCTAAATGCTTAAACCTTCAAGCTAACATGGTGATATTTGACATGTTTATGTACCTCATTAGCAAGAACGTGTTAGCGTTTGGCTTACACCTTCAAGCTAACGTGGTGATATTTCACATGCGCGCTAACAAGGTATGGTAAGGCCGACCACCTAACAAATATCACCATGTTAGCTTGAAGGTGTAAGCTAAATGCTAACATTTTCATGCTAACATGGTGATATTTGACATGTTTACATATCTCATTAGCAAGAATGTGTTAGCATTTGGCTTACACCTTCAAGCTAACATGGTGATATTTGTTAGCTGGTTGGCCTTACCTTACCTTCTTAGCAAGCATGTCAAATATCACCACGTTAGCTTGAAGGTGTAAGCGAAATGCTAACAATTTCATGCTAACATGATGATATTCGACATGTTTATGTACCTAATTAGCAAGAATGTTAGCATTTGGCTCACAAAGCCGCTAACGTGTTTAACGCATAAATTCAAATGAGGAAACGATAGAAGAGTTTCGGTTTTACAGTTTTTCCCTCCGACGCTCAGCTGTGACTACACGAATAACTACGCTGATGTCAACGATGAGCCATGCTTAAACTGTGGGACAATCATGAAGTGTTAAATTATCAAGGCAGCTCCAAATACGCACTGGAGACATCACAGCTGCATCACAGCATTTTCCCCCTTAGAGGGCAATCTGAATCACATCACAGTAAGAGCCTGTGTTCCTGGAACATCTCGTCTAAGCCAAGACTGGGAAATACAGTGTGTGTGTGTGTCTGTACAGTCGAGTGTGAGAGGGGACGTTGTTATCAACTGGGCAGCCTTTCAACTTTGTCCCTGCTCCCTCAACCAGGCCTCTAATGTCTGTCTTCCTCCCCCAGTCTAAGGGATTAGACTGAGAAAGGGGGGTCTCTTTTCTTCTGCTAACTCAAGACAATCAGCGCAACCACTTGTTATTCTGCTCAGGATCTGCGGAGTAGTAGTTCGAAGGAAATCTGGAGCAGACGGGAGCTTAATGTCACGAGAAGAATCTGTTTTGTTTTTTTATGTTGTGCACAAGACAATCAATCATAATTTGAGATAAACACTCTTAAATCAGCAGCGTGATTGAGGCCTTTGTTATGTGCAACACATGTGGGCGGAAGTTGGTTTTGGAGCTTGTTTGGAACGCAATGTGTCAGTAGTGACTTCTCATCACACATAAATTAGAGCTTGGCAGAAAAACACGAGATATTTAAGGTGTCTCTCTTGAGACTTCGGTTCACTCGTGTGCCACAAAAAACAATAGTAAAGCTAAACTTTAAACGCTGCCAAGACGGGGGGGGAGCACCAGACGTGGTTCTGGCCTTGACACGGGAGAGCCACTTTTGTTTTTCTTGCTTTACGAGTCTCGTTTGGCCACCGGGAGCACCAGGCGCGGCCAAGCTTTCTGTCATTGCAGCATACGTTTGGCTTTCCCTTGGTGCGCAGAAAATTTGGGATAAAGAGGAAACTGCCCGTGCTGCATTTATCTTGGCGCTGCATCCGTTTCCGTGTCCGTCAGGTGGGGCGATTGTGGAAAAGGTGTTAACAGGAGTCGGTGATGATCAGTGAGTATCCACTATGACGCCTCAGTGCGGAAAGTAGCTGTGAGCTGACCTCCTGGGTTTGTTTTCCAGTGGATGTGAGGTATTTCATGGGATAGTGTGAATACAGACAACTTATTTCCACTCCCAAAGGTGGAAAAAAGTGGTTGGCAACCGGTTTTTAGTTTTAGTCGTTATCATATCAAGAGTATCAATATTATCCTTGGAGATACATTTGTGTTCCCAGGCTCTTTTGTTGTTTTTAGTCTCCCTTTTCAGCCATAACACCACGACTGACCAATCACCGGTAATAACACTGGTTATCAGGCCGCCAGGCAGTGAGCGGGAAATATTAGGCAGCAAGTGAACATTTTGTCCTCAGAGTTGATGTAAAAGCAGGAAAAAGTCGACAAAGTTGAGTGATTTTGGGCCTAATTCTGGGTCAGAGTATCTCCAGATCTGCTGCTCTTGTGGGGTGTTCCTGGTCTGCAGTGGTCAGTATCTCTCAACAGTGAACCTGAGCCAGGGTCATGGGCAGCCATGGCTCGCCGATGCACGCGTGGGAGCGAAGGCTGACCCGTGTGGTCAAACAGACGAGCCGCTGTAAAGTCAAACTGCTGGAAAAGTCACAGCTGGTCGTGACAGAGAAGTGTCAAGGGACACAGTTTTGGTGAGTCCACGGTGACGCTGCCGAAAGCGGAGACAATGGACGCATACGCACCAGACCGCCACGCAGGAAAAGAAGATGTTAATGCGGCGTGATGAACGTGCAGCCTATCTGGGGGAAGACATGGCACCAGGATGTAAGAATCCATGCACATCCTGATGTCATGGTGGTCTGCAACAACGCTAAGGTGGTGGTGGGACCCGGATATGGTCAGGTTTTAAGAGCTGTACTCTTTTACAAACAAAGAATATGATCTAAAGGATGAATGAAGGCTTGGTGTGGGAGCATCTACTAAATCCCGGGATGTTTTCTGTTTACGCAACCAAGAAGACACACTCCATCAAAGTCTCTAATGACAAGACGTGCTCGAAACTTGGCGAGCAGCACAACAGACTACGAGACAAACACTGCTCTGCACTCATGAACATCCTGTAATAAAGAGAAAATGCATGAATGTGTCATTTTAATGTCATTTCTACTCTCTCTCTCTCGCTTCAATTCCTGGAACGACCTCAGCCTTCTGCAGAACGTTCAAGCAATATTTATGTTCACCCACGTTTTCCTACTGGGATGCTGAAACTGGAGAAAACCTTCACTCTCACGACGAGAGCTGCGGTAATTCTGATGACTACGATCCACAAACATACCCCCCTGCACTTCCTCACATGCCTTTCGGAGAAACCACGGAGGGGCGAGCACGAACCAGCGGCGGCACTTCTGCGCCGAGGTTCCCAAAAGTCGCCCGAGGGGAGCCGTTTGAACTCACCGTCGGTGCAGATGAAGCACTTGCAGAGACACACACACAGGCACAGGAGGAGGACCGCCGCCACGCCGCACACCGAGAGGAGGATCACCATGGCTGGAGCCACTGCGGTGCAGAAAAACAAGAGGAAGTGCGCACCTCAGGCAACAAGGACGGGGAGTACAGCTAGTCATTACAGATACATAGTCTAAATTTACACTACGTATGTATTCAGATTGAGTCCCGCTAAGTTTGGCACTGCTGTTAATGTCCTCACCATTTGTGTTGAGGGACACTGTCAGGGGTTTCTCCAAACCCTGGTGGTGCACGATGCACTTGACGGACAGGTCGCTGAGCAGCCCCGACTGGAAGAGCAGCGTGCTCGTCACCACCGTCGTGCCGTCGCCTTGCACGTACGTGGACGAGACGGGCGGCCCAAGTGTCCGGTTGTCGTCGCCGACGTCCCACGTGATCTCAGCCGCCGGGCGGGACTGCGAGGTGCAGTTGGCCTCGGTGACTCCCGGGGACGTGGTCACATGGCTCACCTCCGGTTTGGGTAACACTGAGGGGAGAGAGGCGTGATTTGTAGCTTCTTGTAAATGCTGAGGAAGCAATGAAAATGTTTATTTGGGTTATCGAGCGTTGATTATTACATCTGCTGCCCGTCCATCGGTCCCTCTTCCCCCGGGGACATAGTGGCACAAGTCGACGTGGAAACAAAAGCCAGACAGAGAACAGAAGCGGAGCAGCTTTTACTGACTGTGTGTGTGTTTATGTGTGTGTCTGGGTATTTGGTTCCGTCAGTCCAGACAAAAGCGAAGCTTGTTCAGCAAAGCAAGGAGGACACACACACACACTGAGGCCTTGTGTCCGGGAAACAGTGGAGCACTTATCCTGTGGGATGTGTCCCAAATTAATCACCACTTTCCCTTCAGTGACACCCTTTCCTCATTATTGTTCCAAGCACACACACAAACACACACACGAAACGATCGGCGCAAGCTGGTGGAAGGTTTGCTCACTTTGAAAAGTCTTCTTTCGAGCACAGTAGCAGCACAGAGAATCAAAAGTGGATAAGGGTTGGCGAGGGACACCTCAGATCTGCCCGTGGTTTGTTTACATACAGAGCTTCCCTTTCCTGAGCTACATCTGGAAACTACACACACATTTCCTTTCAGCCTACAGTCACTATAAATCTGTCTTAGAAGCACCGTGCTGGCAGGTTTTTCTGCGTGGCAGTTGCATTTTGGGAATTTAATGTTTTGTTGCAGTGATTTTTCGCAGCTCACGCCCCATTTGAGACAAAAAACACAAAAGTCTCACCATAAACGGTGAGGCAGGCCGTCGCCCGCCTGCTGCCGTCTGGGTACGTGTGGAACTCGCAGGTGTAGCAGGCCTCGTCCTCCGTTTGCACCGGATGGATGGTGAGCTGCGTGTCCCCCAGAGCTCGGCTCAGGCTGACCCGGTCCTTGAACTGCTCCTCCGTCTTTTGGTGGCCCTTTTTGGTGTAGGACGCCACGATGACGGTGTCGCCTTGCTCCGCCGTCTTCCTCCACAGCACCTGGTGGACCCGCTCGGGGATGCTGTACCAGCAGGACAGTGTGGCTTGCTTCCCACTTACGGCCGTCTTGTTTCCCTCCAGGTGCACCTTACCTGGTAGAAAGAAACTTCATGTGTTATTATTTAACATAAAATAGACGACACAGGATGTGGTTGAGCGTTTAAAGATGGGGGATTTGTTAAAATACGATCAGTGTGCACGTTCTGAGGGAATCTGTGAGTAATTACAATCTGTGTGTTTAACCCTAACAGGATGCAGCGCTGCCTGCCTGCCTGCCTGGCTGGCTGGCTGGCTGGGTGGGTGGGGCGGCTACTTCTTGTTTCATGTCATTTTTGGACCTTAATCATAATACTGTTCAGACGGAGCCGCTTTCATCGTCCAAATCAGCAAAAAACACATTTCCGAGGAAACGGCTACGCTTGCGTTTGCCGGATTTAGAGCCTCAAACGCTCACCAACGACACTGATGCAAGTCGAGGCCTGCTGCGAGCCTGCTGGGTACACATCGAAGACGCAGTAGTAGCAGCCCTCGTCCTCCGGCCGCACCCTCTTGATGGTGATGTAGCTGGCGTTGTTGTGGGAGGCCGTGAGCTGCACCTTGGGATCCTGGTGGCTGACGATCAACGGCACGCTTGGCTTGTACGCCAGAAGGGGCTTGTTGCTCTCGGTGTGCCAGCGCACTTGGCGGACAGAGTCATCTTTCGCCAAGGTGATGTTGCAGCTGAGCGTCAGGGGGCGACCTGCCTCTGCTATCAGGCTGGGAAGGGCTACGACACCACCTGACGTAGGAAACGAACAATAGGTTAATAGCTTAAACTGCAATATATCTCACATGATAAATGTATGTAGACAACTTTCTCTTGTCCTTTAGTAGGAGATACCTTGCGCCGTAGAGACATGTGTAGCGGCGATCCAGAGCAGCAGGCACAGGGGGAGAAGACGTCCACACATCGCACACTGAAGAGGGGTTAGCAGCCCACTCGCTGACCCAGTATCTTCAACCACGACCTAAATCTCACCGGGAAACGGCCGCAGCTGCATCTTACTGGCACAGCGTCTGCTGTAAACACCAAGCCAGGGGACGGCATCGTAAGAGCTCTTGCTTTTAAAAGTCGCTGCCACGGCAACGCTTAGGCCTCAACAACGAAGAGCTGCTGATTCAAGAAGCACCACCTGAGGTCTAAAGGTTAATGTTAATCCACAGCACGCACTCTAACCTCAGTGAGCTTGTAATTATCTGACACCAAAACAAGCCGTCATGTCTAGACAGCATCAGACCTGGATATTTCAAAACCGATACCTGAGATAATATGTCATTTTGAAAGACAGGGATAAGAAGACATTAGTCACTCAGGTGAATACAACATGTGGGAGTATGTGTTTACAGCAAGAAGGTGTGTGTGTGTGGTTGGCTGGCTTTACACGTCACTGCTGCTCACCGTTTAGTGGAGATAACAAAAAGAAATATACGAACAGGGTTCTGATCAGCTCTCACATCCTGGCTGGACAAAACTGGCCTTTGATGAGGATGTAGAGGGGATTAAGCGGGAAAAGAGGAACCCAGACTAAACCACAACACAGACCAGGCACAGACCTCACAGCTTTACGGGCGTTATTTGCTCTTTTACGGTGCCAAACATCTGGCTTCAGACTTGCAGCCTGCTCCTGTTGGGCAGCAGTTTTCCACTACAAAAAACAACAAAAAAAACCTCCACTGATGTCTGAATTTGGCTCAAATCTGATTCAATCAATCAGTCAAATGTAGCCGCATGAATGGAGCGCAAATGCTTCACTGCAATGCAAACAATATGTAGTAATTTTTACAAGAATGTTTCATGTCAACCCTGCCACCAACATAAATCCTAAAGAGTCTGCTCTACATCCAGATGTGCGACAGAACACTTTGGCCACATCATGTTTAAGACCCAAGAGATCATTTCCCACCGCATTTAAAAACAGTAAAAGCTTTTCATTACAAATGTACAAGAAACTGACACAGAAAAAGTCTAACAAATCTTCAAAACAGTTTGAACATTTAAGACAAAGTTATGAAGCTTAACTACCTTAGTTCAATCAAAAACATCAAACAAGCTTAACGACCCCGAAGATTTAAATGCTAACGACAGGTGTTTTTTTTTTATTATTATTTTAAATTAATGCTTTATTGATAAACGTACAAGCAAAAACTAAAAACTACACACTTGTTAAACTTTAAATCAAATTAGTCCTTACTGGTCCTTAAATGGTTGATTAAAAGACGTAACCCAATTTACCCGCTGACAGATGTCGGTCCACAGAGACGAAGCTGGCTCAGAGTGACGGAGATGCTCTCTGTGCGGCAAGTAATCCCAAACTGGGGCAGCATAATCCAGGGTTTATACATGAAACTGCGCCCGAGTCGCTTTGAGTTCCTGCTGCCTGGTTTCCCGGATCTTTGCACAAGTTAATTTTGGACCTGAAACCTGAGGAAACGGCGACCCCTGGTGGCCAAATGGCGCAACTGCTGCTAAAAATAATCTACCAGTTACGGCCATTGTTTTATTATTATTAGCACCATTTTTTGCCCTAAATTATTTTGATATATCACCAATGTGTGTAATTCATGCAGGAACAAAATGGACGGAGCAACTACTGTATAAAATGTGAGCTCAACAGTAAAAGTTTACTGTTTACTGTTTATTTAAGAAAGGGACAGTGCAATTTCATAGAACACATGATTACCCATGGTTAAAAAAGCCAGAATTAGCCAGAAGGCTAGTTTTCATCTGTAGTCCCCTGGCCTTGATGTAAAAAAGGCAAAAAAAGTAACACAAAAAGTAACACATATAGTTAGCAAAACAATAATAAAAATTTATAAAGGGGCATGCGCTTACCAACTTCCCCCATCAGGTGGGAGAGGCTAGAGGAAGAGGACAGCAATCAAATAATATAAACTGCTGAAGTGAAACAACCTCCGTTCACTGAGCTGGCATTCGCGTCTCCATCCTACTGTCAGTAAATGTGAATAAACTGCGCCGTCTTGTGGTCACAGAGGAAAATTTCAGCAGCACACATCGACTTTGAGTCTGGAATAAATTCCGTCTAAACGCACAATATGAAGGTGTCAGTAGTAGTAGTAGTAGTAGTAGTAGTAGATCTGTAACCTGGCCTAGTTACTTCAAAACAAGACAACAAATATACTTTTTTTGTGGCGCACTTTTATTTTGTTCTCCATAAACATCACAAAACATCGAAAGGAAAACAGCACTTAATATCATGGCCCAGAGTAAAGTCTCTCTTTTCCTCTAAGCCTTACACTTGATTTAAAATCCTTAATTAAGGTTAAGACAAAGACGCCAGAATATCTCTAAACAGGGGTCACAATGATGACAACTGTACGTAAATCAGTTCGTTGATCACGTAGCTCTCTCTCAGGTCATTGTACTGTATCCTTGGAGCTCCCCCTTTTCCATGTCTGATCTTGTGTTTTCACCATTAGCAGACGTCGGTTCTGCCTCTACCCGAGCACCAGAGAGCAGTCGTTCTTGCAGTTCTGAAAAAGAAAGACATTAGAAAAACATCAGAATGAATATGTAGTTACAAGAAAAAAGCACCATCTAAAAAGCAGAAGCTACCTTAAATTGTAGGATTCCTGTAGTCTAGGGGGCAGCACAAGCCGAGAACAGCTGGGTCACCAACTCTCAGTATCACACAAGGGCTGCAGCTGCAAACACAAACAGGAAATACGTGTCGAGGATAATGTGTCTTCTACTGCTTAAACTATAGTTTTTATCCTCTCAAAGATATCAAACTTACCTGCTGACAGAAGTTAGTTCCCAGAGATAAATCAGCCTCCGAGTGACTGAGACGCTCCCACAGCTACAATCACTATAAAAGTGGAACAGCTCGGTTAAAAGCAAGAGCTCTTACGATGCCGTCCCCTGGCTTGGTGTTTACAGCAGACGCTGTGCCAGTAAGATGCAGCTGCGGCCGTTTACGGTGAGCTGCGTTGACTTCCTGCTGCCGCTGTTCAGCTACGAATCTTGGCAAACAGTCTCAAGCTGTCTAGTTAAATTCCGCAACTGACGCCAAAAATCTGCCTCAAAGCTTCAACCATGCTTTAAAAAAAAAAAAAAAAAATTATTATTAACAAAATAGGAAAATTTCATACATTTTCAAAGACCAACATAGAAACTACTTAGACTTTTAGAAGTAATGCTTCATGATTTGTAAGATTCACTGAAATCTGTTAGACAGAAATTGTCCTAATCCTCCAGTGGTGGTGGCTTCTTCACAGCAATTTGATCTTATACACAGCAGGACATTATCAACTCTATGTGATCTGGTAGTTGGGTAAACAGTAGCAAGAATAAAGAGCAGTAACAATGAAAAAGCACAACTTAAAACACGTTTATTGAAAATGTAGGATAGGGTTAGGGTAAGGTTGGGGGTAAGGGTTAGGGTAAGGTCTCCACCGCGCAGAAGGTCACGGCTCCCGAAGCCATTCTCCTGCATGACGTTCAGGGTCACCGTCCTCAACGACAGCGCGGGGGGTCACCGTCCTCGACGATAGCGCGGGGGGTCACCGTCCTCGACGATAGCGCGAGGGGTCACCGTCCTCAACGCTGTTCTCCTGCTTGATCTTCAGGGTCAGTGTCCTCGACGACAGAGCGAAGGGTCAACGTCCTCGACGATAGCGCGAGGGGTCACAGTCCTCAACGCTGTTCTCCTGCATGACCTTCAGGGTCAGTGCCCTCGACGACAGGGAGGTGAGTCACTGACCTCAACCCGTTCTCTCACACAGCCTCTTCAGGATCACCGCCCTCGACGCTGTTGTCTTGCATGACCTTTAGGCCTCGTCCACACGTACGAAAACGATCTTTTTCTTATCCGTTTTCGCTGGCACGGTTTCAAAAATATCCGCATCTAGACAGATCCGTCTTTACACGACTGAAAACGCTACTTCATATCCCAGGTCTATAGGTGGCGCTGTTTCAGTTTCAGAAATTCACCAAAAACGGAGAGGAAGAGGTGGAGCATGCGCATGAAGCTTGAGCGCTGTTCACAAATCGGCTTTAGAAGAAACCAAACTCAAGGAGAAATTAGATTTTGCCCTAGTAACCATAATAGGCTCAATATTTTCTCCAGTAGTAACGCAAGCATGTAGTCGCCATTGTTGTTGATGTAGTTATGAGATGTTTCGCGGGATATAAGAGGTGGAAGGCTGCTCGAGGGGTGTGGCAACGATGGCGATGACATCATCGTTTTCCAAAATCTCCGGATTCAACCGTCCAGACTGATCCACAAGAAGTGCGTTTTCGAATTTATCCACCCTGGGACCCGGTTTCAAAAAAATGTGATTTCGGGCTATGCATTTACGGGATTCGTCTGGACGATAGGCCAAAACGAATAAAAACATCTGCGTTTACGGAAAAATGCGTTTTCGTGTGGACAGGGCCTTCGAGTCGGTGCCCTTGACGTTAGCACAGACGGTCACCGTCCTCGATGACAGAGCGAGGGGTCACAGTCCTCAACGCCGTTCTCCTGCATGACCTTCAGGGTCAGTGCCCTCGACGACAGGTAGATGAGTCACTGACCTCAACCCGTTCTCGCGCACAGCCTCTTCAGGGTCACAGCCCCCGAAACCGTTCTCCTGCATGACCTTCAGGGTCACCGCCCTCAATGACAGCACAGTGGGTCATCCCCTGGCCTTCTCAGGGTTGTTCAGAGGGACCAAGGGTCAAATTTCTCCTGACTCTTCAGAGTCGCTGGGTTCAGCACCCCAGACCACCATGTCTTGGGCATGGCCTCCTGCATGGACTTGAGAATTGCTGCTCTTGATGTCGTTTTAAGAGTCACCACTACTCTGGACATCCTTCTCTTTCTTATCACCTGTGTCTCATTATTCCATTAGCCCTGTTGGGCATATAGGGACTTGTCTCTCACTTTGGGTTTTGTCAGTTTATCTCTTTACCAACCCATTTACCTGCCTGTCTACTCCTGTCTCAATGGTGCTACTTATGCCTTTGTTTTTCACTCCATGATTATTGGAATGATTTTCCATTATTTTAGTTTTGACATAGATGCATCATTAGGTAATAATGCACCCTGATGTTGTGCACAAAATCTTACCTGCATGGAGGTTATAATGTTACAAGTTTACATTAAAACATTGTAAGAAAGGTAGTAATTCACGAGATCATTGTTTTGATGCTTAGTGATGTAGTTTGTGGTGGTCTGTGGTGGTGTTGAACTGGATTCAATAATAGAAACACTAAATTAAATAATACTACAAACAGCTAATTCCAAAATGAAAACTGTTGAAACGGCTCTAACAGTATTTTAAAGAAAAGCCGAATATCATAACCTCCATGAAGCTAAACTGTAATGTAATTATAGTTTTAACTTGTGTAACTAATGAACCGGTAAGTAAGGGCATAAGTGGACTGAATTGGAATTTTACTAAAGTCACTTTTGTTTGTTTACTCATCCTGTCTCAATTCTGGCCCTGCTCTAGGTCTTCTTCTGAACTTAAACCTTTAAATCTTGTTTTTTCTCTGACGTTGCAGAATATAACATAAATGATCACCACAGTCACAAATAGCACTAGAACGAACCAGGTATAAATGTGTGACCTCTGAAAGTGTTTCTCACCATCAGCAGACGTTGGTTTGAGCCCAGGAATGGTCTCCAACATGTCTATCTGAGGACCAGAGAGCACTCCAACTGTACATCCAACCTGTGTACTGTTTAGATGGAGAGCTGACAGCACAGCTGTAGTGGTGACAGTGACTGTACCGTTGGTGTTGGACACACTGACGCTGTTGTAGTCAGTCAAGTTGTGGTCTTGTGGTGTAGCTCTCAGTGTTACAGTGGGAGCAGGTCGACCTGTGGCTGAACAGGACACAACTAACTCTTCAGTAGAGTTTGATGCTCTGACATGTAGAACAGGTTGATGCAGCTCTGCAAAGAAAAGACATTGAACAGATATCACCATGAACATGTTGTGTCCAGTCTGGTAGTTTGTCTGAGGATCAAGAGTCAACATCAAACTGTAAAGCAGTCAGGTTCTCACCACAAACTTGGAGACGTGTTCTTCCTGTCAGAGCTCCTTCAGGGTAAGAGTTGAACAAACAGTGATAGCAGCCTTCATCCTGCTCCGTCACATTATTGATGACTATGGAGCTGCTCTGAAGTCCAGCATCTTCAAACTCTACTTTATCTTTGAAGATAGGATTCACCGTTTGACCAAAGGGTTTGCTGTAGGTGGCAACATTATACTCTCCTCCAGCTGAGAACTTCTTCCATGTGACTTGACGAACATCTTTAGTCTCCATTAGCTGACACGTTAAAGAGGCTTTGCCTCCTACTGCTGCCATCACAGTCTGCTGTGTCTGGATCACAGCTGTTAGACCTGCATTAAAAAATATATATTATTTTTATTATTTCTTTTAACCAAGTGTTGCAATACAGGGGAAACCCTCCTCCGCTTAGCAGCCAATCTACGTCACAGGCAAACAGCTGAAATTCCAATACAAGCATGAACACGCATGTTGCAGGAGTCCCTTGCGCTATATATATATCCATGTTCTGAATCAGTGATGCTTCATCAGTGATGTCACTCGCCCACTCGAAGCAGCAAGTATCGATTACGCCCTTCATAAAGAACTTTCTGGATTTCTGAATCCCATCATTACACAACACTACTGCTAGGGAGCAGCAGGTTGGGAAATAAGGGAAATTCCCAAACTAGACTTTTTCTGAAACTCATCTAGCCTGAGATAATCTACACCGAGGATTTCTCTTTTTCCATTTCTACTTTCAACTTACACCAAATATACTTAAATTGAATCAAACATGATTGCGTGTATATACTGTATATGTACTGGTAAAGCCCCACTCTACAACAGGCATCCTGTCGGTGTTAACCACCATCTCAGTAATGACAGACCTGATGCGGTTGCCGTTTTCACTCAGACAAATTCATCCACTTTGACAGCTAGAAAGGATGCTCAGCTCAAGATCATCATGTCAGGGGGGAGACTCGGGTAAAGACTTGAAGGTAGCGTTGACTTCTGTGCCCATTCTCTAACATCAACTCCTTTAAAAGGCTCTTCATACTGCGCCTTATGCTTAAGTCTCACAGTCTGAACCTGGTTAGCGTGGATAAAGTGGTAAAACTAATAAAAGAAAGCAGAAAGTAAGGAGAAAATACATTTTTGAGAAACCACCAGTGATTTAATACCAAAGACATAAATCTGATATGTGTAAAGCACTTCCCCTCTCATAGGCCTACTCCTTCTCCCCACACCAAGGATTAAAAACATACCCACAAGAAATACATAACAAAAATAAAAACATATGTATATACGAGTGAAGAACAAGCCGTTTGTCTCACCGTTTGAAAATATTACAAAAAGAGAAACGAAGAACAGGACAGCACTGACTGCCATTAGTCCCTCCAAAATCCTCAACCGCCAAATAAACACGGAAACTGAACCAACCGGCGTTTTATATAAAGCCGCTGGGTCATACCACAATCTCAGTGGGTGTTGCTGATGAAGACAAAAAAAGTGTAAACAAAACACTCCTTACAACGATTAAACGGCACACAAGTAATATGAAGGTGTTTACCTGGCTCTGGATATAAATAGTAAAGTTAAGTATCGTTTTTAGATTGATAGTTTGATATTTTGCCCCCAGTGTCAACCGTCCAGTGGAACATCCTAAGTCACGGAAGTCAGAGCACAGCGCACGAGTAGTAGTGTAAAACTGTAAAACCTGGATCTTTTTATATTATATAACTCAAGCTACATTCATGTTGCCATTTGTCAATCGTGTCAACGTGGCCACTGGAAATCAAGTAGCTTAAATAAGCCTATATAAATTACGCTGTTCAAAAAAAAAGTACAATGTCATCATTACAAAAAAAATAATAATAATAATGTTATTTTATGGTTTAGAATGTACGTGGATCCATGAGTCGGTTAAGTTTCGTTTCTCTTCCGAGTGAGTGACGAATCCTCAGTGACTCATGAGTGACGGACCCGTTGTGATTCATGAGTGAGGAAGGGACTCAGTAGCGCCACTCCACTCTAGTGGCTGAGTGCCGTACTTTGCTATAGTGGCCAAGTCGGGTATTACATTTTGTTTTTCTGCCGAGTGAGATGTAAGACGTTTGAATGGTGCCTTTTATTGATTATATATCAATCAAATGTGGTAGGACTCAACTGAGCCGGTTCAATAGACGTATATAGAGCATGCGCACAATCATGAAACCGCTCCCGACATGCCATACTTTTTTTTTTTATTCGTTTTCCACTCTCCCTTTCTTTATTTTTTTATTTTATTTTATAAACTCTATGGCACATATCGTAAAACATATAACAATATGTTCATGTTCATCAGGAAAGACTTTTACATTTATGTTCACACTTCCTTATAAGTTTTTGTTTAAGAAAAACAAGTATGTTAACTCTACAATAAGACACATCTCTTGTTTATTCAGGTTGATTTCAAATAATTCAGAACATTTACAGGAACAGGACTAATTCAGATGTCTATTAAGTTATTCTTAATGACAGGTGTAAAAAGTAAACTGTATACAAATCCAAAAGAGAGGTGACAATACAACAATCTTAAAACAGCCTTTTTCCTTTTGAATGTGATGATTTTAGGGGCTCGTCTTTTGAACATTTCTTCGTCGATGCTTGCATCCTTGTCGTTTCACTCTCCTGTTAGATGAAAGGTGTTTTGATCCTTCCGACAAAAACAAGGAATTAGTTAATTCACATTCCTTCTTGCAAAGAATCAATAAAAAACAATGTTCAGTACTGAAGAATTTGTCTTACTCTTCAATGTCTTGGGGTGCTTTTATTGGGGTTTCTGGTCTTCTCAGTGTCACTGACTGAGGAAAATCTTAAAATTTCAGTCTAATGTTTTTCAAAAACATCAAGACACTTAGATTTTAAGAAGACATGCAAGATATTAAGTTGAGAGTTAAAATTACCTCTGACTATTTCTTTGTTTAAACCAGACAATGATGATGACAGCAGAAGAGCCACAGAGCATCATGGACAACACGACTGATAGAAAGATGAAACTGACGGCTACAAGAAAGAGAGGAAAAAAATGTGACATGGACCAACATTTACAACTAGATTAGAAATCAAACAGGAATACAAACTTACTTGACTCTCTTTGATCAGATGACGACTCAAATTTTAAAATCACATAATAATCATCAGTCTCTCCACAGTGATAACACAGTAACAATAGAATGAACTCACCTACAGACAATTTAGAATCACTAATGAACCTTAGTACCTAAGTACCCACAACCCACTCAGACACAGGGACAACATGCAAACTCCACACAGAAAGGAACCAGTCGGCGCATGAAATAGAACCTGGAATCTTCTCGCTGTGAGGGATCATCCCATTCTGTATATTTTTATTTTCTTGCATAAATAATTTAATGTAAAAATCACTAAAATGAGAAATGGAGATCCTTGAGGATTTTTAAGACTCTTCAACAGTATATATAATATTGAGTTGTTAGACTAACATGAAGGTAATAACATGACTGTTTTAGATGTCCAGCTTAACTTGTGGGTCTGAAAGCAAATTTCCAGGTAAAGTTATCTACCATAACCACACTTCTGCTTGCTTTCCACAACAATAGTGACGGCCAAAGGAAGCCTTTCCACCCAGTTAATTGACTATTTGCCATGGCCTCTTGGCTGTCTTTCAACAGTGCAAGCATATATAGACTGCCAACAATAGAAGTTAAAAAACAACACAAGTTTATTTTTTGTGGTCAATTTATTAATTCATCTAAACAGTTTTTGATCAGTGCATGAGTAATGGTAATGGTGGTCTATTAGTGTCAAAAAAACATGCAGCTGCAATGTAGCTTTTTTTAATTTATTGCACATATCTCAAAAACCATATAACATCTGTACAATGACTTAATCCCGTAAGAATTTGTTTTTTTTAAGATGTATGTTCAGATATATGTATGTTTAAGTAAAGCAGTTATATGTTACTTTCCATTTAAAACAATAAAAGAAAAAATGTGTTTTTCTTTCAGGCCAGATATGGTGAATGCAATGGAACTCAATTGTAGTATTCGACTCTCCGGTGATTTTTTAACATATATTTAATCCATTAATAAGAAACATCTATTATTTATTTACCTTGATTTCAAATAATCCAAATTTCTATTAAGTTATTCTTAAAAACAGGCGTAAACAGTAAACTGTATACGAAACCAAAAGAGAGGTGACAATACAACAGTCTTAAAACAGCCTTTTTCCTTTTGAATGTGATCTTAGGAGCTTGTCTTTTGGACTTTTCTTCGTCGATGTTCGCATCCTGGTCATCTCACTCTCCTGTTTGATTAAAGGTGTTCTGATCCTTCAGACAAAAACAAGGAATTGGTTAATTCACATTCCTTCTTGCAGACAATCAATAAATGTGTTATGTACTGATGAATGTTTCTTACTCTTCAATGGGTGCTTTTATTGGGGTTTTGGTCTTTTCAAGGTCACTGAGTGAGGAAAAGATTAAAATTTCAGTCAAACATTTTTTTTTTATGAAGCTTTAGTGCAAAAGCATCAAGATAGATTTTAAGACGACAAGATATTAAATTGAAAGTTAAAATTACCTTTGAGTGTTTCTTTGTTTAAACCAGACGACGACGATGACAGCAGCACAGCCACAGAGCATCGTGGACAACACGACCATTAGAATGATGAAACTGACGGCTACAAGAAAGAGAGGAAAAAAATGTGACATGGACCAACATTTACAACTTGATTAGAAATTAAACAGGAATACAAACTTACTGGAGTCTCTTCGATCAGACGATGACTTCTTAGAAACACCTATAAAGAGAAAACTCAAATTTTAAAATCACATAATAATCATCAGTGATAATACAGTAACAACAGAATGAACAGAAATACTAACTTGAGACCACATGAACATTAACTTACTGGAATCTCTGTGATCGGATCCATATTGATCATACACACCTGAAAACAGAAACCCAGACATCAGGATCTGAAAGTAATCATCAGTCTATAAATGTGTGACCTCTGAAAGTGTTTCTCACCATCAGCAGACGTTGGTTTGAGTCCAGGAATGGTCTCCAACACGTCTATCTGAGGACCAGAGAGCACTCCAACTGTACATCCAACCTGTGTGCTGTTTAGATGGAGAGCTGACAGCACAGCTGTAGTGGTGACAGTGACTGTACCGTTGGTGTTGGACACACTGACGCTGTTGTAGTCAGTCAAGTTGTGGTCTTGTGGTGTAGCTCTCAGTGTTACAGTGGGAGCAGGTCGACCTGTGGCTGAACAGGACACAACTAACTCTTCAGTAGAGTTTGATGCTCTGACATGTAGAACAGGTTGATGCAGCTCTGCAAAGAAAAGACATTGAACAGATATCACCATGAACATGTTGTGTCCAGTCTGGTAGTTTGTCTGAGGATCAAGAGTCAACATCAAACTGTAAAGCAGTCAGGTTCTCACCATAAACTTGGAGACATGTTCTTCCTGTCAGAGCTCCATCAGGGAAGGAGTTGAACAAACAGTGATAGCAGCCTTCATCCTGCTCCGTCACATTATTGATGACTATGGAGCTGCTCTGAAGTCCAGCATCTACAAACTCTACTTTATCTTTGAAGCCAGCATTCACTTTTTGACCGAAGTATTTGTCTAAGGAGCCAAGATTCTTTTCTCCATCAGCTGAGATCTTCTGCCACGTGACTTGGATGACATCTTTAGTTTCCATGAGCTGACACTTCAAACAGGCTTTGTCTCCCACTGCTGCCACTACAGTCTGCTGTGTTTCAATCACATCAGTTAGACCTGCACAGAGGAAAATACAAAACTGTTTAAACAGTTTTGTATTGAGGGGCAGCCCGATGCTGATTGATCAAACAAAGATTGAGACAGAATACAAAATACTTCCTCACCTTTTGAAAAGACGCCCACCAGCAGAAATAAACGTGCTGCGACAGTTGCCATTGTTACCGTATGCCGCCAAGATTCAAAATCTTCAGGATAACTCAGGTGTGGATTAAACTATTATCTGTGTGGGAGTTAGTATAAACATAGCACGTGAAATAAAACGTTTCTTGAAGAAATTATAAATAAACGAGTAATAAAACAGTGTTTACATAGATTACTGATGAACACTTCACTCGATAAAGGTTTATTATTTTGGTCTAAAATGTTATTTTTCACCTCTTGAATTCTGATTGTCCCCTGCATTGACCGCGCAGTGGTACAACCTCACAAAACTCTTTCACTTTCGTTGACAGTTGACCTCACATTGCAGTGCGTACTGAGCATGCGTGCTATTTAAAATCGTTTGCAGTTGCTTTGTCTTTAGGTCAAAAACAACATGAAAGACATGGTGTTGGATATAAATACAATTTATTTTACATCTATTTAACAGTAAGGTCTCACCTTCCATAATTTGATGTCCACTGACTAAATAATCCAGTTTAATAGTAATAGATTTTGAAATACGTGATAAAATCTACGTTGACTTTCCTTTCCATAATTATTTATCGTTTTACAAAAATATGCTAAATTATTCTTACTATTAACTCTGAAGTTTCAACCTTGTTTATATGAAGTCTGTCTTTCAACCGTCCCTCAACAATTTTGAGTAAACACCGCCCTCTTGTGGCCAAGTTGTGCAATTTCAGTCTTGAGATTAAATCAAGAAAAACAAAGTTGTTTCTTTCGTTCTTTATGGATGTTGTTGATAACAGTTATAATACATGCCGGCACAGGAACAATACTTTTTAAAAATAAATAAATCATCAATAAAAACAGCACAGAGGCAGTCAGTCATTTGATAATATCATAATCGAATGTCAGCAATCTTAAAGTCAATACGTGGTGTCAAATGTTAGCTAAAAGCAAGAGACAAAGACTCACATGTTTATACAGCTTGTATGCTGTTATACTCTTTGCACACTTCCCAACGTGAAAATATATACAAGTATTACACACACATTAATTTACATAAAAATACATATATACAAAAAACAACAACACTGTACGAAACATGATATAAAACCTGAACATCATCATCATGATTGTCCATGAACCTGTACATTAAAGTGTCACTGCTGTGTCTCAAGACTTGACGCACATTTGTTCAGGTTCTACGGTCTCAGCATCACAAGTCTTCGTCAAAGACACGTCTTTGTCAAAGACAAGTCTTCTTGCTGTTGCGTGTGCTGTATCTCGTTCTTGATTTTTGTCAGGTGTCCGTTCTTTGTCTTCTTCAGTTCTTGAAAAGAAAAGTAAAGAAAAAAAACAACAACATAGGCTTTATTACACAGCCAATGTCACATAATCAAAAATATGAAATTGCTTGATATATGCAGTAACCGTCAGATTAGCCAGGAAACAGGAAGAATAAAAAGTAGCTATAGAGGCAAAATCTAAAAACATGATAATGTACAGGAGAGTGAAGGATAATGAAATAACTCTGTAGGAGAAGGAATAACAATGGCCTTACTTCTGAGTAACTTTAGTTGTACTTAGTGATATCTCATCCCTCTGAGGCTCCTTGTGTTCCCGACTGAAAGGTTTAAGAACAGTTAAACATTGATCAGCTGATTGAGACACAACAACGACACTGTTTGAAAGACGTACCTCTTATGAGTTTCTCTTCTAAGTCTGACAGCGATCACTGCAGCAAGACCAATGGTCAACAACACAGAGACTATGATGAATAAATGTCCTCCTGTGAGAGAAAGAGCAACAAATATTGATATGACAGACTCAACAATGATAATAAATTAACAACAGAATGAACAGAAATACTAACTTGAGACCATGTGAACATTAACTTACTGGAATCTCCATAATCAGAAATAGATTGATCATCCAAACCTGAAACCAGAAACTCAGACATCAGGATCTCAAAGTCTATAAATGTGTGATCTCTGAAAGTGTTTCTCACCATCAGCAGACGTTGGTTTGAGTCCAGGAATGGTCTCCAACACGTCTATCTGAGGACCAGAGAGCACTCCAACTGTACATCCAACCTGTGTGCTGTTTAGATGGAGAGCTGACAGCACAGCTGTAGTGGTGACAGTGACTGTACCGTTGGTGTTGGACACACTGACGCTGTTGTAGTCAGTCAAGTTGTGGTCTTGTGGTGTAGCTCTCAGTGTTACAGTGGGAGCAGGTCGACCTGTGGCTGAACAGGACACAACTAACTCTTCAGTAGAGTTTGATGCTCTGACATGTAGAACAGGTTGATGCAGCTCTGCAAAGAAAAGACATTGAACAGATATCACCATGAACATGTTGTGTCCAGTCTGGTAGTTTGTCTGAGGATCAAGAGTCAACATCAAACTGTAAAGCAGTCAGGTTCTCACCATAAACTTGGAGACATGTTCTTCCTGTCAGAGCTCCTTCAGGGTAAGAGTTGAACAAACAGAGATAGCAGCCTTCATCCTGCTCCGTCACATTATTGATGACTATGGAGCTGCTCTGAAGTCCAGCATCTACAAACTCTACTTCACCTTTGAAGACAGGATCCACTGTTTGACCGGAGAGTTTGTTGTAGGTGGCAACGTTCATCTTTCTTCCATCAGGTAAAATCTTCTGCCATGTGACTTGAAGGACATCTTTAGTTTGCATCAGCTGACACTTTAAAAGGACGTTGTCTCCCACTGCTGCCATCACATTCTGCTGTGTCTGGATCACAGCTGGTTGACCCACTAGGAGAAAATAAGATGAAGGTTTTAATTAAATGTCCTCCTTAAAACACATTTCTGGGTAAAATGATTTATCACCACCACACTTCAGACTCTGCTTACTTTCCACAACATGACTACTGGCTGACCCACAGTTTTATAAGACGTCAGTGTTAAACAAAATAAGCTGCTAAATAAAATTACCCATTTTTAATATAAATTACTTAGTTGTTAAATGGGTAATTTATAGTAATTTAAGTAAAAGTTTACCACACAATCAACACACAAGCCAAATACTAATACCTACGGAAGCCCTAAACGGCCATGCAGTCATACGTTTTATTTCCTCCGTTTTCTCGTGATAACAGGATAATTTTCTCGAGATCTCGTGATAATGAAGCTTCGTTTTCCCGAGATAACGATATAATTAATTCGTGATCTCGAGAAAACAAAACGATATTGTATAAGGCTTTATTAAACCACTGCAGGAAACATCAGTGAAGCAATGTCAGAGGAGCAGGAGCAGAATGATAACTGCGTCACATATCTGTTCAATCAAGGCCTGACACTTAGACAATAAACAGATTAGTGAGCGTAATCTAAGAAGCTACAACAGCATTCGTTTTGTTATATCGAGATCACGAATTAATATCGTTATCACGGGAAAACAAAGCTTCATTATCACGAGATCTCGAGAAAATTATCCCGTTGTGTCGGGAAAACGGAGAAAATTAAATATATGAATGCATGGCCATTTAGGGCTTCCGTAAAAACCTAACATTTTAAATCTTGACACAAACAATCTGTCTCACCGACTGAAAACGCCCCAATCAATAAAAACAAACGGACCAAATGAACACTGTCAGACATTTTTCAAACAAACCGCCAAGATTCAAAATGTCAGCGTCGGGTGGAACCATTGACTGTAGGTGGAACCGGAACTGCTCTCACTTCCGTTAGACGTGTTTCCGCCGGAAACTTTCCGGCGGTGAGATCGCACTGAGCATGCGTACGAGCGTAGTACAGTAATGGTGGAGATCGAAAAATAAAACGCCTATTTTTATTGAAAATTATTTGTGCATATCTGTTCATTAATTTATTTCTGAACTCCAAAAAATATGCTTTACTAATATGAAATAATAATTATGAAAAATAAAGATAACAGTGACGGCGACAAATGTAAAATGTCGTATATATTTTTTGATGTGTACACAAATGGATGTACAGATGTACACAATAAATGTACAGAAACACAAACACGTGATAGATGGTCAGAACAATTCAGAAAGGAAATAATTATTTGATGCTTTAAATATGAGTTTTTCGGTTGAAAATGAGGGACTCGTTTTATTTTCTTCATCCTTCTTACGTCCACAGCATCTGACAACATAGTATGTAGTTACCGCGGTCATTAAAACAAAAACCAAACATGTTTCATTCTGTATGGTAAGTCGATTAAACTAAACTCCGTTGGTTGATAATGCGAGTCAACACCGACATCTAGTGGCCATGTGATGCAACATCGGCTGAGTTTCTGCAGAGTCTGAGTTGGTTTACAAATCAACAACGTCATTGAACTGGCTGCCAAACAATTAAGATATTTGGCCTTTTGTGTATATATTTACACATATTGTAGTTTCGGCTCTATATTTACAGCAGCTTGTGATTCAGACTAAACCTGGAACACGAAAGTGAGACATCAGGATCTCAAATGTGTGGTCTTTTTAAGTGTTTCTCACCCGGACCCAGACTCAGTATATGTCTTAATGGGCAACTCCAGCTCCACCGCACCACTTGAAACACCTCACCTGCCTTCATATAAAAACTGTACGCAAAGAAGAGAGAGGAACAAGGTTGCAAAGGCAAGGGCAAAGGTCTACGGGAGATATTTACGCAACTACTGTGAAGACACTTTACAGAAGGTGTGATCAACTTCAGAACAAAATGGAAATAGCCGACTCCGCTGAGCTCACAATAAAACAACGCATGAAGCAAATAACAAAGGTCTTCTGTTTCAGAACACAATTATTGCACAGATTAAAAAAGAAATACTAAAATGCTGGTAATTATCGGCAAGTGATCTGTGAAATTCTAGCAGGTGAGGTTTGCTGTGTCAAAAAGGAGAGAAAGAAGGAGACAAGCAAGAATAAAAACGTCATCTACGCAACTTCATCTCTATCACAACACATATTTGTACATAAAATTCATAATCACACAAGGCGGGATTCACTTTTTTAAAGTATTTGTCGTAACTGATAATTGCCTCCCCATCAGGTAAAATTTTCTGCCATGTGATACAGTCTGTTGTGTCTGGATCGCAGCTGTTAAACCTGCATGGAGGAAAAGAAAATGAAATACTTGATAGTACAACAAAGTTTATGTTTTATAGAGAGAGTTCAGTATTTGACAGACAGCGTGTCCAGCCTTAAGAACATTTGACTTTCTATAAATGTAACTATTTATAAAGTGACGTTATCACATAAACCAGTTTGATGGACCAGGAAAAAGACCTAGCTTTCATTCAGCATTCTCACTTCACTGCAATGAAATCTGGTCACACCTACAGAAGAATGAACATACTTCTTTTCAGATAAGGCACAAGTTACTTAGAAGACTTTGTTGCAATGTTTTAGGCTTTTATCTAAAAGCAGTCGCAAACAAACCAGGAAGTTAAACAGAAACAGAAAATAATCCGTTTCTCTCACCTTTAGAAAAGATATTGTCCTAAAATGCTTTTGTTTCCACTAAGGACAAAGTGAATTGAGTCATTTCATTCAGGTGTATCAGATTGTCAGACTGGTTTCAGCTTTAAACAGGAAGTGCTCAAAAAAATTATATAATCCAATTAATATGAAAAATAAAAAGAATGAAGAACAACGGTAAATAGTGACAAATGTAAACTGTCATGTGTTTATTTAAAATTCAGAATTCAACAATTAATCTACATAAAACAGAATACATCCTTTTACAGATGTACACAAAAAATGTTGTTACAGAAATATAAAAAAAATAAAATATGTGGAAATAACTTTTTGAAAATATAGAAACTCTTAACAAATGGTCAGAAATTATCAGGAAAAAATATTGCTTAAAATGTAATCATCTAAACTACAGTGATTTAAGTTTTTCAGTTGAAGGTGATGGATCTGGTTTCTTTTCTTCATCCTTCTTACATCCACGCTGTTTGAGGTCATAGACTAAAGGCATCATGGGCCTTAAAATAAAAACAAAACATGTTTCATCTTTCAGTCAAAATCACACAATTAAATCATTCTGAAGAGAGCAAAGTTATACGTATCAGAATTAGCTTTAAATATGTTGTAACCATATCACTAGTCAGGAGAACAGAATAAAGAACATATATGTCAAATGGGATCATCTCCAAGAGAGAAATGAAGGGTTCAAATAACTCTGCAGGTGAAGAATGATTGAAACAGAGGCTTACCCATCAATGGTTGTAATTTCTGACATCTCTGCCCCCTCAGCGTTTCCAGGTAGACTGAAAGATTTAAGAACAGATCTATTCTTGGTTGGTTGTAGTAGCACATCAAGTATTCTAACAGGTCTAAACTGGTTGACTTATGCAGTAACCATCAGATTAGTCAGCAAAGGAGAAGATTAAAAAGAAGTAAGTAGTAAAATGTAATCTATAAGAGAGAGAATTATAGAATTAACAAAATATCTTACAGCTGATCAAGTCCATCAAGTGCCATATCCATCTGAAGGTCACAGTGTAGCTGCCTGAAGGATTTAAGAACAGTTAATAAATGTAAATCAGTTATTGAAAGGTTTTGTAGAGTAACACAGTAAATTACTAAGATATTATCTTCAATCAGAATGTATTGACATGTTCAGTAACCATTATATCAGCCATTAAGACAACAAAAAGAGAAAAGATATAAATTGACACAAGTGATTGTTACAACTAATCCTGTGTAATAACAAATACTTGTTTCTTTCTTTAAGCTGAACAGTGATGGATGCAGCGGCACAAACAATAAAATTAACCAAGTACCACATCAAATAACAGCAAAGTGATATCAGATAGGGATGCACTGAATCCTGTTTTGGCCGCATTGTTTCGGTGATAAATTTTCAGCTGAAAATGTCCCAAAAGTGTGTTTTCTGTTTTCAGCTGAAATTTTGTCAGTGCATCCCCAATATCAGAATCTGGTTTACATATGGAATAACCATCAGATTAGGCAGCAAAGGAGAAGATTAAAAAGTAGATCTCAAATCTACAACAGAGAGTGAAGAATTATAGAATTAACAAAAAATATCTTACAGCTTATTGAATGCATCAATAGCCTTATTGATCCGAGCATCACAGGGTGGTTGACTGAAGGTTTTAAGAACAGTTAAACATTTATCAGTTATTTATGGATTTGACTGTGTAGCCTCACAAAGTCAATAAATAATAAAAAATAGTAACTTCAAAATATAAACATTACAAACACCTTAAAGAAAAAATTACCATTTCTTGTTTCTTTGTTTAACACAGATGTAGATGCAGAATGCAGCAACAAAACCACAGGCCCCCACTAATATAAAGATCCAGGTGAAGTCTACAAGAATAAGAGGAAAAACGTGACATGGAACAGTATTTAGAGGTTTATCACAAATCAAACAGGAAACCAGACTGACTGAAATCTACATGATCAGATCCAGATTGATCATCTAAACGTGAAAACAGAAACCCAGACATCAGGATCTCAAAGTAATCATCAGTCTATAAATGTGTGATCTCTGAAAGTGTTTCTCACCATCAGCAGACGTTGGTTTGAGTCCAGGAATGGTCTCCAACACGTCTATCTGAGGACCAGAGAGCACTCCAACTGTACATCCAACCTGTGTGCTGTTTAGATGGAGAGCTGACAGCACAGCTGTAGTGGTGACAGTGACTGTACCGTTGGTGTTGGACACACTGACGCTGTTGTAGTCAGTCAAGTTGTGGTCTTGTGGTGTAGCTCTCAGTGTTACACTGGGAGCAGGTCGACCTGTGGCTGAACAGGACACAACTAACTCTTCAGTAGAGTTTGATGCTCTGACATGTAGAACAGGTTGATGCAGCTCTGCAAAGAAAAGACATTGAACAGATATCACCATGAACATGTTGTGTCCAGTCTGGTAGTTTGTCTGAGGATCAAGAGTCAACATCAAACTGTAAAGCAGTCAGGTTCTCACCATAAACTTGGAGACATGTTCTTCCTGTCAGAGCTCCATCAGGGAAGGAGTTGAACAAACAGAGATAGCAGCCTTCATCCTGCTCCGTCACATTATTGATGACTATGGAGCTGCTCTGAAGTCCAGCATCTTCAAACTCTACTTTATCTTTGAAGATAGGATTCACTGTTTGACCAAAGTGTTTGTCGTAACAGACAAGATTTGTCTCCCCATCAGGTAAAACCTTCTGCCATGTGACTTTACGGACATTTTTAGTCTCCATGAGCTGACACTTTAAATAGACTTTATCTCCCATTGCTGCCACCACATTCTGCTGTGTCTGGATCACAGCTGGTAGACCTGTGTGGAGGAAATGAAAATAAAATACTTGATAGGACAAGAAACTCTGTGTTTTATAAAGAGAGAGTTCGGTATTTGACAGATTACTTTCTATAAATGCAACACATCAATTCAGTTTAAATTCATAATCATTAACATCATTTGGTGATCTGTGAAGTTTCTGTCCAATGTATTCAGTCTCACTATTGAAAACATCAAGTGAAATGTCGCCATGTTGAAAACGATGAAGTCCTTGCAAAAAGTCGAGTCGCAGCGTGTCTGCCTGGCTTCCAAAAATGAACTAAAACCTGTTCGACCAGGAAAAGGGTCTTGTTTTCACTCAGCAGACATTCTCAAGTGTGACTTTCAAGACCTTGTTGAAATGTGTTAAGATTTTAAGCATTTCAAATCAAACTACAGGCTATCCTAGAAAATCTAAAAATGACAGCAAACAAACCAGGAAGTGAAATAAATAATGTCTGTGTGCTGGCATTTCAGAAAATAATCAGTCTTTCTCACCTTTAGAAAAGATCCCAAACGCTATGAAGAAACACAAGGCAGCACCATCCTTCATGACATCTACCAAAAAGGTGAAGCAGCACCATTATTGTCCTTAAATGTTATTTTCCAGCTCATGACTCCTGAGCGTCCTCGGTGTACACCTTGTTTTCATAAATGTCAGAGCGAAGTGAGTCAGTTCCTTCAGGTGTGTCAGGTAGTCTGCTTTCAGTTTTAAACAGGAAGTGCTTCGAAAAAAATACAGAATCTCAGGTAATCTTGGACGTATTTGTAATGTTGAGAAAAATTAGTAACTCGTTTAAAATAGTAGTAATGACACCAACAAACCGACAACTTTACTGCTACTGTGTTAAAATGCTTTTGTTTCCATAAAGGACAAAGTGATTTGAGTCAGTTCATTCAGGTGTGTCAGGTTGTCAGACTGGTTTCAGCTTTAAACAAGAGATGCTCAAAAAAAAAAAATGTATATAATCCAATTAATATGAAAAATAAAAAGAATGAAGAATAACGGTAAATAGTGACAAATGTAAACTGTCATGTGTTTATTTAAAATTCAGAATTCAACAATTAATCTACATAAAACAGAATAAATCCTTTTACAGATGTACACAAAAAATGTTGTTACAGAAATATAAAAAAAAAAAAAAATATGTGGAAATAACTTTTTGAAAATATAGAAACTCACAACAGATGGCCAGAAATGATGAGAAAAAAATATTGCTTAAAATGTAACCATCAAAACTACATTGTTTTAAGTTTTTCAGTTGAAGGTGATGGATCTGGTTTCTTTTCTTCATCCTTCTTATGTCCACGCTGTTTGAGGTCATAGACTAAAGGCATCATGGTCCTTAAAACAAAAATTAAGCATGTTTCATCTTTCAATCAGTATCACACAATTAAATCATTCTGAAGAGAGCAAAGTTATACGTATCAGAATTAGCTTTAAATATGCTGTAACCATATCACTAGCCAGGAGAACAGAATAAAAAACATATATGTCAAATGTGATCATCTACAAGAGAGAAATGAAGGGTTCAAATAACTCTGCAGGTGAAGAATAACAGAATAAAGAGAGTCTTACTTCTTAATGGGTGATTTAGGCACTGTAACCCTGTGTGACCAACAGAATATAATGAATGAATCAGACGATGTTGACATATGCAGTCAGCATCATATAAGTCACAAAGAAGAGAAAATAAAATACAGAAGATATAAATGAGAAAGATTAAATAACTCTGCAGGTAAAGAATGATTGAAACAGAGTCTTACCCCTCAATGGTTGTAGTTTCTGACATCTCTGTCCCCTCAGTGTTTCCAGGTAGACTGAAAGATTTAAGAACAGTTATATGTTGTTTCTGTGTAGCCTCATAAAGTCAATTAATCATTTTAATGTCAAGACACTTACATCACATGAAGACATACAGGACGTTCAATTTAAAATGATCTATTCTTGGTTGGTTGTAGTAGCACATCAAGTATTCTAACAGGGTCTAAACTGGTTGACATATGCAGTAACCATCAGATTAGTCAGAAAAAGAGAAGATTAAAAAGAAGTAAGTAGTAAAATGTAATCTATAAGAGAGAGAATTATAGAATTAACAAAAAAATCTTACGACTGATCATGTCCATCAAGTGCCATATCCATCTGAAGGTCACAGTGTAGCTGCCTGAAGGATTTAAGAACAGTTAATAAAAGTATATCAGTTATTGAAAGGTTTTGTAGAGTAACACAGTAAATTACTAAGATATTATCTTCAATCAGAATGTATTGACATGTTCAGTAACCATTATATCAGCCATTAAGACAACAAAATAAAAGATATAAATAAAAATATATAAATGTAAAAGATTAAATAACTCCACAGGTACAGATTGATTGAAACAAAGTCTTACTCCTGATTGGCTGGAGTTTCTGATTTATCGCCCTCCTTAACATCAAAGGCACTGAAGGATTTAAGAACAGTTATATGTTGTTTCTGTGTAGCCTTGACACAAGTGATTGTTACAACTAATCCTGTGTAATAACAAATACTTGTTTCTTTCTTGAAGCTGAACAGTGATGGATGCAGCGGCACAAACAATAAAATTAACCAAGTGACACATCAAATAACAGCAAAGTGATATCAGATAGGGATGCACTGAATCCTGTTTTGGCCGCATTGTTTTGGTGATAAATTTTCAGCTGAAAATGTCCCAAAAGCGTGTTTTCTGTTTTCAGCTGAAATTTTGTCAGTGCATCCCCAATATCAGAATCTGGTTAACATATGGAATAACCATCAGATTAGGCAGCAAAGGAGAAGATTAAAAAGTAGATCTCAAATCTACAACAGAGAGTGAAGAATTATAGAATTAACAAAAAATATCTTACAGCTTATTGAATGCATCAATAGCCTTATTGATCCGAGCATCACAGGGTGGTTGACTGAAGGATTTAAGAACAGTTAAACATTAATCAGTTATTTATGGATTTGACTGTGTAGCCTCACAAAGTCAATAAATAATAACAATATTAACTTCAAGATATAAACATTACAAACACCTTAAAGAAAAAATTACCATTTCTTGTTTCTTTGTTTAACACAGATGTAGATGCAGAATGCAGCAACAAAACCACAGGCCCCCACTAATATAAAGATCCAGGTGAAGTCTACAAGAATAAGAGGAAAAACGTGACATGGAACAGTATTTAGAGGTTTATCACAAATCAAACAGGAAATCAGACTGACTGAAATCTACATGATCAGATCCAGATTGATCATCTAAATGTGAAAACACAAACCCAGACATCAGGATCTGAAAGTAATCATCAGTCCATAAATGTGTGATCTCTGAAAGTGTTTCTCACCATCAGCAGACGTTGGTTTGAGTCCAGGAATGGTCTCCAACACGTCTATCTGAGGACCAGAGAGCACTCCAACTGTACATCCAACCTGTGTGCTGTTTAGATGGAGAGCTGACAGCACAGCTGTAGTGGTGACAGTGACTGTACCGTTGGTGTTGGACACACTGACGCTGTTGTAGTCAGTCAAGTTGTGGTCTTGTGGTGTAGCTCTCAGTGTTACAGTGGGAGCAGGTCGACCTGTGGCTGAACAGGACACAACTAACTCTTCAGTAGAGTTTGATGCTCTGACATGTAGAACAGGTTGATGCAGCTCTGCAAAGAAAAGACATTGAACAGATATCACCATGAACATGTTGTGTCCAGTCTGGTAGTTTGTCTGAGGATCAAGAGTCAACATCAAACTGTAAAGCAGTCAGGTTCTCACCATAAACTTGGAGACATGTTCTTCCTGTCAGAGCTCCATCAGGGTAAGAGTTGAACAAACAGTGATAGCAGCCCTCATCCTGCTCCGTCACATTATTGATGACTATGGAGCTGCTCTGAAGTCCAGCATCTACAAACTCTACTTTATCTTTGAAGACAGGATTCACTGTTTGACCAAAGTGTTTGTCGTAACAGACAAGATTTGTCTCCCCATCAGGTAAAACCTTCTGCCATGTGACTTCACGGACATTTTTAGTCTCCATGAGCTGACACTTTAAATAGACTTTATCTCCCATTGCTGCCACCACATTCTGCTGTGTCTGGATCACAGCTGGTAGACCTGTGTGGAGGAAATGAAAATAAAATACTTGATAGGACAAGAAACTCTGTGTTTTATAAAAAGAGAGTTCGGTATTTGAAAGATTACTTTCTATAAATGCAACACATCAATTCAGTTTAAATTCATAATCATTAACATCATTTGGTGATCTGTGAAGTTTCTGTCCAATGTATTCCGTCACACTATTGAAAACATCAAGTGAAATGTCGCCATGTTGAAAACGATGAAGTCCTTGCAAAAAGTCGAGTCGCAGCATGTCTGCCTGGCTTCCAAAAATGAACTAAAACCTGTTCGACCAGGAAAAGGGTCTTGTTTTCACTCAGCAGACATTCTCAAGTGTGACTTTCAAGACCTTGTTGAAATGTGTTAAGATTTTAAGCATTTCAAATCAAACTACAGGCTATCCTAGAAAATCTAAAAATGACAGCAAACAAACCAGGAAGTTAAATAAATAATGTCTGTGTGCTGGCATTTCAGAAAATAATCAGTCTTTCTCACCTTTAGAAAAGATCCCAAACGCTATGAAGAAACACAAGGCAGCACCATCCTTCATGACATCTACCAAAAAGGTGAAGCAGCACCATTATTGTCCTTAAATGTTATTTTCCAGCTCATGACTCCTGAGCGTCCTCGGTGTACACCTTGTTTTCATAAATGTCAGAGCGAAGTGAGTCAGTTCCTTCAGGTGTGTCAGGTAGTCTGCTTTCAGTTTTAAACAGGAAGTGCTTCGAAAAAAATACAGAATCTCAGGTAATCTTGGACGTATTTGTAATGTTGAGAAAAATTAGTAACTTGTTTAAAATAGTAGTAATGACACCAACAAACCAACAACTTTACTGCTACTGTGTTAAAATGCTTTTGTTTCCATAAAGGACAAAGTGATTTAAGTCAGTTCATTCAGGTGTATCAGGTTGTCAGACTGGTTTCAGCTTTAAACAAGAGATGCTCAAAAAAAAAAAAGTATATAATCCAATTAATATGAAAAATAAAAAGAATGAAGAATAACGGTAAATAGTGACAAATGTAAACTGTCATGTGTTTATTTAAAATTCAGAATTCAACAATTAATCTACATAAAACAGAATAAATCCTTTTACAGATGTACACAAAAAATGTTGTTACAGAAATATATAAAAAAAAAAAATATATGTGGAAATAACTTTTTAAAAATATAGAAACTCACAACAGATGGCCAGAAATGATGAGAAAAAAATATTGCTTAAAATGTAACCATCAAAACTACAGTGATTTAAGTTTTTCAGTTGAAGGTGATGGATCTGGTTTCTTTTCTTCATCCTTCTTACATCCACGCTGTTTGAGGTCATAGACTAAAGGCATCATGGTCCTTAAAATAAAAACAAAACATGTTTCATCTTTCAATCAGTATCACACAATTAAATCATTCTGAAGAGAGCAAAGTTATAGTATAGTAGGTATCAGAATTAGCTTTAAATATGCTGTAACCATATCACTAGCCAGGAGAACAGAATAAAAAACATATATGTCAAATGTGATCATCTACAAGAGAGAGATGAAGGGTTCAAATAACTCTGCAGGTGAAGAATAACAGAATAAAGAGAGTCTTACTTCTTAATGGGTGATTCAGGCACTGTAACCCTGTGTGACCAACAGAATATAATGAATTAATCAGACGATGTTGACATATGCAGTCAGCATCATATAAGTCACAATGAAGAGAAAATAAAATACAGAAGATATAAATGTGAAAGATTAAATAACTCTGCAGGTAAAGAATGATTGAAACAGAGTCTTACCCCTCAATGGTTGTAGTTTCTGACATCTCTGTCCCCTCAGTGTTTCCAGGTAGACTGAAAGATTTAAGAACAGTTATATGTTGTTTCTGTGAAGCCTCATAAAGTCAATTAATCATTTTAATGTCAAGACACTTACATCACATGAAGACATACAGGACGTTCAATTTAAAATGATCTATTCTTGGTTGGTTGTAGTAGCACATCAAGTATTCTAACAGGTCTAAACTGGTTGACATATGCAGTAACCATCAGATTAGTCAGCAAAAGAGAAGATTAAAAAGAAGTAAGTAGTAAAATGTAATCTATAAGAGAGAGAAGAATTATAGAAAATATCTTACAGCTGATCAAGTCCATCAAGTGCCATATCCATCTGAAGGTCACAGTGTGGCTGTCTGAAGAATTTAAGAACAGTTAATAAATGTATATCAGTTGTTTAAAGGTTTTGTAGCGTAACACAGTAAATTACTAATATATTATCTTCAGAAAGTGTTGACATGTTTAGTAACCATTATAATAGCCATAAACACAACTAAATAAAAAGTAGAAGATTTAAATGTGAAAGATTAAATAACTCCGCAGGTACACAGTGATTGAAACAGAGTCTTACTCCTGATTGGTTGTAGTTTCCGATGTATCGCCCTCCTTAACGTCACAGGCACTGAAGGATTTAAGAACAGTTATATGATGTTTTTTGTGTTGCCTCATGAAGTCAATATTAATGTCAATATTCTTGGTTGGTTGTAGTAGCACATCAAGTATTCTAACAGGTCTAAACTGGTTGACTTATGCAGTAACCATCAGATTAGTCAGCAAAGGAGAAGATTAAAAAGTAGTAAGTAGTAAAATGTAATCTACAAGAGAGAGAATTATAGAATTAACAAAAAAACTTACGACTCATTCGGTGTATCAACCGCCATATTCAAGTCAAAGTCACAGTGTCGCTGCCTGAAGGATTTAAGAGCAGTTAATAAATGTATATCAGTTATTTAATAGTTTTGTAGAGTAACATAGTAAATTACTAAAATATTATCTTCAGAAAGTGTTGACATGTTCAGTAACCATTAAAATAGCCATAAACACAACTAAATAAAAAGTAGAAGATATAAATGTGAAAGATTAAATAACTCCGCAGTTATATGTTGTTTCTGTGTAGCCTTGACGGAAAACCAAAAATGCACTTTTGAGCCATCTTCGGCTGAAAACTGCTGCAGTCGTTCCTTCACAACATCCTGTTTCGGACGCGTTGTTTCGGTGATAAATTTTCGGCTGAAAATGTCCCAAAAGTGTATTTTTGTTTTTTGGCTGAAAAATTTCAGTGCATCCACAATATCAGAATCTGGTTTACATATGGAATAACCATCAGATTAGGCAGCAAAGGAGAAGACTAAAAAGTAGATCTCAAATCTACAACAGAGAGTGAAGAATTATAGAATTAACAAAAAATATCTTACAGCTTATTGAATGCATCAATAGCCTTATTGATCCGAGCATCACAGGGTGGTTGACTGAAGGTTTTAAGAACAGTTAAACATTTATCAGTTATTTATGGATTTGACTGTGTAGCCTCACAAAGTCAATAAATAATAAAAAATAGTAACTTCAAGATGTAAACATTACAAACACCTTAAAGAAAAAATTACCATTTCTTGTTTCTTTGTTTAACACAGATGCAGATGCAGAATGCAGCAACAAAACCACAGGCCCCCACTAATATAAAGATCCAGGTGAAGTCTACAAGAATGAGAGGAAAAACGTGACATGGAACAGTATTTAGAGGTTTATCACAAATCAAACAGGAAACCAGACTGACTGAAATCTACATGATCAGATCCAGATTGATCATCTAAACGTGAAAACAGAAACCCAGACATCAGGATCTCAAAGTAATCATCAGTCTATAAATGTGTGATCTCTGAAAGTGTTTCTCACCATCAGCAGACGTTGGTTTGAGTCCAGGAATGGTCTCCAACACGTCTATCTGAGGACCAGAGAGCACTCCAACTGTACATCCAACCTGTGTGCTGTTTAGATGGAGAGCTGACAGCACAGCTGTAGTGGTGACAGTGACTGTACCGTTGGTGTTGGACACACTGACGCTGTTGTAGTCAGTCAAGTTGTGGTCTTGTGGTGTAGCTCTCAGTGTTACAGTGGGAGCAGGTCGACCTGTGGCTGAACAGGACACAACTAACTCTTCAGTAGAGTTTGATGCTCTGACATGTAGAACAGGTTGATGTAGCTCTGCAAAGAAAAGACATTGAACAGATATCACCATGAACATGTTGAGTCCAGTCTGGTAGTTTGTCTGAGGATCAAGAGTCAACATCAAACTGTAAAGCAGTCAGGTTCTCACCATAAACTTGGAGACATGTTCTTCCTGTCAGAGCTCCATCAGGGTAAGAGTTGAACAAACAGAGATAGCAGCCTTCATCCTGCTCCGTCACATTATTGATGACTATGGAGCTGCTCTGAAGTCCAGCATCTACAAACTCTACTTTACCTTTGAAGCCAGCATTCACTGTTTGACCAAAGGGTTTGTTGTAGGTGGCAACGTTATAGTCTCCTTGAGGTGAGAACTTCTGCCATGTGACTTGAAGGACATCTTTAGTTTGCATGAGCTGACACTTTAAATAGGCTTTGTCTCCTACTGCTGCCATCACAGTCTGCTGAGTTTCAATCACAGCTGTTAGACCTGTGTGGAGAAAATGCAAGTTAAACACTTGATAGAACAAAAAAGTAAGTGTATTATAGAGAGACACTTCCATATTGTACATACTGCATGCCCATGCTTTTGAAAATGTTTTGACTTCGAAATTTGGCTTTCTATAAATGCAACACTTCAATTCAGTTGATATTCATAATCATTAACAACATCATTTGTATTAGAAACGATTTTCTGGGGAGTTTCTGTTCAATGTATTTAGTTTCACTACTGAAAACGTATTTGAATGGACAAAGAAAAAAAGTCCAAACGCAGCAAGTCATAAGA